>JAMPIV010005112.1:0-625000 GCA_024509875.1 Oreohelix idahoensis | reverse complement strand
GTGTAATGAGTGTTCTTTGTGAGAGCAGTTCAGCATATATATCACATTTTGTGATCTTTTTCAATTATTTGTAAAATTGTGACAATAGAGTGTATTTCATTTTCTGGATAACACATGGAAAGTAGTTAGAGTATAAACTTGATGTGTGGTTTTTTTCCAAAATGGATATAGTTTACAGTGATTTCTATCTTGGATGATTGATTAGCTGTCTTCAATTGGTAAGTCTGATATGTTTGTTTTGTTTTTTGTTTAGTAAAATATTTTTCTGCCTCGTCTTTAAGTACTTTATATTCATAAAAATTTTGTAAATTTTTAAACTAAAAATTTTCACAATCCTCATTCATTTTCCTTTTTAAATATATATAACATGACTATATTTGTTAAAAACTTTGAAATAACTGACACTTATATGGTAACAGTATATAAAAAACCAGTGCCGCAGAAAATTTGTGACAAAAGAGTGTCTTTCTTTTTCTTGAAGCCGATTGAAAAGTAGTTAGAGTATAAACTTGAACCATATGTATTTTATTTCCAAAATGAATTTAGTTTACAAATATTTGTATCTTGGATAACATAAGTGATGGATTGGCTATCTTGAGTGGGTAATTCTGATATGTTTTTGTTTTGTTTTTTTTGTCAAATTTTTTTCTTCCCAGTCTTCAACTATTTTATACTCATAAAAAAATTTTTAAATTTATAAACTGAACATATTCAGAATCCGCATTCATTTTCCTTTTTAAATATATATATATATAACATGACTATATTTGTTAAAAACTTTGAACTAACTGACACTTACATGGTAACACTATATAAAAAATCTGAGTCGCAAAAAAATTCCTTGCGTAAAACATGGGAAAACCCCTACGTCCTGAAAGAGTTAACAAGCAGGAGCTCAAACACATACGTCCACTCGCCAGGACACACAATCGAATAAGGCCCGCACTTCTCCTCCTCTAGTTCCACGTAAGCCACCCAAACATATCGGCTTAACGTCATTCACCCGTCTTTATCAGTGACCCGTATAAGATAAACAAACAAAGAGCCCTGTTGAGCTAAACCTATAATAGGCACAATCGTTATGAATTTTAATCATAACAAGTGTGTGTGTGTGTGTGAGTGAGTGTGTGAGTGTGTGAGTGTGTGAGTGTGTGTGTGTGTGAGTGTGTGTGTATGAGTGTGTGAGTGTGTGTGTGTGTGACGGGTAGGGTGTATGTAGGTGGATGTGGACGATTAGACAGACAACACTGATACACTGCTCGTATAGCTCATTGTCCAAGGAATAACTCCAACAGCCTGTATCAATCTCCACTAATGTATTAGATTCACAAATAAATCACAATGGACGCAGGGCCATTACAAATAATGTAGACATAATTAATTCCGAGTATTCTATAAGCACTCTGCTTCCCGGAATCACTACACACAGCAACTAGGATTCTTCATAAACAACTACTGCAACATCCACCCTTCTCTGCTCTACACTCTATGCTGTCTCCTGTCTACTGACTGCTCTCTACTCTACTCGCTCAACTCTCTACTGACTCAACACACGTCTCCAACCAACACACTCCTCCCACTGACTGCCCCTTTCATGCGTATTCACTAAAACCCGTGAAACCCTTTCACGCTCCACTGATCTTCATTCACGCATAACAAAAGCTAACAGCTTGTCTCAAGCAATGTTCACAACCCTGTAGCTAAATTATTACCATGCACGCATTCCCAGCTCACAACAACTCACATGACTAATAAACTCCCGCTGGAGCATGGGAACATTTACACATACAAAATAGCCTCAAAACACTCCGTGACATCCACCCCTTTCCCTACGTGAAAAACTGGGGTTTTTCACCGTGAAGACAGAGATGGTAGTTCTATACATCATCAAACCTAAAATACATCATCAAAGTAAACAATGCTTCCATACAAAATACATTAACCCAAACTAATAGCATACTTATTATTCTAGTAACAATGATATTCAATATCTCTAAAGTTAAACAAAATTCATTTTCATATCAGAAAAATGCCTGCATAATCTACAAACTTCATGTAAAGTCATCAAACTTATACAAATATAACTACAAGTAAACATGCTTTATCATAATCAAAATCAGCTAGTCTGGTATCTTGTCCTACATCAAACTGTTGTAAGGTTAATGTTCAGCTGCTTGGTGACTTGGCAGACTGCAGAAAACTCGTTGCAACTCCCTATGATCAATGCTAAAGCATCTGCTCTGAGAAAGAAAATATTGTCTAAATCAGAAAGCAACAAATGTTGACTAGTTGCAAACATATTTTCAAATTTGATCTAAGTCACTTTGACACTTATTTGTACAGATCACTCTATTATGCCTTCCGTTCTGAGTTAGTGATGTTAGTTTTCGGGCTCTGTAATTTCAATATTATACTATCAGAGGCCTCTTCCTGCATCATATTAATCTCAGCCTTGGTCATATTCTTCAGGGTAGCTGCTTCATTTAGGATGACGACATCCTCGGCTATTATCAACGCTACCACAATAGCTCTCACCACCATCATTCCATCTACGACGTGCTCCATTGTATAAATGGTTGCTCTCTCTTTTGTCTGTCCAGCGGCAATCTCTTCTGAAACTACCTCTGTATATTTCTCCAGCTTTTTGTTCACTATAGCTTGGTCTGCTGGAACAAAATCCTCTGTTTATATTTTGTCTTCTGTACCTGTTTCTAAATCCAATCCAACGTTTACTTTGAAAATTACCACAGTAATTATTAGTACTCATGCGGCTTCCTGTAAGGTGTCTTGAATCTCTTAAGTCACTAGTTTCTCTTATGTCATGTTTCTCATGTGGCATACGAGCACCACGACCTACTCTGCGATACTTCTCAATCAGCTTTCTGCGCTCTTCTTTCATCCGGTCTGTCTCAGGATATTTGACAGATCCATAACATTCACTTTTTATTGGCATAGTAAAGTTCTCCTTTGTTTCATTTACTGCCCTTTCCTGAATATTCATCTTCCGTTCATCCAATTCCTTTGCTGATTTACTATGCCTCTCAATGTTAGTTTCTGATTGACCCAGCTGTTTTGGGAATGATATATCTTTCTGTTGGGGTGAAATAAAATTTAATACCGAAGTATCAGGAACTCGGACATTACCAGATGACATGCTATCTACAGGAATTACCCTAGGTTTTCCTTGCAATCTAGTAGTTCCTCCATAAGTATCGTCTCTATGTTTGTGCTTCCATAGTTTGATATCCTCATCAGTGCATTCTTTGATACCACGAATATTTCCAAGTATTAGATCAGCGACCGCATTATCGTCAAGAACACATGCTTTTACCCTACCTCGCAAGAATGGTGTATCAATATCTATCAATACCAGAGGGTAAAACTCCACCCTGCCACCAAAAGTGATACATCGAGCAATTTGACCCAACCAATAAGACCCCTCAATGCACGATCTCCGCACCCCAACTGTTGTACATCCTGTATCCCTTAAAACAGATACAGCTTTATGTCCTACGTACCCTGGATGCAAGACTATATTCCCATCTGTATGAACTGCTGACAAACATGGAAGTGGGTGGCCACAAATCAGAATTGGTGTCTCATCTTTATGAAAAAGTGGTCAACACCCTTCACAACTCTTGTTGTTGAATGTATCTAAGACTACCACCGAACTTGCGTGTTCAAACTTCCTATTAGGACAATCGAATTGAAGGTGACCAATCCCATTACATACAAAGCATCTGTACTCCTCACGCTGGCTCTTCTGTGGACTAACCTGAGTGTTAGTCTGAGGCTCGGCCACAGACTGGGGTTCAGGCTTGTCACAAAACTTTGCTCCATGGCATGGTGATCCACATTTAAAACAACCAGAAGGTCTTCTACTACCTGACTCTGTTATATTCTGCTGTTTCCTGGGGGATGTACGGAAGTTTCTTTCTGTCCATTTCCTACTTACTGCTTTCTTATCATAAGGTCTCTCCTCACTACGAGAATTTTGTCTCCGATATGGTCGTGTTTCATAACTCCGCTTGGCCACACATGTTGTAAATGTTTCTGGCACCGCTGATTTATGAATCGGTCTCCCCGGATGTGCGGTTGCGTACTGTTGACCTGAGACATTGCCGAAATATTTTCCGGTTTTCTTTCCTGGAAAAAAGCCAACAACTCCGAGCTACATGAAGACATCACCTTATCACGTAAGATTAAATCACATAGGCCATCAAAATCTTTA
Organism: Oreohelix idahoensis; assembly: GCA_024509875.1. Classification (NCBI taxonomy): domain Eukaryota; kingdom Metazoa; phylum Mollusca; class Gastropoda; order Stylommatophora; family Oreohelicidae; genus Oreohelix; species Oreohelix idahoensis. The sequence continues at coordinate 620,769 of JAMPIV010005112.1, read as the reverse complement.
GCAATGCCAGATAGGTCAATCCATCTGTTCAATAACATCTTAATCTCTGCGATAAACTCCGCAAAATCTTGCTCACTACTTGGCATCGCACTGTGGAACTTTAAACGATAACCTTGTTCATTTAACCTGTATTTGCGTAACAAAGTTTCTTTCACTATGTCATAATTTAATCTATCTTCCACAGTTAATTGAAAAACTGTTTTTAATGCTGATCCTGTTAAATAATCTGTCAACAGTGATCCCCACAGTTCTTTATTAATCTTTAAGGCAGTTGCCTTCGTTTGAAACCTCTCCAAAAAACAGTCCATAAAATCTATGGATTCGTTGAAAATTGGGAGTTTCAACTTGTACATACTCCCATATTCTTTCTTTGATGATGAGTCTGAACTCGACTTCTCTAACTCGAGTTTTTTTAATGATACCTTTTTGTCTGCTTCTATCTTTTTAATTTCTTTCTGTGCTTCTATCTCTTTCATTTCTTTCTGTGCTTCTATCTCTTTCATTTCTTTCTGTGCTTCTATCTCTTTCATTTGTTTCTGTATCTCTAATCTCTTAGTCTCTTCCTCTGCTTTCTTAGTTTCTCCCTCTGCTTCCGCTTTCTTTCTCTTTCGCTCTTCATGTCGTTCTTGTCTATCCTGCACCTCTTTAAATTGAGCTTGTGCAAACTCTAAGATATCCTCTCCAGACTTTCCTATCTTCTCACCGACAAGGATAAAATCCATAAGTGTTGACATGATTATAAATATATATGATTTATATGCACCTCAAATACTGTAACTTAATGTCAAAATAGTTCACACCACAAAATAATATCTCAAATAACCACTAAGATGATACCTTACTCACTGTATTCAATGTCTACCCACAAAAATTATTAACCCTACAAAACAAACAATGACACAAATGATGATGATAAACATTACACCCTAATTAACAACCAACAACTTGGTAGGTCGGTAACAAGAAAAAGGAAAGATGTGTGACAGAAGTAATATTGAAATATACAGTACCTGACCTCTATAACGTACGAAAACAGGAGATTGAAAAAATTAACGTATTTATAGGATAGTGTAAGAAGAAAATGACTAAAGAATACACCATGTACACAGAACGCCAAAGAGGGAATGTAATACACAACCAACAACAAACTGCACGTAAACAACTAATGCAAAAATGCACACTTTATTCGTGAAGGGCAATACAACTGATCCTGCCCACAGGATAGGACCCCTTCTAAGAATAAATAGCGCAAAATCCTATAGATGAAATCAAAACACAAATAAATAACATAATCGTCACGTCCAACAACAACACCGAAACAATGAATGCCAAGGGAAGCCTATAGAGCACTCTGGACAAATAAATGAAATATGGCCTTAGAATAATGAACCAAAACAAACTAAGGTTACGTAGCTTTTCTGGTGCACTGGAATGGCAGGCTAAGGCAATAAACTGATCTCCAAGTCACCTCTGCAGCAGTAACTTTGAGAAGTCCAAACACTACAACAATTCCTGTCAGGAATATGTTAATACACACTTAGTATATAATTTAAGCTCTTAGAATCTAACTCAAATGAACTAGAGAGAAAGATTACAGCTAGGATTCACACAGTTATAAGTAACGTAGATATAAGTAATGTGTAAGGCAGATAGGAATAGCACAGCTAAAGGTATTGTATATATTACAATTAATTATAAATGTAGTCTAATCTAAACCTACATCACATATAAACATGCAAAGACAGAGTGAAAACTACCTACAGTAGAACAGCAACACTGGAGATGAGGTAGAAAATAAGTGATATTATTAAAAGAAGAAAATAGCAGAAGTAACGAGAAGAATGTGAAAACAGAAGTACTCAGTATATGAGAAAAACTACTGATTTCTTAGGAAATACACTGTTAGAACTAAATAACACAAAAATTACCCTTTAAAGTAGAAACTTAGTAAACACTTTACTAGAACATTAGCCTATTAGAGCACGAAAGAATGTTACGTAACTTTCTTAAACGAATAACAACAGAATAAATTCTAATTAAGCTGTATCTTAAAGAATTATAACGAACATTAATTGTTCACAAAACAACTACATAATACTTAAATCCCAAGCGTGTAGATATGTTTATAATGTCTTCAGCCAGTCCCAAGGTTGATGAAATATGAAGACCCCACACACAGCACGGAACAAAACACTCAGTTCAGATTCTGCAGCGCCCGGGCTACACAGATAGTGAAAAACCAAGCACTTGTTTTCCACTTCACACACAGCAACACGACAGCTTCACAGCTTTCACAGATCCTCTTCTTCTGGTCATCACAGATTCTCCTGGTCACAACACACTGTTTCACAACCGCAGCAAACGATGTAAACAGACTTGTAAGGCAGCATTCCTAGTACATTGTTTATTCGGTAGCACACATGTACCGTTGACAACTGACCTAGATTTGAACAGTGTCGAATCGTTTGGTTACTGTAAAGTTGTCACACTTCGCTGTGTTGAAAAACAAACCATCGGCTGCTGACCCAATGACCTCAGATCACTTCAACGCTGTACAGCACTGGGTTCACTTGTAACATCCGAATAGACGAGCCCTCAATGTGACGAGTAGGGTGTATGTAGGTGGATGTGGACGATTAGACAGACAACACTGATACACCGCTCGTATAGCTCATTGTCCAAGGAATAACTCCAACAGCCTGTATCAATCTCCACTAATGTATTAGATTCACAAATAAATCACAATGGACGCAGGGCCATTACAAATAATGTAGACATCATCAATTCCGAGTATTCTATAAGCACTCTGCTTCCCGGAATCACTACACACAGCAACTAGGATTCTTCATAAACAACTACTGCAACATCCACCCTTCTCTGCTCTACACTCTATGCTGTCTCCTGTCTACTGACTGCTCTCTACTCTACTCGCTCAACTCTCTACTGACTCAACACACGTCTCCAACCAACACACTCCTCCCACTGACTGCCCCTTTCATGCGTATTCACTAAAACCCGTGAAACCCTTTCACGCTCCATTGATCTTCATTCACGCATAACAAAAGCTAACAGCTTGTCTCAAGCAATGCTCACAACCCTGTAGCTAAATTATTACCATGCACGCATTCCCAGCTCACAACAACTCACATGACTAATAAACTCCCGCTGGAGCATGGGAACATTCACACATACAAAATAGCCTCAAAACACTCCGTGACAGTATGTACGTATGTATGTATGTATGTATGTATGTATGTATGTATGTATGTATGTATGTATGTATGTATGTATGTATGTATGTATGTATGTATGTATGTATGTATGTATGTATGTATGTATGTATGTATGTATGTATGTATGTATGTATGTATGTATGTATGCATGCATGCATGCATGCATGCATGCATGCATGCATGCATGCATGTATGTATGTATGTATGTTTCCAAGATGGCGGCGTGGTAGGCCGCACTTTTGTGTTGTGCATTTCATGTCGTCGTTTTGGAGTCTGCATCTGTGGTAACAGCCCTCATTAACGCTGTATGAGTTTGTAGTGTGTTTGGCTCATGTTCAGGATTATTTTGCTAAGTGTTTTAAAGGTGAAAACATCAAGTGTGCCCGTCATGCGAGTTCGCTGTTTGTGTTGGAACCAAGTATCCAAGATGGCGGTTTTGTGATTTGTCAACCGGACTGCGTTTCAAAACATCACAAATTTAATGAAGGCTATTGTTACTGCTGTTATCAAATTTCGAGAGGCCATATTAATATCACAAGTTGAAGCAATGCCTTATTATAATCATACATGCCCAATGAGGTAGCCATGTATTGGTTCAACTTCAAGTTATTCGATCTATGACAGAAACATGTCAAGTCAGCTCGACCTGGCGGTTAGCGTTGAGGCTCCCCACGATAGTAAGTGGATATTCTTAACACCTATTCTAACAACACCCGAAGAGATTGTTACATAAACAAGGGATATTTGTGATAGATAAAAACGAAAAGGTCTTTGAAACTGAACTTTTTATTTACAAAAAAATATATATTCATTTGTGAAGCCACTGGAAAGAAACTATGTTTTCGTTAGCAATGGCTAACTGGATACTGTCACCCCTCATTGTGAATGGAAGGATCCATTGACTTTTTAATTTTGTACAATGCTGAAACAAGATTTGTAGCAGAGAAGAGACTTTTCCACGGCTTTGAGAGGTGTGTCAACTTGAAGCTCTCACATTAGTAAGTGGAAATTCTTAATATCGACTATAATAATAATAGCCCCTTCAGTCATAACTGACTATGGGAAAGCGCCCCTGAGGTGATAGCCCTCAGCTGCTTATTTTCCTGGTGCTAATTTCGACGTTTTCTCCTCACCTCTGCTTCTTGTGTGAGCCTCTCTTCGCCCAATCTGAGGTGGCGCCGTAAATAGCATCGCCACTTAGTGCGATCGGCAGCTTTATCCTCCCATGTTGCTGGATCCATGTCCAGTGCCCTCATATCTCTCTTGCACACATCTTTGAACCTCAGCTGTGGTCGCCCAACTGTTCTCTTGCCATCTGCTAATTGTCCGTAGAAGATATCTTTTAGGATGCGACCATCATCCATGCTGCGAACATGGCCAAGCCAGCGAAGTCTGCGCTGTCTAAGAAGCGTATACATACTTTGAAGGCCAGCACGTGACAACACCTCGACATTTGTCACTTTATCTTTCCACGAGATGCCGAGGATGCGGCGTAGACACCGCAAATGGAAGGTATTGAGCCTTCTTTCTTGCTTAGCATAGGTCGTCCAGGTCTCGCTGCCATATAGGAGTGTGCTGGTGACGCAGGCATTATATACCGCAGCTTTGGTCTTCATTGTGAGTTTAGAGTTTCCCCAAACACGCGATGTGAGGCGGGCAAAGGTAGCTGCAGCTTTGTCAATGCGGCTGTCGATTTCTGTATCCAGTGAGAGTTTGTCATTGATGGTAGACCCTAGGTATGTGAAGTGGTGCACCACTGCCAATTCATAGTTGTAACTGTCTTTTTCTCTTGTTGAGGTGATCATTGGCCCAAGACAGTATACTTGTTGTTAGATGTGTAGTGCGAGCGTATGATGAACTGAGTGTGGGTGCGAATGAAGGCGCGAATGTGTTTAGGCTCGTATATATGAAGACCCTGCAACCCATACTCTCACATGCAGTAGTCAAGGATGCTTGGACACTGCAGGCATGTTTCAAGACATTTATTGACGAGAACACACATAGTATCAACAGGAACAGTCAGTGTAACAAGGTCATGCTGACCGGAAATCGATAGGTATACATTTGGCATTCAAAAGGTAAACATCGGAACAGACGTGCATGGTCAATAGCAAAGTTCTTCAATAATGACAGTTCGTAGCGTCGCCCTTGGCATCTCTGACTAAACGCGTCAGATGCCTTAGTCACTTTGACACATAGGTGCAACTTGGCATTCCCCGCCAATTGCACATTATCAGGCTGTAGTATAATAGCCGAAAGCACAGGCCTCGTTCTGACGTCGGCTGTGTACTTCTGAGAAATAGGTTATCATCAACCCTGCAGTAATGCTTATTGTAGACATAAATCCCGCCAATCTGCGGTTCCCACAATATATCTTCGTCACTGGATTTCTGGACAATATAAAGACTAACAGTCTTGGATGGCTACCTCGAGCACAAATATATAAGTTCTGAAATATATAGGATCGGTGAGCTGCAGTTCACACTAAGTAATCCTTTTACATGTTCTGCCACCGAAAAGCGTAATAATGCATAAAGGTCGGTATTACCTGGAAAATGAATCCTCAGAACATAACAAGGAATTCTGTCGTCATCCCGACGCACAGAGATTCACTGGGGAAAACTGCCATAGCAGTTACTTCGAAGATTCTCCCCGAAAAACAATGGACTCTTGGTCCCTTCAGAAAAACAGGACCTTCCCGACTTGCCGGAAGTATAACTCTCCCCCGCTTAAAAAACCTTCCCATAGGCCTACGCCCCAACTGTCAACCTTTAACCCTAAAGGTCAAAACACAATGAATGAATAAACAAGGGAAGACAACCCCTAATCAACCTGACATCGCAGGTAAAGACACAATTATACTTATGATAAAACATAGGCAAATAACTTGACAGATGACTCTGTCGAAAATGACAGCAACATTACTACCACCCCCCTGTAAAAAAAAAATGAAATTTTTTTTTTAAATATGTCCATGAGCAAGATAGCACCAGTATCACTTCTGTGCTCATGCAAAAACTGAACCTATTATCAGGTACAATAGACGCATAAATAAGGCGTCTGAAGAGAATACAAATCATCCCTCAACATAGGAGAAAATATTTCCTTTAAGCCAAACAAACTAAGGGATACCATTCAAGAAACCTAAGTTGCTGGCAATACCAATCATATATCAAACATTACTAAATAATATAATCATAGCAATATACAAATGTCAATGCTATTTTAGCAACATATCACTGATGGATGGACAAAATGAAATTTGTTAAATTATCTAAACATCATCCAAATACATTTGTATTACAACATATTATGATATTAAGGACAGACCTAAGTCTGAAAGTGTATCAGGAAAAACTAGGACACAAGATTTAACTGGAATCATGTGGGCATCTAGACAATATGTCCGCCATCACATTATCCGAACCACGGATAGCTCGCACCGTGAAATGGAAAGGCTGAAGAGCAATAGCATAACGAGTCGATCTCGAGCTCTTCAAATCCTTACTTTGCATAGCCGTAAGAGCTTTTTGGTCGGTTTCCATAAAGAAATGCGCGCCCAGAAGGAACCTTTGTAGCTTAAGAATGGACCAAACCATAGCCAACAATTCACGGTCCAAAACCGAGTAATTCCTTTCTGCCGCATTTAGCTTCCTAGAAATATACATTACAGGATGCAGAGTTCCTGAATATTCCTGCATTAGTGCCGCTCCAATCCCAGTGGAAGAGGCATCACTACGAAGGACAAAAGTCTTATCAATCGTTGGTAGTCTTAAGATAGGATGAGATGAGAACAAATTCTTAACCTGATCCAATGAAGATTGGCATTCTTGGGACCAACGCACCATATTAGGAGAACCTTTTTTAATAACGTTGAAAGTGATGCCATAATGGAGGACAGATTCTCAATGAATCTTCCATAGAATTGTATCAATCCCAAGAGACTACGCACTTGCTTTTTCGTCTTCGGAACCGAGATATTTAATATCTTTGAAATGTTTTGGTCCTCTGTCTTCAACAGACCATGACCAACTCGATGACCTAGGAAGGAAATTTCACTAAACCCAACAAAAGCTTTAGAGGGTTTAGCAGTCAAACTATGCTCACGTAGAGTACATAGCAATTCCTTTAGACCCAAATAGTGTTCTTCCCAAGTATCGCTGAAAAGACAGATGTCGTCTAAATATGCAATGACATCTGCACGATCTGATAGAATTCGTCGCATCATGCGCACGAAAGTCGCTGGGGCGTTCATAAGCCCGAAAGGCATAAAATTCCATTGAAACAGACCCCTAGGTGTCGAAAAAGCAGTGAGAGGTTTGGCGTGTTCCGTCAGTGGGACTTGCCAATAACCTTTCGACAAGTCTAGTTTAGTAAAGAATTTAGCTTTAGAAAGTCTAATAAGTAGATCATCTAATAACGGCATAGGTTCAGCATCGAACTTCGTAACTTGATTTAATTTGCGATAATCAACGCAAAGACGTATGTTATTGTCTTTCTTTCGAACAATAACTATCGACGAAGAATAAGCTGAAGTGGATGGTTCAATTATCTGTAGTTGAATCATTTCATCACATTCTTTCTCGACTTGTGCTTGAAAATGAATAGGTATTGGGTATGGTCTTACTCTGATCGGATTACGATCAGTAAGTATGATGTCATGTTCTATGACATCTGTGTGTCCAGGAATGTCGGTAAGGACATCCTGATATGATTGTAACGTAGAGGATACTTGACGCTGTTCCTCAAAAGACAAGTTCGAAGAGATTGTAACGTTTCTCCACGATTCCGTTGAAGTAAGTGGAATCGCAGGAAGAGGTAAGTTAACGTCAGAAAAAATAGTTTCCTCATCCTGTATAACGGACAGGGATGAGATGTGACCATGTTGGACTGGAGAGTCGTCCGTCGCCTGGAAAATAGGCTGCAAATAGTCTGGACGTTCAATAAACTCTGTTAGCATATTTATATGGAAGGTTTTATGCCTTCCATCCACATCGACAATATAGTCGACATCGGAAATTTTTGAGACTATAGTGTATGGACCTTTCCATGAAATGAGAAGTCTATTCTCTCTTGAGGGCAGTAAGACATATGCTTTGTCTCCAGGACAAAGTTGACGTAGGCGTCTTTTCCTATTAGCAAATCGCCTAGCTTTTTCTTTCGCAAATTCGGAAGATGAAGTTGCTAACCTGCACGATTCGATAATCTTTTCTCTAAGAGCTATGACATATTCATATGACGATTGTGTATCATCGTCAATATTATCGGAAGTTATCAAATTGTGTAACAAGGACATCGGACCACGCGGTTGCGCGCCAAAGACAAGTTCGAAAGGAGAAAACCCTGTATGCTCGTTGGGAACCTCTCTATAGGCAAAGAGGACTGCAGGTAAAACCCTGTCCCAATCTTCAGGATGATCCTCCGTTATCTTGCCAAGTAAGTTCTTTAGTGTCCTGTTAAGACGTTCTACCAATCCATTGGACATTGGATGATAAATACTACTGAGAGACCTTTTAATGTCTAGCGTAGCCATTACCTGAGACATAACGTCCGAAATTAACTGAGTGCCGTGATCCGACAGTATTTCTCCGGGGAATCCCAGACGAGAAAATACGAGCCAAAGAGCATCAGCGATATCGACAGTTGATATGCTCTTCAGAGGAATAGCCTCTGGCCAACGCGTGCACATGTCCACGCAAGTGAGGATAAATTGGTGTCCTCTGGCTGACTTTATTTTGAACGGACCAATGATGTCTATAGCCATTTTCTGAAACGGCCGAATCGGAATATCTGCAGCCTGAATAGGAGCAGCATGTCTCGGACCCCTAGACTTGACCTCTTGACAAATTTTGCAAGATCGGCAGTAAATTCGGATGTCTTTATTCACGAATGGCCAAAAGAAGGACGCAAGGACTCTAGTTTTAGTTCTGGAAAAACCCATGTGTCCAGCACACACTGAGAATCGTGTGCATGCCGAAGAATTAAGGCTCTCATACACTTAGGCACAAGAATTTGCGAGTGCATAGACTTGTCCGAGTGTTGTACCATTCGTACCAATATACCATTCTTAATAGCGATATACGATTTGTGATTCGTATTTTGATTGGGATCCCCTTTCTTTGCAAGAAGGAAGAATTTCTTCAAAGAAGGATCCTCTTCTTGACGTTTAACAAACGAGTCATGGGAAATCACCAAGTGCTCGTCTTGGCTATCAACTTCATTACTATTATCAGATGAAGTTGGGGGATTAAGAGCTTGAGCTCTTGTCACCACTGCATTGACCGTTTGAATGTTTTTTTCTTCCCAACTAGAAATTTGTTGCGGGGTGCATTCCTTAACCCCATGAATACGACCGATTATAAGATCCGCAATAGGATTAGGAAGAAGACATGCATGGACATCTCCTGTGAAGAAAGGAGTGTCAATCCTAATAATAGCAGTAGGATAGCTTTCCATAGTACCACCAAATGTAACACATTTGATTGTTTTTCCAGTGGCACAGCAAGGATCTATCAGAGACTCCCTAACCCCGACGGTAGTACATCCCGAATCGAAAAGTACTGAGACTAGCCTATCATTTATTAGACCTTTATGTAAGATGAGAGATCCTCTCCCATCATGCGCAACTGTAGCAGGTAGAGCAGGAAGAGGGTGACCGCAACTTAGCGTAGATACAGTCGATGAGTCAAACAATGTTAAGCATTGGGGGCATTCAGTTGCTCTCCCAAAATCGAAAGCACAACCAGTGATAGCCCTAGAGTTACCACTATCATTTACTGTATTACAGGCTCCATCAAACTCTTGTTGTGCCGAGTTTGCCTGTTGGAAAGGTCTTTTTTTGTTAAACCTAGGTCTGCCTCGATTATCATTTCCCCTGTAATTATTTCGACTATCATTTCCCCTGTAATTGTTATCATACTGCCTATTGTAATCATCATTCCGGTTTGAATCCCGGTTTCTAAATTCACCATCGTCATAATCTTGACGTCGAGAATGATTACCTCGAAAATTTGAATAGTTATTATTTGGATAGCCTTTGCGAAAGTGTCTCAAATTATTACCACTAAAACTACGAGAACTACCATCTTGTCTCCAATTCATAGACGAAGAACCATCATGTGTTGGATTACTCCGCTTCTGAGTGTAATTTTGATTACTTCCCCTATTCCAATTTTGTTGAGCACCCTGAAATTTTTTTTTGAATTAGGGCCATATGGTGTTGCCGAAGCAGCTGGCAACCCTTCTTTCACTTTAGAATTGCTAACTGTAGCATGGGGATGCGCTGTGGCATACTGACAACAGTATTCCTCCATATCTTTTAAGTTTTTAGGCTTACGCTCATGAAGGAATGCAAGAAAAGAATCATTAACAGATGACAAAACCTTATCTCGCAATAATAAGTCCATTAGACCTTCATATGTTTTCTCAGTCTGAGACAACTCAACCCATCGTGTAAATGTACGACGTATCTTTGTAACAAAATCAGAGAAATCTACTCCATTTTCTGGCAACATTGTCCTAAAACGAAGACGATAATCTTCTTCTTTTAGTTGGTATTTTTTTAGCAATGCTGCCCTGACAACATCATAATTAGTCCTCTCATGTTCGACTATTGTCATAATAGTAGTCACTGTGTCACCTGTAAAAAATGGCATCAGTTGTTCAACATATTTTTCCTTTTTTATGTTATGCGTATCGCACAAAAATTGGAATCTATCTAGATAATCTGCTACGTCATCCTTTAAAGGATTGAAATGAGGTAATTTAATCCTACTAACAAACTCCTTTGTCGTACTCGAAGTTGTTTGCTGAGCACCCGTACTCGTCAATTTCAATTTCTCTAACTCCAAAGTTGCGAGTCTTTCATCAAGTTCCATCTTCTGTTTTCTTTCCTCATGTTCCATTTTTCTAATTTCAGCCTCAGCTTTCCTCTCCTCTGCAGCAGCTTGAGCTTTCCTCTCCTCTGCAGCAGCTTGAGCTTTCCTCTCCTCTGCAGCAGCTTCTTTGTCTAATCTTTTTTGTTCAGCTTCAAATCTCCTTTCCTCCACCTGCATCTGCAATTTCTTTTGTTCAGCAGCAACATCAGCTTCTCTGTCTAGTCTTTTTTGTTCAGCAGCTGCTTCTCTTTCTAATCTTTTCTCTTCAGCCAGAGCTTTTTTTTCTTCTGCAGCTAATGCTTTGTCATACTGAGCAACAGCCCATTGTTCTAACTGTTGACCAGTCTTATCAAGGGCTCTCCCTTGTGTAATAAAGTACTCTAATGTAGACATCTTGTCTACTGAGATTAGTAACTTGCAGAAGTAAATAACTTAAATTATCTCACTTTAATGGGGGACAAGTCTGAAATGCTAGACTTGTATACTCACTTCACTTTATTTCACTCTCTTAGTCTTAGATAAAGACTTTGTATGGTCCTCTTGTTTATAATGTAACCAAAAAATCACTTGAGTACCTGTGGGAAAAAAATTCCCTTATATCCCACTCACTATGGGCACAAGTCTTTTTTATAAAGAACTTGAACATGTATTTCACCTTGTCTCAATCTTTGTAGATAACAAGTCTTTTATCAAAGAACTTGTATAAATATCTTATATAATAATATTTTATTAACAAACTCTATATGAAGAGTCTACCTTATCAATAATACCAATACATGACCCAGTATATGTATGTAGACTGTGCATGACAGTAATGTAGTACAAAAAAAAAATACAAAGACAAAGATACAAAACAATACAAATGGCAACACTGTTTTAACCAAAAATGTGTAGAGAAATACACAAAAGAAAGGAGAGACCTACAGAATACAAACAAAACAAATCGAAAATCAAAACTGAAAAACAGACAAAATATTACAAAAACAACGTTAAGTACAGTTACATCACAGCTAACATCAATAGCGACCAATTGTCACTAGCAAATTTTCAAATTAAGAAAATTTGCACCTACAGAACGCTTACAGTAAGCCTCGATTAAGTGGCATATTTACTGTAAGACCCACCAACCGAAAACCCGCAGAAAAATACACAAAAACAGTAGAAGTAACATAAACATATAGCAATCAATTTCAATGTGTTGCAGAACAAGTTCAGTCACAGCTGAAACTAAAATAAATTTCTTGCTCCTTGCGAACACAGAAACGAAATGTCAAACGCGCACTGAACGTCAAATCCACTGTAGCATAAAGTGGTATTCATGAACCAAAGTTACTATGACCTTCTCGAATTAGGGCTTGCACATTGAATGTTTACAATTTCCACGTACTGTTTACAAACACTTGACCTCGAACAATGTAGCTTGAATGCTCGGACATAGAAAAGTCTGTTGTTGACTGAAACGTGTAACAACCAGCAGTACTGTTTACAATAGGAACCCGCCTTCTATGCAGCTATGGTCCACGTAGCAAATGCCTAGATGTTAACCTCAGTACTTGTCTTGTCGTGGTTTATGTAGCATTATAATATAAATGCTCGTACTGTTTATCTGGGTCAACCGTTGATGACCTATTTCTGTCCTGTTGTAGCGAAAACTTGCAAGTGTAGAATTAGCGCTGTGTGTTACGGCTGTCCCGTGTGTAGCTTAGACCCACAGATCAGAAGTGTAATGTGTACTTGTCCTTCCTGTAACTTTCTCGACAAAACTGGAGACATCATATATGTAACGGCCAACCAGGTATGTAAATTTCTGGATCCATTAATGTCAACAATAATGTCAAATGCTCGCTCTGTTCTTTTTAAACCCACAGATCTGGTCCATCAGAAATGTAAGTTTCTAGGCCACATTGGCGACAAGAAATGTATCTTAAGAGCCCACGTAACTGGCCCACCAGAAATGTAACTGTCTTTTTCTCTTGTTGAGGTGATCATTGGCCCAAGACAGTATACTTGTTGTTAGATGTGTAGTGCGAGCGTATGATGAACTGAGTGTGGGTGCGAATGAAGGCGCGAATGTGTTTAGGCTCGTATATATGAAGACCCTGCAACCCATACTCTCACATGCAGTAGTCAAGGATGCTTGGACACTGCAGGCATGTTTCAAGACATTTATTGACGAGAACACACATAGTATCAACAGGAACAGTCAGTGTAACAAGGTCATGCTGACCGGAAATCGATAGGTATACATTTGGCATTCAAAAGGTAAACATCGGAACAGACGTGCATGGTCAATAGCAAAGTTCTTCAATAATGACAGTTCGTAGCGTCGCCCTTGGCATCTCTGACTAAACGCGTCAGATGCCTTAGTCACTTTGACACATAGGTGCAACTTGGCATTCCCCGCCAATTGCACATTATCAGGCTGTAGTATAATAGCCGAAAGCACAGGCCTCGTTCTGACGTCGGCTGTGTACTTCTGAGAAATAGGTTATCATCAACCCTGCAGTAATGCTTATTGTAGACATAAATCCCGCCAATCTGCGGTTCCCACAATATATCTTCGTCACTGGATTTCTGGACAATATAAAGACTAACAGTCTTGGATGGCTACCTCGAGCACAAATATATAAGTTCTGAAATATATAGGATCGGTGAGCTGCAGTTCACACTAAGTAATCCTTTTACATGTTCTGCCACCGAAAAGCGTAATAATGCATAAAGGTCGGTATTACCTGGAAAATGAATCCTCAGAACATAACAAGGAATTCTGTCGTCATCCCGACGCACAGAGATTCACTGGGGAAAACTGCCATAGCAGTTACTTCGAAGATTCTCCCCGAAAAACAATGGACTCTTGGTCCCTTCAGAAAAACAGGACCTTCCCGACTTGCCGGAAGTATAACTCTCCCCCGCTTAAAAAACCTTCCCATAGGCCTACGCCCGAACTGTCAACCTTTAACCCTAAAGGTCAAAACACAATGAATGAATAAACAAGGGAAGACAACCCCTAATCAACCTGACATCGCAGGTAAAGACACAATTATACTTATGATAAAACATAGGCAAATAACTTGACAGATGACTCTGTCGAAAATGACAGCAACAATAGTTATCGATAGTGATAACTGGTGCAGCACCCACATCCTGACTCAGCACATTCGTTTTCTTTAGACTTATTGTGAGGCCAAAGTCCTTGCATGCTTTAGTGAAGCGATTCATCAAGCTCTGAAGCTCCTGTTGGCTTTGAGTGACGACTGCAGCATCATCAGCGAACAACAAGTCTCTTATAGTGACCCTTCTGATTTTTGTTTTTGCCTTCAGCCTTGAAAGATTAAACAGACGGCCATCTGACCTAGTGTGAAGGCATATTAATTCAGTTGCATCTCTGAATGCATGTTTCAAGAGTAAGGCAAAGAAGATTCCGAAGAGGGTCGGAGCCAGAACACAGCCTTGTTTAACGCCACTTCGTATATCAAAGGGCTGTGACGTGCTTCCAGCATATTGGACTGTTCCCTTCATGCCGTCATGGAATGACTTTATCATTTCCAGCATTTTAGAAGGGCAGCCTATTTTCAGGAGGATTTTAAAGAGTCCACCCCTACTAACCAGGTCGAATGCTTTTGTGAGGACTATAAAGGCGATATATAATGGTCTTTTCTGCTCTCTTGATTTTTCCTGAAGCTGGCGGAGAGAGAAGATCATGTCTGTTGTTGATCTGCCAGCTCGGAATCCACACTGTGACTACGGATATATGCGCTCAGCTAACTTGTGTAGTCGCATTAAGATGACTTTGGCAAAAACCTTACCAAAAATACTAAGAAGAGAGATGCCTCTGTAGTTATTGCAATCACTTCTGTCTCCTTTATTTTTATACAGTGTTACAATCTTGGCATCTCGCATGTCTTGAGGAATAGTTGTCTCTTCCCAGCACTGGCACAGCATCCTATGCAGGGGATGTAATAGCGTGCTCTTACAGCATTTGATTAAATCAGGAGGAATCCCATCACTGCCTGGTGCTTTGCCAGAGGCCAAGCTATCAATGGCCTTGCTGAGTTCCTCTAATGTTGGTTCGGCATCCAGCTCCTCCATAGTTGGCAGACATTTGACAGCATCAAGGGCTGCAGGCGTAACGGTATTGTCTCTAGCGTAAAGCTCAGAGTAGTGCTCGACCCACCTCTCCATCTGCTTACCCTTATCGGTTAGCTTCTCTCCGCTGATGGTTTTTAGCGGTGCCGTCTTACTTTTATGGGGGCCAAGTGCTTTCTTTATACCGTCATACATTTGTCTAATGTTGCCTGTTTGCGCTGCGATCTGGATGCTCTCACTGAGCTGGAGCCAGTAGTCATTTGCACAGCGTCGAGCAGTTTGTTGAACTTTGCTTCTCGTAGCCCTCAGGATCTGTAGGGTTCTGGCACTCGGTGAACGTGTGTATTCATTCATAGCACTGCGCTTAGCTTCAATGACAGGAGCCATCACATCTGATGAAGCATCAAACCAGTCATTTTACTTTGCTTTTTCTTACGAAAGGTGGCAAGTGCAGTACTTTGAATGGTGTTCCGTAGATGCTCCCAGTTCTCTGTAATAGTATCACCATGCTGAGGGCTACTGAGCACTTTCTCGAAGGTCGCAGTGAATTGAGCGATCATGAAAGGGTCTGACATCTTGCTGGTATCAATGCGTGGTTTCCCTTCATGTCTGACACGATAGAGTTTTCTTGGTTGTGCTCTGATTTTGCAGCAAACCAAGGAGTGATCTGTATCACAGTCTGCACTATGGTACGAGCGCGTGGAGAGCACAGACCTGAGGAGTGGCCTTCTGACGAGAATCAGGTCAAGTTGGTGCCAGTGCTTGGATCGTGGGTGTCTCCATGACACCTTATGCTGGGGTTTTGTCTGAAAGTAGGTGTTGGTCACGCAGAGGTCATGGTGGACGCACAACTCTAAGAGCCGTTGTCCATTTTCATTCATCTTGCCAATACCAAACCTGCCCAGACATGAAGGCCATGAAACATTATCGGCACCCACTCTAGCGTTAAAGTCACCTAGGTATGCTTTTGATAATTGCTGTTAGATTCTCGTAGAACTCATCTTTAGCTTCTGAGGCAGAGTACAGAGTAGGAGAATACACACTGACAAGGGTGATGGGACCTGTGCTAGTTTGCAGGCGGAGCGTTAACAGGCGTTCTGATCCATTCTCGCCTGGTTCAACCATTTTAGTTAGCGATTTTTTGACCGCAAAACCTACTCCGTGTTCTCTAGCTTTATTAAGATCTTTCCCTTGCCAATAAAATGTGTAGTCCTTCTCGCTCACCGTTCCAGAGCCCGCCAGGCGTGTTTCCTGAAGTGCAGCTATATCCACCTGAAGTCGTTTAAGCTCATCATTAATTATGGCTGTCTTCCTTACATCGTTTACATCCTGTAGGTTTTCGGATAGTCCAGTCAACATAGTCCGGACGTTCCTGCATCCCAATCTGAGAGTTTGCTTATTTCTATTTTTTCGATAATTGCTTGGTGCAAAATTTTCTGTCCACAGTTCGGGTTTGACCCTAATCCCTATGCACCCAATGGGGAAAGCAGACAGTGGCGGGACAACACCTTATTGACTGGGGGCTGCCCAGCTTGAAGCGGGCGGTAGCTGTCCAGTGAGATCCTAGAACCTCTCCCACTGTCGGAAGTAGCCCCTGGCGCCATGCCCTACGCCAATTGGGCAAAATGCTTATAACCGGTAACTGCTACTTCCCGTGTTTTGCCGACACCTATAGGGTGAAGCTGGAGTGTCCTCTCCAGGGCGCAAGCTTGGGCACAGTTATATGGAGATCAAGCTGTTGCCCATGCAGCATGTTCCCCCTCTCCACACAGCCGGTAGATCCAAAGGAACGGCAGTAGCCGATACAGTTTGGTACCAGCCATGTCGCAGGAGTTGCCAGAATAATGTCGAATCGACATTAGACTGCCTTAGGGACTCCGACTCCGGATTTATCCTCAGGGTTTACTCCCGAAGCCAATTCCATAAATGGATATTCCCGCAAGGCAGCGGTGGTTTGAATTCAGAGTTCCTTCTCTTAGATAAGCTACCAACCAAGGATCACGAGCCCTATCTGCCCGAAGCTGCTGGTTTTAAGGCGCCAGTCGCTCGCCTTTGCCCCTTCTCCCGTCAGTGGAAACAGTTCCGCCGGGCTCAAATTGAGCCACACGTGAAGGCCGGGAGTTGTAGTGAGGATAAGCTCTCACTGCAGATAAAATACTTCTATGGCACGCGCCTCAAACAGCCTCTGACAACCAAGTCCAGCTCCCGGCCTATCGACTATAACAACAACCGAAAAGATGGCTACAGAAATTAAGGATATCAGTGAAAGGCGAAAATTAAACTTTAAAATTGACATTTTTATTTGTAAAGAATATATATTAGTTTATGAAGCCACCGGAAAGAAACTATAGCTTCGTTATCAATGGCAACCGGATACTGTCACCCCTCATCGAGAATGGAAAGATCCACTGACCCCTTACTATGGTGTGCGTTGCTGAAAGACCACAGAGCGGACATGTGTCAGATTGTGTGTCCAGTAGAATCGTGAATGTTTGGTTTTTGCTCATGTCCCAAAAGACGGTGACGGTAACTGAAGGCTGGAGACTTTTGATGTCAGCTTGTAAACTGTGTACGAATTGAATTCAACGGATTATGAATGTTTGCCGATTGTATCCTGGGCGGAGTTTAGCACACTTACGGACTCTAAATGATTATCCGATATGATATGGTGTTTTTATACTATATCAAGTACATGTTATGTATGTATGTATGTATGTATGTATGTATGTATGTATGTATGTATGTATGTATGTATGTATGTATGTATGTATGTATGTATGTATGTATGTATGTATGTATGTATGTATGTATGTATGTATGTATGTATGTATGTATGTATGTATGTATGTATGTATGTATGTATGTATGTATGTATGTATGTATGTATGTATGTATGTATGTATGTATGTATGTATGTATGTATGTATGTATGTATGTATGTATGTATGTATGTATGTATGTATGTATGTATGTATGTATGTATGTATGTATGTATGTATGTATGTATGTATGTATGTATGTATGTATGTATGTATGTATGTATGTATGTATGTATGTATGTATGTATGTATGTATGTATGTATGTATGTATGTATGTATGTATGTATGTATGTATGTATGTATGTATGTATGTATGTATGTATGTATGTATGTATGTATGTATGTATGTATGTATGTATGTATGTATGTATGTATGTATGTATGTATGTATGTATGTATGTATGTATGTATGTATGTATGTATGTATGTGTATGTATGTATGTATGTATGTATGTATGTATGTATGTATGTATGTATGTATGTATGTATGTATGTATGTATGTATGTATGTATGTATGTATGTATGTATGTATGTATGTATGTATGTATGTATGTATGTATGTATGTATGTATGTATGTATGTATGTATGTATGTATGTATGTATGTATGTATGTATGTATGTATGTATGTATGTATGTATGTATGTATGTATGTATGTATGTATGTATGTATGTATGTATGTATGTATGTATGTATGTATGTATGTATGTATGTATGTATGTATGTATGTATGTATGTATGTATGTATGTATGTATGTATGTATGTATGTATGTATGTATGTATGTATGTATGTATGTATGTATGTATGTATGTATGTATGTATGTATGTATGTATGTATGTATGTATGTATGTATGTATGTGTATGTATGTATGTATGTATGTATGTATGTATGTATGTATGTATGTATGTATGTATGTATGTATGTATGTATGTATAATATGTATGTATGTATGTATGTATGTATGTATGTATGTATGTATGTATGTATGTATGTATGTATGTATGTATGTATGTATGTATGTATGTATGTATGTATGTATGTATGTATGTATGTATGTATGTATGTATGTATGTATGTATGTATGTATGTATGTATGTATGTATGTATGTATGTATGTATGTATGTATGTATGTATGTATGTATGTATGTATGTATGTATGTATGTATGTATGTATGTATGTATGTATGTATGTATGTATGTATGTATGTATGTATGTATGTATGTATGTATGTATGTATGTATGTATGTATGTATGTATGTATGTATGTATGTATGTATGTATGTATGTATGTATGTATGTATGTATGTATGTATGTATGTATGTATGTATGTATGTATGTATGTATGTATGTATGTATGTATGTATGTATGTATGTATGTATGTATGTATGTATGTATGTATGTATGTATGTATGTATGTATGTATGTATGTATGTATGTATGTATGTATGTATGTATGTATGTATGTATGTATGTATGTATGTATGTATGTATGTATGTATGTATGTATGTATGTATGTATGTATGTATGTATGTATGTATGTATGTATGTATGTATGTATGTATGTATGTATGTATGTATGTATGTATGTATGTATGTATGTATGTATGTATGTATGTATGTATGTATGTATGTATGTATGTATGTATGTATGTATGTATGTATGTATGTATGTATGTATGTATGTATGTATGTATGTATGTATGTATGTATGTATGTATGTATGTATGTATGTATGTATGTATGTATGTATGTATGTATGTATGTATGTATGTATGTATGTATGTATGTATGTATGTATGTATGTATGTATGTATGTATGTATGTATGTATGTATGTATGTATGTATGTATGTATGTATGTATGTATGTATGTATGTATGTATGTATGTATGTATGTATGTATGTATGTATGTATGTATGTATGTATGTATGTATGTATGTATGTATGTATGTATGTATGTATGTATGTATGTATGTATGTATGTATGTATGTATGTATGTATGTATGTATGTATGTATGTATGTATGTATGTATGTATGTATGTATGTATGTATGTATGTATGTATGTATGTATGTATGCATGTATGTATGTATGTATGTATGTATGTATGTATGTATGTATGTATGTATGTATGTATGTATGTATGTATGTATGTATGTAGCGAGTTAAATGAAACAAACCATCTAGCTAAAAGTTCGAAGGTGAATTGGCCAAAATCATTTTGGGTAGAACTGAATGAAGAATGCGCGCGTGAATGTATGTATGTAAAGTGGATGACAGTATTACACTGTACATTTAGATGTAGATGAAGATGTGAGTCTAACATACAAGTCAGCAAATGCTTTTTATTCTGGATTTAAATCACATAAACTTAACCTAATTCTAAGTGAACTAAAAAGTAAATCATCACAAGGGAGAATAGTGCGCGAAATGAAATGTGTAAACCATTCATTGTCATCTAGTTTTCTATCTAATGTTAAATTAAGTGATAAAATACTTTCATTTGCTGTGAGATCGAGGTTACAGTTGCTGGAATGCGAAAGTCTTTTACATCTATATTACCCACAGACATACACGAAAATGTGCAAAATATGTAACCACCCATACGAAACAGTGTCACATTTATTGAATGGATGTACCAAATTTCAAACATTATACCAACAACCAACAAAGGCACAATAGAGCTGTAGACATTATTTATGAGAAACTGAAATCCTCATACAATAATAAGAGTGACATAACAATAAATAAAGAGATAATAGTTAAACCATCACTTTTCGGCAGCAGTAACACCTCATTTAAGACACATGCCGTAAAACCTGATTTAACGATAATCAATCGACAGAACAAAACAGCTTTTATAGTAGAGGCAGCAATACCATATGACGCCCATTTAGATAAATGTTACCAACATAAATTTGATAAGTACTATCCATTGGCTGCAGAAATTAACGAACTAGGCTATCGTACGCATGTAATCGTACTGATAATTGGTAGTTTGGGTCATGTGCATGCAAAGTGTGTGAGTGGATTAATGTCGCTAGGGTTGCGGAAATTTGAAGCAAAGGTTTTATGTAAATATGTCAGTATCAGTGCAATTATAGGTTCTTACAGAATATGGAAACTTCGATGTAAAAAACACCCATGTTAAATTGCTGAAATGTTTTCCCCACCGTCTAATCTCAATTGTGCTCTGTCTACTATACCAAACGACTATTGTATTTGATGCTATATTTAATATCTCACTCTACTAGCTGTCAAAGTTTTTTTTATGGCAAACAGAAATTCTGATAAAACCCCCATGTAAAAACAACCATATGGCTCAACTTGAATGGTATTCCACACACATTTTGTAAATTTCAATAATTCTCATTTTTTGGCAGGTTATATCATATCATTATATGCCAATGTCTTTTAGAAAGCTTAAAAATTTTTATGTATGTGTAACACAAAGGTTCGATGTAAAAACACCCACATATAACTACTTGAGACGTCTTCAACACTTTATGTAAATTCTAATGATTCTCCTATATGCCATGTTGTATCTATTATATCATGTCTGTACATATTAATGTATTTTATGGAGAATAAAGATTCTGATATGTATGTATGTATGTATGTATGTATGTATGTATGTATGTATGTATGTATGTATGTATGTATGTATGTATGTATGTATGTATGTATGTATGTATGTATGTATGTATGTATGTATGTATGTATGTATGTATGTATGTATGTATGTATGTATGTAGTATGTATGTATGTATGTATGTATGTATGTATGTATGTATGTATGTATGTATGTATGTATGTATGTATGTATGTATGTATGTATGTATGTATGTATGTATGTATGTATGTATGTATGTATGTATGTATGTATGTATGTATGTATGTATGTATGTATGTATGTATGTATGTATGTATGTATTGTATGTATGTATGTATGTATGTATGTATGTATGTATGTATGTATGTATGTATGTATGTATGTATGTATGTATGTATGTATGTATGTATGTATGTATGTATGTATGTATGTATGTATGTATATGTATGTATGTATGTATGTATGTATGTATGTATGTATGTATGTATGTATGTATGTATGTATGTATGTATGTATGTATGTATGTATGTATGTATGTATGTATGTATGTATGTATGTATGTATGTATGTATGTATGTATGTATGTATGTATGTATGTATGTATGTATGTATGTATGTATGTATGTATGTATGTATGTATGTATGTATGTATGTATGTATGTATGTATGTATGTATGTATGTATGTATGTATGTATGTATGTATGTATGTATGTATGTATGTATGTATGTATGTATATGTATGTATGTATGTATGTATGTATGTATGTATGTATGTATGTATGTATGTATGTATGTATGTATGTATGTATGTATGTATGTATGTATGTATGTATGTATGTATGTATGTATGTATGTATGTATGTATGTATGTATGTATGT
The DNA here is from genome assembly GCA_024509875.1 of Oreohelix idahoensis. Taxonomy (NCBI): domain Eukaryota; kingdom Metazoa; phylum Mollusca; class Gastropoda; order Stylommatophora; family Oreohelicidae; genus Oreohelix; species Oreohelix idahoensis. The sequence continues at coordinate 598,249 of JAMPIV010005112.1, read as the reverse complement.
ATGTATGTATGTATGTATGTATGTATGTATGTATGTATGTATGTATGTATGTATGTATGTATGTATGTATGTATGTATGTATGTATGTATGTATGTATGTATGTATGTATGTATGTATGTATGTATGTATGTATGTATGTATGTATGTATGTATGTATGTATGTATGTATGTATGTATGTATGTATGTATGTATGTATGTATGTAAGTATGTATGTATGTATGTATGTATGTATGTATGTATGTATGTATGTATGTATGTATGTATGTATGTATGTATGTATGTATGTATGTATGTATGTATGTATGTATGTATGTATGTATGTATGTATGTATGTATGTATGTATGTATGTATGTATGTATGTATGTATGTATGTATGTATGTATGTATGTATGTATGTATGTATGTATGTATGTATGTATGTATGTATGTATGTATGTATGTATGTATGTATGTATGTATGTATGTATGTATGTATGTATGTATGTATGTATGGATGTATGTATGTATGTATGTATGTATGTATGTATGTATGTATGTATGTATGTATGTATGTATGTATGTATGTATGTATGTATGTATGTATGTATGTATGTATGTATGTATGTATGTATGTATGTATGTATGTAGGTATGTATGTATGTATGTATGTATGTATGTATGTATGTATGTATGTATGTATGTATGTATGTATGTATGTATGTATGTATGTATGTATGTATGTATGTATGTATGTATGTATGTATGTATGTATGTATGTATGTATGTATGTATGTATGTATTTATGTATGTATGTATGTATGTATGTATGTATGTATGTATGTATGTATGTATGTATGTATGTATGTATGTATGTATGTATGTATGTATGTATGTATGTATGTATGTATGTATGTATGTATGTATGTATGTATGTATGTATGTATGTATGTATGTATCATATCAACAACAGACATGATCTTCTCTCTCCGCCAGCTTCAGGAAAAATCAAGAGAGCAGAAAAGACCATTATATATCGCCTTTATAGACCTCACAAAAGCATTCGACCTGGTTAGTAGGGATGGACTCTTTAAAATCCTCCTGAAAATAGGCTGCCCTTCTAAAATGCTGGAAATGATAAAGTCATTCCATGACGACATGAAGGGAACAGTCCAATATGCTGGAAGCACGTCACAGCCCTTTGATATACGAAGTGGCGTTAAACAAGGCTGTGTTCTGGCTCCGACCCTCTTCGGAATCTTCTTTGCCTTACTACCTAGGGTCTACCATCAATGAGAAACTCTCACTGGATACAGAAATCGACAGCCGCATTGGCAAAGCTGCAGCTACCTTTGCCCGCCTCACATCGCGTGTTTGGGGAAACTCTAAACTCACAATGAAGACCAAAGCTGCGGTATATAATGCCTGCGTCACCAGCACACTCCTATATGGCAGCGAGACCTGGACGACCTATGCTAAGCAAGAAAGAAGGCTCAATACCTTCCATTTGCGGTGTCTACGCCGCATCCTCGGCATCTCGTGGAAAGATAAAGTGACAAATGTCGAGGTGTTGTCACGTGCTGGCCTTCAAAGTATGTATACGCTGCTTAGACAGCGCAGACTTCGCTGGCTTGGCCATGTTCGCCGCATGGAAGATGGTCGCATCCCAAAAGATATCTTCTACGGACAATTAGCAGATGGCAAGAGAACAGTTGGGCGACCACAGCTGAGGTTCAAAGATGTGTGCAAGAGAGATATGAGGGCACTGGACATGGATCCAGCAACATGGGAGGATGAAGCTGCTGATCGCACTAAGTGGCGATGGTATTTACGGCACCACCTCAGATTGGGCGAAGAGAGGCTCACACAAGAAGCAGAGGTGAGGAGAAAACGTCGAAAGGAGCACCAGGAAAATAAGCAGCTGAGGGCTGCCACCTCAGGGGCGCATTCCCATAGTCAGTTATGACTGAAGGGGCTATTATTGCTCAACTTGAATGGTATTCCACACACATTTTGTAAATTTCAATAATTCTCATTTTTTGGCAGGTTATATCATATCATTATGCCAATTTCTTTTAGAAAGCTTAAAAAATTTTATGTATGTGTAACACAAAGGTTCGATGTAAAAACACCCACATATAACTACTTGAGACGTCTTCAACACTTTATGTAAATTCTAATGATTCTCCTATATGCCATGTTGTATCTATTATATCATGTCTGTACATATTAATGTATTTTATGGAGAATAAAGATTCTAATATGTATGTATGTATGTATGTGGTAACAGCCCTAATTAACGCTGTATGAATTTATGTAAATTTACTTTTGTAGATTCTAATGATTCTCCTATATGCCATGTTGTATTTTATTATATCATGTCAGTACATTTCAATGTATTGTCTGGAGAATAAAGATTCTGATTATGTATGTATGTATGCCAATGTATTTTAGAAACAGCCATCATTAACGTTGTATGTGGTAACAGCCCTCATTAACGCTGTTTGAATTTATGTTAATTTACTTTAAGTAAATTCTAATGATTCTCCTATATGCCATGCTGTATTTTACTATATCATGTCAGTACATATCAATGTATTTTCTGGAAAATAAAGATAATGATATGTATGTATGTATGTGGTAACAGCCCTCATTAACGCTGTATGAGTTCGCAGTATGTTGGGCTCAAGTTCAGGATTATGTTGCTGAATATTTTAAAGGTGATAACATCAAGTTTGATTTTCATGTGAGTAATTCAACGGTCTTTGAACGTTCGGCGATTGTTTCCGGGGAGGGGTTTAGTACACTTGCGGACTCTAAATGATTCTCCTATATGCCATGTTGTATTTTATTATACCATGTCAGTACATAGCAATGCGCTTTCAGGAGAATAAAGATTCTGATATGTATGTGCGTCCGGCGTCCGTTAGAATTGTGAAGTTATGGTTTTTACTCTGTTGCAGAGGACGGTGACGGTAACTGTAGGCAGGAGACCCATCTCTTATTTCAGGTCAGCTTGTAAACTATATACGAATTGAATTCAACGGATGAACGTTTGTTGACTGTTTCCTGGGCGGGGTTTGACACATTTGTGGACTCTAAATTTTTTTTTTCGTACGCCCGCTAATACTCGAGGCGAAATCTCAGGTTATTATTAATGTCTAACCTGACATTGATTTTACGTATCCCTTTTCTTGTACAGAGACAGGTGTCCCTCGCCATTCAGGCAGATACTCGCCGATTTCGGAGGTACCCATTAGAGCTGGGTCGGCTCAGGAGCCGCCAATCCCTGGTCGACGACACTCCTTCAAATGTCATCGCCAGGTCTCGAGTTAATCCAGTCCAATTCCCGGTCGACGAAAAATCCTCAAATGCCGTCGCCCGGGTTTGATCCTGAATCACCCGGTCGCCAGAGCGGTGTTGTAACCACTACGCTGGACTCTAAATGATTATCCGATATGATATTTTGTTTTTATACTATATCAAGTACATGTTAATGTATTTTTTGGAAAATACAGATTCTGATATGTATGTAAGTATGTATGTATAGCCATTTTAGACTTTAAGTTACTTTTGCTTCCGAGAAAGAAGTAAAAAAAAACAAGTTTAAATGGCAGTTATTGCTCCGCGTTTTTACATTTGTTACACGTATATATCCAACAGGTACAAGTGACGATATAACAATTTTCAAACAGGAAGTGACGTTTCAGTCAATCTGTACAAGTCTAACAAAGAAGTATCCACTGATATTTTTTATCCAGATTTTTAAATAAACTTCACCAAGGAACTTCAGAGTCTTATAAAATGGCGTTTCAGTTCCCTTGGGACTTTCATCGTTGAAGTACATTACTATTTCTGTATTGTTTTAGAGGAACAGACACAGTCACTGGGGAGTAGATAAAGTTGCTGGGGAATAGATACAGTTACTGGGGAATAGATACAAATACTGGGAAATATACAGTTACTGGGGAATGAATACAGTTACTGGGGAATAGACACAGTTACTGGGAATAGACACAATTACTTGGGGAAATAGACACAGTTACTGGGGAATAGACTCAGTTACTGGGGAATATACACAGTTACTGGAGAATAGACACAGTTACTGGGGAATAGACTCAGTTACTGGGGAATATACAGTTACTGGGGAATTAGTACAGTTACTAAGGGAATAAACACAATTACTAGGGAATAGACACAGTTACTTGAGAAACAACGCAGTACTGTGGAATAGACACAGTTACTGGGGAATAGACACAGTTACCTGGGAATAGACACAGTTCCTTGAAAATAGACATAGTTACTTGGGAAATAGACATAGTTACTTGGGGAATATACATAGTTACTTGTGGAATAGACACAGTTACTGGGGGAAGAGACACAGTTACTTGGTGAATAGACACAGTTACTTGAGGAATAGACACAGTTACTTGGGGAATAGACTTAGTTACTGGGGAATAGACACAGTTACTTGGGGAATAGACACGTTTACTGGGTGTAAAAGTCTGTTTGTACGGAGATGTATAAGGTTGTTCAGTGTAAATGCCCAGATGTAACGTACTGTTTTGATGTGTTATGAATGTTAGTACGTTAAGCTTGATGTGTTGTCCTGGACAGTACCAAGTTGTAGCGAGAATCTAGGTCACTAGCGTGAGGTGCCGCCAGGGTATAGTAGACACATACATAATGTCAGTATTCCTGTAGATTCAGACGTGTAGTACTTGTATAACAATGTGGTTGATTGTGTAAGTGAGTAATTAACAGTGCTGATAACACGAAGGCCGTATAGGCTCTTGGACGTCTTCACATTAACTCACACAACCACAAGTAGAAGTCAGTGAAGTAGGGAATGCTGCTGACGTTTACAATATTTATTCATGACGATAATACGATGATGATGGACGAAACAGTCAATAGTATAAGATCGTGCACATAATATGTGTAGTTACAAAGGTCAGCTTCAGACATCACAGATCCCAGACATGTAACAATGTATTGACCAATGTTTACTGTTTATGCAATAGCTCTAATCCCTGACTGAGCCCCGTCAGGTAAGCCCTAGCAAATATATTGCTTAGTACGGGCGATATCAGTTATTTAAACAAAGTCAATGCCATTGTCCTACAATTAGCAAAAAGACTTCAGACTGGCCTCACATGCCAGATACTTCATTCTGGTGAAGAATATTGGCCGTAAATACGGACCAATATAATGACAACGAAATCAGGCCGCAGGTCGCGGGCCTCGATAATCAGGTCACTCTCAGTTTACACAAGCTTCTGAGATAAATATATTTTCTGCCAAACCATATTCCGCCTGCATTGCGGATCCATAAAAATGATTCCTAGGCTTATGTATGTAACGGGTCAACTTAGACCTAGTCTTCAAATATGAAGCAATACTGGAGTACAGTATAATAACTCCTTGTGAGCTTCGCTCACTATGTCGCCATCAGCGATAAATGTACATGTAAGATCTAAACGAGACGAAAAGATCGAATAATGTTTCAGTTACCTTCTCAAAGAATCCTTACACTCTAAGGTAACACAACACAGCCAATACTGGCATAAAGAAACACTCAGGGACGGAAGAATGACAAAACAGTCATTCCCAGAATTTCCAATCCCTATCGAAAACTTGGCAGAGAAATCTACGGATCGGTACATCCGTTCTAAGCCATAGGTACACTCTCTCTCAATCAGTCTCCCGGCTTTTGCCGCCAAGACCCGCGCATGCCCAAAGAGCATGGACCAGATCGAGGCAAACCCAGACCAGGCGTTTCCGCCCAAACGGGTGATAAAGATACTCCGTATATGATCCTATAAATAGACTTAAGACATGTCAACTCTAAGACATTGCCTGAGACAAAACAACATAAGACAGGAGAAGATAATCACCAGTCAAATCTGTCACAGAAAGATAATAACCATTTATCTCTCTTTGATCACATTAAACCAAACATACATTAGGTTGGCGTATTTTCCACCGTCAAAAATGACGGCAAATTTACCACACCTCCCGGGGGAAAAAATGGCACATTTAAAAAAAAAAATACATTTATGAGCCAGGTGCAGCTCATAACGCATGAGTAATGCGCCGATGAAAGGATCACCAAAAAATATAACATCATAATGTCAGATCCAATCGACGCACAGTAGAGCGTCTGGTGAGAAGAAAAAATCTCACTAGATAGGAGAAACTATTTTCTCAAAGTAAATATATCCGCGGAGGTGTTACCAACCAACTCAAAAGTGCAGGTAATGTTACAACAAAAATTCATATCAATGTGTATAAATGGTGAATGACAATTTCCATAACGAGATTACACCAACATCGAAATCTCACGACGTATAATGCGTATATAACCATAAATTCAAATGGTCAATCATTAACAACATTTCTAAATTATTTTTACAAACATATGATTATACATGTGTATAGAACTAATTTTTGATGACGTCAGACGAACAAGACGATGCTCTATTCCGGCGATGTCTTGTAAGCAAAATCCTCAAGGAACATCAGGACGTCTATAGAAGTCATCGTAGTTATACAGCGTTCCAACATATCACACCGGTTTGCTGAGAACAATACAAATAGTACATTTCTTAGAATATTATAATGTACCATAGTCACTTAATATATATCTAAACTATAAATGTGGCCGCATTAATTTTTTTGACCTTTATTTCATATGAAACAAAGCCTTCCTCTGTTTTACCGAAGACGGTAACAGAGAAAGCAAGAAATCAATAGATAACCATGAGTTTAAACAAAGTGACAACAAGTGTTATAGAAGCATGTTATTGTAAGAATAGATCATAACTTTAGATATGTAACAGTGGATCTAGACAAAAGAGCTAAGTAGCTTCATGTGGGCATCGACCATCACAACGAGATCTATCACCAGTATTGTTATTTGCTTTGTTGCAACTATTGTTCTGGTTTGAACCGCAGTTTTCACAACAGCGATTGTGATTTTCCCTTTGTTGAAAATATCTACCAGATTGATGTTGTTTTCTTTGTGAACCATTATGATAGCTAGAATAGTTTTTATTGTGACTATCCCTTTGAAAGTTACCAAATGTGTTGGAACCATAACCATGAGGGCTATCAGATCGCCTCCAATTCGTAGAAGACGAGCCTCTTTGGCATGAATCAGTTTGATCCTGTCCAAAGTTACGCTTACTTTTCTTAGCGAAATTCATTTTATTTTTGCCTTTGGCAATGTGTTTGAAAGGAGCATCACACTGTCTGTGCTGAGCATGATGAGTAACAGGGATAATAGGGTTCTTATTGTTCCGAACATAATCGTTCTCATTTCGGGAACTAGTACTAAAAGTTTTATTCCCCGATACAAATTTATCAGAAATTTGCTAAGTCGATGCTTGATTCGTTAGAGGAGCCTTATTATGACATTTTTCAATGTTGTTACCCTGATCTGAAGGACTAACAATATGATTACTTTTGTTGGCCTGACGCCAACACCCATTAGAGGCAGTATCGTTATCACGTGGGAAACCATATTTGCCACGAAAAGATTTGGTCACATATTGTTTAATGTTACTGCTAGCATTGAGTGCATGTCGCTGACTCTTTGCATTAGCAACATGTTGACCATCAGGTTTATGTTTAAATCTATCCACTTTGGTAGTAGATAACATCTTATTATACAAAACGATATCCAATAAACCATCAACTCTTTTACGAAGTTTTGTAACTTCCATTTCTGTCATAGCTTTCTCTCTAGCAACAGCTTTATGCATTTTCTCATTGGTTTTAACTTCCCTGTTATAATCCAACCTTGTAACATTGTCGTGGTTGAGTTAGAGTGTAGAGTATTTGTCGAGTTGGACAACTGTAGTGAAATCGATAAGGGATAGTGGACTGACAGAGTTATAGATTACACTTTAGATAAGGTGTAAATAGGAGATGGACTTGAGACAACCTGGAAGAAGATTTATTCAAAGGATCTCTCTCTCCAGGCCTCAACTCACTATTACTGTCTAAGCCTCTCCTGCTCTCACTCTTTTCTCTTATCATACATAGAGATTATAGTAAAGAGCTAAAAACACAAATATGGATGGAAAGGTCGTGAACAGCGCATTAATAAATGTGTAAAATTTATTAAAGAAGAAAAGCATGAAAATAATGCATATCATCACAACAACATAAAATTACCTCAATAATCAAATATTCATCAATAATCATATACACCAACAACCACACACACAGATCACCATTCATAAAACCTGTAGAACACAAAGAGATAAATAATCGAGTGACAGTCCTTCGGTTTTCGGGGACCAGCTGAAGTAACTCCAGTAAGTGGTGTTTTCGTATATATCCTCCATCGGTGATGGAATTAACCTGAATAACATCACTGTATAGGCGCTATCGTTGGTACCCCCCCCCCCCCCTACTGGCGCGAGTTGGGCTGGAACTCTGTCCATAGATGGCTGCTCATACGTGCGAGGTTTTAAGTATCCAGGAAATACACCAGAAGAAGTCACTTGAGGACAAAGAGACCCAGGCGCGCTTATCCGGCGCAAGGCTCCGCTTGGCTGTAAATCCTGTTTAAACTGGTTTGGCTGTGGTTTGCTGAGTGCCCCGTTTAGGCACGAAAAAGGCGGGTGAGATGGAATTCTGCTATAGGCATGCTGAGCGGGTTTGATATTCTGGAAGCCGCAATGCTCTGGCTGGTAATCCAATAGGCGAGTAAAGAACTACTACTGCGTTTGGCGATTCCAGATTTAGCGTTGGCTCCGTTGCACTGCGTGAGCTTAACTTGGCGTTGACAAACAAGGGGTTTAAATTCAGGAACGGGGTTGACGATTCGTGACGCTAGCGGTATTCAGAACCCTCTAGATCGAAGAGAATATTTCGTTCTTCGCCTGACTGGAATCTGCTCTCGCGAGTCGGTCTCCCTGAAACCCGAGAAAATGCCAAGAAATAGGCGAAAAACATTTAGTTCTGTGTTAATGTTTGCCTTGTTTCCATAATGGTCATCTACGGGCCAGGAAAATTTTCGAATGTCTTTGTCTATTAAAACCAGTCTACTCTTATAGATCACAAGGGACGCTCCCCCCAAACACCGGGCGTGCGTATTTCTACAGAAGTTCGGCGAAAGACGTAATCTAGAGTAAGACAAAAGAAATCGTGCGAAAGTTCCCCAGGCCTCAAAGGGTACCAGCCGCTCGTCATCAAACGTTTTAAAGCGACCAGAGAAATTCCCCTGTTGGGACCACAGAGGGTACCCGTCGTTAACGAACCGTTTCTTTCACAGAAACCGTCTTGGCTCGTTCTAACACTTAAAGCGGACCCGAGAAATGTTTCTCTGGTCGAACAGGTGCGTTTAGATAACATTACGTCTAGCGTTAGCTGACCGCAGCTGGCCAGCGTAAACAACCTCGGGTGGGGTTGAGAAGGTGAAAAAATGTAGGTAGAATATGAAAGAAACGAAAATACAAAATGTCTCGGAAAAAAGAACATTTAAAGGAGTAATCAAATTATGGACAAGATGGTAAAATAAATTATCTTTCACGTGACAAGTGCCCCCCCCCCCCCCCCTTTTAAAGTTCGAGGGATACGGACAAAAATGACAGTAATTTATCTTTTCCATCGTCTTTAGTTACCTGTCATTGGAACATCCTATACTCATAAAACCAAATACGTTTCCAATTTCTGTCTGTCTGTATGACTAGCTCCGAGTTCATTTCTTTTCTTCCCTCTGTCTAATAGACGTTCAGCGAATGGGATTTTGCGAGGCCACTGAACACTGACATAATCTGTTTCCGTGTGAACATGACCTTCCTTCCCCAATTTGCTTTGTCTGTCCATGGTCCGGAAAATTAGCCGCACCTGTTGTGAGTTTCGGCCCCGCCTGAACTCACTGGCCACTGCATAGGTAATCCGCCTGTTATGTGCAGTGTAATCGTTGCTGGACTCGGGCTGTTTAATTTCCGTTATGGGTTTACCTGTCGCGGACTTGAATAACCCCGTATAGCTGCAGTCTATAGGGACTTTTCGCGCGCGTGTAACCCTAGTTGGTAAATAAAGCCGTTCGTTGGCCGAAGAAATGCTAGCATTTTCCTTCTGCCTCTCCACACCTACTCCGCTGTTTCGGCGGGAGCATTGATCAATCTTCAGACCTGTGCCGTCTAAAGGCGGGTCTGGAGCTTTCCTTGCCTTGCCAGTCACAACTCTGGCTTGGTCAACGGAAATGATCAAGTTGTTCTGTAATGGCCTGGCGGAGGCGACTACTTTGCTGTCCATCAGTGGGGTTGAGACCACTGGAATAATGCGATTTGAATGAGAAAACTCTGCTGCCTGAAGCAAAGAGTAATCGATCGCATTCTGGGGTTCTACTAAATCATAACAGATCTCCGTAGCTTCTATCCGTGAAGACAGATAGGTAATATCTGCTAGTTGCAGAGTTTGTTGAGTCGCTTTCCCATTACTAGCATGACGTGAGCCAAGGCTCTCAACAATGGCTCCTTGTACAGTAGTAAGGCAGCTTTTCTCACTGTCTTCTGCCCTGAGAAGTGTGAGAGACTCAAATGGAATACCAGGGATCCCTTCGCCTGGAACCCTGTGTCCATCATAAACGTCAACTTTGCCCTCCCCTGAGGAAGTTACTGGCGTCAGTTGAACTTTGTCCTGCAATGCGAGATCCACTTCCTGGTTGACAGGCCCCGCAGACTGCATGCAAAGGACTGGACGGTTTGAGATCCCGTTAGATCGCGAAGTGCCAGAGAAAAAACTCTCGGTATGTTTTTCCAAAGTTCCTTGGAACGGTTTGGAAAGTTTAACCCTTTTAGCAGGCGACTTATTCTTGCACCTTTTAAGCTCAGGGTGATAAGAGGAGCGGCGCCTCCATTCTACGATCGTTGAGTTGGAGGGATACGCCTCTGCATATGGTTTTTCGCTGTCCGGCCGGGAATCTTGCGAAATATAACGTGATAGGGTGTGGCTCCCTTTTCTCGACGTCACGTGTCGGTTAGGTGCTGCTCGGTCTGGAGCGTGAGAGGCTCGGGGTTCGCCGCTTGCCAGACGGGAACAATCCGTATTACAATGCTTGTTAGCACCTCTCTCACCTTTGAGCAGTTTCCATGCCTGGGAGCGTTGCGTAATTTTCCCCGTGGCCTTAGGTCTGCTATCCCGACGTAAATTCTTTCCTTGTTTGGGCTTCGGATCCAAGTCCAAAGGAAAGTCAATTTTCTGGAGTTGGGGTTCGGTTTTAGCAGGCAAGTTTTCTTTCATGGGCGCAAGGTTTGCAGGGGCGTTGACCGTTAAGGGCACAGTAGAAGGGGAAGTAGAGTGACTACATTTAGTATCTGTTTCCACCCTCCGAATTTGGCTATCCAGTTCATTCATTCTGATTTGGTGTAGCCTGCTACTTTCTTGGCTTTCTCTGTCCCTTTCTTGGCGCTCTATTTCCCATTGCTTGTCCCGTTCTTGTTGCTCCGTTTCCAATTTCTTGTCCCGTTCTTGTCTTTGCTTTTCCCTTTGCTTCTCATCTTCTATCACTTCTTCTACATACTGTCGGGTGAATGCTTCACTCTCCCCAGTTTGTTTACAGGACCATGCCAAGATTAAACGGCTGTCAAACCAATTGTCTACCTCGTATTGATCCTGCAGGCTTACTGCAAATTCTAGAAAGGGCTGGATTTCGCTATCCTTGTACTCCATGTACTTAGCTACCTCGAGGGCAATCCTATGCACTTTATCTAGATCGGCCATTATATCAGGGTGAGCAAACACTATAGAAGGATAAAACCTAGAGATCTTAGTTACCTAGTCCACTACGTGCTGATTAACTTAATAATCAATAAAATCTAGGCTAGCCTGGGAACTTTAAAAAACAAGAAAATTTGTAGCTACTCTGATCGACAAGCAAACCCAAAAAAACTCCAAAAAATGTAAGTGATGTAAAACTTACTATCACTTCACCCCAGTTCTGTCAGTACTAAGCTATTGAGAGGATTGGTTACTATCGTCCGAATGAACACCCTCCCTTGGTACAAATGCAAGCTAGTAACTGACTATCTGTAGCTTCTTATCTCAGATTAAAGAGCTACTCCTGAAAAAATATTAACCCTTAAAAAAAAAAATTTTCTGACTTTTACAACAATAGTCGTCAGATTTGTCAACCAAAAACTCAGCAGTGATACCATCAACCTTTACCAGCTGTCTCATGTGTAGCCTGAACGATAAATGTAACTTAATATTTATGATTGCTGTGGAGAAAAAAACGCTGTTCCGACTTCCTCCAAAAGAAATAGTTCGATATGTCTAGGGGAAAGAAATTCCTATAATCTGCCGAACACTAAACTCTAAGAATCAGAATAGAATCTTGTGAGAGATTCCTACCAGACTGCAACCTCATCTGTTGCGATTGCTGCAGATGTAGTTAAAATTCCGCGGCGAGACCCCATTTGTTGTGGTTGATGGGTTCTAGAATCTCGGACGAGCCAAACCATTTGTCGTGGTTGAGTTAGAGTGTAGAGTATTTGTCGAGTTGGACAACTGTAGTGAAATCGACAAGGGATAGTGGACTGACAGAGTTATAGATTACACTTTAGATAAGGTGTAAATAGGAGATGGACTTGAGACAACCTGGAAGAAGATTTATTCAAAGGATCTCTCTCTCCAGGCCTCAACTCACTATTACTGTCTAAGCCTCTCCTGCTCTCACTCTTTTCTCTTATCATACATAGAGATTATAGTAAAGAGCTAAAAACACAAATATGGATGGAAAGGTCGTGAACAGCGCATTAATAAATGTGTAAAATTTATTAAAGAAGAAAAGCATGAAAATAATGCATATCATCACAACAACATAAAATTACCTCAATAATCAAATATTCATCAATAATCATATACACCAACAACCACACACACAGATCACCATTCATAAAACCTGTAGAACACAAAGAGATAAATAATCGAGTGACAGTCCTTCGGTTTTCGGGGACCAGCTGAAGTAACTCCAGTAAGTGGTGTTTTCGTATATATCCTCCATCGGTGATGGAATTAACCTGAATAACATCACTGTATAGGCGCTATCGTTGGTGACCCCCCCCCCCTACTGGCGCGAGTTGGGCTGGAACTCTGTCCATAGATGGCTGCTCATACGTGCGAGGTTTTAAGTATCCAGGAAATACACCAGAAGAAGTCACTTGAGGACAAAGAGACCCAGGCGCGCTTATCCGGCGCAAGGCTCCGCTTGGCTGTAAATCCTGTTTAAACTGGTTTGGCTGTGGTTTGCTGAGTGCCCCGTTTAGGCACGAAAAAGGCGGGTGAGATGGAATTCTGCTATAGGCATGCTGAGCGGGTTTGATATTCTGGAAGCCGCAATGCTCTGGCTGGTAATCCAATAGGCGAGTAAAGAACTACTACTGCGTTTGGCGATTCCAGATTTAGCGTTGGCTCCGTTGCACTGCGTGAGCTTAACTTGGCGTTGACAAACAAGGGGTTTAAATTCAGGAACGGGGTTGACGATTCGTGACGCTAGCGGTATTCAGAACCCTCTAGATCGAAGAGAATATTTCGTTCTTCGCCTGACTGGAATCTGCTCTCGCGAGTCGGTCTCCCTGAAACCCGAGAAAATGCCAAGAAATAGGCGAAAAACATTTAGTTCTGTGTTAATGTTTGCCTTATTTCCATAATGGTCATCTACGGGCCAGGAAAATTTTCGAATGTCTTTGTCTATTAAAACCAGTCTACTCTTATAGATCACAAGGGACGCTCCCCCCAAACACCGGGCGTGCGTATTTCTACAGAAGTTCGGCGAAAGACGTAATCTAGAGTAAGACAAAAGAAATCGTGCGAAAGTTCCCCAGGCCTCAAAGGGTACCAGCCGCTCGTCATCAAACGTTTTAAAGCGACCAGAGAAATTCCCCTGTTGGGACCACAGAGGGTACCCGTCGTTAACGAACCGTTTCTTTCACAGAAACCGTCTTGGCTCGTTCTAACACTTAAAGCGGACCCGAGAAATGTTTCTCTGGTCGAACAGGTGCGTTTAGATAACATTACGTCTAGCGTTAGCTGACCGCAGCTGGCCAGCGTAAACAACCTCGGGTGGGGTTGAGAAGGTGAAAAAATGTAGGTAGAATATGAAAGAAACGAAAATACAAAATGTCTCGGAAAACAGAACATTTAAAGGAGTAATCAAATTATGGACAAGATGGTAAAATAAATTATCTTTCACGTGACAAACATGTAACCGAGAAGCCAAAGTCTTCTCCTTAACAATACTATCTTTAAGATCCTTTCTTAATATTGTCATCTGAGATGTAGTCTCTAAAACCTTAGCTCTCTCCTGAATCAGTTCAAGTTTAAGTGCTTCCATAGCACTATGATGATAAGTTATGAGTTCATCAACCTTCTTATCCTTTTCTTTATTCACTGAGCTCATCTCATCTTCCAGCTCCTTTTTCTCCATGAGTAATTTTTCAATATTTTTTTGTTTTTCCTCAGTTACTTTCTCCTGTTGACATAGAAGATTTCTGAGTTCTTGATTATCCTCAAGACCCTGGACCTGAGCAGCCTGTGCCCTCAACTGTTTCAATTCTAGTTGAAGTGCCCTAACCTCAATAAAATGGCTATTCTTAAACTCATACATTTCCTTTGAAAATGTCGTATTCTTTTCCTCAAGTTGGCGACTGAGCATCGCAATATCACTCGCAAAAATAGTGTTTCATTATGGGCCTTTTCACGTTGAGATTGCCCTAATTTACTCTCATGAGGAAGAGCCAATGCTCTTGTTGTCTTCATCTGAGCTGATTCTCCCTCTCTCTTCGCTTTAGCTAATATCTCCTCTATAGAAATATTTGGTGCTATTTTCCGTTTTTCAGCCTGCATTTGAATTTCCTTATCCTTAGTCTCCATTTTAACTTTTACGAATTCCCTTAGTTTCTCAGTAGACAAATCAAGGGATTGCCCTATCTGAATGAAATCAATTATAGGAGACACCTCAAACCTCTGAGCCTTTTCATATTCCACACGTGAGAATTCTTCTAATTTCTCAGCAGTCAACCCAAGGAGTTTCCCTTGCTCGATAAAGTAATCTAATGTAGACATCCTGTCTACAAATGTGCTGTCAATATATCTGAAATAGCAACACAAGTTATCCCAATCTCAGTGGGAGATGAGTCTTTTATAAAGACTAAGTACAATTACCTTATTGATTAAGTCACCATTAATCAACTCAGTATATAATTTGCATCATATGAATAATAGTACATGATCAAATATACATGAAGACTGTATATATCAACAATATCACGATAACTAACAAAGACAAGCCTCTAAACAAACGAAAACATTCGCAGAGGTCAAAAGAAAATACAGCTTAACTAAATCAAATGTTGTGAAAAATCACAATGATACCTGCGAAAAATTCACAATAATACAATGACAACACAGTGTATAAACAAAAGGGTGTAAAGAAATTAACGATAGAAAAGCGAAGGCAGACAAATACAAACCAAAACGAATCAAAAACTAAAGTACGGAGAAAAAATAACGAAAACAACACTAACAGATCTCGTCACAGCTAAGAAAAAAAAATAAATAGCAACAAAAGTCGCTTGCAGTTTCCACTGTGAGAAATATGCACAATCCCTAAAGAACGCTTACAGTAACCCTCGGTTGAGTGGGATATTTACTGTAAGACCCTCCAACCTGAACCCGCAGAAAAAAAATACACACTAACTCAACAAGTAAACAAAGAACAAGTAAACAATAAAATGCATATAATGAATATAACGAGGAAAGCTTATTTGCACATAAAATAAAGGCTCAGTTTAACATGTAAAACCAGGCCACTTATCTTTAAGCGTAATCCTCTACAACCGCAAAGATGCAGTTCATTGCAGTACACTTGTAAACACCAGTAGACGTTCCACCGTTGAAGGTCACCGTAACTTGACAACGGGTGTAGTAGTCTCCCAAAGTGAAGAATGTCGTAGTAAACAACAGGTTGAACTGTTCTATGTTTACAACTCGAGCTTGCACGTAAACTTGTGACGTGAACTTTTGACACATATGTCCTTCGACGATTGTCACAGTGTTAAATAACTTCGTTAGCAACTGTGGTCTATGTAACACTATTGTAGCAGCTGTGGTTCATGTAGCGATTCTGTAGCATCCATAAATGTATACGTCGATCAGCAGACGTTGACCTTTCCTACAGTGTAACTGACAACTAAACGTCAATCTTGTCTTCCGGATGTAAACATCCAGATGTGGGCAGGAAAATCCGTGTCGTTGACAAAAACTTACGAATCTGGTCCACCAGATGTAAAAGTCTGTTTGTACGGAGATGTATAAGGTTGTTCAGTGTAAATGCCCAGATGTAACGTACTGTTTTGATGTGTTATGAATGTTAGTACGTTAAGCGTGATGTGTTGTCCTGGACAGTACCAAGTTGTAGCGAGAATCTAGGTCACTAGCGTGAGGTGCCGCCAGGGTATAGTAGACACATACATAATGTCAGTATTCCTGTAGATTCAGACGTGTAGTACTTGTATAACAATGTGGTTGATTGTGTAAGTGAGTAATTAACAGTGCTGATAACACGAAGGCCGTATAGGCTCTTGGACGTCTTCACATTAACTCACACAACCACAAGTAGAAGTCAGTGAAGTAGGGAATGCTGCTGACGTTTACAATATTTATTCATGACGATAATACGATGATGATGGACGAAACAGTCAATAGTATAAGATCGTGTACATAATATGTGTAGTTACAAAGGTCAGCTTCAGACATCACAGATCCCAGACATGTAACAATGTCTTGACCAATGTTTACTGTTTATGCAATAGCTCTAATCCCTGACTGAGCCCCGTCAGGTAAGCCCTAGTAAATATATTGCTTAGTACGGGCGATATCAGTTATTTAAACGAAGTCAACGCCATTGTCCTACAATTAGCAAAAAGACTTCAGACTGGCCTCACATGCCAGATACTTCATTCTGGTGAAGAATATTGGCCGTAAATACGGACCAATATAATGACAACGAAATCAGGCCGCAGGTCGCGGGCCTCGATAATCAGGTCACTCTCAGTTTACACAAGCTTCTGAGATAAATATATTTTCTGCCAAACCACATTCCGCCTGCATTGCGGATCCATAAAAATGATTCCTAGGCTTATGTATTTAACGGGTCAACTTAGACCTAGTCTTTAAATATGAAGCAATACTGGAGTACAGTATAATAACTCCTTGTGGGCTTCGCTCACTATGTCGCCATCAGCGATAAATGTACCTGTAAGATCTAAACGAGACGAAAAGATCGAATAATGTTTCAGTTACCTTCTCAAAGAATCCTTACACTCTAAGGTAACACAACACAGCCAATACTGGCATAAAGAAACACTCAGGGACGGAAGAATGACAAAACAGTCATTCCCAGAATTTCCAATCCCTATCGAAAACTTGGCAGAGAGAAATCTACGGATCGGTACATCCGTTCTAAGCCATAGGTACACTCTCTCTCAATCAGTCTCCCGGCTTTTGCCGCCAAGACCCGCGCATGCCCAAAGAGCATGGACCAGATCGAGGCAAACCGAGACCAGGCGTTTCCGCCCAAACGGGTGATAAAGATACTCCGTATATGATCCTATAAATAGACTTAAGACATGTCAACTCTGAAAGAAAAATCCAATACAGAGCAGTACACTAGCATCACCATAACTATCTTTCAGCTGCCCATGGATTATCTGTCTTTAACAAACTCACACTAAGTCCTTCTGTCCTCTGACCATCCGCTCAAGGTATTTCAATGTCTTGACTTGACTCTGATCCACTATCATTGAGTGTCAGCTATTAGTGACATTCAATGTATTATTTACCCTTTTCCTTTCTATTTTCAGTTCTCCTCCCCAAGTGGATTTTGGTCTTCTTTTACTATTCTTACTGGGGCTTCCAGAAATAGTACTGTATTGTAATGCCCCAAAGAAGTTTTCTCACAGTGTGTCCTATCCATCGCCAGAAAATTATAAGAGTTAACCTGATCATCAGACAGTGTCCCCTGTCAAACAACAACTTCTGCCATTTCACATTTTGATAACTCTAGGGAGCTGGGCCCACTTGAGTCATGAGTCCAAAGTGTCATCCGCCTGTTGATGTTTTTCTCAAACGCATGTGCTATGATCTGAACCCAATTTACATTAGTTGCAAATTCTAAAAATGGCTTTTTCCGCCTGATTTGATCAATTCTGCGCACTTGACGCTTATTAGCGTAATACAGTTGTAAATAAATATGTCGTTCTGCATATAAAAGCCTATTACGGTTGTTCCACTGCTAGCACGATGCCTTTTCCGAAGTTTCGCCAAATCTTTTAAATGCCCTTGTTCTTGATTGTTCTTTTAGGTCCAGTTTTTTCCCCCAGTAGGTCATATACGGTGGCCACCGCTAGACCTCTTGCGCTTACTTTCATAGCTCAGACTTTTGTCGTTTTTTAAGGAAATCGGAGGAGAGCGGACTAGCATCAGATGATCTTCGTTGGCTTCCACTCACCCACCATTTTGGTCTACCTTGTTCACCCTAACTGTATTTAGTATAATTTTATATTCAATTACCTCTACACCTCACTGTAGAAGGGGAACGACTAAGTAAGTTATATTCAATTTTATGCTATTTTTAAACAGCTATTGCTAGCTGATGTTGGTTACAATTTGTATTATTATTTATTGACACTTACTGTATACGCCTTTTTGATATTTGTAGTTTTCACGTGTCGTGTTATTTGTAATATTTAATTGTTTTTCATTACAATATGAGAATTAGTTTTTTATTGTGTTGTTTTCCTTCATGGTGTGTCTTTTGTTGTCAATCCATCATGTTTAGTTCCGTGATGATAGCATTCTATATGGTCATTTTGAAAGCGCGCTGCTCATCTAATCTGGATTCAAAAGGCATTGTCAGCTCGGTCATTATAATCTGGGATTAACAATATAACAAAGAACTGTGTTTTTAAAACGTGATGATAATGTATGTATCTATGTCATAGAAAGCCTTGTGTAGTTGCCGGAGGTCTCCGATGAGACACAGAAAGAATAGGACTACTGAACCCTCAAGCATGTCGTACAGGGCGAGTAATATGAGGTAGTGTGGGAATCTGACAACCTCATTATGTAAAGCAAATAGCTACATAAACCACGTCTGCTAGAACATGTGAATGCTTGGTGGAGGCTGCCTATAAGGACGGACATCGTCATTGGCCGCTCTATGCTTCATAAGGTGAGAAAAGAACAGTAATGATGGTGTCCCAGATAGAATACAATTAGAGGTATCTGTGTGGGTCAGAGAGAAAATATATAGAGTGAGAAATTAGAGGTATCTGTGTGTGTCAGAGAGAAAATATATAGAGTGAGAAATTAGAGGTATCTGTGTGGGTCAGAGAGAAAATATATAGAGTGAGAAATTAGAGGTATCTGTGTGGGTCAGAGAGAAAATATATAGAGTGAGAAATTAGAGGTATCTGTGTGGGTCAGAGAGAAAATATATAGAGTGAGAAATTAGAGGTATCTGTGTGGGTCAGAGAGAAAATATATAGAGTGAGAAATTAGAGGTATCTGTGTGGGTCAGAGAGAAAATATATAGAGTGAGAAATTAGAGGTATCTGTGTGGGTCAGAGAGAAAATATATAGAGTGAGAAATTAGAGGTATCTGTGTGGGTCAGAGAGAAAATATATAGAGTGAGAAATTAGAGGTATCTGTGTGGGTCAGAGAGAAAATATATAGAGTGAGAAATTAGAGGTATCTGTGTGGGTCAGAGAGAAAATATATAGAGTGAGAAATTAGAGGTATCTGTGTGGGTCAGAGAGAAAATATATAGAGTGAGAAATTAGAGGTATCTGTGTGGGTCAGAGAGAAAATATATAGAGTGAGAAATTAGAGGTATCTGTGTGGGTCAGAGAGAAAATATATAGAGTGAGAAATTAGAGGTATCTGTGTGGGTCAGAGAGAAAATATATAGAGTGAGAAATTAGAGGTATCTGTATGGGTCAGAGAGAAAATATATAGAGTGAGAAATTAGAGGTATCTGTGTGTGTCAGAGAGAAAATATATAGAGTGAGAAATTAGAGGTATCTGTGTGGGTCAGAGAGAAAATATATAGAGTGAGAAATTAGATAGCAGAGCAGACATATTCCTAGAAGATAAAGCTGTGAATATTTAAAAACTAGGAACATGGACTGGAATATTCACATAAATCCTGAGGCAGGGACACTAAACATGTCGATGGATGCGCTTCTGGTATTCGCACGCTAACATATCTGCAAGACGCCATGTGCAGTCCTCCATTAGGTCATCCTGTCACATATTTGTTAACTATAGACGTTCATGTTTGTATCGCCATGAGAATATTTTTATAGGACACAATTCAGAGTTTCTCAACATTTTTGAAATATTGATCCCGTTAATTGTCTGATGGAGGCTATAGACCCATTTGGTTGTCCGATAGAGTCTATGGACCGCGTTGATTGTCAGATGAAGTCTATGGATTCCTTTGATTGTTCGATGGAGGCTATTGACTCCATTGATTGTCCGATGGAGGTTATGGACCCCGCTGATTGTCCGATGGAGGCTATGGGCTCCGTTGACTGTCCGATGGATGTTATGGACCCCATTGATTGTCCGATGGAGGCTATGGACCCCGTTGATTGTCCGATGGAGACTACGGACCCCGTTGATTGTCAAATGGAGGCTATGGACCCCGTTGAATGTCCGATGGAGGCTATGGACCCCGTTGAATGTCCGATGGAGGCTATGGACCCCGTTGATTGTCCGATGGAGACTATGGACCTCGCTGATTGTCCGATGGAGACTATGGACCTCGCTGATTGTCCGATGGAGGCTATGGACCTCGCTGATTGTCCGATGCAGGCTATGGACCTCGCTGATTGTCCGATGGAGACTATGGACCTCGCTGATTGTCCGATGGAGACTATGGACCTCGCTGATTGTCCTATGGAGACTATGGACCTCGCTGATTGTCCGATGGAGACTATGGACCTCGTTGATTGTCCGATGGAGGCTATGGACCTCGCTGATTGTCCGATGGAGACTATGGACCTCGCTGATTGTCCGATGGAGGCTATGAACCTCGCTGATTGTCCGATGAAGACTATGGACCTCGCTGATTGTCCGATGGAGGCTATGGACCTCGCTGATTGTCCGATGCAGGCTATGGACCCCTACTTGAGAAAAGGTGTACATAAAAGCTTAATTAAAAAATCATACATTTTAAATTTTAGGTTATGAACAGAGACCCCTAGAGTCCATTTACGGACCCCATGTATATATATATATATTCTTCGTACACTGATATACGTCTACGTGTATATTTTCAAAGAAAACGATGGCCAGCTTCAGGTTATTGGTATCTCCATAGAGATTTTTCAGGAGTGGCCATATGCGATTTCTCTGTTACTCATATGTTGGGCATCTTTGAAATTCAGCTGTCATTTTGTCAGTGCCACATCGGTAGTTCCTATCGTTAGCTTGTCGACTAAATGAAATCCGAATCAATTGTGGCGCGTGCGGAATCTGAATGAAAATTATTACTTGTTCTCTTCTGCTAAGTTGGTAATATGCATCATATTGTGTATGGCCTGGAAGCTCTGTATCCTGTTTGTTTATGTATCTGATTCTGAAAAAAAAAAAAATTTTTTCTTCCAAAGTTATACCTGTATCAGCCTGAGGTAGCTTTCTACCATCCTTTGCCAACGGTCAGCCTGTTCATTGCCGTTGATGCTTCAATGAGATGGGATCCATTGTATCAGAACTCCTTTGAATCGTTGACATAGTTTTGGAGCATTACTCTTACGTCACCCAGGTCTGCATCATTCTGCAATTACTAACGCACTGTGAAGAAAGCAACTTGTCTCTCGGTGCTTTTCTCCGTCAGTAGAACCGCTGTTGCAGTTTTCAAGACCTTTGCTCTGAAGTTACTTGAGAGTTTACCTGTTGCCACTGACAGCTTTTTAAAAATTTTTATCATTTGTATAGCAGTGCTCAAGTGCACTAGGACACCTCCAACTCCATCTTCTTGTGCATTTGTTGCTGATCCATCTGTATATGCATGGGTCTAGGTGTTGCTGATCCATCTGTATATGCATGGGTCCAGGTGTTGCTGATCCATCTGTGTATGCATGGGTCTAGGTGTTGCTGATCCATCTGTATATGCATGGGTCTAGGTGTTGCTGATCCATCTGTGTATGCATGGGTCCAGGTGTTGCTGATCCATCTGTGTATGCATGGGTCTAGGTGTTGCTGATCCATCTGTGTATGCATGGGTCCAGGTGTTGCTGATCCATCTGCATATGCATGGGTCTAGGTGTTGCTGATTGTCGTGAAAAATTCTAAATACCCATATATAAATTAGACCATAACTGTAAAGTAGAACGAAATAATACAAAAGAAAGAAGCATGGTGAAAGACCAGTGCTTTCCCAATAGCGCTTCCGTTTTATAACGCCATAAGGACTGAACAAGAAACCCCTTTTTCTGCTCCGTCTGCATAAACTACACGCGTTTCTAAAAATAAAACTGGTACTGTGTTTCTTAGAAAATCTTGATACACAAGCTGCATAATGACCTAGATATAATACTACATTAATGTCATTATATACACTACGTTAACCTAAAAAGACAGACGGGCTTAGAAGAGAGAGAGAGAGAGATGCACGGAGGAACGCATGCAATGCTACCACGTCGTCTCGCGATTAACAAGTGAATGCCAATCCCACGCGAAAGCCATGCAGGCCTGATTTTTTCAAATGAACAGTGATAAAAAACACTAACGATACGAGGTAAGGTTTTAAAAAATATGTTTAATGCTTATTAGGAAACATGACACAATACTGTTTTACGTCTGAAATCCTGACTTTATACTGACAGAACAGTCGAAAAGGCAGGACAGGTGGCGGTTCTAAAAATAAAAAACAAATACACGACTATCCTAGAATAATACATATTTTGAACGGAGCCACTTCGCCCCTTAAACTTAGATATTCTTGTGCCTTGGGATTTGCTGACAAAGAATATGTTATGTGTTACGCAAATAATCTAGTAATTAACAAATTATAGCCAAAATACTATAGTGGGGTTGTCTGACAGCACAAGATCATATTTGCTCATAATGGCATGTTTGGATAACACTGCTTTAGGGGAAATGCGGCCAACAAGTTAGATACGATTTGATTGGCCGTAGTCATATGTAAGGCGAAACCTTATTGGTCTAACTGCAAATACAATTATGGTTGTTAATGGCAACTTATAGGATGGATAGTTTTTTTCAAAGTCTCATGTAAACATGGCCTGATTGGTTAGAGCGTTCGATATAGGCAAATAGAAGCGTCAGTTCAGGGCCATTTTTGAAAAATAAATCTTGTGGAAACACAGTGCGTTGAGAGCAGGCTAATAAATTTCTTATAACGGAAAAGCCTGGACAGAGGCAGATCAAAATTGTGCCAGAATTCATTGCCAGTCAACGTTACTTGTTTAATATTTCCATGAATTGTGGTAAGCTAGACTTATTTCATATATATATATATATATATATATATATATATATATATATATATATATATATATATATATATATATATATATATATATATATATATATATATATATATATATATATATATATATATATATATATATATATATATATATATATATATATATATATATATATATATGTTATATGAAAATTGAATATGACATGATAAATTGTGTCTGTATGTGTGTGGTTCAGTAGCAAACATAAGGCAAAGCCTAGCTATTGCTCCACCATGTAAAAGCTTGTCAGAGAGGAGTATAACTGCATAAGCATATATGGGATTGCCAAATAGTAACATAACACCTATCCTATTGTATAGAAGGAATTAACGCTGGAATTGCAGAGGCGTTGTAACCATTAGGGAGAGGAATACTGGTGTATATTGTCACATGAGAAGCTAACAGTTGGCCTAAAGCGCTGAACTCTGTGTTTGTAATGTCTTGTACTCCAGTGTGGAAATATATTATAAATTAGTTCTGAAGAAGGAGGTACAACCTCTTATTTCAGGGACCGTGGTACTGAAGTATTAGAGCAGCACCTGGTCTGAGTTTTGCTGGATCCAGAGAGCTGGCAGCAGACTCCTTGTCTAAGATATCGACCAGTGGTGTATTTCAAAAGAACTGAGAAGCAAGCGAGCAGAGGAGACAGTTTCCTGCCGCCTACACATAAGTTAAGAAGTTATCAGCCAGAGCAACTCACCCTTGTATACCCCACCTTAAAATTGACTATAATAATAAATCAAGAGGGACACTTATTGTATTACAAATAAAAAGAAATTGAGAACCCTTCAATATTATTTCCACCAGTATGAAACACATGAAGTCGTGATGACAAACAACAACCTAGCTTCCAAAGCCAGTATTACCTCATAAATATATCACAACCCTACACCCATATTGTAATAATATTATATGTAAGGACAAAGATCCTTGTATAAATTTTGTACATAAACATTGTGTTACATTTGATTGTAATTCCTGATTCACTCTGTAGTTGCATCAGGATATCTATTCTTGAAAGAAATTAATACATAATTTAAACTTTAACACTTGACTTACTTAAGCTAGTCTTCTAGAGTGTTATATGTATGTGCTTGTCATAGTGGTGTCAAGTGTTGTGGATCTTAATAAAAGTGTTTATCTGTCTGTTGGTTGTTGTGAACTTACACTTCATCATTATCATAACCCTAGACATTCAACGTAGTCATCACAATAGTCCAGAATAAGTCTGATTGAGGTCTAAATGTGGTAGCAAAGTGAGGTCATCTGTAACACACTACCTTTATTACATACAGATACCTTCACATCTGATCTCAGTCAGTACACTAAGTCCCCTATAAATATTTATATAATCCCAACTTACCACACTGATCCATCTGTGTATGCATGGGTCTAGGTGTTGCTGATCCATCTGTGTATGCATGGGTCCAGGTGTTGCTGATCCATCTGTGTATGCATGGGTCTAGTGCAGGCTTCTTTCAGAACTCCTTGCAGACGTGGCTTCATCCTTCGTAAGAAGCGCAGTGGAAGATGACAATAATAATGATGTAACATTTTGGTTTTCGTGTGCAATGATCTTCAAGTTTCAGAGCCCTACAATAATATTGTCTTGACAGCGGATTTAAAAATTCATATTTTTGTGTTCAACGGGCTAATCACCTGTTTGCCAAGTCACTTCGATTACATGTCCTGCCCATGGGCCTTGTGCACTTGGGTCCCCTCTACACCTCCTTTCACGGGGTAAAAGAGGTTCCGATTATGAGATGAGATGAGATTTTTGTGTTCGACTTCATTTGTTGTTTTCTATATCTATATAATTTTCGACGTAATGCAAGCTCCTCTTGCCTTTTGAAGTTCTGTTTGTATACTACTATCTGCTAATGTATTCAGCTGACACAATCACCGTGTAGGGAAATTTGAGCAATCTAACTATCATTGGAGGAATTAGTTATCACAATCTTTACATGTATTCTGCTTTGTTTTAGACTCAGTTTCGGTGGACTTACATTCATCGTGTAGCATGTCCTTTGCAGAACGTCGCTCTCATCACAGCCCGCCTGAAAGACTCTCGATCTCTAGCAAGCCCTCCTGCCTCCTCCATTGTCATGTTCAAGGTGTCTTCAATGTCCTGTGTCCACCGTCGTCTTGGTCGGCCCCTGCCTCGCCTTCCACGTACCATACCCTCCATTACTGCTCTCTCTAAGCCACAATGACGTTTAATGTGGCAAAAATATTTCAGTTTCCGGGACATGATATTGTTTATGAGCCAGTTTTCCTCGATGTTCAGGTCGTGTAGGATGTCTATATTTTTCTTCTTCTTGATCCAAGATATTCTGAGAATTTTTCTGTAACACTTTGCTTCGAAAGATTCGATTTTTTTCTTTAATGTTTGAGTATTGGTCCATGATTCACAACCATATGTTGCTACAGGAAAGATGCACGTTCTCAGAAGTTTTACTTTTATTAATTTGCTGGTGTTATGCCATATGTTCTTCATTTTATTTAACCTCTGCATTGCTATGACCAGTCTCCTTCTGACCTCTTTTGAGCAGTCTCCATTGTTGTTAATTATGGAGCCAAGATATTCAAAATTTGTGACATTTTCAATTTCCTCATCATTGATGGTAATTTTTGGTTGGCATCTTGTTTTGTCTGTAGACATTATCTTTGTTTTTTTTTGTGTGTTCAGAAAAAGGTTCTGATCCTCACTGTGTCTTTTGACAGACAGGATTAACTGTTCTAGGCGCTTGGCTCTGTTTGAAAGAATAAATGTGTCATCTGTGTACCTAAGTTCTGGGATCGCATTTCCCCCAATTGTGAACGGATCGCAATGTTCACAATCTTGGTCACTCCGAACATTTCTCATTATATTTTCTGCATAGATGTTAAACAAGTATGGAGAGAGGATGCAACCCTGTCTTACTCCCCTTTTCACCTCAAACCATCCTGATGTTTCCCCCTCTACTCTGACTTACATTAAGTATCTTAATTTAGTCTCTCGTCTGGTTATGGCTATGGAACAAATGAGCCACACTATCAGCAACATTTCTGTTGTCAAGCGGTTTATAAGAGTCCACTGAATTACATTTATGTTGGTTGATATCGTTATCTATTTGTACTTAAATTTATAGACCTGTAGGATGAGATGTGCACTGTGGACTTCCCAGGGGTCTTTGAAGAAAACAAACGAAAGAACAGGACGACTGCATGCTCAGGCATGTCGTACAAGACGGCTAATATGAAATTGTGCATGAGGCTGACTACCTCATTATATCAAACGTTGCTACAGAAATCACTGCTTTAGGAGAATGTGAAGGCTTAATGCAGGCTTAATGCAACTGGTCAGCTGCGGAAGTGGTTACATGCTTCACAAGGAACGAAAGGATGAATGATGATCAAGACGAGAAATTGTGAGAAGAACACATGAGGTCATAATACAAAGAATTCAGTTCATATTTAAAAATAAAAATTCGTTATGTCTCACTCAAAGACTTTTCTATTAATTGTTCCTGTCACGTGTGGGGCCCTATCTGGGTTTGGTTACCGTTGATATGGCGCACATTAGGAATAGGAATGATATTTATATTGGTTCATCCTACCGTGTTTTTAGTCTCTTAAACTGCCAGGTTTTCAAGATTTTCTTTTACCTTAACAATAACAGGTTTGATGGACCCAAAGATAACTTAAGAGCCAGAAACCCTGGCGCGATAAAAACGATTATGAGTACTTATATAGAAATAAAACTCCAGCAAATCTGATCAGACTATAGAATTATCAATAACCGGACTTGAAATCCGTACTATCGCTACAATCGTTAATGTCATTTGAAGTTAAAAGCGACGTGTCGGAAGTCGAAAATGTAAGTTAGGTGAAAGCCAAACTTTCTGAGATGATCTCATTGGTTTTCCAGGACGGAAGCAAAAATCACGTGACAGTTTAGATGTGGCTGATTGGCAGAATTATAAATTAGATCTTTCCTCCTTATATCTCTCAGACACTCCCTCTCAAAGATAAATAATTATCGTCTGTGGCCCTTTTATTTGTTTGTTTGTTTGTTTGTTTTGTGTTTTGCACCGGTAGCTGTGAATCACAGAAAGCTATGAATCGCATAAAGCTATGAACCGCAGGAAGTTGTGAATTACAGAAAGCTGTGAATCACAGTCACAGAAAGTTGTGAATTATGAAATGCAATGAATAACAGGAATCTGTGAATTACAGAAAGCTGTGAACCACAGAAAGTTATGAATCACAGACATCTGTGAATAACAGAAAGTTATGAATCACATAAATCTGTGAATTAAAGACATCTATGAATCACAGAAAGTTGTGAATCACAAAAAGCTATGAACCACAGACAGCTGTGAATCATAGAACGCCATGCATCACAGAAACTTTGAATCACAGCAAACCGTATTTCGCAATAATCAAATAACGAATTTTATCATAACTATTGAAGTTATCTTGTCATGAATCTCCTAAAACCAAACAAAACATATACACACATTGAGGAAGACAGCAATAAGACAAAGACATGAGTTTAAGATAAAGCAGACACGAAAAAAACCCTTGAATGGTAGCACAGAGCAGAAGATCGTGGCGTGTATTTGTTGAAGATCAGTCCTCCAATGGAAGCTGAGAGGTAATGAATAAATGAACGAGCCGAAAAAAACAATCGCATATGCTTTTTTCATCTAGTTTCCATTTCTCTGCCTATTCTTCGAATAAAGCCGAAAAAGGCAAACGCATTTGCTCTGTCTCATTTAGTTTAGTTTCTCTCCCTGTTCTCCGAATAAAGCTGAAAAAGAAACAATCATATTTGATTTTTATTATCTAGTTTTCATTTCTCTGCCTGTTCTTTCATCATGTGCTAAAGATGCTTCCCTGGTACTTGAACTGTTAAACTGACATCGAGTTATTTTGTCCGTGTCCCACGTAGTTCCAATGGGTCTCTACAAAGCAAATAAAGAATATTCCCACCACATCTTCAAACATGTCGTACAAGGCGACTAATTTGAAGTTGAGCATGGGCCTGGCAACCTCAGAGGTAAAACAAATTTCCACAGAAATCACGGCGGAAAGAGCATGTGAATGCGTTGTAATACAAGGTATATAGGAATAGGTGACAGACATATTAATATGTAATATGAAAGAATATTTGCCAGACACATAAATATGTAATATGAAAGAATATTTGCCAGACATATGAATATATAGTATAAAAAGAGAGTTGCCAGACATATAAATACTTAATATGAAAGGATAGTTGCCAGACATATAAATATATGTAAAACTAGCGGTCATAACCGGCCTAGCCCGGGTCCATGTCGGAATGAGTGCAAGTCGGGTTTGGTGCGAATCGTTTTAGGAAGGTTTAACTTTATTTTTTTTTTTTAAATTGTTTTGTTGCATTGAGGTGTGCTTCTAAGGGGAAAAAAAATTTAAGTAAGGGCTTCTTTGTAGACGACATTGGTATTACAGTCACTTGACGTGTAAGTGTTCCAACGCAGGCAAATCATCGGGATTCTTGGTATGCAGACTTTCTCCCCCGCTAACACAACCACCAGTCTGCTTTTTTTATTTTTTTATTCCAAGGATGAGATTTTTTTAAGTCGTAAAAAGTCAAATCATTTAAAACAGACATACAGAAGAGAAAAAGTACATGCATACACGCACATACATTCATGTGTATTCATGCACATACGTACCTCTACACACACGCTGTTACGTATTAAAATGTATGCACGTACACTACTAATGCCCTTTCCTCTTTAAAATAATACTGTAAGAGGATTCATTACACATAAAAGCACACACGTATAGTTTCACATGCATACTTAAACATAAAAAGGAAGGAGAATAGTACTAAATAAAATAATATAATTATTTCATTGAAAAAATGTTTTGCGCTTCTTCCTCTTTTTTTTTTTTTTTGGTAGCAAGAAACCAGAATCTGCATGGAGCATGTCTTTGGATAATATGGTGCGTTCTATCCTGAGATAGACGATCCTCTCTGTCTGCAAGGGTCTCAGCGGCCCTGTTTGTAGCACGACGCTGACGATCTCTGAAGAGACGGTCCTCCCTTTCTGTGCTCGTTTCGGCTTCCCTTCTCATTCTCATTCTCTTTGCTCAGTTGCTAAGTCTCCCAAGTGATGAAGTTCTCTTGAATGATCTGATAGGCGTAGAGTAAAGCAAAAAGGAAATTAAATGAAAATACGTAACTAAGAATAAATACACCTATGTGTTAAGAAAAACTAAGAAAAGGAAACCTACTATTTCCGAGAAGAGGGATTGTAATGGCTAAAAATTATGTTAAAATAGAAACGTAAGTGTTTTTAAAAGAGGCACACACACCTTGTCTACGATATAAGTAAAGACAAAAACGTAAGAAAGAAAAATAAAGAAAAAGTGAAAATAATTAAGTAGTAAACTTATTAAGTAGCAAATAAAGTTAGTAATGAACTCTGAAAATTATTATGTAGGTAAGCCGCTAATATTCCCCAGCAGAATAGTAACTAAAAAAAAAACAAACAAAGTAAAGCTACTTGCCTTTTCTCCATATCCAAATGAATCGCTAACAAATTATTATGTCAGAACATACACCAATGTTCTAGAACATACACAAATCTTCTAGCACAAATAATTTAAATGAAGGCTAACCAATTATTATGTCAGAACATACACCAATGTTCTAGAACATACAGAAATCTTCTAGCACAAATGATTTAAATGAAGGCATCTGTGTACATGAAATTGGTAACAACTCTACACAGCTAAGAATTAATGAAACCTCCTTTGTCAAGAATCCTGATTTATAAAATTTGCATAACAGTTGCAACGCAGTTTAAATTTAAGTAACAGCTTTACACAGTTCAAGAATCAAAGTTTCCTTGTAAAAAATCGTTGCTTAGAAAACTTACATAACAGAAAGCAACGTAATTCGTAATTTAACAAAAAATGGATAACATTTATGAATTATAATGTTTGTAAGCAATGGGCGTTAACCGAAGAAACGGCAAACTTTTTATGTCCCTTGTTCCGTAAGATAAGAATGAATGGAATGAAGAAAAATTCACTGATCAGCCTCTTCACATTGTACCATGACGATATATAGCTTAAAACCTTTCCAGAGAAATGTCCAATACGCTGGAGAAAACCGCATCAAATCCGTTCAGCCGGTCTCGAGTTATTAGGTAACAGACAAAAACACATTTTCGATTTTATATATATAAATAATAATAATAATAATAATAGCCCCTTCAGTCATAACTGACTATGGGAATGCGCCCCTGAGCTGAGCAGCCCTCAGCTGCTTATTTTCCTTGTGCTCCTTTTGACGTTTTCCCCTCACCTCTGCTTCTTGTGTGAGCCCCTCTTCGCCCAATCTGAGGTGGTGCCGTAAGTAGCATCGCCACTTAGTGCGATCGGCAGCTTCATCCTCCCATGTTGCTGGATCCATGTCCAGTGCCCTCATATCTCTCTTGCACACATCTTTGAACCTCAGCTGTGGTCGCCCAACTGTTCTCTTGCCATCTGCTAATTGTCCGTAGAAGATATCTTTTGGGATGCGACCATCTTCCATGCGGCGAACATGGCCAAGCCAGCGAAGTCTGCGCTGTCTAAGAAGCGTATACATACTTTGAAGGCCAGCACGTGACAACACCTCGACATTGTCACTTTATCTTTCCACGAGATGCCGAGGATGCGGCGTAGACACCGCAAATGGAAGGTATTGAGCCTTCTTTCTTGCATAGCATAGGTCGTCCAGGTCTCGCTGCCATATAGGAGTGTGCTGGTGACGCAGGCATTATATACCGCAGCTTTGGTCTTCATTGTGAGTTTAGAGTTTCCCCAAACACGCGATGTGAGGCGGGCAAAGGTAGCTGCAGCTTTGCCAATGCGGCTGTCGATTTCTGTATCCAGTGAGAGTTTGTCATTGATGGTAGACCCTAGGTATGTGAAGTGGTGCACCACTGCCAATTCATAGTTATCGATAGTGATAACTGGTGCAGCACCCACATCCTGACTCAGCACATTCGTTTTCTTTAGACTTATTGTGAGGCCAAAGTCCTTGCATGCTTTAGTGAAGCGATTCATCAAGCTCTGAAGCTCCTGTTGGCTTTGAGTGATGACTGCAGCATCATCAGCGAACAACAAGTCTCTTATAGTGATCCTTCTGATTTTTGTTTTTGCCTTCAGCCTTGAAAGATTAAACAGACGGCCATCTGACCTAGTGTGAAGGCATATTCCTTCAGTTGCATCTCTGAATGCATGTTTCAAGAGTAAGGCAAAGAAGATTCCGAAGAGGGTTGGAGCCAGAACACAGCCTTGTTTAACGCCACTTCGTATATCAAAGGGCTGTGACGTGCTTCCAGCATATTCGGGCAGATAGGGCTCGTGATCCTTGGTTGGTAGCTTATCTAAGAGAAGGAACTCTGAATTCAAACCACCGCTGCCTTGCGGGAATATCCATTTATGGAATTGGCTTCGGGAGTAAACTCTGAGGATAAATCCGGAGTCGGAGTCCCTAAGGCAGTCTAATGTCGATTCGACATTATTCTGGCAACTCCTGCGACATGGCTGGTACCAAACTATATCGGCTACTGCCGTTCCTTTGGATCTACCGGCTGTGTGGAGAGGGGGAACATGATGCATGGGCAACAGCTTGATCTCCATATAACTGTGCCCAAGCTCGCGCCCTGGAGAGGACACTCCAGCTTCACCCTATAGGTGTCGGCAAAACACGGAAAGTAGCAGTTACCGGTTATAAGCTTTTTGCCCAATTGGCGTAAGGCATGGCGCCAGGGGCTACTTCCGACAGTGGGAGAGGTTCTAGGATCTCACTGGACAGCTACCGCCCGCTTCAAGCTGGGCAGCCCCCAGTCAATAAGGTGTTGTCCCGCCACTGTCTGCTTTCCCCATTGGGTGCATGGGGATTAGGGTCAAACCCGAACTGTGGACAGAAAATTTTGCACCAAGCAATTATCGAAAAAATAGAAATAAGCAAACTCTCAGATTGGGATGCTGGAACGTCCGGACTATGTTGACTGGACTATCCGAAAACCTACAGGATGATATAAATAAATAAATAAATAAATAAATAAATAAATAAATAAATATATATATATATATATATATATATATATATATATATATATATATATATATATATATATATATATATATATATATATATATATATATATATATATATATATATATATATATATATATATATATATATATATATATATATATATATATATATATATATATATATATATATATATATATAGGAAAGGATAGTTGCCAGACATATAAATATGTAAAATGAAAGGATAGGTGCCAGACATATAAATATCTAATATAAAAAGATAGTTGCCAGACATATAAGTATGTAATATGAAAGGATATTTGCTAGACATATACATATGTACTATAAAAGATAGTTGACAGACACATAAATATGTAATATAAAAGGACAGTTGGTAGACATACATATGTAATATGAACTCATATGGATATAAGTGACAGCAGAGTCTAAAACCTCATGTAGTTACCGGTTGACTGTGAGGAGGCAAGGAAAGGCAGCTCTCTCAGGCATGTCGTAAGCGGCAACTAATTCAGTGTTGTGCATAAGGTATAGTCTATTAGATCGCCACATCAATGCACACGATAGAAAATATCTGATAATCAATATAGTTAACCTTAAATGCGAATATCTGAAGTGAATTGTTTTGACGTTTCTCCATATAAATACACAACTCATTTACTGGATGTATCATATCATCATCATTACCCCCAATCAACGTAGGCCTTCAACAAACGTATACCAAGTCCTCCTGTGCCGTCCTATCAAGGTCTTTTCATGTCTTTTTCATCCCTTCCATGTCTGTCTACAGCTCTCTTCTCCACGTGTTTCTCGGTGTCCCTCTACCTTTCATACCCTGTGGATTCCAGAAAAGAACGGCCTTGAAATTTTATCAGCTCATTTCTTTATTGTGTGTCATATCTTCCACACTGCTATAGCAGAAGAACATCTGACAGCCTTAATAAATATTGCTGAAGCAGTATGTCTGCCCATGCTCGTACAGCTTCACATTCTAAACAAATGACAGTGTTACATACTTCTAAACAGCAGTGACATATGGAACGTCACCTCAAGATCTTTCAATGTCTTCTTTATCCCTTTACAAGGTATATTGCTGTCTCTAGTAAGCTTCTCCATATATGTTGGGATATCCTATTACCTCGCTTACCTTGGCGATTTCACAAGAATCGCTGAATGTAAGGTTGTGCCATATTAATTGTTACAGTTTAGTTCTGTAGTTAAAGCTTGTTTGTAATTGTTATCATTTCCGGACTTGAAAGAACCACGAATCGTAACTTAATACTATGATACGTTTCCGTCGACATTTGCGGCTGCTAATGCCCTTTATACTTCTTGTTGTAACATTCTTTGAGAAATGGTCCGCTTATTACCGATGTCAGCAAACATCTTTATTGAGTTGAGTTAAATAATACCACTTCAAGGTCAGCCAGCACCGAAATATTCTGTTGATGAAAGTAGTAATCAGCGCGTAACGGCCAAGGTCAAAGCATCAAATGCTAACCCCTGCTTTGATATGGTGGTTGGTTTCTTTGATTTTTATCAGCTCATTTCTTTATTGTGTGTCATATCCATCGCTAGCATCTTCTACTCATATCTTGTTCTAGTGGAACGAACGAAAGCGAACTTTATTTTGAAATGGTTGAGAATGTGGCTCACAGGCCTGTATGACATCCTGCCCTTTGTCTTTCATTCTGTATCCTGATACCAGCTCATGCTGGAAGAGGCGTCTTTGAAATAACCCCTACCTGGTAAGGTCCAAATTGCTTGAGGTAAAACACTGGTTTCTTTTTCTTCTTCTTCTTTGAAAACACCGGACTTTCTGTCATCATAATATTTCTTTATTGCCAATTTGACGCGCAATTTTGTAGTTGAACATCTCAGCTCTATTAACTGTTAGAGTGAATCTATTCTTCTTCATATCTTCTTCATCGTCTTCTTCTTCCGCTTCATCTTTCTTCTTCTTCTTCTTGATTGTGTCCCTGTTCATCTTGTTCTTCAAGTACCATGCCTGGTGGCGTAAGTGATTATGTCTCTCCATAAATCCTGTCTTTAGTACTTCTTCGTTCACCCTCAGATGCCAACTTAAATAAGTTCAAAGAAAGCAGTGGTCAGCCTGAGGCTGTTGATATCTCCGTAGATTTTCTCCAGGAATGGTACTGGTGATGGCCATATGCGTTTTCTCTGTTCCTCATATGTTGGGCACCTTTGAACAGATGTTCGGCAGTCATTTTACCGGTGCCACAGTCACACTCATCAGTAGTTCCTATCTTTAATTTGTTGAATAGATGGTATCTCAATCTGTTATGACCTGTGCGAAGTCTGAAGATTACCACTTGTTCACCTCTGCTGAGCTGGTAATACGGATCATTTTTTGTGTGGCCTGGATGATCTTCTTCCCACTTGTGCCTGTACCTGCGCTTGATAAAACTCTTGGCCTCCTCATAAGTTATGTTTGTGTCAAGTTGAGGGAGCTTTCCTCCTTCCTTTGACAATCTGTCAGCCTCTTCATTTCCAGGGATGTTGCAGTGAGAAGGGATCCACTGTATCACAACTCTCGTGTATTGCTGACATAGTCTGTGAAGTGTTATTCTTAGGTCACCCAGTTCAGCATTACTTTTACTTTTCAGCTTTGAAATCACTGACAGCGCATCTGAGAAGATAGCTACTGGTCTCTCTGAGCTTTCTTCTGTCATTAGAATTTCTGATGCAGTTTTTAAGGCCTCTGCTCTGAAGTTAGTTGAAAATTTCCCTGTTGCGACTGCTATCTTTTTTTGAGTGCCATTGCTTAAACTCAGGAAGACTCCTCCACCCCCATCTTCTGTTGCATTAGTTGCTGATCCATCTGTGTATGCATGGTCTTCAGTACATTTTCTCAATTCTATTGTTGGTTTTTTTCCATGACATGTTGTCAAACTGTCCATTATCTTCTCTTTATCGACCTTTATATCTTTTTCGTTCAGTCCTTCCTGTTGTAAAATATATTCCAATTATCGTCTTCTCATTGCATGCCCAAAGAAACCGGATTGCTTCATTGTAATATAACTAATAAGCTTCTTTCGTCCAGTGACCGCTTTCAGGACATCCTCATTACTCTTGTTAGCTGTCAATGCCATTCTTATAATTCCTCTGAAGAAACCACGTATTTATGGCATGAAGTGCTTTTCTTACTTGTTTACTAACTGTCAATCACTCACTTCCATAAGATAAGATAGGCTCTGTATAATACTGAAGAACTCTCCTTCTTACTGTCACTGATAAAAATTTGTGCATTAAATACTTTTCATTTTACGGGGAGAAGAATCTGTTTGATCTTCTAACCAGTGTTGCCACAGCTGGGTATTTTTTTACTAGATCTGGGTTTTTTGGCTTCCGTCTGGGTACCTGTGTATTTTTTTTTCCAAATCTGCATTAATCTGGGTATATTTGACAATTGACATTTACAATGTATGTATATTCTGTGCACTGAGCATTATACATTATATGTATATTATAATTAAATGTAAAAAAATTATGTGCTATATATTTTTTATTCCACTTTCATTTAATTCTTGTTTTTAACCACATCAATGACGTTGTTTGTTGACTCGTTTACATCAGCTATCTATTTCATGTTATTCTGTTAATGGCTGCCATCTACAATACTCAGTCATTTTTGCGATGTGTTTTAAAGTATTCTTTTTTTAATTTTAGACTTAATCAGAAAAACAGCATATTGTTTTTTTTTTTTGACAAAAAATAATTAAAATTAAGATTATAAAATGAGCGACGATGAAGGTACGCTAGGTAGTTGTAGCAGCATGACGACACACATGCCACCGCGTTCAAAAGTGAAGCCATGGTATCAGCAGGCTTTTTGTGAGGAATGGCTAACAGACAGCGAACTGAAGGATTGGATAAAGCTGGACTCTGGCAATCGCTATTCTGCGATTTGTACGGTCTGTTCCTGTACATTAACTAATGTCAACAAAACAGCTTTATTGACACATAAAAGCACACAGAAGCACATGACAAACTTCGAAGCCAAAAGCAAAACTATGAACATTAACAAGTTTTTCATCAAACCAAAAGAGCCCTGTCTCCAAGACAAAATTGCTCTACAATCAAGATTCCACGTTGTCAATTCATGCATATGATCTTGACAAAGGAGAAGTTGTCGACATGGATGCCCTGTCGCTGAGAAGAGACAATTTTCAACAGTAACAAGTTAGAATTAACATTTTATATTTCATTTGATGAACATGTTGTTAATGTAAAAACTGTAAGTATGTTACTGTTAAAATATCTCATTTTCAAGAGTTCATATATTGGGGTGTTAATAAAATTATTTTTATATAATTATGAATTTTTGGTAATAAAAAATAAAATAAAAATGAAGAAATAAATAAAAATTGGTAGCACACAGCTTATTTGTGCTAATGTTGCACTAAAAGATTGTGTAAGCATCGTCTATCCCGTGTATTTGGGGCATAAAATAATCTGGGTATTTCTGGGTTTTTTGAAGAAGAAAATCGGGGTTTATCTCTAGAACTTGAGTGGCAACCTTGCTTCTAACATATCTGTTGGCTTGCAAGGGGTCGTTCACTTCCTCTGCACTTGCTCTGACATTTAGGCTATCTTCTGCCTGACAATCTCTATAAATAGCGTCTGCGTTTGCTGATTGTTGGCGGAAATACTGACACACTCTGACCTATCCACTCAAATGGTGCTGCGGACATTAAGAGTTTTATTCTTCGGCAGTTTCATTTTTTTTTTCGTTTATCCGACACGTGCTTATGCAATTATATTCTCTACAGCAGAGTTCCCGGCCTTTTTTAAAATGACGATACACATCACCTAACCATCGCGACGACGTGACACATTGCTTACTGTTCTATCACTGACACTATTTCATTTGAAAATGACATCAAAATGTCATGGCATCTCAATCACTGTTACATTACTGACAATATTTCATTAAAAAACGCAGTTGTTGCATATACAATTTTTGTAGACATCGAAATTTCGTGACATATCACTTACTGTTCTATCACTTGCACTATTATATTTTTTTTTAAATGACAGAGTGTTGCGTACATATTTTTTATATGTCGCACAGATTACAGTTGATACGATTACAAATGAAAATGTAACTATCTGTTTGATAAAAGGATATTTATTTATGAACTTACAACTTTTAAGAAAGGGGAATAACTCAGAATAGTAAATGTGTATTTTATTCTTTGAGTGATCGGTTCCTGTTTTGGTTCCGTGGATTGAACAAGCGGAGGAATCTAGATTTTATATTATAGCTGGAAACAGATTGTTCTCGCTTAAGGTTTTGCAGGAATATTGAAAGTCCGAATCTAGGTTTACTGTTTGTCTGTTTGAGACGATTCCGTCTTATATCATGTTATCTTTGTATGTCTGGGCTGGATTATTTGTTCTTACACTCTGAGCGGATGAAGATAAGAGAGTGTGTTCTTCGGTTATGGAGTCTGGCGGGACGCCAATGTCGAGCGGTCCAAAGTTTTGTGATCTCAAGTTATCATGGGGAAGAAGATTGTGTCTTCTAGGACTGTTTTAGTCTATGTGTTCCCCAGTATTATTTCTATTACGCCAGAAAAGTGTTTTTGTGCTTGCTATTGATTCTTGGCCAAGGTAAACGTACTTTTACTGACTTCGTTCCTGGGCTTACGATGGGTTATGTTTAGGCCTACATGAATCTACTTATGTTCAGATGTCAGAACGACATATCGTTTAGCAGCACTAAGAATGTTTCTACACAGCAATTATGAGGACAGATAATGCTGATATTGGTGGAAACTTTGATATCCTTATGAAGTGAATCTTTCTAGAAGTTTTGTCATCTCACCGTTGTGTGAGCGATGTTAAGGACCAAGGAAGCCATCTTGGAATCCGAATTATTGTCAATCATTCATCAGAGAACAGGGTCGTCCCTTACTACCCGATAATGATCCAGAGATCACAGTTATGAAAGAAAGATCTATTATGGGAGATTTAGCATTTACTCCGAAGATATGTGCTGAATGCTATTTGAAAGAATCTACGCTAGAGTACAAGCTACACTCATGCTAAGAGAGATTCTGTACAAGAGTCACTAGGAACATTATGTATAAACTGACGTGATCTGTCAGTACAACCTGATATATAGATATATATAGATGTGGATTAACTATAGAACTCTGAATGCTTGCCTACAAATGTTCCAGTATGAGGTTATCCAGCATGTATGCTAACTTAAGATGATACACCATTGATCAACACCATGCTGTTTATGTCGTCATGTGTTCCTGTAACCATACACGTACTGTTCCAGTGTGCGTCTCATTAAATATTATAAAAAGAACACAGTAGTTCCAGTAATCCTTGACTTCTACATGTGAGAGTATGAATATATTGTTACCAAGTTGTCAACTCTTCAGAACCATTCTACCATTCGCGTACAATGTACTCTCACTTCAATGTTTACACTACCCTGTGTAGGTCGAGTTGACCTGTGTCTGTCTTCACGGTGACAGCACCTCTTTGAATACAACAGTACTACCAGCCATCATACTTTACAGTGAGGTTCTATACACCACACTCGATTCTTTACAGTGGAGTCGCAAACAACAGAACTTTACAGTGGTGTACTACAGGTGTAGTAAGAAATAACTTCTTTACACTGGTGGCCGTATAACTTCTTTACAGCGGTGGCCACTATATCCATTACAAGAGACTGTAGTAAGAGAGATATCTTTACACAGAGGCATT
Source organism: Oreohelix idahoensis (assembly GCA_024509875.1). NCBI lineage: Eukaryota > Metazoa > Mollusca > Gastropoda > Stylommatophora > Oreohelicidae > Oreohelix > Oreohelix idahoensis. The sequence continues at coordinate 558,828 of JAMPIV010005112.1, read as the reverse complement.
TCGTGAAACATCACTTACTGTTATATTACTGAACATATTTCATTAAAACTCATTTGTTGCGTATACGATTTTTTAGATATAGAAATTTCTTGACTAATCACTTATTGTAATATAACGAATATTATTTCATTGTAAAAAATCGTTATTTCATGACATCACTTATTGTTATATAACTAATATTATTTCATTAAAAAAAATAATCTATTTTTCGGGACATATCATATTGTTATAAAACTTATATTATTTCATTTAAAAACAATTATATATATTTTGTGACTTATCCCTTATTGTTATATAACGAATATTATTTCATTGAAAAAAACACACATCTAATTTTGCGAGGCATCACTTGCTATTATATCACGAACAATACTTTATTTGTCGTCAACTCTTGCCGTTAAACGCTGGGGGAGGGGGGTAGAGCCGCAGTAGTTGTTCTTGAACCATGTATGCCACATTGGTTAATGTGAGCCCGTGTTGATGTAGGATTTATGTATTATTATTGTCTATCCATCTGCTTTTTGGTCTTCCCCGTACTCTGAAACCAGATTTTTTACTGTTGTAGGCACGTAGTGGTAATTAATCGGTCTCCATTGTCATAAGATGGCCAAACCAGTTAATTATCTTTCTCTCTATATATTTGATGCAGGATGTATTTCCTACAATTTGTCTCATGCTATCTGATCTCATTATTTCTCTGTTGCTAACATTAAGGGCTCTTCGCATTTAAGCATTTTATCTCGCGCGTTATGATTTTCCACTCATCTGCTTTTGTCAGGGATGTTGTTTGACATTGCTAGCAAAGAGGTGGTAGGAAAATACTATTTATAAGTTATTAATTAGTTTCCACGTTGATATTCGGAGTGTGAGAAGTGGTGATGGTTGGTAAGTAAGTGAACTGTAATTTTATTGTTGTTGACATTTTGTATCAATCTGTCAAGTCTTTTTTTCTTTTAACTGAAAAAGTGTCTTTGATGATTCTGCTTCACTGACACTTTTGCATTAAAAAAAAACACACATACACACCACATGCACATGGTTATTTCGCTACCCACCTTGTGGCCAATAGCGACAAATCGATCTTCTTCTTCTTCCGAGCCCCAGGGACTCGAGTTTTCAAACTTATATCCTTGCGGCCTTTGGGGATGAGATTTTCGGTTTTCTTGCAACCCCGAGGACTTTTCAAACTCATCGGACACGGAGGTCACACAACATCCACTAATTGGTGGGTGATACAATGACACATGATAAATGGTTCAGCTCAGGATGACCCTCTACCCGAGCTTGGAGGGCCCGTCAACGGGAGCAACCACACACAGCACTGCGTGGCAGCTTGCCGTTACTATTAAGATCATAGACGTTGAAATTGATATTGCTTATTCTTGTATACATTTATAATAATGATAGAAGCCGATTGGTGTTAAAATACTTAATGGCTATTATTTCTGCAGGCTTCCATTCCGAAATGGGGTAATTAAATCATATATATAATCACTCCATATTTTTCTCCCTATATAAATGTTAAAGATTACGACTATTCTGATTTATTGGACAAACAGCATTGGTTAGCCGTTTTCTGATCAATGAGCTTTTGTTTTTGTTAATGCCCGTATTCATCGTCTAGACCAGGGGTTTTCAACCTTTTTATGCTCATGGCCCCTCCCCATTCTGAGTCTCATTTACCCCTGTGCTTCCCCCCCCCCCCCGATAATCACTGTTAGCTGGAAAAGGGACTTTACCATCTTACTATGGACTCTTAGAAATATGGCATGGCCGGGGGGGGGGGGGGGGGATATGGCCCACGTTGAGAACTACTGGTCTATACCAGTGTGTATATTGATATTATACCATACAGTACACTATACATATTGATACTTTTATTATTATATTATAGATTAAAAAACTTGATCTCCATTCTTCTCAGACCTTGGCTAGTATAGTTTGCGCTTTATCTACAACCTCTTTACTCGCTATCTTGCTTGCGTCTATACCTACGGTTGACAAATGCCACGAGTTTAAACCGTGCATCCATTAGTGTTTAAACAGTATTTGCTTGAAATATTTGCTTTGCTATATCAGGGAAACCGATATGGAAGCAATAATTACTAAGAATAAAACTAAAGAAAAGAACAGAAACGTAGGAACATCAAATTAGATACAGAACAATTAAAATCGGACGAAAAAGTAAAAATCACCACAAGAAAAATATAATTATTGTAATGAGTAGATATTGTGGTTTGGCAAAATACAAAGTATAGACGATCGGTGGGAAAAGCTTAAAGATTCGTTTCAACAAACATGACGACATTCAATATAAAAATAAGGAAAGAAACTATGGAAAAGAAATAGCTGACGACAAAAGTACTGCAACTACATGACCAAAGAAGGAACAGAAATAAATGACAAAAAAGACCACAAACTGATAAATATAGAAATAACAAGCAAATGCAGTATTACAAATGTGGCTGAACAAGCAAGTCCAAAAATAGAAAAGCATTATATTAATGATTCAAAAAGTGATCGCGACGGAAGTAACATGTAAGACACCACAGGATGTCTTGACATCAAAGAACGGTAGAGTGCTAATGGAGAGATATTGTTGAAAGATGGACTGATCATATTGGTGAACGTCGAGGAGGAGAGTTACTAGAATTAATAGAGAGAAGTAATTAGGAAGGACGATTAATACCTGAAGTAGAAGGCAAATGGGCTGTTAAGAACACGACAAGAAGAAAGGCAACAACAAAGCTTGACCATGTCACTGTAGACGAATTAGATGCATCTGAGAGGCTTTGAGTAAAAGTATTACAAAAAAGGAGCACTGGACGAGCTTTGAATAGAAAGAATAAGAAAAATACAGAACGACATTCAAAACAGTGGACACCTACCAGACGATGTACTAAAATCCATTTCTAATCACTTTTGTTTAAGATCACCTCAGATTTGTTTAGTTGTCGTGTTTCAAATATTTTACGCTCAAAATTTCTATGTTCCACTCATTCTAGAGAACTGAAACGTTTCTTGGTACATTCTAATCCATCAAGTTGTGACCGTCATTGACCTAGCCGATTTTATATAATAACTAATAATAATAATAATAGCCCCTTCAGTCATAACTGACTATGGGAATGCGCCCCTGAGGTGATAACCCTCAGCTGCGTTTTTCCCTGGTGTTCCTTTTGACGTTTTATTTTCTCTTCTGCTTGTGGTGAGAGCTTCTTTTCACCCAATCTGAGGTGGCGCCGTAGACAGCATCGCCACTTGGTGCGATTGGCAGCTTCATCCTCCCAGGCTGCTGGATTTATGTCCAGTGTCCTCATGTCTCTCATGCACACATCTTTAAACTTCTGCTGCGGTCCACCAACTGTTCTTTTGCCATTGCCAGTTGTACGTGGACGATATCTTTCGGGATGCAACCATCTTCCATGCGGCGGACATAGCCAAGTCAACGTAGTCTACGCTATCTAAGCAGTGTATACATGCTTTGAAGGCCAGAACGTGGCAACATGTCGACATTTATCACTTTGTCCTTCTACGAAATAACAAGGATGTGGCGTAAACACCGTAGCTGAAAGGTATTGAGCATTGTTTCTTGCTTAGCATAGGTTGTCCATGTCCCGCTGCCATATAAAAGTGTGCTGGTGTCACAGGATTGCCCCCCTTTGCTTTGCAGTAGTGGTCCACTAATGGTCCCAACCCAAGCTTATCTAAAAGTAGGTCGTCCAATGTATCTATCTTCGCGCAAGATTACTCTTGCAAAGATATAGATAGAAGATGAATGTCGTTTCTACCTTAGGTGAGCCTTCACAAGAAATTTCCAGAAGTCAAGAACAAAAGCTGCGTACGGGCTGAGCAAATTTGTTAACTTATTATCTGGTCCGTCGCCTTTTGTGAAGGGGTTATGTATTGATTCTGGCCCGTCAGGTCCCCCAGTTGGAGTAATCCAACGAATGCCCTCTTATAATTAATGGCTCTGTATATATATATATATATATATATATATATATATATATATATATATGTGTGTGTGTGTGTGTGTGTGTGTGTGTGTGTTTATCAAGAAAAACTGGCTCATACGATTGCTTTCGTACATATAAACTGAATCAACTATTATTGTTTAGTTTAGAATAACATGCAACAAATTTAATAGTCAATTAGTCTTTAACATGGAAAAATAAATATGGAAAATTGGATGAAAGTTATATCAAGGTTTCTTCACTGAGGTTTAGGTAGGGCGTTAATAATAATTTCCGTATTTTTGCTGTAGCCTGTTATATAAAACTTAGCTCCAGATGCGTCCTGCAGATGTGGTTTCCGTCACTTCTTTTTGGTGATGAGTACACTTCTCCACGTAACTCGTCTACTGTAGGCGGTTGATGGGATACTCTTCTCTCACACTAGTGGCGTAGGAACTTCAGTACGTAAGTCTGATGTCTTGTAATCACGAACTGTGACAAATTAGAAAGAAACAAATGCCTCAGTACATTTGTTCTCCGCAAACTAACAGGACCATTTTCATGCGCTCCACCCACGAATGTTAACCTCTCAGAAGAATTAAATTCCCGAGCACACAATGTAACTCGGGGAATATGATGAAAATTCACCAATATCCTTCTGGAAATTGTGTTTGGAGTGCGAGAACAATGATTTGCCTGAATTACAATTAAAAAGGTATATAAGTCTGACAACATGATTCTATACACTTTAGGCACATGTGATGTAATCATCACTCATTACTCGTCGCTACTCCCGTCGGGGTCTGGGGTCACTCTACTGTCGGGTTTCCCGCACGACTAGTCAGAAACAATCACAAGCTCTTGCAGTAGTGGCTCATGCATATACTATTTTCATATGTTGAGGTTGCCAGCCTCATATATATAACCACTTAGCAAGAAACTTGTAAAATTTACATTAGTAAATAAATTGTTTACAACTACCCCAAAATTTTGGGAATACACACTTCTCCTGGCGCAGATTAGAATGGACCCACAGCCCTGTATTTAGATACTGTTCGAATCACTTAAGTCTGAGAAATTCCTCTTATGACGGGTGAAACACTTGGTCTGGAAATCTATAATTCCTCTTATGACGGGTGAAACACTTGGTCTGGAAATCTATAATTCCTCTTATGACGGGTGAAACACTTGGTCTGGAAATCTATAATTCCTCTTATGACGGGTGAAACACTTGGTCTGGAAATCTATAATTCATCTTATGACTCCTTGTGATAAAATTTTCAAGTTTCCAGTCTTGTATTAAAATTGCGGGTTTACTTGTAAATTCCAAAGTTGCCCAATACTCGATCTAGTACTTATAGTTGTGGAATGATAAGTCCTATCCTCTTTCCTCTGGCTTGTAGGAGGTGTTCAGTTGCCGCTGCGATGCAGTCTGTCTGTGTGCTGTGACTCCGAGTTTGTTAGATTATATCTCACAATCCTTAGTTTCAAATCCCAGCTGTGTTTCCGCGGAAAGTTCCAATCAAATCATAGTAGATTCTGGCAAACCAATCCAATCTATCTAGCACTGTTTGGGTGGGGAAGTTTATCAGTACTCATCCCACGCGTATTTGAAAATATTAAATTTAATATACACGCGTGACCTCTTACACAGTGATGTCATATCCTTACCTAAGACTTCCGGCGCACCTCTGTTTATCACCTTTATCTGCGTGCCTCCGCTAGACAGATGTCTGGTCAAATCACTTTGATTTCTTTCATCGTATCACAATATCGACTTGTGTCAACATGATCAACAGCTTTCCAATGGGGTCAAATGTTTGACCGCCCAGTTTCCACAGGCGGTCAGACAGATTAGGCGATAAAATATTATCGCTGGCCGGGTCACCAAACCTGGCGAATCGTAACAACAGTCTGGGAGTGGAGTGTGAAACAATAAGATACGCATTACTCCCATAGCAAATACTGCCATAGGGGAGTGGCGTGTTAGAGAATTCACCATGCTATATCCAACATAGAGCAAAATAGTAAAAATAACGAATGAAAAGGCATGATTTATGCCAAATAAAAGCGACGAGTGAGAAAAATGAAGAAAAAAGGATACTGCCGGAGGGCTGAAGGTTTGAGAGATCACACCAAAGAGCATGTTCAGACGTTTTATTATAGCTGGTGACGCAGGCGTTATATACCGCAGCTTTCCACTTTAGATATTATTCCCAAATGCACTAATACGGAGCAATTTTGTCCCTTTACTTATTGTAATGGGGAAGAGGAGTAGAGAAAAACAGAGAAAAATGTAATGTAAAGCTTGATGCTATGTCATGGGAAGAAATTAACAACGCAAATGAGGGAGAGCACCGAAAATAGAGATCTTCGAAGGGAAATGATCTCCTACGCCTCGAGGCACGGCACCTGTATTGACTTGCTATATCTGGCCGGCTGCATTTGTCAATATTCCTCATAGCCTAAATTACTGTGGAGTCAGTTACAATTGCCAATTTTGGTTGGGGGGTGGGGGGTCGTGGTTGCAACAAATTCTATAGCCTTTAGTTCGGCTAATATATCTGGTTTAATGGTTGGCATTCAGGGTGTCTATAAAGTCCTGGTGCAACTTTAAACTTTTATAACTTACTTATGTACATGTGATAGAAGCACACTGTAAACAGAATATTAAAAAAAACATAATTTATTAAGTTTTAACATAATGCAGTACAAATTACTTTTACCATTGAACATAACCAGCTATCTTTTGTGACACATCATTCAGCCCAATTTTCCAGCAAACTGTTAACTTTTTCTTTTACTGTCACTATTTGAAATCAGTTACAGGATCTGAAATAATTAACACTAAATTGATAACACTAACATTTAAAAAATGTATACTTTATACTTTTAATATGATGTTTACAGTGTGATTCTGTCATGTGTACATCCACAGTTATTCAAGTGTAAAACCGCACACGGTCTTTATAGACACCCTGTAGTTTCGTCTTTGGTCCTTGGCCGCTGACTGACGAAGCAATCAATGACCATCACGCCTGGTGGCGTCCTGTAGGGCAGCAACAAACTGTTTCCATTTTGCTCGGTCGACAGCCATGCTTCGTGTGGTGCCCCAGCTCTCGTTCATGCTTTGGATTTCTGTGCCCACAGTTCTCCGCCAGGAAGTATTTGGCCGGCCTTGCTTTCGTTTTCCTACTGAAGTGCATATCATGGCAGTTCTTGTAATGATATCATGGTTTTTTTTCTGTGGATATGGCAAACCCAATTCCAGCGTCTACCCGCTAAGATGTCTTCTTGGTGCCTCCGAATCAGCAGTTCTTGTTTGGCGATGGTGTTCCATAGGGATCCTGTAGTTTGAGTCATATTAAATCTTTTTTTTTTTTTTGTCAATGCAGAGATGTATTATCCCTACACCAGATTGTTCATATTCGTATTCGGAATCATCAGTCTATAGTGTCAACTGTTCTTTATTATAACTTACAGATTCGTTTTCGGAATTATCAGTCCATACGTAAACTGTTCTTTATTTTTGCTTACTTTTATTTTGCTTTTTCCTTTTTTCCGCGCTCTCTTGCTGTGAAGCACAGTGGAGGGCTGAAGTTTGACTTCTTGAGCCAAATGTGTGGCATTGACTGCGTTGAACCTGTGTTATTTTAGGATTTCTGTAATATTGTTTATCCATCTGCCTATTGATCTTCTTCGAGCCACAAAAACCAGGTCTTCTACTGTTGTAGGCGAATAGGGGTAATTGATCGGGCTACATTTTTATGAGATGACTGTGGCGTAAATTATCCACACGTAACTTTGTATCCGTACATCTTTTAAGCTCATTTTCGTCTAGGGTTAATATCGAAGTTTGTCCCAGTAATACACCTGTTAACGTTAATCATAAAGGCTCTTCAACCAGCCAACATCAATCACTGTGAAGACGTATGTCCAACATTCTATTTTATTTATTCCACAGTTTTCACAAGACAACAGTACGGCATTCTATGTAAGTTATTTTCCAAGATACGCATTCTGGCAATTCAACAATAGTATCACATAATCCACTTTACTCCACATACTTAAATCTGAACACATCGAGTTATCATAGAACATTTCATATTGAACATATTCAAAAGAACTGCCAGCTAAGTAGTATGCACATGTGACCCCAACAGGGTAAACATCAACTCTCCTCGGTTTCTATCCCAAACATTTACACGTCATGTGCGAAGTACACATAGTGACAATTCTTAATCGTGCCACGCTCACCAGCACCATACTCATGGTCATTCTATCTGACATGTGGCGTGCAATAGCCAACGCCACAATGACTTCTTTTTCTTTGATCCTTAGCCGTCGACCGTCAAAGCGATCGATCTAGCCACAATGACCAAACCACTTAATTCTCTATATCCTTGATGCAGAATGTAGTTTATACCCTTTTTCTGATATCATCATTTCTCATTCTGTCTCTCCTGGTAGCATTAATGACTCTTCTTAAGGTTCTCATGTCACACATTGTCATTGTCTTCCCATGTGCTCTGTCCAATGACTATGTTTAACACTGACAGCAAAGATATGGTAAGAATATACTTTATTTATTTGTACAAATTTATAATTTGTTGCGCATATTTATTTTAGCTACGGTTTGTTTAAAATGAAGAGAGAGGTTGGTAAGAAAACGAAGATGGCTGTATACCGCTCCACCTATGTCCCAGTCTTGACATATGGATGCAAGTCATGGGCAATGACTACAACCCACAAAAGCCAGATCCAAACCTCAGAAATGAGGTATCTGAGGAAGGTGGTTGAGGTAACAAGAAGAGACATGGTCCGCAACCAGACGATACGTCAAAGCCTAAAATCCCACCCGCTGCAGACCCAAGTAGAACAGCCCCAACTAAGATGGTTTGGCCATGTCTGCAGAATGGGAGAAGATCGGCTACCACGACAAGCATGGGAAACAAAGAGCCAGCGTTCCAGACCCCCAGGACAATCCAGAGTCCACTGGGAGGACAACATTAGACAATCGTTGAAGTACCGAGGACTAGAATGGAACCAGGCCAGGAGGAAGACAGCCGATAGGATAGTCTGGCGCTTTATCTTTCAAACCTCTACACCTCACGGTAGAAGGGGAACGACTGAGTAAGTTATTTAAAATGTTTGCGCCTTTGTGTTTATATGAGTGCTTGCTGCTTGTCTATATTAATCTTTCGACTATCGTTTACAAAGTTATTTTTAAGTTGTCTGTTACGACCCTTTTTTCGCACTTGAAAGAGACTTGTATTTGAAAGCTATGTGGTGCGTACAAAGGTGTCGGTACGAATGTTTCTATGTGTGGTTGGGAAATAATGTGTCTGTTTGATATAGCAACAGTTTCGTTCATGCTTAGCGTTCAATAGGACAACGTATTCTGTGTGTTCGTGGGGATCCTAATGTATGGAGTGATGTACTTGAAAGTATTCACCGATTGTGTTTATGTATAACGGAATATGCAGTGATAATTAAAAAGAGTTCATGTGTCTTAGTTATTATTTTTAAGGAATATTGAAATAACGCCCCACAGATGGTCAAGTGACACGTAATGTAAACACTACATTTGATTAAGGTGATGTACAGGAATAAAAAGTATTTAAATGAGTTGCCAGGACGAGTGATAAGCATATGATTGGTGTATATATATATATATTCTGTGAAGCAAATGTGTCAGAGGAGCTAAAGTGGAAAATAAATGCTGTTATATATGTTACAAGGAAGTTGAGTTCAATTCCTAGACGTTTTCAATGCGGACAAGTTTTGGAGTGTTGATATTCTTCAGTTATAAATCAAAGTTGGATTGTTAATCATACGAACTCTCAACCCCGTAACATTGTAATTCTTTGATTCTACCATTCACTTCACCCGTCTGTGTATCTTCTGTGTGCTTGTCCCATTCGAACTGTTGAGTGTTGTTCGCAAAGGCTGGATTGGCTGAGTACTGTTGTTTTTCTTGCTGTACGTTTTGCCATGTCTGAATTTATCTTTCTCGTTTGTAGCGGTATTATATCTAATGCTACCATTACCCCTGTAGTGACCAGGGGTCTCTGGTGAGACAAACAAAGAATAAGACTACTATCCCCTCAGGCATGTCGTAAGAAGCGATTAACATGAGGCTGTGCAAGGGTCTGGCAACCTCATCATATAAAACAAATATTGATACAGATACTACCACCACACGAGCATATGAATGCTTTGATGCAGACTTACTGTTAGAGAATCAGCTGCAGTATTAGTTTAGGGATCGAAAGGAGAATGCTAACTTTAACGCCTCTATAATCATGTTGATCTTGCTCTGACGTATGTAACTAGGACATGGTGATGTATCGGTCAGATTTACATTGAATTATGTGATGCCTTTGCAGTCTATAAAATAATACACCGGTCATGAAGCCATATTGACTACTACTGCAGTGGTCAATAGGAATTTCTTGTCTACTCATCTGGTATAACCGTCCTTTCCTTTCTGCTTAGTTTATATTTTCGTATTTTGATTAAGCCATGTCGTTTACAAATATTAAGAATGCAGTCAATATTAGACTTCAGTTGTGTTCAATCTGATCTAGGTGTTAGAACAGTTGTGGAAGAAGAAAGAAATGATGGATATTCATTTATCCCACTATTTACCTTAATCAATTTACGTAAACCCTAGTATTAAATATCATAATAAAAATAGCTCAATGAAAAGACTACGTTGGATGGGGGAACATTAATTAATGTGGGGACTCGAACTGTTCGTTGATTGACGGGGTTTTCCGCTTAAAGTGCATGCTGTGTTATAAATTAATTAGAATATACAGCGCATAGCGGAGCTTGCTTGAAAGTATTTTGTGTATATGTATGTATCGGCTCTTGTATCAGTACATTTTTTCCAGGATGCTTTATGAGTACTGTTGTGTATGCTTTTTTTTCATTATAAAACTTCTACGTGACCCATAGCTAAATGCCATTTTTCTCCTTTGGAATTTTCTTCTGCCAATTCTCAACCTTTCGCCACCATTTAGCAATGTCGTTCAAACGTGTTGTTTAGGTAACCTTGTTAAAATAAACAGGGTATCTTAGAACGACTGTACACTCTTTGCTTACTCCTTCATTTAGTGGTTCCTCTTCCTCCATGGGGTGTAGAGATCTGCCAAAGAGAGCGACATGCTATCCTATCTGCTGTCTTCCTCCTGGCCTAATCTAGTCTAGAACCTAGGTTCCAATCTAGTCCTCGGTCCTTCAGAGATTGTTTAATGTTGTTATCCAACTGAACTCTGGGACATCATGGTGGTCTGGATCCATGGCTCTTAGTTTCCTATATTTGTCATGGTAGCAGATCTTCTCCCATTCTGTCGACATGCCGAAACCAAATAATTGGGACTGTTTCACTTCGGTTTGCAGGGGATAGGTTTTGTGGCCGTGACGTATCGCCTGATTGCGGACCATGTCTCTTCTTGTTATTTCAACCAGATACTTCATTTATGAGGTTTGGAGCTGGCTTTTACGGGCTGTAATCATACACTCTCTAATTGGCTCTAATTCATTACTTTCTATAATTTTGAGAAAATACACAAATATTTATAAGCTAACTGCTGTCTATAGTATTTTAATTACTTGGATTAATTACTTGACCTTCATACGCAACAGTTACATTAATATGTTTTATGTGTCCCTTTTAGGTATAGTAAATACTGTACCATTAATAGGAGTGTTCAGTCTGTTTTAAGACACCCTCTACGTACAGTGAATAACAACAGTCTAACAATACAGCTATGGAGAGAGCCAACAATATAGCAGTAGTTTCTTTAACCAGTGACCTTGAGTAAGCATGTACTGAGTACTTTTTGGTAGAAATGTTTTCAAGTGTCCTTCCGTTCCTAGGCTGTTGCGAGCACAATGTTTTGTCCTGTAAGCTTAGGCCGTAGTTTGTTAATATAATACTTTATGTGTCGCATCCGACATCCTCTAGTGGTTTTGTCTAAGCGACTGTTAAATAGAGTACAGTATTCGTTCCAGTTAAAAGTGGCAGAAAAAAGTCTTTGAAAACGCGAACTCGCTACGCAATGAAAATGTTTGCATTTAAAGGGGCTTCAAACTTGTGCTTCCCACTTCCTGTCCTTATCACTTGGTTGAACTGTTTAAATAAGTAGACGTTTTGTAATTGTCACTCTACATGTTGGAGATTGTAGATATTAACTTCATGTTAGAAAAATAGACCCAGTGTGCTTTTGACTTCGTTGTTCTGCCTGGATTAATTTACTGGATGTAGAATCTCTAACCTGCTATCTTTACTATCACGTTTGTGAATATCACAGAGAAGTAAAAGATTTGTCACTACGAGGCTGACCACAACAGAAGTGCTGTTTATGCCGTTCTCGTGAGTACAGACGTAAATGTCATATTCATACATTTATTATTTTTCTTTGATGAGAATAGTCCTTTAACTAATTTACCACAAGCCTTCCTGCACTGTGCCATTCTGTTTCATGCCTTCTTCATCGCTTTCACGTCTGTCTCCATTTCTCTTCTACATGCATTTTGTGGTCTCCAACTACCTCTATTACTCTGGGAATAAAAAAAGGTGCTGCCTTGTAAGGCTATCAACAAGCTTCCTCAATGGGTGTTCTATCCAGCGGCATTTCCTTCATCTCACCTTCTAATCCACTGCACTTGTCTGGTTCTTACCGTTAGTTCCACATTGGTGGTCTTGTTCTGCTTTAAATCTTTCTCTTCTACGTAAGTGCCCATTTATGAACGTCTATTATATCTAGGTTGTTTTTTTTTTACATGTAATGTTTTTGAGTGTTATTCTATTTCTTTCTTTTATTATTCACTACGTGTTACGCACATCTTGCTGATAGCATTCTCCACGTGTTATTCATGTCTTACTATAATTATTCTCCACGTGTTATTTATTTATTGCTGTTAGTGACTTCGACTGCTCTTTACCCCTGCCCATTATTACTGAGACTGACGAATGCATTGAAGTACTACGTACAGCTAATTTGGCTTGAAAATCGTTATTAAGGATTATTAGCCTTACAGTTATATCAATCACTATGGAAGCACTGTTATTCATTTACTATTTAGAAGACGAGTCAGATCTAGTATTTAAATAAATAAATAAATAAACCAATCAATCAATCAATCAATCAATCCCCTTTAGCTCCCCCAAGGAGCATAGACCTTCAACAAACACATGCCAAGTCTTCTGTCACGTGCCACCAGCTCATGTTCCTTCCATTTCTTCCTCATCGATCATTTTCACTTCTGTCTTCAGTACCCTCTACCATGTGTTTTTGGCCTACTTCTGTCTCTTTTTTCCTGCGGGTTCCAGAACAAGGACTGCCATGTAATGCTATCAACATGTTTCCTCAATGTGTGCCCCATCCATCTCCAGCGTCTTCCTCTCATCTCTTGTTTCATTGTCACTTGTCTGGTTCTTGTCTCATCAGTTCCACACTGGTGGCTGTGTCATACCACCTCAATCCTTCTATTCTACGCAAACGCCCATTTATGAAAGTCTAACTTCTTTTGTGTTCTCCAAGGTTTCAGAACCATACAATAGGAGTGACATGACATCTGAGTTGAAGATTCTAGTCTATAATTTCTATTAAAATATTTAGCAGTGATTTCCATAGTTGTGCGCTAAAATTGTTAATATGCCCATAAACTAGTATTTTAGTTTAAGTGCAATATTTTTACCCTGTGTTATTCATCATTGTTAAGGTCAAAGGGGAGTGATACGTACTATACTGATTATACAGTGTGAATTCAGGGTTGTCGCACTTGTTAGCTGGTTTAATTGTGAGTTGTTTAAACATTTATATGTTAGAAAACAGAGTGTACAGAAAGCGTGTGAGCGCTGGTCATGTAGTTATTCTGTACTGGTTTCGGCCGGCTGTGAATAGCTCACGGGGAGTCCGTGAACAGCCGAGTCCGGTGTCTGTTTGTGCGGGAGATGTGTCATCCCGTGACAGTCTAAGTTTGGGCGGGTGACTGGAGAGTCAGCCCTGTATCTTGTGTGTGTTCCCAGGGTAGTGTTCGGGAACGATATTTGGCCATTTTTCGAGGTGTACTAGTACTTGCCTATTTAGGTGTGTTTATCTGCAGATAAGATGTGATAAATCTGCAGATAAGATGTGATAAGGGAAGAATAAGGTGTCCTTTATGTTAAGGACATGTTCTGAGGCCTTGGTGTCTACAGGCCGATGTTTTGGATCATATTTACCTCCCTGCTAGATTTCTATTGTGCAGGAACAAGGATCCATGAACAGATATCAGAGTTATTGAAGAGATTATAAGGCCAGGAGTTGTGTAGGCCAGATTACTTATAGACTACAGAGAGGACAGTCTTTTGAGTATATATAGATTTAAGCCTGGGTGGCGTTTTGTAACTGCAGTGTCAGCAGTCGTTCTGGTGGAACATTAGAACTGCGAATATATATAGATCTAAGCCTGGGTGGCGTTTTGTAACTGCAGTGTCAGCAGTCGTTCTGGTGGAACATTAGAACTGCGAATATATATAGATCTAAGCCTGGGTGGCGTTTTGTAACTGCAGTGTCAGCAGTCGTTCTGGTGAATTTACTGATGTAACATTAGAACTGAGATGTAAACAGGGTTTACATCATACTGAACAGCTGTAACATTTTGCGCAATTGATTATTATTGATTTTTGTGTATCCGCATACAGTATATCAACCGTGCATTATCCCCAGTTTCGGACTTTAACATTTGGTGGCCAGCAAACCTCAACATAGGCCTCATATCGCCTGGATTAATGTCACAATCCATGGTGATTCAATCGTTGAATGTACTATATTTTTAGATCACTTATAATTCTAATAAGTTTATGTTACATAGCAATCAATCAATTATGCACTAAATCCTATATTAACCAGTTAATATAATTCATAATGAGCAATATGAGAAGACTTGATAGCATACATACATAAACACAGTTTCCACAACAACGAACACCACTTATCTTGCAAATAGCAAAAACGTCCTTCTTTTCCCGTTACAATCGATGGGCATCAACATCAAAGATGACACAACATAAGCAGAGTCCCATGTCAACTCTCACTACACCCTGACACAGCATGCTATGTTGTCATACACAGCATAGGAAACTGGAAACTGGAAACAGTATGCTATGTGATCGTACACAGCACTGGAAACTGGAAACAGTGCAAGTTACCCACTTGTTCTCCCTGTCGTCGCGAAGGTACACTGTCTGTCACTCTTGTTAAAAAGAGCTACCTGATATTTCGAACTTGCATATAAAACTGGAACATACTGTAATTCTCATAATGCAGATATCGCTGATGATGACGAATCAGGACAGGTCGCCATAACCATGTCAAAGTTTACTTGAAAATTTCCCTCCGAAACGTAGAGCTGGAAACGTTGCGGAAATGTCATATGGAGGCATGTAAACACAAGACGCATCATCGTGTCACCGATTACAGGTCATGAGTGACACACCACTGTCTGTGTATAGTAGAGGCGTTGCCGATTACAGGTCACGATCGACACAAAAACTGTAGAAGGTTCGCCTTTGTTTCTTAACAATGTAGAAGTAAGAAACGGTGTTCTAAATCCAAGCCACGCCCACAACTACCGTGGCCAATGCGAGAACTTCTTAGTACTTTACGCCAAACACAGGGCACACTCTTAAACAGGTCAAGGTTCCGTAGAAACAATCTTACAACGCGAAGTCATGGGTCTAACGCCCGTAAGGTTGGCCCACCAAATGTTATCGTCGAAAACTGGGGATAATGCACGGTTGATATACTGTATGCGGATACACAAAAATCAATAATAATCAATTGCGCAAAATGTTACAGCTGTTCAGTATGATGTAAACCCTGTTTACATCTCAGTTCTAATGTTACATCAGTAAATTCACCAGAACGACTGCTGACACTGCAGTTACAAAACGCCACCCAGGCTTAAATCTATATATACTCAAAAGACTGTCCTCTCTGTAGTCTATAAGTAATCTGGCCTACACAACTCCTGGCCTTATAATCTCTTCAATAACTCTGATATCTGTTCATGGATCCTTAAATCTATATATACTCAAAAGACTGTCCGCTCTGTAGTCTATAAGTAATCTGGCCTACACAACTCCTGGCCTTATAATCTCCAGAAACTCTCCCTCCAAAAGGAACAATGGCCTTACTATCTCCTAGCGCCGTTCCTGCACAATAGAAATCTATCAGGGAGGTAAATATGATCCAAAACATCGGCCTGTAGACACCAAGGCCTCAGAACATGTCCTTAACATAAAGGACACCTTATTCTTCCCTTATCACATCTTATCTGCAAATTTATCACATCTTATCTGCAGATAAACACACCTAAATAGGCAAGTACTAGTACACCTCGAAAAATGGCCAAATATCGTTCCCGGACACTACCCTGGGAACACACACAAGATACAGGGCTGACTCTCCAGTCACCCGCCCAAACTTAGACTGTCACGGGATGACACATCTCCCGCACAAACAGACACCGGACTCGGCTGTTCACGGACTCCCCGTGAGCTATTCACAGCCGGCCGAAACCAGTACAGAATAACTACATGACCAGCGCTCACACGCTTTCTGTACACTCTGTTTTCTAACATATAAATGTTTAAACAACTCACAATTAATCCAGCTAACAAGTGCGACAACCCTGAATTCACACTGTATAATCAGTATAGTACGTATCACTCCCCTTTGACCTTAACAGTTCCTTGCTCCGTATGGAGCACAGTGTCACCATTGTAGCTGGTCACATTGTAGGAAGCTAGCACCAAAGCATTTCTGTTCTGTTGCAGTGATGGTTTCTGCAACGATTTATGTTACATACTGAGGTTGTCACTCCTGTCTGTGTACAACCTTCTATTAGCCGCCTCTTACCAGTGGCATATCCTGGTAATGCGAGCTAGGCGTGCTGCTACTTAAAATGAATACGTAAGCCTACCATTTAACCTCTTCCCCTCTTAATTTAAAAACCAACTATATTCAATTACGCAACGATAGTTATTCGGCTGGAAGAAAAACATTAACTATATAATACATATTTTCACTTACAGGTTTCACTTGAAGATCAGATCTATTCTTCTTTCCTTTTGCAGAAATTTCTCTGTTACAGCATCGTTTACCGTTACTCACAATTGATAGTTTTTCACTAAAACTTAGTGAACAAAACTTATTTTTAGCGATGTCGTCCAACACTTGCATTTTGGGTATATGTCAATTATCTCCGAAATACTAATTAACTTACAACTTGAAACTCACTGTCACTGTAATAATCTGCACTCCCGGGAACTAACAAAAATTAATCACAAAAAACACTGGACTTGGACACAGCCGATTTTTACAACTCGAGAACTGCAAGACGACCGCACGCATGTTCGTATTGTATTGACGTATCTGGCCATGACCCCGATCCACACAAACCAGTCTTGAAACGTGAAACCGAAAGGTACAGCACGCATTGTGACGGAATTACCCGAGAAACTTCGGGCGATTGCTACCAACCAATACTGCACTATAAAACGTGTCTGGGAAACTGAAACTAGATATACTCGTAGATTCTATGCGGGAAAATCCGTTATCCTGATGCGTGCGGCCCGAAAGCGGAACATTAGAAGAGAAATATTTTATAGAATAATAAATTAAATTTTTATTTTCCTTCGGGCATAGGTGTGCGCATCACGCACAGCACACATAGAGAATACGCCACTGCCTCTTACGGCTTGCATTATGGACCAGTAGGCATATTCTTTCTTTGTCTCCTTGGAGATCCATGGCAGCTGCACGGGACATTTTCAACTTTTACTGCTTTTGTTTGTTTGTTTATTTTTGTGTGTGTAGCGTATTCATATGTTTTAAGATATCTACACAGTAGACAGCATGACACATCACTAATAGCGTTTAAACTAGGTGATTCAGAAAGAGGGTAGCTTGCCTGCATATGTCATTTTGGAACAGATAAAGATCCAAATAACTTTGAAGAAACAATTAAATAATATATTATTTATGACAACACACAACTGCTGAAACCTGACCTGGATATAACCAATGAGGAGGAACGAATAAAAATATTAAAATATGTGAAGTCAGCTGTTAAAAAAAACTGTCGGTCAGACATGAAGATATTTTGTTTAAAAAAGGACAGGAGACGGCACTTGATCACTAGAGACGGAATATAACTAAAGACACAGGTTGTTTATACTAGGTGTCGTGAGATGACGTCTGTTTCACATCACGAATTCGAATAACCACGGTCATATTTACCGCTCACAATAATAGGATAAAACGGACCGATATATAACAGCCAATGAGAACGCTCCTTTTTCTGGTGTGTATAAGGAAACCTTTTATGCTTAACATAGAGGCCTATTTTGTGTATCTGACAATACGGAGATATTTAATTTCTCAAAGACTAAAGATATTTAAACGAAAGTTATAGCTAATTTAAACAACGGGGATATTACTTAAGAGGTATGAATAAAGACTTCCTCAAATAATTTAAAGAGAGTTTCTAAAATCGATCCACAATTAAGAAAGATAATAGATTTTAAAATTTCTGCACATTGAACGCGAAGGCAAAAAGACGCATTATTTTGGGATTCCTAAACACCGCTTTTGCCCCAACCATCCGCGAGGTGCGCTGAGACCCTATATAAGACCTTGAACTTGGGCTGAATTGAGGCCGCAACATTTTCAAAATACATGTCGCAGATTTTTGATAGGGGAATTAAGACTTGGGTTGTCCTTTCTGAATAGATTAGAATGAGTGATAGCCACAGTGAGAGATGATAGTAGAAATAGATTTCCACGAGTGAGATGGTAGAAATCAATAGAGGCTGTCTCTGAAATCGAGAATCTTTTCTCTCTTTTAACCTATCTTCTACAACAGATCTAGAGGAGTCAGACAGTCTATTGACTACATATATTAATATATATATATATATATACAGTATATATATATTATTTCTACTCACGTGCACACACACACAATTGACGACAGGTAGATGCACACACGTGGGAAAACTATAACAATGATTATATATAGATATTTTGGAACGAGCTGACCCGACACACTGATTAAGTTCAAGGGAATTTTTAATTATCAGAAAATTCCATCTCAACACATACAATTACATCAAAGCATATACAAATAGTCATAAAATCAATGAAAATGCTACAAGAATGATAGATCCACAGTATGATCGTTTCGCCCGATGAATAGCCCACAGTCCTGTTAAGAGAAAAGTGATAGCCCCAAGGAGTCACGGATACATAGACTAGATCTAAGATTTCCCTTTTAAGGTATGGACAGACTTTGATACTCTTATCTATCCTGAGGAAAAATATTTGTTAGCAACAAAACTTGCATATAGAAATTACAAACATGGGTGAGATTTGGTATACCATAAAAGAAAAAAAATCTCTCAGTCCTGCTTTCTCTCTGTTCATTTCATCAGGGATCCCTGTCTCACTTTCTTACCTACAATCGTGCTGTTGTTCGCCGTCTGGCGCAAACTCTAGGACACTTCTCTACAGTGAATCTGTATTCTATTGATAAAGAGAATCCCAGCTCTGCAGAAACAGGTTTCTTCCAATTTTCCGGGGAGCATTCACTACACCAGTTTATTTTAAGATTACTGTTAAGGTCACTTGAATCAGTTTGGGTAAGAAAGTTTAACACGGGCTCACCGTGTCAGAATCTCGCGGTTTCCACTACTCAGGAAAAATGGCAGGTTTGTAACTTCGATCAAAGGTAAAATTCTGGGTCACACAACAAGGTTTCAAAATCGTCGGAATGTTATTGATTGGAATATCTTACTTGCCACAAAGGCTGAAAATGTACTTGAGAGTTTATCTCTGGAAGAGTTAAATCAGGCTCGATGGGCCCGTTACTTCATTAAAATCTTAAAGTTCTTGTAAAGGTTCTACACCAAGTCTTTAAGGAAAATGTTTTAGTTCTTCACAAAAATTACTCGTGTACTCAACGCTGGCAAAGTTGGGTCACCCCCAGTTTTCACTGTATAAAGAAAAACAACATATCAAATACTATACATACTATGTACTCTGGTTATAACTTTCATTATAAACTGCAAGCGGAGAGCTTGACTTATCGTTTAGAACTTCCCGTGAAATAAGTTATATTCATAAAATCAATCATCATGAATTAGAAATACATACGTATTTCGTCAATACTCAATGATGAATCGGGCATTTATAATTTAGTTGAAATATTCATGACGGATTATTAGCAGTTAAATTAAATTAATTTATAGCTGCATGAGTTTTAAGCTAGAAATTATAATTTATTCTGCTTTCCACTGAAACACGTCAGCTAGAGAATATAACAGACTTATAAATCAAAACTACTGCACAAAAGAAACTAATGAAATAAATCGGTGATTAACCCTTAATCACTCACAAATAAATTAGATATCTAATATTTACCTCCACACAGAACTACAGATTAAATACCACGAAACTAGAATCCTTCAATATAATGGTAGTCTAGAACTCGGCAAAATGTTGCCAAGAAACTCAGAACTTTTTCAATATACAAGATATTTCCTAGCCCGAGTGATCTGTCTACTGCGAATCTTGAGTATGAATGAACATTCTAAAACTCTCTCGGGTAGATATATCTTAAACAGACAAAGGATGCATGCTATTTCGCAAACCCGAAATAGCACCGGTATCTTCCCCTCTCCTAACACTTCACATTAGCTCAGACCCTGCCATAACCTGCCAAAACGCGTCTTAACGCCTCACCCGACATGTGGCCGTTCTGAGCGATGCATGAGTGTCATATCACACTTCAAGAACTCAGCCCAAGAAACGCTGTGTCAGGTGAAAAACGTAGACGGTATGTCTCATTAGATGGCAGTTTCCACACCTCACCGACAACTTTAGCCGAGGAAACTCGCGTGAAGATGAAAATGTAGACAATTGTCTGCATCTATGTCTGACCAGAGCGTCTATTCACAGTTATTCGTCTAGTGCAGTGTCTGACACATTATGTCATAAAATGCGTTCTCAGTATGAGAAAAGAAACAGGTAAACGTTAGAGTGGGAAAATATATTTAGTCGCAAACGAACGAATGCAAAAAACAGGAAAAGGATAAAGAGCGATAATAAAGTAGAGGACACGGGTAGAAAAGAAAGAATATAGAAAATTTATTGATCATTATCTTTATGCGACAATACAGTACTGAACAGAAGAGAGCGGCAAACGCTTGCTGTCAAATATTTTGCAGCTGTATCTACGTAGCAGACCTAGATACCCATTTACAGCCTGTTATAGCTATTGTATACTACCTGAGGGTATGAGAAATGTATATATATGTGTATAATTATGTACTTTTCCTGTGTATAATCCACTTGTGTGTTCGGTAGTGTGTTGTATGTGTTAAGAAAAAAAAAACTACAGGACGAGTGTGCTGCCGGCTTGAAAGCAAGCATGTGTTAACTATTAGGGACGAAAGACAGGATTGGGAATGTGTTGGATAATTGAGAATTAGGGCAGAATCTACGACTGTAAGTTTAATAATGTATTTGATGGAATATTTCGTAAAGGAACGTCACACTCTACAGGAACATAAGAAAGGATGTTAGGAATTGTTTACATGTATTAATCAAGGTGTTACTTCATAATTTGTACTTAACCAAATCATTGTAAGGAAGCATAGTATGGACAATTGGATCAACTTATGATTTATAAGGAAAATGTAATCACATCGAACTGGCTGTAGGTGGTATTGAAGTAAAGTATTATGTGCAACTGTTAGCACATTGTCTGAGTTTGTTTGTAACGTTCATTGTGTGTGTGTGTGTGTGTGTGTGTGTGTGTGGATAAAATAGTGCTGGACCATACAAGGATTGCGATTATTTGTATTTCCCAGGTTTTATCCTGAAATGACTATCAGTCCTCGAGACATTCAATACTGATGAACTCTGTTGGTGCGAGACGTTCTCAATATACTTAGAGCGAGTCACCGGATTGTTTCCTAGCCTGGAGATCCAGACACTGTGTGCTTCAACTTATCAAAGATAGGTGGACATATAACTCCACTGGTCGGCACATCCAGACTTATTTTGTTAAGAACTAAACCGCACATCAAACAAACAATTGAATGATGACTAATGAGAGATTTATTGAACTTCTACCAACTTTACAGCCCAGTGAAAATAACAACTATATATAAATATATATATATAGATATGAATAACATAATTGACATTTTAAATATAAATTTAATATTTAACTATTGTGGAAATGAAAATTCCTTACTTATTTATTTCTATTATGTAAAAAGTATTTGAATTTTATTTCATTTTTCCTAACCGAAAAGAGAAACGGTATAGGATCAATAAATTGTAAATATCTACATTCAGTCTTACTTAATTATTCAAGTTGAGTTAGGTTCTGTTTGTATGTATATTACATATATATTAAATTAATTAATCCTCTAGACAATTAGCCATAATACCATTAAAATAAATATATAACCATTATTCAGGGTGGGATCTGGAGAGGTAGCACTTAGACCTTAAGTAACATTCACTGTTATCTCACTTGAAGGTTTATACAGCTTGACCCTACCTTGATTGTCGATACACCCTTACTCTTTTCAGAGAAGGGGGTATTTCTTATAAGACCAGTCTCTTATCTGGCGCTATACTGGTATCCTTTGATACATCTTTTGTCTGGGATATCATATATTTTAATAACATCTGAACCTCTCGCGACACTAGGCACTGTGAACATGAAGCCCATCATACATTAATGCTGACTTAATCGCTGGCTTAAGAAAAGATTAACTAAGTGGTTGATACATTTCAAAGAAACACAACATAAATACATGTCATATTTGCCTTGAACTTTATCGGAATCCAATAATGCATCATTTCTGCGACGCTCCCAAGCGTAACAAGGCAGGAATGGAAACAAGTAACAATGTTAGGGTGAATAGACTGACAATTCTAGACTCGTGTGGCTTGGCTTATTGTTAATGTTCATGGATGCTGTTTAGTACCATGTAGTTAAATATGAACAGTTACTGACAGAAAGCATGGAGCAGTACAGAAGAGAAAACCCAGAAGAAAAAGTAACCACAAAATGGGAATGCTTAAACACAAGCAAACAATCAGCGAATGCAAATTTAACTAAAAAGGAGCCTAAGAAAAACCAAATTTGGATGACAGATGACATCTTGAATAAAATGGCAGAAAGAAAGACAGCAAAAAACGCTCCAGAATATAAAACAATAGACAATGACATACGTACTATGTGTAGACAGCAAAAGAACGGTGGATAGAAAAAAAATGCAACGAAATAGAAGACATGGAAGCAAAGCACATGACAAGAGATATGCATGTAGAATTAAAGAAATGTTCAAATAGGTCGCAGTTTGCTCAAGGAGGAGGCTGTATCAAGAACAAAAATGGTGTAATCTTACTTGATGAGATAGACAAATCAAACAGATGGGCAGAGTACGTAAAAGAACTATTCGAGGACAGCAGAGGTAAAAAGCCATCACCAGATTCTGGCCCAAACATTCTCAGATCAGAAGTAGAGAATGCAATACATATGATACAAAAAGGAAAATCAGCAGGCATGGACAACATAAAAATTGAAATGATAGAAGCCCTGTAGAGCTTTAGTATAGATACAATCACAGATCTTTGCAACGATATATACAATACAGGATATATACCACATGACATGAAGACATCAGTTTTTACAACATTGCCCAAAAAACCCAATGCAACAGAATGTTCAGACTTCAGAACAATCACCCTGATAAGTCATGCAATTAAAATACTGCTCATAATCATACAGGAAAGAATAAAAAGTAAGGTAGACAGTGAAATCCAAGAAGAACAGTTTGGTTTTAGATGGAACAGCGGAACAAGAGAGGCAATATTTTGCCTAAGAATATTAGCTGAAAAATATACAGAGGTCCTCAAAAGTATGTACATGTATTTCATTGACTATAAGAAGGCTTTTGACAGAGTCCATCATGAGAAAATAATTGAATGCCTCGAAGACATAGGTATTGATGGAAAAGATATAAGAATACTTAGTAACATTTATTGGGAGCAAACTGCCACAGTAAGATCTGGAAGAAATTATTCACCAAACATAGACATAAAAAGAGGTGTCAGACAAGGTTGTGTGCTGTCCCCCTGCCTATTTAATCTATACACCGAAAAAATTGCCAGGACTGAACATCAGTGGAAGGTCAATAAACAACCTTAGATATGCAGACGATACAGCAAAACGGACGATAAGCTCACATTAAAGATAAGCATAAATGGGGAAATTCTGGAACAAGTCAAGAGCTACTCATATCTTGGTCATATAATAACAGAAGATGGCAGATGTGAAACAGAAATCAAGAAGAGAATAGGAATGGCCAAATCTACATTCAACAACATGAAACATATACTGACATCTAAACAGTTAACTCACAAACTAAAACTAAGAATCATAAAATGTTATATATATTCTGCACTTCTGTGTGGTGTAGAAATATGGACAATGAATAAGCAATTGGAAGAACGAATTGAGACTCTTGAAATGTGGATATATAGAAGAATGGGGCGCATCTCATGGAAAGAGAAGAAAACAAATAAGGAGGTCCTACACAATCTAGGTATGAAAGGAGAACTAATGATGGAGATCAAAGTTAGGCATCTAAAATACTTTGGCCACATAAAAAAGGCATAACACCTTGCATAAGACTATAATAGAAGGGAGAGTTGAAGGCAAACGTGCAAGGGGAAGACAGCGCTATAAGTGGGAAGATAACATCAAGAGATGGACAGGAAAGAGTCTATCAGAGTGCACCATCAAGACAAGAGACAGAAGACGTTGGTGATCCATTACAGCCAACATTCGTTGTGGAGATGGCAGCTAATGATGATGAGTTAGTACCACACCACGCTCATAGCCAGTGTTGACGGCATGTTCAAGTCTTTACAGTCATCACATTCCCATTTTCACAACAAACTTATTGGTGACGTTTAGTTTGTCAGGTTTTCACAGTCAGCGCATTTCCAACTTCACATCAAGTATTGTATTGACAGTTTCCTCAAGTGTTCACAAACATCACATTCCCATCTCAATAAAAAAGTTTGTGTTGACAGTTTGTTCAAGTGTTCACAACAATCACATTCCCATCTCAACAACAAGTTTGATGCTAACAGTTTGATTAAGTGTTCACAACTATCACATTCCCATCTCTACAACAAATTTGGTGTTAACAGTGTAGCAAAGTTTGATTTGCTGGGTAGGTTATGATGGTATCCTAAAAGAGTGAAATCCGTGTCTGTATTAACCGTGTGAGGTCAAGCACATGTAGGCCCTTGACTCTAAAAGATGATGATGATGAATTTTTGCAGGGAACCTAACGCTACCTCCCTAGATCTCACACGGTCACTATTTTGGCTCTAATGTCTGGTGTATGATGTACCTAGTGTCTAGGGGAGAAATGAAATGATGGTACACAACACAAAAACACTTTAATTTTCTATGAGGAAGTGAATAAAACCAGTGGTTAAGTTTTTCTTTAAAATGAATGTTTTTTCTGTACAATTTAATCTGCCTGTCCAGCCATATCTTTTGGACAGGTCTTTGAAAATGAGGACAAGATAGTTTACAGAAAAGATCAACTAAAATTGTGTGGACAATTTGCCCAATAACTATAAAGTCACTATATATCTTTCCTGTTGGAATGTTCACAGCTTACACTTTATTCATCTAAGAGGGAGAGTCACTGTGTATGAGGGGCTGTAGTTTCATTATACCCCATAAACTTCCTGAGTATGATTTTGAAATACCAGAGTTTATTCAAACGAAAGTGTCAGATATACCCAGATGCTTAACACATCACCTGGGATTCTTTGTAGAATGATAATACAGTATGAAGTTGCAGAAAATCTCGATCTCTCAAAATGCCCAAGCTCCTCCCGTTATCTTTTGACAGCATAAACGAATGGTCGGAGACTTAATGGCTTTATTTTCACTCAGCAGGTTTCCTGTTACCGGCTGGCAACAGGAAATAAAACCTCTGCAACAAAAGGACACCCTGGCTTTTTATATCTGATCATTTATTATATTTATTATTTTCCTACGATGATTTGGGGTCAGCCTCGCGTGCATTACAGGTGCACTCGCCCCTAATTTTACATGACTCACACCTTGCTGTGACCACACCTCAGGTCCCTATGGCAGATACGCCACTGTACGTTTACATAGTTTTCCTCAATAAAATAATGTGGAGTAACCACATTTCCTTTTGTATGATTTTCTCTTCTTTTCCTTTTAAAATATAAATGCTTCAGGCATGTTGAACAGTGTTCATGGAACACGGAGGCTTACTAACATATTCTAATGCAATAATATGACAACATAATCATGACAACATACATCAGTTAGATACATTTCAATGTGAGGACTCAACAATGTCTGCTCCCGGCACGTCCTTCACTTTTCCCAATAGCAGTATCTAACTTTGGCAGTGGGATTAAACATATAAATTCATAAAGCATTCTTACCACAAATTTCAAGAAATATAAACAAATGACGCTGACTTGCAAAGACATGGCCTCAGTTTCCTCTGCACTGCCCAGACTGTGACTTTATTTCTTTATTTAATATTAAAATTAACACAGCTGATCTCAGCGTATTTGAATGAAAAGTTTTGTTCAACTGGCAATGAATAGTGAAAGCCCTTTGCTAATATTTATTAGCACTGGCCAATCGAAAGCTTGCGACTACCAGAATTCAAATGTAGTTTTTGAAAAACAAAAATAATTCCAAACAAACTCGGTGTCTGGTAGTCGATTGGCCAGCCTGCCTTAGTTATGTCAATACAAAAAGATGTTTAGTTTTGGGTATCAATTTTCCTACCGTTCCCCTCTCCTCCTATACTCTTTTTACCCAAGCGAATTTGAATGTACCTCAATGCCTCTTTTCTAAGCTGCCGTCCCCACTAACCTTATTAAAAAAAAGCAGGAACAACAGTCTGTCTGGTCGCGCGTCCGTAGACATTTAGTATTTTCTCAATAACTTGGCTAATACTTGGACTGCCATATTATTTAAAACATATTCTTGCTCAGTGGACTCTAAGCTATACTATCATATGATTTTTATGGTCAGTTTCATTATGGTTTAGATTTTCAATTTTGTCACCGGCAATCGTCAAATAAAAATTTTACACAAGACGGCCATCTTTCCCCCCTTTCTCATCTCTCGCTAGCATGTATTTTCAAATAACTACTTGTTTTAGTGACGTCAGAAATACTACCGCGAGGAGGAAATAAAATTGTATGCGTGTTTGCCTCTGTTGGCTTTGCCACAGCGTGTATATATGCAAGGCACAACGTGTCAAGCGTTAATTATAAGTCTTGCCACAGTCTCTATCAGATCGGGCAAAATGTTAAAAATGTACGTCACAAGGAAAGCGGGTAGTTTTAAACGGGGGGATCGGTTCTAAGCCGTTCCATGGCACAAAATTCAGCTCGATGCTGGCGTGTGAGAGGATCACAGTCAAACACAATCGGGCGGGTTTATTTATTATCATTTTATGACTAAAATCTTACTAAAATGAGCGATTATTCTCGCAGATTTTACTACAAACAGTTTGGTCAAGTGTTCACAACTATCACATTCCTATGTTCACAAGTTTCACGTTGACAGTTATTTGTTCTGATGTACACTACCATCACGCTTTCATGGCAACAACCAGGCCAGTGATGTCAATGTGCTCCGAAGTAACAACCCGTCAAGTACCAGATTTAAAGTCAATGTAAAAGTTTAATGACGTGGTTACAGCACATTAGCACATCTCTCTCTGTCTCTGTCTGTCTGTCTGTCTGTCTGTCTGTCTGTCTGTCTGTCTGTCTGTCTGTCTCTCTCTCTCTATATATATATATATATATATATGGAAGAAAAGATAAGGAAAAGACGCTAGCTTTGGTTAAGACACACACAGAGAAAACCAGTTGCAACGCTTTTGTTCTGGAATCCCCAGGGAAAGAGATAATAGAGGAAGGCTTAAAAATACTCGGAGAAGGGAATAAAGGGAAGACATGCAAGGCATAAAGAAGGCCCTGAAAGACCTTGAACTGATGATAGAGAGAGAGAGAGAGAGAGAGAGAGAGAGAGAGAGTAAAGCTTAGCGTGATTTTATTGAGAGCCACAACTCCTGCTGGGAATTGGAAGGTAATGATTGAATAACTATCTTTATATACAAACATTAAATAATTGAAAGTATTGTTATGTTTCCCCATGGTCCCAGGTGTTTGTTGGCACTGACCGTTAGAAGGCACGGGCGACGAGTGTTTAACTTATCAGATGTGAGAGGTTACATGAGTAAGTCTTAAACGTTTTACGTGGCCGATAAATGTACCACTTTATTCTGTGATATAGCTAATTGACCATATTATGTCACAGCTGCGATCGGATAAGTCTTTTTTCATGATACGTTTATCTTTTGCATTGCTGTATTTCCACTTTTTACTGTCTTTCCTCTCCGTTGTTTTCTAGTCTTTCCACTGTAATGATAATAATAATACTAGCCCCTTCAGTCATAATTGACTACGGGAATGCGCCCCTAAGGTGACAGCCCTCAGCTGGTTTTTTTTTTACCGAGTGTTTCTTTCAACGTTCTCTCCTCTTTTCTGTTTGCAGTGAGAGGTTCTTTTCGCAAATGTGAAGTGGCGCCGTAGAGAGCATCGCCACGTGGTACGATCTGCATCCTCCCAGGTTGTTGATTTATGTCCAATGCCCTCGTGTCTCTCTTGCACACATCTTTGAACCTCAGCTGCGGTCGCCCAACTGTTCTTTTCCCATGTGCCAGTTGTCCTTAGAAGATATCTTTCGGGATGCGACCATCTTCCATTCGGCGGACATGGCCAAGTCAGCGTTGTCTGCGCTGTCTAAGCAGTGTGTACATGATGCTTTGAAGGCCAGCACGTGACAACACCTAGACATTTGTCACTTTGTCCTTTCTACTGTATTTGCATTCTTTCTCTCGTCTCCTTCAGATAGTTTAAGATAGGATTACATTTCCTTTTGATTTCTTATATGTTCAGAATTTTTTGTCTATCTTTCATCAGCATGTGTGCTGTGTTATTCTTTCAACTGCAGTATTCTTTGAGTAAAATCACAGTTTTGTAAACCACACAGTGGCGGATCTACATTTTGGGGGAACTGAAATTTGAAATCTTGGAGGGGCTCCTTTTATTAAAAAAAAGTGTTGGGAGATGGGAAAGAAACGTATTATAGATAAAACTGGACTTGGGAGCCCTGAAGCTAAAGCTTCATTAGCTTCATAGTGGTCCGCCTCAGCAAACACACACACATACCATAAAGCTGTAACAGTTGCAAAACTTAGAGCCTGTGACAGATTATGGTCATAGATTTCTATATCTATTTCCTCATCTACACTTCTCTTTTACCTAAAAGTTGCATCTATGTCTGTTTTTAACATAATTTCCTCCTATACTCAGTGATTTGTCTTTTTTTCTCTCATCGAATTTTCTCTCATCTAATTTAGCAAGCATTTAATTGCTGTTTGCTATTTTTCCCTTTGATGTAGGTTTATAGCAGACCTGATTAGCATACGAGAGGCGGTTTCATTTAATTTTGAACGCCAGAGATCGAAATTGTGTAATATGTTGCAACAGAGAAAGGTGGCGTTAAGTTTGATAACGTATTTTTCGATAGAGAACGATCAAGGGGAGATAAAATTTGGGAAACAAGATGAGCAAGTTTATTGCCTCCCTTGTTAACCAGCTCGCTAGAAAGTAATTAAAACATGGTGAGCATAGCCAGATCAAAGACTTTGCTAGCCCGATTTTAAGCAGTCTGTACGCTGCCAGATGGCGAGACAGAGCGGCAAATTGGTGCGAAGAATTCGTTTGATTCGCAGAACGAGCAAGGAAATATGTAAATCTGGGCGTAAGTGCTAAATGTATTAAGTCTGGGTTATTTCTTTGATTTCTAATATTTAAACCCCAGCAGTTTAGACGTCATTCATTCAGTACTCCTCAGTGTCAGAAGACAGATCGCTTCGTTCTTTTTTTTTTTTTTTTTCCTTAACCAGCGGCACTTGGGCTTTCAGCCCCTTCGGCCCAATGACATGTCATTGCGAGGCTGGGGAACCTGAGGACTTTCCTTCCAACCCGGTCAGGAGCTTCGCTCCTTCCCATCCACAGAGGGTTTATCACAGGAGCCGTTCAGGCTATTCAGTCAAATTTCCGGCCGTAAACATTTCTTCAAACGCCGACGCCCGGGTTTGAACCATGAACACCTGGTCGCCAGTACAACGCCGAAGCCATTACACCAGCGCGGCTCCCATCGCTTCGTTCTAGAATACCATGTAGAGTGAAGTTCTTAGTTTCTCGACATCTAGCCGAGTTCTAGAATTCCTGTATAAGTGAAGTTCTCAGTTTCGTGGAGATAGCCTGTAGTTCTGTTTTGGAGGTAATAATATTGACTAGTATTCTCGAGTGATTTTATTGTTAGTCCAAATTTATATTTCACTAAATTTTCTGTGCCGAAGTATTTTTCTAGAGTAGGTCCGTCATTTGATAATTCTCTAATTCTTACTGTGTTACAGTGGATAGCAGAATAAATAATAATTTCTAGCTAAACTATAATATAAAATTTATTCACTGCTAGTAACCAGTCAGAGAATAATTTAACCATCTAAGTAATGCACTGATACATCATGAGTGTTGACGAAATATGTATTTATTTCTAATTCATGATGATTGATTTCTTTTTAATGACTAGAATTTATTTCACGGGAGTTTTAAACGATAAGACAAGCTCTAAGTTTGCGGTTTATAATTTAAGTTAAATGACCGAAGTGAACATATCGTATTTACACGTAGGATTGTGTATACTATTAGGGTTGAGTATTTATGTTTGTCTCTTCCTTTATACAGTATTTTGGTCAAACCCTAAACCTACCAGCGGTTTTTCCATGAGTGTATGAGAATAACCATAGTAAAGAACATTTGTACTTAATCGTTGGGTTTCCAAGGTAAACCTGTCTGGCATTGTGTGTGCAACCAGAACGAGACAGAGTACCACCCTAAAGAACATTTAAGGAATAATGCTATAACTGGGCCCATAGCTCCAGAGTTATAATTCTTTAAAAAACAAAACAAAAAAAACTCATTTACATTCAGCACAAAGTGGCGCATATTACAAACATTTAACTTTCCCGACTTTTGATCATTTGTGGTGTATTAAAGAAGTTTATACTGAGAGAAGTTACCAACCTGACATTTCCGAAGTATTGGAAATCTCAAGAATTATGAAACTGTGAGCCCTGTGGCATCTCTTACTTGAACTGATTTCTAGCGACATAAACAGTAATCCTAAAATATAAACAGTGAAGCTAACGCTCCCCGGAGTCTTGGAATTAACCGGTCACTGTAGAGCTGGGGTTGTTTTTGCTAACAGAACACTGGATGTGCTGTGAGTGTGTGTCCTATGATTGCGCCAGAAGGTGAAAAGTCCAGTTTTGTAGGTAAGAACGAAAGCCAGTGGCCACTGTTGAATGAGTAGAACGAAAGCAGGAACGAGTGATTCTTTCATTGTATAATTCTGACACCCACTTTGTATTTTTGTTATGCAAGTATTTCTAATGCTGGTTTCCTCGTAGAATAGATTAACGTATAAACTCTGTTCTTAACTGTAGAGGGAAATCCTAGACCATAGTGAAAAATCTTGGACTCTTTGTAGTTAATAACTTCTATTCTAACGGGATCATTGTCTCAACAGAAGGGAGGGAGGATTTCATTTATTAGTCTAACTCTGTTATTAATTCATTAACCTATGTGTATTTGTATTGATTTGATAGTCTAAATTTATTTCTGTTGTGAAGTTCTTTATGATAAATAAAATTTACATAAACTTTATTCACCTGTGTCGGTCAGCTCGTCCAACCAAATCCATATTTCATTGATATAGTTTTCACGTTTGTACGTCAAACTGTCGTCACTTATGTGTGTGTGTGTCGGTGAGTGGTTGATATATAGTACATCTATATAACTGAGAAATCTGTCTGACAAATACTTTCTGTTGTAGAGATAGGCTGAGCGAGAGGATCTCCTCGAGTCTCAGGGACAGACTTACCTAGTTTCCACCATCTCACTCGTGTAAAGCTATTTCTTATATTATCTCTCACTGAGTCACCTCATGTTCTAGTCTATTAAGAAGGGACCAATCTGTGTCTTAATTCCCCTATCACACATCTACGACAGAGCCACACAATGATCTAACTATAAACGTATAGAGTGGGTAACATATTATCTTTCGGATTTTCGCAGTTCATCAATACATAATCGTATTATATTTACATACTGTCACGTGACATTAATGCATGTTCTTACATATTCACACGACATTACTGCTTTACGTTCACATATACCCATATTGAATCACCTTTGTATACTTGCACGTGGTGCGTAATTTTTGCTGTGCCAGGTACTTTATAAACAAAACTGCAAGCAGGGGTGTACTTAAGCTATTTGGCACTAAACTATCCTTCCTTTAGCACCCCCCTCCCCCCCCCCCATAAATAAACACACTTCTTCTTCAAGTACCATGTTTAGTTGTGTAGGAGATCATGTCTCTTCACAACTTCATGTCTTCATTACAATTTATCAATTGTGTTGTTGACTTCTTTCCATGCGACGATGGAAATAAACACACACAGAAACATATTAAGCTTGCAAGTAGATTTTTATACAGTGTAGTGTTGTGATAATAGTGTCCGATGGCACTCCCTCTATTTTTTTCCTGGCTGTCACCTGGGGCAGGCTACCCCCCCCCCGCCCCCCGCCCATTAGTAGACCACAATGTCTGTGAGACAGTCTTGTCCAAAGAGAAGATGTATCTACGAGGGGCGTTCAGAAAGTAATGCACCACATCGCTTTTCTGAGCTAATAATGAAGATAGAAGCATGAAATTTTGCACACTTCAAACATGGCATGTGCCAATTGTGTGCACCAAATTGCACCGCAACCGGCTAAATAATACGGCTGCCCTAAACCGTTGAAACGGAGCATGTTAGCAACTTGCGTTATAAGCAGCGAATTGAGATATAATTTCTCGTTGCAGAGAAGGAAACTGTTGTGAACATTCACAAGCGTCTATGTGATGTGTATGGACGTTTTGCAGGCGACAGGATTACAGTCAGTCGCTGGGTTCAAAGAATCAGGAAGTGGAGATACGGAGCTGCTTGATCGGCGCGCTGTGGACGTCCTGCCACAGCCACCAACGCAGAAATGTTGAAATGTGCTGAGGGCATTATTCTTACTGATAGGCGTAGCACTACTCAACAATTGGCCTTACAGCTGTCAGTCAGCATTGGTAGTGCAAATGCAGTTATAAAAACTCTCGGATTTTTTAAGGTTTGCGCAAGATGGGTTCCTCGAAGTCTCCCAAAATGACCACCGATTGCAAAGGAAAGCAATTTCTTCTGAATTGTTGGAGCATTTCAATGCTGATGGAGAGAACCTTTTGGCTAAGATCGTTACAGTTGACGAAACCTGGGCACATCATTTTGAACCTGAGACAAAAAGACAGTCAATGGAGTGGCATCATCCGCAATCACCAAGAAGAAAGAAATTCAAGACAATTCCTTCAGCTGGAAAGGTCATGATCACTGTCTTTTGGGACATTGAAGATGTGATTCTTGTGGATGTTATGCCAAGAAGAGAGACAATCAATTCGCAAGCTTACATTAAGACATTGAAAAAACTCAATCAACGTTTTCGTAGAGTTCGGCCGCACAAGAATCCAGCAGACCTGCTTCTCCTTCACGACAATGCGCGACCTCACACAAGTCTGGCAACACGGGAAGCAATCACCAAATTGGGTTGGACTGTACTACCCCATCCACCCTATAGTCCCGGTTTGGCACCCTCTGATTTTCATCTATTTAGTCCTCTTAAAGATGCACTCCGTGGGACAAGGTTTGAAGATGATGAAGGAGTGATTCATGCAGCGAAGAAATGGCTACATGATCAAGACAAAATCTGGTACGGGCTAGGAATACATGCACTTGTTTCGCGCTGGCATAAAGCCGTACAAGTTGATGGGGATTATGTTGAATAATACCGATGTTTACATGACATATCCATGTATATTGTGTATAAATTTCATGTTTTTTGAATAAACAGCTCCTGAGAAAAACGATGTGGTGCATTACTTTCTGAACGCCCCTCGTATAAGAGCACAGAATGAACTGTCTTGACATGAATCCGAAAGTCTCTGATCTTTTTTCAGTGTGAAAACCATCCCAGGGGGATCAATTATTCATCTTGTTTTTCTTGCATTACCAGGATGAATTCAGAAATCGCCATCCGGAACCTTGAAATTCGATGCAGTGGCAAGTATTCGATACTCTAATGTCATTTACAAAACGATACTTTTTCCGGGTCTCACCAGTTGAGAATGTGCAGCCGTAGTGTGGAAGTCTCCTGCTTCCCCCCTTCCCCTCCCCCTTCCCTTGCTCTTGTTAATAACTGTGTTGATTTCTCTTGAACGGTAACACGTACCGTGAAAGATCTTTGTAATCCGGCATTATCAGAAAAGCCCTGGGATCTTGTACGATATCAAGAAAGAATAGAACTACTACTCCCTCAGGCATGTCGTAACGGCCACTAATATGAGGCTGCACATGGACTAGGCAACTCTATCATGTAACACACATTGTTACAGAAACCTCTGCTGTAGTTTTGAGCGGTACGTACGCTGTATCATAGTTTACAGAAAGGCTGCGATATTTGCGCCTTTCGGTCTGACACATCCGATTTTATTAAGCAATTTTTACGGGTTTGCTTCCGGCCACCTCCCGCCTATATGTATGCTATACCTCCCGCCTATATGTATGCTATACCTCCCGCCTATATGTACGCTATACCTCACGCCTATATGTATGCTATATCTCACGCCTATATGTATGCTATATCTCACGCCTATATGTATGCTATACCTCACGCCTATATGTATGCTATACCTCACGCCTCTATGTATGCTATATCTCATGTCCATCCAATAGTGCAGTGAGGTGGCTGCACCAGTGAGCGTCATCGGAGCCGAGACGCAACTGTGCCTCAGATCTAGGAGGCCCCGTTTTCGGGAACATCACACACAGCCTATTGAGGCACCTTTCGCCATTTGGAAGAATTAATTCATAACGCCGATCTTTAGTAATTGAAGCATTGAAGTACACTTTGTTCAACATTTTAAAAAATTATTTCATTGTTAGGAAAGTGCCC
This sequence comes from Oreohelix idahoensis, assembly GCA_024509875.1. Lineage (NCBI taxonomy): Eukaryota > Metazoa > Mollusca > Gastropoda > Stylommatophora > Oreohelicidae > Oreohelix > Oreohelix idahoensis. The sequence continues at coordinate 523,529 of JAMPIV010005112.1, read as the reverse complement.
CATGAATTTTATGAAATAATAAGAAATGTTTTAATCATAACAGTAAAATGGAGTTACAAGAAATGATGATGATGATTATGATGATGATCATCATCGTTTTCGCTCATTATGGAGCCACCACCGTGTGACAGATGAAAATTGAAGCTACACTTTAAATCTCACTGATACCCCTCATTTTGTTGAAATCAAAATCGCCAACGTGGGTCCCACGTGGATTTCCCTCGCTTCCTAATTAACATGTAAGTGAAGTACGTGTAAGCCAGGCCTCTTTCGCTATCTGTCTTCTTTTCCAGTTTAGCCACGCCTACGGTCATCTCTCACGAGGCATTATAATTAGCAATCTCCGAACCTCTTACTAGCATTCCTTCAAGGAGGCGGGCCAGAGGCGGCACAGACGGTCATGTTATCGACGTCTTCTGTAGTCACTAAGAGTGAGCAGAGTTCTGTAACACTTCTGGTTAACACCAGAACGAGAACCATCTACGCGGGGAAAGAAATCTCTGCCGGAACGTATCAGCGGTCGGAAGAGCTGTGAAAAATAGCTTTCATTCAGAAAATTGACCGAAGAATTCGCTCGAGGTGTGATTTCTGGCAGACATCGGCGAGATCGGGCCGATTCAGTATATATGTACAGTCTCCAAAAACCCATTATCATTTCGCTCCAGGATTTCTTGAGATGGTCTAGCGCGCATTTTAGAGCCTTATTTGTCATTCGGATTTCTCAAAATACGTGGAGATTAATTCAGTTTCCTGATTTGCGGTAACTAGATATTGTTACTATTTAAGTGTTTTTTCGTGTTAAAGTTTTTCATTATATTTCACTGGGATTTTTGTGTTAAGTTGAATAACGTATTAAATAAACTTATAGCTAAATTTTCTCCAGCCGTAACGTAATTTAATTTCTCGTTATTCCCCAGGAAATAGATGTTTAATTAATTATAAGACGCTAGGCGATTAATATTGTCGAGATACCATTTATTTCTATTTTCACCATGTGTAAACTTAAAGTGACTAGTGTTCATCTCTAGTGTTAAAGCGATATATTAGCTAGAGACTCGTGGTGTTTTTTTTTCTATATAATTAAATACCGGAGTGAGTTATAGGTCTTACCTAAACGCGGGTGTTAGAATATAATTATAGTATGATTATCTGTTATCTATTCTCTTTTACATAGATAGATCATACCTTTGCGATCCAGCGGTTCTTATAGAGATGTATGGCCAGATGTCTTAAGGCAGTCCAATTATATGTTCCTAAACATACAAACATTTTCGGTGAAAAATCTGATGTTTGAGACCCTTTTTCTGTCCACCTCCATCCATGAGAGCGGTTAAATAAACAGAACACTTCAATGTAAATTTTAAATGTTAACTGGAACAGCACTATACCAGAAGATGTTTCCACCTGGATACCTATAAGTATTACTGTCCTGATGTGGCAGAACTTACGGCACTAATTATTTTAAAACCATTTGACAGTAAAGTTTACCTACCACGGAATTATACAGAGAGAATTCCCTCCGAGAACAGCCTAGCAGTAACATTCTGTTTAGTACACATTTCATTACGACAGAGAGGATCATAACCACTGGAGGCTAGGCCACACCAGAGAATTATATTAACTTATAAATTTCCATGACAGTGCCACTACCTAGAAAAAACTTATTCCAAACCCATACCTGCAGTAAGAAGAGGAATACCCAGGGGATAAAATAATCAACGCACCAATTCAGCGACTCCCGGAAAATAGCAGTTGCCTAAACGGAGAGTCTGGGGCTGAACTGGACAAATAATAGAACTATAAATAGTCTTAAATAACTGTGTGATTAATTCCAGGGAATGTATGCAGCGTCGGCAGAGGGGGTAAGCAAATTTGAAAGTGAGCTCACTGTATGTGTGTCGTGAGTGAACGGAACGAAATAATTTATTTCTTAAGTTACTACTTATTTACCATCTTTCATTTATCTCTCATAATCTGAGTGTCCCCAGGATAGGTTACATTAAGGACTTATTCTTTACCCGTCCTGAAATACCCCTACCCCATTGTTAATTTTTTTTGATCTTTTGGGTAAATTACCCCAGTCGGGATCTTTCCTAGTTTCCCTATACAAAAGAGAGGGACTATTAGATTGTATTTTCATTTCTCTTATGTAACTAAAATTCATGGATTAATGCTTTTTTTCTCGGTGTTGTGATATTTCAGGTGAAAAAATAAACATAATAAACCTTAAGCTATCGTGTGGTCAAACCCCTGCCCTTATATGTTATCCATAGTTTGTTTACACGTCTGTACGTATTATTGTCACAAAATTGTGTGTACGTGAGTGTGGTGTGACTCGTACTTGGTACAAGTGAGAAAGTGCGTCTACCTTAAATAGAGTCGTAAAAGATAGGCTGGATTAGAGCAATTACTCAATCCAAGACCGTTCTTTCTCTTACACCATTTCTCCTCGTGAAACAGGAACTATCTCTTACACCTTCCTCTCACATAGCTATCACTCATTACCTCTGCTAGTACGGGACCATAAATAACTCAGTCCTATCTTCTCAAAAATTACGACACACCGCAGTTAGCCTCCTTGCAGGATGCGGCACCAAACATTCACATGCTGTTGTAGCGGTGGTTTCTATGGCTATTTGTTTGACATGATTAATATGGTAGAAGCAAAAGTTAAGATCTTAGTTTGGTTTGGGTTGGTTTTAAGGATTATCTTCATTGCACACGGACAACTCCATCAGTGCTCCGATCTCCTGCCTTGGATCATACAAGGAGGATCTCAGCACAGTGCACGAAATCCATAGCTCCAGCGAGAATCCCAATGTGTGTTTATAGGAATCACACATTCTATAAATATTTTTTGTGGTAAATAGGTTTCTGATTTTTAAATTTTGCCAGGGCAGCGGCCTTTTGGCCTACTCTTTACGATTTCTAACTGCCGTGGGATTTTTAACTTGCGCAACTTGCACACAGAACCTCCTATTTTTTCGTCCTTATCCCAGAAGGCTAGCCAACCGATCTCACTACTTAGGAGACCTGGGGTGAGTATGACATCGTTAGAACTACTGGTTCTGAAAAAAGAATTTCATAAATTATATTCCCTCTACTGGGAATCGAACCCCGTACCTCTAGAACTCGAGGCGGACGCCATACCTTTTAGCCACTCCGACCCCTGATCTTAGTTTAATAGCAAGAAGACATAAATAATAGTTGTCTGGAAGTAAATAGAATCGATCGGAATGCAACATCCAATTACATATGACAGAAACACGTCCATAGATGTATACCAGGCAGACAAATAACATCAGATGAAAGATGTTTTTGAGAAATAAATAATTGAAGAACCCTAGCAACAAAGAAAAATAAAAGACATATCACAAAATCATATTAGTCTTTCGTTCTGATAAAAGTAAAATCACATATATTTATCTCCTAACGTGGGTGGTCTGTCTCAAGCAACTCTCATCGTCAAGCGTTTTTTGTGTCCTCAAGGGTATTGCTGTCAGTCTGTTTCTTTCTGGACACGACTATCTTAAGGGCAAGATCTATTGGTTGTTTATCTTTCTTATTTGGACATATATCTGTCTGTTTGATTTTTATTTATTGTACAGGTGGTATTTTAGTCTGCAGACCCCAGTTCTCAGTCTGAAATTTTGTTCTGTTTTGTTCGTAAAGAGTACTACGCCACTACTATATCAGACTTAGTGTGTTGGTCATGCTAGTTTTATTTGAACCTTTTTTTTATTATTGCTTTTTTATTGTCATATGTTGTTCTGTCCTCAGTGTAAAATGTACTTCCTTTGTTTTTTGTTTTTTTGTAAACCAATCAGCCCTCTCATTATTCGATAACATGAAAAAGCATCCATATAAAATCTTAGTGGAAGATAGAAGGTAGTTCTGCTTCACGCAGCACCGATTCTGTTTAATGGAAGCGAATCACGAACAATTGTAAAACAAACAAACAAACAAATAAAACAATACAAGAAGATCCATGAAAGTCACAGAGATACAGTCTCCATGGAGAATGGTAACTGATCCATATAGTTAAGAACACTAACGAGAACATCTTAAGAAAGGTCAACTTGACATGAAAGTTTAACAGATCAAGGATGCAGCCTACTTTGGACCTGTTATTATTTTTAAACAAAGTTGAAATATGTTGTCAAAGCAGGCGGCATTGATGGGAAAAAGAGACGGATCCCTCGAAAGAGAAAAATTGTATTAGGCAGTTGCGTGAAAAAAAAAAAAAGTCAAAAGAAGCGATCCATTTGTCTAGGAATAGGAAGTTGTGAAGAAATATGATCGCCTGTGTCAGTGGGTATAATACTCGAAGACGAAGGCAAGTAGGATGATTTTTTACAAGTGTGAGATCAGTGTTGACGATTTTGTCTACAATACAGTACAAACTCCAGTTTTGTGAATGATTAATGTACAACCACAGTTTTTTGCACGATAAATGTACAACCACAGTTTTGTGTACGATAAATGTACAATCACAGTTTTGTGTACGATAAATGTACAAGCCCCAGTTGTGTGTACACATAAATGCACAAACCTCAGTTGTGTGTTTGTTAAATGTACAACACCAATTTCGTGCATGATAAATGTAAAACCACAGCTCTGTGCACGATAAATGTACAACCACAGTTTTGTACACGATAAATGTACAGCCACAGTTTTATCCAGTTTTTGTGTGAGTGTACAATAAACGTGCAGAGCTCATTTGATTCTTTTTGCATGCATTAAATCATACCTTAATTTTGTGTACGATAAATGTACAAACCCCAGTTGTGTAAAAAGTAAATTTACAAACCCAAGTTTTTTTGTATGATAAATGTACAAACTCCAGTTTTGTGGGCGATAATGTACAAACCCAAGTTTTGTGAACGATAAATGTACAAAACTTAATTTTGTGTACGATAAAAGTACAAACCTCAGTTTTGTGAACGATAAATGTACAAACCCAAGTTTTGTTAACGATAAATGTACAAACCTCAGTTTTTTATACGATAAATGTAGAAACCTCAGTTTTGTGAACGATAAATGTGCAAACCCAAGTTTTGTGAACGATAAATGTACAAACAGGTTTTTTATACGATAAATGTACAAACCTCAGTTTTGTGAACGATAAATGTACAAACCTTAATTTTGTGTACGATAAAAGTACAAACCTCAGTTTTGTGAACGATAAATGTACAGACCCAAGTTTTGTGAACGATAAATGTACAAACCTCAGTTTTTTATACGATAAATGTACAAACCTCAGTTTTGTGAACGATAAATGTACAAACCCAATTTTGTTAACGATAAATGTACAAACCTCAGTTTTTTATACGATAAATGTAGAAACCTCAGTTTTGTGAACGATAAATGTACAAACCCAAGTTTTGTTAACGATAAATGTACAAACCTCAGTTTTTTATACGATAAATGTAGAAACCTCAGTTTTGTGAACGATAAATGTGCAAACCCAAGTTTTGTGAACGATAAATGTACAAACAGGTTTTTTATACGATAAATGTACAAACCTCAGTTTTTTATACGATAAATGTACAAACCTCAGTTTTGTGAACGATAAATGTACAAACCCAATTTTGTTAACGATAAATGTACAAACCTCAGTTTTTTATACGATAAATGTAGAAACCTCAGTTTTGTGAACGATAAATGTACAAACCCAAGTTTTGTTAACGATAAATGTACAAACCTCAGTTTTTTATACGATAAATGTAGAAACCTCAGTTTTGTGAACGATAAATGTGCAAACCCAAGTTTTGTGAACGATAAATGTACAAACAGGTTTTTTATACGATAAATGTAGAAACCTCAGTTTTGTGTACGATAAATGTACAAACCCAAGTTTTGTGAACGATAAATGTAGAAACCTCAGTTTTGTGAATGACAAATGTACAAACCTCAGTTTTGTGAACGATAAATGTACAAACCCAAGTTTTGTGAACGATAAATATACAAACTTCAGTTTTGTGAATGATAAATGTACAAACTTCAGTTTTGTGAACGATAAATGTACAGACCCAAGTTTTGTGAACGATAAATGTACAAACCTCAGTTTTTTATACGATAAATGTACAAACCTCAGTTTTGTGAACGATAAATGTACAAACCCAAGTTTTGTGAACGATAAATGTACAAACCTCATTTTTGTATATCGTAAAAGTACAAGGCTTATGCTTTTGCGTTAATTAAATGTAGTACTTTTTATGTTTTAATTTTCTTGTATCCGTCTTCGTCTTCATCATTTGTTCACTCTTAAAGGAGCATGAAACCACCGCTGTAGTTTGTCCTGCGATAGAACATTACGCCAAAGTGTAAAGATAGAACATTACGCCAAAGTGTTTCGTCTACGCTGGCAGTCTTTAACATTCTTGTACATAACACGCAAGTAACCCGTCAAAACATGACAGAAAATATTAATGTTGTGCTCTTTCTGCTACGTGTCCTGGTGATGGCGCTAATTCTCCAGTGATCATTTCATTCTGTTCCATTCAATTTCAACTTCACTGGATCTTTGTAGTCAAACGTACCATGACTTATGGTTAATGTACCACGAAAGAAATTGAGAAGGCCTGCTAGCTCTTTTAATGGATGTTCAACTTAGCGTTCATGGTGCAATGCGCGTCTTTCATGTATTTTCAAGAAAGGCGGACGGGATTTTTTATTTGTTTGTTCTTTACAGGATGCATCACGTAGACAGTTAATAATATAAGAATGAAGCTGGTAGTCCCTCGAACAACCTCTCTTCCTTCTTGCATTTTACGACATTCTTTGTAAGTTTTCAGTCCTAAAATAGAAATACTCTGTATTAGTTAAGAATTACCATTATATTTTTTTTTGTACTGGTTGTGAGTACATTGTTATAACATAAATCCCCCCAAATGTTTTTGCTTCAAAATCCATTCAGTGGTTGTTTTTGACAAAGAAGAAGATCTGGGACAAGAATATTCTTCCGCCCAAGGGTATTTCACTGCTGAAAGGCCTCTAGATGTAAGCTTTCGGACACTTTTTCCCCTCATTCATTTTGCTTTTTATTTTATTTATTTTTTTATTGTTTGCTTCTTCAGTCATTCCATTTGCTAGATGCTTGCGCTGCATTTAGCGTCCAGTCTATGTGTACTAGTGACGGAAATTCTTTTAATAAGTAGGCCTGGAAATTTAAAAACATTAAGAATGTTTATCTCTGTGTTACCTATCCAAACTAGAATGGTCTGGCGCTCTCTCTTCCAAACCTCTACACCTCACGGTAGAAGGGGAACGACTAAGTAAGTAAGTTACCTATCCAAACTCCGCCTAGGCTGGCCCCAAGCCCGGCTGAAAAGGTGAGGAGGGCCATGCATGGAGGCCGTAAGGAGTCAGTCCCTCTCCCTTGCAAAGGCACAACAGACAAATCACCTGTTTACTTTAAAAACCGATTAATAGGAACGAAAGAGAGAAAACTGGACTGATCTTAAAGGCAACGAACTGGCATGAATAACGGACCCCGATTTATGGATCATGGAACATTCGGAGTATTAACGAGAAAGAAGAGGAGCTGGTGGAAGAAATGAGGAAAGCAAAATTAGAAATCCTGGCTCTGATGGAAACGAAGAAAAAGAGACAAGGAGTTATGGATCTCAAGTGCAAAATACTGCTCTACAGTGGAATCTCCACAACCGAAAGAGCTAAAGGGGGTGAGGGTTGTATTATGGCTAAAAACAAAAGAGATTGCGTCGAAGGATGGAGCTGTCTCGGAGCGTTGTATTGTGGTGCTAAAGCTAAAAAAAAAAACCATAATCAAACTTGTCATTGTGTATGGACCAAATGAACATGAGCGAGCAGAAGACAAAGAGGAATTCTTCGAGCTGCTTCAAAAGACAGTGGACGACAGCCTGGATGAAATTATCTTGCGTGGAGATTTAAATTCCAGAGTTGAAAATGACCATACATGAGCAAAACCTTGTCATTACGAACACAAAGATCCCCAATAAGCGCATACATATATACACCAGATATGAACCAACTCAGAATGAGGAATCAGTCATTGACTATGCCATTGTTAGGAAGAGCTCATTCAAGTATGTGCGGGATGCTAGAGTCTGAAGAAGGCCAGAGATTGGAAGTGATCACTACCTGCTGACAGTTAACAGAACAACTGAAAGAGTTGTTCGTCCTAGGCATTGCCTAATCATCACGCAAGAAAATATGTAATCAAGCAGGGGAGATGATCATTAAGTCTTACAAGCTAAGATAGCCCGTAGTTAAGACCAGGTCTCAGGGGCATATTGCTACAGCAGTGAGAAACCTAGAAGAACGATCGGAAGACCTGGAAATCCTCTGGCTTAAATTCCAGGTCATCATAAATGCAGCAGAAGCATGTGGTGGAGTCCAAACTCACTTCTTTCTTGGTGGAAAGAAGAAGTTATAGAGAATATAAAGGAATAGCACAAGGCAAGAAAACAATACTTAGAAGCTAATAACACAGCAGGAAAAATAGAGAAATATAGAGAATATATTATACTCAGAACGGAAACAAAGAATAAGGTGCTAGCAGCAAAACAGAAATCCTGGGAAGAATTTGGAGAAAAGCTAGAAAAAGATGCACAAGATAACCCGAAATTGTTTTATAAGACCCTACAAGAGAAATTAGGGAGCCGTGGTAGCATAGTGGTTAGTGCACTGGCTTCCTAGCTCAGTGGTCTATGGTTCGATCCCCAGATGAAGTGGGATTTTTTTTAGGCCGCAAACGGCTCCTGGGTCGACCCAGCCCCAATTGGGTACCAGAGCAACTTCTGGGAAGGTTAAGGCGGCCGGCGTGATGCTGACCACATCACCCCTAGTGTGCCGATGGTCAAGAAAATATGGGCCTAACACCATATTCCCAATATGCCTCAATGGGCGTGTAACGGGATCCTTTACCTTTTTTTTTAAACAAGAGAAATTGCTTACTGCTCCAAATGAAGTAGTGGACAGATGGAAATAATATTTCTCAAGCTCCTTGGTGGTGAGCAAGGACAAGCCTCATAAATGATACATTATCACAGAAAAGGAAACCAATGGTGGTGAAGATGGCATCAAGATGGAAGAACTGGTAGCAGCGTTGAAGAAAATCAAGATGGACAAAACAGCAGGACATGCTGATATAACACCAGAAATGGTTAAGTACACAGGGGCATCAGGCGACCTATTACTCTTGAGGGTGCTACAAGTAGCCTGGTGCCACAAGACCATCCCAAAGGATTAGGAGATTGCCATCATAACACCCATATTAAAGAGGGTGACAACCGACATTGTGGGAATCATTGAGGCATATCCCTTCGCAGTGTCCCTGGTAAAATTTACTCTAGAATCCTGGAGCAGAGAGACTCAGACGCCTAGCTGAGTCACAAATGGATAAGGTCCAGTGTGGCTTCCGAGCAAACCGAAGTACTCAAGGCCTTATCTTCACACTCAGGCAACTGAGTGAAAAGGCTCTTGAGTACAAGAGTGAGATGCTCATTTGTTTCTTGGATCTGGGGCAGGCGTTTGATAAGCTCACCTGGTATAAACTTTGCTTGGCAAAGAAAAAATATTCCAGTACTTCTGACCCATGCCATACAGAGCTTCTACAAGAGTTGCAGAACATGTATATGAGGATAGCACACCATTAAGTCAGAAGAGTTCAGAATCACTGCTGGTGTAAGACAGGGTGATATTCTGTCACCTTATCTTTTTATACTCATCATGGACGATGTCATCAAGGCATGTAAGGAGAGGACAAAAAAATATTCAGTGGGGTACTGAAAGATGAGGCAGGTTTGTATTTCAGAACTGGCATTTGCCGACGATGTTGCCCTAATTGCTAAATCAGAGGCACACCTTCAATCCAACATACAAATCAGGAAGGAAGAGAATGAGAAGAGAGGGATGGTCATTAGCAGCTGTAAAATAGAAACCATGGAGATATTACAAGAGGGAAAAAGGCGTCAGTTTATGCTAGAAGAACAGGTCCTGGAGCAAGTCAACCACTTTAAATACCTCGTAGCTGCCATAAACTGAAAGGGAGGCATCAAAGAAGAGTTGGTGTCGTAAATTTATTTTGAGAGAAAGAGTCTTAGAAATAGTGGTCCGGTTTAGAGTGGAGAATGATGATGAAAGCTCAGTGATAGAAATTGTAGAGAGTAAATAGTTGCTTCACAGAGTGCTGGAGGAGAGTAAAGACAGACTTATTTACGACAAATCGTTTCTCTCAATCTACTCTTCAGTCTCTCCTGGTCAAACAATTATTTGCCAGTTTTCCAGACACACATCTGCGCTTACACCGATTTGGTGCTTCATACACACAAACGCACGTGAATACAACTATATTAAACAAATAGGGGGAATGTTGGGCTTTGGGTATTTCCAACACAGTGCTAACTAGGTTTATGATGTTTATTAACCAAAAAGAATCAAATCACAAACAAATATCAAGTGTTACATAAAAGTATCATAAGTACAGAAAATGCAAACAACAAGGTGGAAAGGGGGTGAAGAAGATTGGTATCGACTAAGCCCTTCCCGCTTATTAGACAAAGATGAACCCAGTCCAAAGATAGATAGTTATCAGGAACATAGGTAATGTAACCTAACAGTGAAGTTAATTACTCTGAAAGAGGGGTTACGATACTAGGTATGGGTGGTAAAAAAAAATCCTGTTATCCCAAATTGTTCTTCCCTTTACTAAGCAATTGAAAGGGAGGGGGTTAAACAGAGTTAATAAAATATCCCACTTAAAGGAACAATGCGGGGTATACAGAAAATGTGATGCCCGGTAGGCAAGTTAACAAATGGTTTGCAAAAACAATTAGATTTCCTGTCATTCATGCACGCGCGTGAGGATCCACACTCATATACACACACTTACCGATTGCAGCATCAGACAATCCATAGAATTATATAAACAACAATTACTCTTGACACGTGAAAATGTCTAGTACTTCGATGTCCCGCCCCAGATGTAGCGAGGTTTGCTGATAGCGAATATTCCCACTAATCGCCGGACTTGAAGACTCAGAGTTATTATATTTTATTATATAAAAGGAGTCTATGGTATGGCACTGACACAATTCAATACAGGGGGTGAAAATGAGGTCTCTTTAATTTCGCTGCTGGAGGTAAAATTCCTTCAAGGCGTGATGATAGCAACTGACCGGTATGGTTTAAATCCAGTGAGGAAAAATTAGGCTCAGTCACAGTTAGGTAAATATGTATTCTCTCACAGTAGAGCCGTAAATAAATTATCGCTACTGGCACTGTTCATCTTCCAGTTTATATTACAGATTGTAATTAAATTTGATGAATTATTTAAAAAAAGTTCTTGGGGTGCTTTCTTTCATGTAATTGATAGCTAGGTCGCATCGGACCGCCACAAGAATTATATTTAAAAATGTTCCATCAATATATCTGGAAGTTAAGAACCGAGTCTGAAAAGGACTCTGTATGATTTCTCTATTGCTTTCTTTATGCTGGGATCGCAAAGGTTACGATCACTCTGTATGAAAGAAAAAGACATGTAATATACCGACAAATCAAATAACATTCTAAAGTGCGATGCATTTCTCGTTAAGACTATATATATATATATATATATATATATATATATATATATATATATATATATATATATATATATATATATATATATATATATATATATATATATATATATATATATATATATATATATATATATACCCTCGCGTATTTAATTCTGTATTAGGTAAAACACTGCGCGCATCTATCTATATATAGGACTTAACTAAATTTATTAATTATAAATTCCTTCACGACTATAAAAGTTACTTTAGCATTTAAGCCTCTATTATTTTTGGAAATAATATAACAGGTATAACATTACATTTACAACTGGGAACTATTGAGATGGTTTAATTTAATAAATTTAAATTAACACAATATCCAGTGAAATAGAATGAATGAACTAGACCACTGATCACTAGACACAGTTATATTTTACCGTTTTGCACAGAATAGAATTCACTGCAAATATATATGAAAATCCAGGGGAAAATCAATAACAAGATTTCAATATCGCTAGTGCTTCTGTCAAGTTCTGGCCAACGAGTGATAACCTGCATTTCTTCATGGTCTGTATATCTACAACTGGAATGCAAGATTGGGGGGACATGAGAAATTTTGACGCCTTTTTTTTTTATCTCAGAAGACTTTTGGGGATCTGACCGCCAGACCAAAGAGAGAAGCCGCCCCTGGTCTCTCGTATCTTCGCTCGCTGCTTGCGCCGGCTTTCCCGTTCGCTCCTACTGCGATCGGTTTCGTGTTTAACACCGAGATGCGAAATACCGGCAGGAAACTTGCGTCGTTCGTTTCAGGGACCACTACTGCCTTTGATAGCATGCCGCCAGTCCTTCCTGAGATCTCCCCCAGTGTCTTTGATCGTGGTCACTACTATCGTTTGATGCTGGCAACGCCCTCCACTGGCCAAGTTAATGAAAATACCTGCATATGATTGCTCAGGAGATGTCCATGGGCGTGATTTAATCTCTCCTTAAATCAATGCGATGACCAGAATGAACGGTAGATAAACTGTCCACATATTAATCAGCAAATGTGTTGACCATCTGCGTGGAAAGGTTGCATAGCTAATGAGTCCAGGTGAAAAAAAATCCCGTTTGACGAAAAGTTACAATATATTCGGGGGCACTGATGCTATACGAAGGGGTCGTTACAAAGGGTCGTACTATATCATCCAACGCTTCAGGGTCAGTCAGGGTCAGCTAAGTTCGTCTGTCACAGTTGGCTACCCGAAAAGCAGCAGCTGGGAGACTTTTTCAGGCCATAAATCGAGGATTCTTCAGTAAAAGAGACGTTGGCAAGAAGACGAAGATGGCTGTATACCGCTCCACCTATGTTCCGCCGGTCTTGACCTATGGATGCGAGTCAGACGTAATGACTACAACTCGCAAAAGCTAGCTCCAAAGCTTAGAAATTAGGTATCTGAGGAAGGTGGTTGAAGTAACAAGAAGAGACATGGTCCGCAATCAGACGATACGGCAACGCCTCAAAACCCAGCCTCTGCAGACCCAAAAAGAACAGTCCCAACTACGATGGTTTGACTATGTCTGCAGAATGGAAGAAGATTGGCCACCACGACAAGTATGAGAAAGTAAGACCCAGGGATCCAGATTCCAGGACGACCCATAGTCCACTGGGAGGACAACATTAGACAATCTCTGAAGGATCGTGGACTAGATTGAAACCTGGCCAGGAGTAAAACAGACGAAAGAATAGTATGGCGCTCTCTCTGGCAAATCTCCACACCCCAGGGTAGAAGAGGAACGACTAAGTATGTAAAGTGTCCTATCCAACGTTTTTTTTTCAAGGCAGTCCTTGTATTAGAATCCTAAGGAAATGAGAGGAAAGGTAGACCAAAAACAACACACGAAGTGGAGAGAGAAGTGAAAATGATGAGGAAGTCATAGAAAGAGCTTGAGCTGATGGCACGTGACAGGAGGACTTGGCATGTGTTTGTTGAAGGATTATGCTCATTGGTGAGATAAAGGGTATTGATTGATTGATTGATTGATTGATGGAATGTTTTTAAATACTTCCAGCCTGTTTCCTCCGTGTGTCCTATCCAACGTCTTCTCAACTTGTGTCGCACTGGTTTTTTGTCTGGTTCGTTCTATCAGTTCATCATTGGTGATAGTGGTGTACTATTTTAATCATTCTAATTTGCGCAAGCAACCATTTATGACAGTCGCTGTTCTTGATGTTCTTCATGTTGCAGAACCATAAAATAGGACTACCTTGACATTTAGTTGAAGATTCTTATCTTTGTTGTTGACTTGATGTCTATTGATTTTCGTATTTTTCTCCATGCCATGGAAGCTTCTCTTGCTTTTTGTAATATAAAACTTTAAAAATATAAAATAATAAACAAGGAACAAAGGAGCTTAAAACTGAAGACCTTCATCAACTGATTACCTTCATCAACTGATTACCTTCATCAACTGATTACCTTCATCAACTGATTACTTTCGAGCGATAAAGTGCACTCTCTTCTCGAGTGAAAGACAGTCATAAGACTGCTTTATTTTAATGTATAGTATTCACACATGATTAAAAACAACAAATTAGACTGATATTTAATATTAGAAACGGCGAGAGGAGTTTTAATTACATTGAAAGATGTGTAGAAATAAAAAGAACGATGTCCAATACACAAATAATATCTACCTAATAATAATTGTCTCGGTATGTCCACTAACTAACTAAATAACCTATGCTGACTCAGGGAGACGATCATTAAAAAGTCAAATCCAAGCGAGGACAAACAATAACATCTCTTAATCGAAGCGAAAGGGAAAAAATTAAAAACAGAAAAGAAAAGAACTTTATGTAGGCCTAAATGTAACCCTCTTTCGTTGCACACGCCCAGACGTCAACTTGTATGTACGAGGCGTGTTCAAATGAAACCCGACCGTGCTGCGCCAAGTGGACATTCGTAGGTGGAGCATGATGACGTAACATCTGACGTAATAAGCACATACGAATGTACAAGTGTGTAAGTGTTCATTCTCCTAGTATTCATTGATTGTGCTACAGACCGTTAAAATAATGGCCGGTGTGATAAGGAATCCGTCCAAGGTCGATCAGCGAGCGGTGATTCAGTTCCTAACAGCCGAAGGATGTCGACCAGTCGACATTCATCGCCGAATGAAAGCAGTGTATGGTTACAAAGTGTGTCTAAGACTACAGTGAAATACTGGGCACGAATGTTTCGAAAAGGACGTCAGTTAACGAAAGATCTTCCGCGGCCAGGTCAGGTGCATATTGTTGCGACAGAAGAAGCCATCGCCGAGATTGATGCAGCAATACGGGTGGACCGTCGTCGGAGCTTACGTTCGCTAGCAGAGGAATTCGCTGTGTCTCTTGGGACAGTTCAAATGGTGGTTAGGAAGAAACTGAAGTATCGAAAGGTGTGTTCACAATGGGTCCCACGGATACTGACCGATCACCATAAGGAAGAACGCATGGGGTGGAGTTTGAACCACCTGCTGCGTTACGAAGACGAGGGTGATGCATTTCTGTTGCGCATAGTGGCAGGCGATGAGTCGTGGTGTCACCACTTTGAGCCGTGCAGCAAATCAGAGAGCATGCAATGGAAACATCCAGGATCACCAAAACCCAAACAATTCAAGTCACAGATTTCCGCCGGTAAGGTTATGCTGACCACATTTTTTGCCCATGAAGGGCTCCCATTGGTAGACTTTAAAGAGTCTGGCGTGAACATCAATGCCATCCGCTACAAAGACACACTAGACAACCTGCATACAGCCATCAAGAATAAACGACCCGGCATGCTTTCGCGTGGTGTGATTCTGTTGCACGACAATGCTCGTCCACATGTTGCGAACATTGTGCAGGAAGCGTTAGCAAGGAAAAGGTGGGAAGTTCTGCCACACCCAGCCTACAGCCCCGATCTGTCACCATGTGACTTTCATTTGTTCGGACCCTTAAAAAAAAATCTCTAAAGGGACAACGATTCGACTCCGAAGCAGACGTCAGGGCCTCGGTGACCAAATGGTTCAATAAGCAACCAAAGTCATTTTTCTCGGACGGCATCCGCCGTCTACCCAAGCAGTGGGATGCGTGTCTGATTATGGCTAAAGTTACATTCGTCTTGTTCACTTCTATACTTGTAGGTATTGTGTGTACGAGTTATATAAGTTTTCACCTACGCCTGTTGGTTAACATCTTCTCCTACTACTTGAAATCTGTCTATCTTTCTCATTTAACACGCCTATTTTAGTGTATGCGCTAATTTCTTTGATGAAAGTTCACCAGCAGACTGATTAGCATACGCTGAGCGGGTTATCTGAAATTTTATAACGCCAGAGATCGAAACGTTGTAAGAGATCAGACAGCGACCAGATTTGAATAAATTTGAGTAGATATTGGGAACCAAAGTGAGAAATCTTTATTACCTTTCCCTGAACCGCTCGCTAGAAAGTAATTAAACACGGCGAATCGAAAGATCTAAGGACCTTGCTCGCTGAGATACGAGAGAGACGAAGGAAACTCACACTGATTAGCTAATTGGCGATGCCTGCTCTAAGAATGAATGCAAGCCTGGTTGTCGGCTCTTTAAGTGTGAGAAAGATCTTTGATTGGCAATCCGAACGTAGGATTTCCCGTAGGTGATAACATCTGGCAGAGTCTGGTTTTAGGTGAATAATGTACATTTCCTTTCATGTCTAATATATAAAAACCAGCAGTTTAAACTGAAATCTATCCAGTACTCATCAGATTTCAGAGAGACATCTAGCTCGATTTCTAGAATCACTCGTAGTAGTAGAGTCTTATTTTCTCGTGGAGAATAGTCTTAGAAGTTTGGCGAAGGTAATATATCTACTAGTAGTTTGAGTGATTTAACCAGTTAGATCGTCAATTATATTTTACTAGTTTTCCTGTGCAGAGTGATTTACTGGATAGGGCCGTCAATAAGTATTTCTCTAGTTTTATTGTGTTACAGTGGATAGCAGAATAAATAATATTTCTAGCTAAACTAGATCAGCTATAAAATAAATTTAATTAACTGTTAGTAACCAGTCAGATAATATTTTAACCAACTATGTAAATGCACTGTTCATCATGAGTATTGACGAAATATATGTATTTCTAATTCATGATGATAAGTTTTTTTAATACCTAGAATTTATTTCACGGGAGTTTAAACGATGAGACAAGCTCTAAGCTTGTAGTTTCAATTTAACGTTAAATAACCGAAGTGAATATATTACATTTTATGCGAGGTAGGAGAGGAGTGTGAATAATATATTGGTTAAGTATTGTGTATGTTTTTCTCCCTATACAGTATTTGGGTCAAACCCTAAAAACTTACCAGCGGCTTCCATTCAATGTATATCTGAGAATAACCATAAGAAAGAACATTTTGTACTTAATTACGTGGGTCATTCAAGGTAAACCTGTCTGGCATTGTGTTTGCATCCAGAAAGAGACAGAGTACCACCTAACGAACATTAAGACTAAATACTGTAACTGGGCTTATCGAGCCAGATTATATTTCTTTCCCAACTCTCATTTACATTCAGCCCCTGTGGCGAAACATTACAAACATTAACATTTCCGACGTTTGACCAATTGTGGTGTGACAAATGAATTGTTTATACTGAGAGAAGTTACCAACCTGACATTTCCGAAGTACTGGAAATCTCAAGAATTCTGACACTGTGAGCCCTGTGGCATCTCTTACCTGAACTGATTTCCAGTGACATAAAAAGTAATCATATAATATAATCAGTGAAGTTAACCCTCCCCGGAGAATTGGAATTAACCGGTCTCTGTAGAGCTGGGGTTAATCTTTGCCAAAAGACCACCGGAGTTGCTGTATGTGTATATGTCCTAAAGATTGTCCCAGAAGGTGAAAATCAAGTTTGTAGGTAAGAACGAATGTCAGTGGCCACTGCTGTATGAATAGAATGAAAGCAGGAGTGAGTGATTCGTTTACAAAAAGATCCATATTCCATAGATATAGTTTGTTCACGTCCGTGAGTCTAATCGTCGTCACGTATCTGTGTGTGTGTAGAGTGAGTGGTTGAATATATACAAGGGGATTGAAATAAGTCTGGGGCCTGACCATGAAGGAGTCACAGGAGGAAGATAAACTTGGCACATTTAAAGTTCATCATATTTGCACTGAATGTGTGAAGGACGCGTTTATTTCTTCAATGGGTTTTCCCGCTACGGTGCACGGCGCAATGTACCCTATTAACCGGATCTGCTGCTCCAAAGATTTGACAAAACAATGGAAAAGAAGGAGGCCAGAGCTGTGATAAAATTTCTGATGTTTCAGGGAAAAACACCTACAGAAATACACAGGGAGATGGAACCAGTGTTTCGTGATTCTTGTCCTTCATATACTTCGGTAAAAAACTGGTGTCAACAGTTTAAGTGCGGCCGCTCAAATGTTGCTGATCTGCCAAGATCTGGTAGACCAGCCTCAGAGTGCAACGATGAAAATGCAACAAGAGTGAAGAAAATCATTGACCAGGATAAGAAAAATGAAAATTGTGGAGATAGCTAGTAGAGTAAAACTAAATGAAAGAGCAGTTTATAGAATTTTACACAACAGACTGAACATGAGAAAAGTGTGTGCACACTGGGTTCCGCGACTGTTGACACGTGAACAGAAGCAAACGAGGGTAAATTGCTGTCAACATTTGCTCAAAAAGTGTCAAAAAATTTTTTGGAGACCATGGGGACAGTAGATGAGACTTGGGTACACCATTATGACCCTGAATCCAAAATTGCCAGCATGCAATGGAAAACCCCGGGCTCCCCAACACCTGTCAAGCCGAGAGCGCAGAAATCTGCAGGAAAAGTGATGCTGACTGTTTTTTGGGACGGCAAAGGTGTCCTTTTGAAAAATTATCTGCCTCGTGGCAACACAGTTAATGGACAGTACTATGCAGACCTTCTCACCAAACTAAGAAAGGTTGTGACCAGGAAGCAAGGGATAACGCGCACTCAGAATCTTCCTTTGCTTCAAGACAACGCGCCCTCTCACAAAGCACGGATTGTGCAGCTAGCAGCCAACGATTTGAATATTGAAATTCTTCCACACCCACAATATTCTCCAGATTTGGCTCCATCAGACTTTTTTCTATTCCCAAATCTTAAAAAAAACAGCTAAAAGGAAATCATTTTGACTTCGATGAAGAGGTTATACTGGCATGTGATGACTGGTTTAGTTTGAAAAATAGGGTGTTTTACTCCCAAGGTCTTTTCAAGGTCAAGCAGAGATGGCAGAAGTGTGTCAATTTATACGGTGGCTATATTGAAAAGGAATAAACACTATACAAAATTTCAGCTCTCTGTGACATGTCCTTCATGGTCAAGCCCAAGACTTATGTCGATCCCCTTGTAAATATATATTTATAGGAAACTGTCTGATCAAAGAAATCTCAGTCGTGATCGATAGGCTGGTTTGATTACTTCTCAAATCCAGGGACAGATTTTTACCTTTTCACCATTTCACTTGTGAAATTCTATTTCTTTACCTTATCTCTCACTGAGCTATCACCTGTTCAAGTCCTATTCAGGCTGGACCAAAATTGATCTTAATTACCCTATCAAAAATATACGACAATATATATATATATATATATATATATATATATATATATATATATATATATATATATATATATATAAAACACAGACTGTAAAACATTTCTGTAATATATAGTTCAGTTCTCATCTGATTAATGTTCAATAAAAACACAACAGACTGGTTTATTACCACTGATTTATGTATGAGGATGTTTGTCGACTAATTAGTTTTAAGTACTGTTACCAGTACCGTTACTATAAATAGTCACCATCTAACATAGTCCGTGCAAACACAATGCTCTACTTCGAAACACTCGATCTTACTGACTGACCCTGTAAACCCGATTGAGTTAGCTAAGGGTATCGATTATCTAATTACCCACTTTGATCATTTACGACCGTTGAGAGGGGAATAAGTGTATTTAGAAAGGTTTATGGCGGATTCAGGTTCATGCATCGCGGGGTTTGCGTCAGGTCTTTAGCTCGACATCCTGTGTTGTGGGTACCAAAGAGAGCAGTTATTCAATGCAGTGTTTATGTTGTTAACCAACGCAATGCAATATCACGCCGTTATACATACGAAGTAAAGCGTCATTGTTGGATTGTATTTTCACCGGGTGTTAGATTCCTTTGATTTTTAGAACAGTGTTCCTCAAACCTTCAATAATCGCGTCCCCATTATGAGTTTACTCTTACCAGTGTGTACCTCTCAGGTAAAGATAATTTTTGATTACTTTTAATAGTACTGTTTTATCTACACTAGCGCATATATAATTAATGCTTTATATATATATATATATATATATATATATATATATATAGATATATATATATATATATATATATATATATATATATATATGGCCAAGAATAAGTCTACAAGGTGTAACGTTGTAACGCCAACAGTAAACCATCACCAAATAAACGCTCCAATATAGTAGACGATAAACACTTTAATTGTTCAGTCTTTGCTCCAATCATTTCATAGATCATCAATTTAGAACACGTGAATATTAGCCATACACTGTGCCTTTGCAACCAATATGATACAAGATACGAACTGGCCCGTCTGTCTTGAGTCCGCACTGAATTCGTCTAACGCGACATGGTTGAAATTATTAACGAATCAAATGGAGTTTAAAATATACTCCCTTCTGTCAATATATTGTCTGGCAATTACACACATTTGCTGATGCCTCATAATGTAGAATCATACAATGGACATACACTTCCAAATCTGGGGCTCCTCGCAAACACGTCCACACTCTACCGAAACACAGTGAGAAGCCCCTTACCAGACGCCGCTCACTTCTGCCTATTTTTTCATCTTCTGCTTGCATATATTAACTACGTCATACTGTATTAGCGTAGCTCCGTAAAATATAGTTTTGTTAGAGCATAATAACGCACTCCACAAGCAAACTCGTTGTGGTGTGCAAATTAATCCGTAATATTAAGGTGACCAGACGTCCCGGTTTTTCCGGGACAGTCCCGGTTTTCGACCATTTTTGATAATTTGTCCCGACTTTTTTTCGATGCAATCCGGGACTCCAATTTGTCCCGGTTTTGGACGAATTTGCCAATTTGGCATAAATCTCACAGATAAAAAAAAAAAATTATTATTCCGTGGCTGACTTGAGGGAATTTTTAATTATTAGTGAACTGGCGCCGAAACAGCACAAGAGGTTGTCAGGACCGCGAATTAGTTTTGTAGTTCCAATGTGATATTCGCAGTTATTTGAAATTTTAGGTAGTGGTAAAGTACCAAGATTTTGCGTACGGTATACGTTTATTTAATTTAAACGGTGAACTATTTGTGCATATTTTGTTATTGTTGTAAGAAAATGGTACCAAAGCGTAAATGCAGTTTCAATGAAGATTTACAAAAGGAATATCCGTTTATTAAAAAGAGTACATCAAACTTCAATGTACAATGCAATATATGTGCCTCCGGGTTTTCGATAAGCCATAGTGGACATGGTGATATTAAGAACCACATAAGCAGTGAGAAACATAAGAGAGCCGTCGTTACAGCTGCATCAAGCTCGTCGTTAACCACTTTCTTCAGAGCTGATTAAATTGGTGATCAATGTCGTAAATTTATTTTCAGAGAGTCTTAGAAATAGTGGTCCTGTTTAGAGTGGAGAATGGTGGTGAAAACTCAGTGATAGAAAGGCAGAGAGTAAATAGTTGCTTCACAGAGTGCTGGGGAGAGTAAGGACTGACTTATTTACGACAAATCGTTCCTCTCAATCTTCTCTTCACTCTCCTGGTCAAACAATTATTTGCCAGTTTCCAGACACACACCTGCGCTGACACCGATTTGGTGCTTCAAACACACAGACGCACGTGAATACAAACTATATTAAACAGATAGGGGAAATTTTGGGCTTTGGGTATTCCAACACAGTACTAAATAAGTTTATGAGGTTTATTATCCTTTAAAACAATCACAATAACTATCATGTATTACAGAAAAATTATCATAAGTACAGAAAATACAAAGAACAAGGTGAGGGGGGGGGGGGGTAAAGAAGATTGGTATCGACTAAGCCCTTCCCGCTTGTATTAGACAAAGATAACCCCAGTCCAAAGATAGATAGTTATCAGGAACATAGGTAATGTAACCCAACAGTGAATTTAATTACTCTGAAAGAGGTGTTACAATATTAGGTATGGGTGGTAAACAAAAATCCTGTTATTCCCAATTGTTCTTCCCTTTACTAAGCAAATGAAAAAGGGGGGGGGGGGGGTAACAGAGTTAACAAATTATCCCACCTAAAGGAACAATGCAGGGTATACAAAAAAATGTATTACCCGATAGGCAAGTTAACAAATGGTTTTCAAAAATTAAATCTTCTGTCATTCATGCACGCGCGTGAGGATCCACACTCATATACTCACACAAACTTACCGATTGCAGCATCAGACAATCTATAGAATTATATAAACAGCAATTACACTCTTGACATATGAAAGTGTCTGGTACTTCGATGTCCCGCCCCAGATGTAGCGAGATTTGCTGATAGCAAATATTCCCACTTATCGCCGGACGTGAAGCCTAAGAGTTCTTGTGTTTTATTATATAAAAAGGAGTCTATGGGATGGCACTGACACAATTCAACACAGGAGTGAGGATGGAGTGGTCTCTTTAATTTCGCTGCTGGAGGTAAACGTCTTTCAAGGCGTGATGATAGCAACTGATCGGTAGTTTTTAAATCTAGTGAGGAAAAACTAGGCCCAGTCACAGTTCAGGTAAATATGTACTCTCTCACAGTAGGGCAGTAAATAAAATATCGCTACTGGCACTGTTCATCTTCCAGTTTATCTTACAGATTGTAATTTAATTTGATGGTTTCTTTTAAATATTCTTGGGTAGGCTTTCTTTCATGTAATTATGATAGCTAGGCCGCATCGGACCGCCACAAGATTAAATTTAAAATGTTTCATCAATATGTCTGGAAGTTTTAAGATGATTTCTTTATTGCTGGGATCGCAGGTTACGATCACTCTGTATGGAAGAAAAAAACATGTAATATACCGAAAAATCAAATAACATTCTAAAGCGCGATGAATTTCCCGTTAAGACTATAAATATACACTCGCGTATTTAATTATATATTTAAGAAGACACTTCTCGAGTTTAAATGGTTAAAACACACATCTATATATGACTTAACTCAATTAGTTATAAATTCCTTCGCGACTTTTAAAAGTTAATTTAAGCATTTAAGCATCTATTATCTTTTGAAATAATATAATAGATATATCATTACATTTACAACTGGAACTATTGAGATGGTTTAATTTAATATATTAAATTAACACAAAATCCAGTGAAATAGAATGAATGAACTAGACCACTGATCACTTTACACAATTATATTTTACCGTTTTGCACAGAATAGAATTCACTGCAAATATATATGAAAATCCAGGGGAAAATCTAACACGATTTCAAATATAGCTAATGCTTCTGTCAAGGTCTGGCCAACGAGTGATAAAATGCATTTCTTCATGGTCTGTATATATCTAAAATGGAATGTAAGATGAGTGGGACGTGTTAAAATTTTTTTAGATCTCATGAGACTTTCGGGGATCTGACCGCCAGACTAAAGAAAGATGCCACCCCTGGTTTTCCGTATCTCCGCTCGTTGCGTGCGCGTCGGCTTTACCATTCGCTCCCACTGCGATCGGTTCTGTGGTTAACACCGAGATGCGAAATACCGGCAGGAAACTTGCGTCGCGTTTCAGGGACCATTACTGCCTTTTTGATAGCGTGCCGCTAGTCTTTCCTGAGATCCCCCCCCCACCCCCGTCTCTTTGATCGTGGTCGCTACTATCGTTTGATGCTGGCAACGCCCCCCACTGGCCAAGTTAATGAAAATAACTGCATATGATTGCTGAAGAGATATTCGTGGGCGTGATTTAACCTCTCCTTAAATCAATGCGATGACCAGAAGTTCATTCTGATAAACTGTCCACATATTAATCAGTAAACGTGTTGACCATCTGCGTGGAAAGGTTGCATAGCTAATGAGTCCAGGTGAAAAAAATCCCGTTTGACGAAAAGTTACCACAATATTCGGGGGCACTGATGCTATCCGAAGGGGTCGTTACGAAGGGTCGTACCATATCATCCAACACTTCAGGGGTACCGATGTTATGAGAGGGTTCTTACAAACATCTAACAAATTCAGGGACGGCTGAGTTGTCTGTCACAATCAAGAAGAGCAATTAGCTGCTATAGAAGGCGCCTTTGCATACCATACAGTGCTACACAATCATACTTTCAGGTCTATGGATTGCACATCAAAATTACTTCAGGTTACTTTAGAGCCAAAATTTGCATGTGCACGTATGAAAACAGAAGCCAGTATTCGAAATGTCTTGGCACCCCATATTCTAAATGAGTTAAGGTGTGACCTAGAAAAGTCTACATTTATTTCTGTACTGACAGATGCATCCAACCACAAAGAATTCCAGATTTTTCCTTTGCTTGTCAGATACTTTGATCACAGTAATGGAGTGAAAATTAAAATATTAGAGTTAAAGTCATTACCAGGTGAAACGTCTGATATTGTAAGTAGTTTTCTTAATGACTGCATAACTGAAAATGGTTTAGACAGGAAAGTAGTTGGATTATGCGCAGACAACACAAATTCCAATTTTGGAGGTGCTGAAAGGAAAGGACAGAACAATGTTTTCAAAAAACTGCAAGAAAACCTTGGACATGGTCTTATAGGAGTTGGGTGTGCAGGTCATATTTTCCACAACACTGCTCGAACAGCTGCAGATGTACTGCCTGTTGATGTCGAGCTGATTATTGCTAAAATTTATCTACTCTTTAAATCATACACAGTACGAGTTGAAAGACTCAAGGAGCTTTGCCAGTTTGTGAAAACAGACTTCCAGATGATCTTAGGTTATGCTCAGACTAGGTGGCTTGCTCTGCTGCCTGCTGTTGAAAGGGTTCTTCAGATGTTCCTGCCTCTAAAATCATATTTTCAATCTCAAGAGAGATGCCCAGTTTTTATACAGACATTCTTTGAAAATCCTCTATCTGAGGCATGGCTTGTTTTTGTTCACAGTCAGGCCTCTCCATTCCACGAAGCAGTGCAAAAAATAGAGGGACAGACGGTTACTGTGTTTGAAGTCATTGACAGCATCAACAGGTTGAAAACTATTTTGAAGTCCAAACTGGAAGACTGTTTCTTGCCATCAAGAGTTAAGCTAATCCTTGAAAAGCTGGAAATGGAACGATTTCCAAAGGAGGATGTGAAAATGTTTCATGCTAGCGTTTCAATTATTTGAATAAATGGGGTGCACAAAATTTTCAAGACCTAGAATCCTACAGCTGGGTAACGCTGAACAGAATACCAATTTGGGCAGATATTGAGATATCATCATCAGTAATGATTCAAACATTACCTTCAGCCCACTTTACAGAAACTGAAATTTATGACGAATATGTCTATATGAAGCAGTTTGTTACTCCTCAGAAAATTAGTGAATGGAGTGCCAAAAAAACATTGCCACCACAACGTTGGATTGAAATGGTTTCCCACTTCAAAAACAATGTGACATTTTCAAATATTTTGAAGTTGGCAGAGTTTTTTTTCTGTCTACCTGGAACAAATGCTGCCACAGAAAGAGTGTTTTCTTTGATGAACAGCTTATGGGCAAGTGATAAAACACAGCTAGGTGTTGAAACTTTGAAAGCTATGTTGACAACCAAAGTGAACTGTGAGGAAACATGTGTCGAGTTTTTTAAGATGCTGCTTGCAAAGAAGGACCTATTGATTAAAATCCACTCATCTGAAAAGTACAGTAACTCAGCTTCACCTTAAGTAAGGATTATTGATGTTTTTCTCTCTTATTAGTTTAAGTAGTTAAACTTATACAGTAAAATGTATGTTATTCAATGTTATTCAAATGTATATATAAAATGTATATTATTTTAAATTGACATCAACTTGATTTTTCCGGGACATGTCCCGACTTTTGACCTTTTCTTTACCCTTTTGTCCCGATTTTTTGCATTGAAATAGGTCAAATCTACTATTTTGTCCCGGATTAGGGTTTTGAAAATATGGTCACCTTAGTAATATATATATATACCTTGTATATATATATATATATATTCTTTCATATATAATTAGAATAACATAAGTAATAATCAAAATTAACAAGCATTCTGACAGGACTTCGAATAAATTTAGGATTAGTAATGGTCTGAAATTAAAGTACATATTTATTTAGGCTAGTGACGAAAGTACATTTTAATTAATTACTATTTTGTCACGCGACAACATCCTACTAGTCTTCTATAAAGGTTATTTTCTCGCCAGTAACGCAAAAATGCAACGCATGTAAATGAGTTTGTATATTCCTGCAGGACTCCATACTCATATAATAAATGCTAATGAACTGTTTTTCTTTTTTGCAGCTAAAATAAGTTTGATACGTAAAATAAAACAAAAACAATAAAATTCACAATTTATGCTTTGTAAACCTCTTTCGCCCCGTGATCCGCGTACCCCATTTTGGGAAACGCTGTTTTAGAAGATCGAGTTTTAGAAAATATATCAAAAGTATAATTAATAATTAACGAAGACAAATGCATTGTGTAGTATAACCACAGGTGGGTTATGATTAGGGTATTACCATTAAAAATAATGCACTCGAATGCTGAAGGCGTCAACAGTAAAAAAAGATGGCTACAGCAAAAAATTAGAGTTCGAATATATCTTAAATATCTTGGTTGAGGTGGGTTTCTTGCAAGCAGCATACATTTACTTGCTCTTCATTTAAGATATATACTTACTTACTTAGAAGGGGAACGACTAAGTAAGTAAGTATATATCTTAAATGAAGAGCAAGTAAATGTATGCTGCTTGCAAGAAACCCACCTCAACCAATACATAGCCTTCAAAATCAGAGGCTACCAGTGCTACCGATCTGACCGAATAGACAGGCGAAAGGGTGGAATACTGACACTTGTGAAGAATGACATCAGTGCATGTCAGCTTGAAACATATATGGAGGGGGCGGAATACCAGATGCTTCATCTCAGGACAGAAAGTGCAGAATTCCACCTGCTCAACTACTACTGTCCGAGCGACCGCCCACTGGCACTAGACACAATCCCAGGAAATGAAAGACTGATTGTGTGCGGAGACTTCAACAGCCACTCACAGAGCTGGGACTATGATCACATGGACAGGAGAGGCGAGGAGCTTGAAAACTGGCAGGATGACAATGGGCTTATCCTGATTAACCAGCCAATCGACCCACCAACCTTCTACGCGAAATCATGGCACACCACCTCTACACCAGACCTGGCATTCCACTCACCAGGCCTGGAGTGGAACATCACACGAGTTGTTGGGAAACAACTCGGAGACGGCGACCACCGGCCAGTTTTCCTAATTGTGGAAAATGAACTTGTCAAGGACAGCAGCACTTTCTCTAGGTGGAACTACAAGAAGGCAGACTGGACAATGTACCAGCATCGTACCAGTAGACTGGCTAGAGATCTGACTGTAGACAAAGACATCAATAAGATAGTCGATGAATTCAGCAGATGCATACTACAGGCTGCTCGTGAAACAATATCTAGAGGGGCTCGTAAGCACTGCAAACCAAATTGGAATAGTGAACTAGAGCAACTGCACAATGACGTTGAAACATCTCGAAAGCAGGCAGAGACCAGCCCATGTCAAGAACATCACAATAACTACCAACATGCTAAGGCCAAATTTCAAAGGGCCAAGTTGCAGGCCAGGCGTAGAAGCTGGAAGGAGAAAACAGAGTCCTTGAACTTTGAAAGAGATACAACGAAACTGTGGAAACTGGTAAAACAACTTAACAATGAATGTACAGGGAGAAACTCAAAGATTACACTGTATAAAAAATGGAAATATCCTCACAGGAAAACAGGCAGCTGATCACTTTGCAGATACCTTTGGTAAAGACAACAACATCGAAGTTAGTCCAGAGAAGCAACAGGAGATTCGTGAAAAACGACAAAACGCAGGACGAGATGGAACCATACCTGAAGTTATGGAGGCACCAATCACATTCAGAGAACTGGAGCTTGCAATATCAAAATTAAAAATGAGAAAGTCGCCAGGAGTTGATGGAGTGTCCAATAAAATGATTAAGAACTTGGGAACCGCAGCAAAAACAAAGCTGCTGCAGATCTTCAATATCTGTTGGAACTAGGGCAGAGTTCCACAGACCTAGAGGGAAGCAATCATGATACCACTCGCAAAACCAGGGAAAGACAGTTCCACGGCCTCCAGCTACAGACCAATCAGCGTTACAAACTGTCTCTGCAAAACAATGGAACGAATAATCAACCTCAGGCTGCAGTGGTACCTTGAAAGCGAAAATCTTCTTGTACCACAGCAGGCGGGCTTTAGGCAGTGTTACTCTACCGAAGATCAGGCAACTTACCTTTCCCAAGAGATTGAGGATGCGTTCCAAGATAAGAAACTGGTACTAGCAGCATGGATAGATCTAAGGAAAGCATTTGACAAGGTGTGGAAAGAACGGCTTCTGAAGAAACTGAGAAATTGCAGAGTGAATGGTAGGATGTACAAATGGGTGAAAGCATACTTGCATAACAGAAGAGCCCGAGTACAACTAGATGACCTCAAGAGCAAGAAAATTGTACTGCGTCATGGCGTCCCTCAGAGAGGGGTTCTGTCCCCCACACTTTTCCTAGTCTACATCAACGACCTGAATGCTGAACTACCACATGGAATGAAAGTGGCAATGTACGCTGATGACCTGGTAATATGGTGCACAGATGAGCATGCAACAGTGGCCACTAAACTGCTACAAAGAGCTATAGATGCCTTAACCTCATAGGCAAATAGATGGTGTGTCAGCAACAATACAGATAAGAGCAGCACTACGCTCTTCACTCTCTCTCCAAAACAAAAAGCTGGTGTCATCAAGATAAATGGAGAGCTCCTGAGAGAAGATAAACAACCCACCTATCTCGGAGTTACATTAGATGATAGGCTGACATGGAAGCAACACATCAACAAGGCAGCAACAAAGGCCAGGAGGAAGCTAGCCATCCTGAGAAAACTAAGTGGAACCACATGGGGAGCCATTGGGAAAATACTTAGTAAAGTTTACCAGCAGGGTATACGACCACATCTGGAATATGGGTCAGCTGCGTGATGTCCAGCATCAAACACCACATCACAAAAGCTAGATAAGGTGCAAAACCAGGCGCTTAGGGTCATCACGGGGGCAATGAAATCAACGCCTATAGTGAAAATGGAGAAAATGGGTTGGGGGGGGGGGGGGGGAATATAAGCACTGAGAGAACGCAGAGACACGAAAGTGCTAACACAGGCAGAAAAGTTCCTCTGTATGCCGAGCCATCCAATGAAGGGCAGATTCCAAAACCTAGCAATGGGGCGATTGAAAAGAAGCAGTTTTATCCACCAGGCCAAACGACTTCGTAAACAAACCTTAGACTTGCCTGAAGTTGACAGTCCCCTAAAGTGTGTGCCAGAACAAACCCCTTGGAGAGAGGAGACTGGACTACCAGTATACATCCAGACAGAAGTGAAAGGAATACTCGACAAAGATGAACAGAACAGCGTGCAACGTAGGACAGTCACTCTCAGTTTCCTGGATGATGAATACCCACAGGACCTCTGGATCCGAGTATACACGGATTGGTCAGCACAAAATGCAGTAAAGAATGGAGGAGCAGGAGCGTATATAGAATACCCAAACAACACTACGGATACGGTCAGAGTACCAACGGGGAAATTCTGTAACAACTATCATGCAGAAATCCAGGCAATCAACGTGGCAACCGAGAAACTGTTGAACACCAATCTCGGTTCACAGCCTGTGGTATTCTTGACAGATACAAGATCAGCACTTCAAGCACTTAAGTACAGAAAATTACCAGGTATACAAGCCTTACTGTCTGAACTGTAAGCGCAAGATCGCCATGCAGTGGATACCGTCTCACTGTGAAATACCAGGAAACGAGAGAGCAGACCGACTGGCTAAAGAAGGTGCTGCAGACGAGCAACCGGATGTACTAGCTACGTACCATCAGAAGACAAAGATGATCAAATCAATCAGAAAGCCACCAACACCAACGCAGGACGACTACCAATCTATGAACAGATCAGAACAAATTGTCATTCTGTGCCTCAGAACCGGACACAACCGACTCCGCAGCCACATGTATACAAAATTTAAGATTGGCAATTCAGCCATGTGTACATGTGGACAGGCACCCCAGACTGCGGAGCACGTACTTCAAGATTGCCCCGAATATGATATATTGAGGCAAACCCACTGGCCCAGAGAAACAACACTGGAAGTAAAACTATACGGACCTCTGTATGAACTACAAAAGACCGTGAAGTTTATACAAGAAACAACATTGCAGATATAGACAATATATTTCAAGCCAATGAAAGAAGAAGAAGAAGAAGGGTATTACCTTTCCCTTTCTTTTAAATACGAGAGTTATTACCTCTTTTTGACGATGCACGCTCGTTTAACATATACACACGATACTTCGGTTATTTTTAGAGAGTGCGATGTAACCTTCCTGGCCCAGCACAAAACACTAATTGCTATAATCATACAGGTAGCACGAAGAGCTAATTTTAAAGATCTAACTATAACAATATTACACAGATCCATTAAACAATTAGGAATAAAAGTCAATTAAAGATGTTAACAAATAATGATAAATTGAACGTGCTTTCTGCAAGGACAAATAAAAGCATACGATAATTATAATGCATGTGGGATTGAATGTGGTATTTTTATTTTCTTCTTTGAAAAAGAAAGAAATCGCGGAATGTTAAACAGAAACAACGTTTATATTTGAACATAGGCTTTAATATGACCCACGGTTCTTGCGTCTAGGCTAAAAGAAGCATTGCAGGATGAATATTGCGTCCATAATTGATTAAAAAAATTGAAAGGGAACTGAAGCTAAAATCTCCATATAAAGAATCTTTCTAGCGCTTACGTCATGTCACATCTTTTCCCACCAAACTTGAAATCTTTTCATGGCGGTTTTTTTTCAGGAAATTACGGCTTGGAAACTAAATTGCGCACCTATTAAGATAATGCGCCTTTTGTATCCTTTAATAAGGGCGGATGTTTGCGACATCTTCATGCCTTTTTTTATATTTTAAATTTGGAAACAATTTCTGGAATTCTTCTGGACTTCACTATACTAGGTCCAGCTTCGAGAGGTGAGGATGACCAATTCCCTTCCTCACTGCCTTTGCCTTCCCTAACTCAAGAGCAGAATAAGATACCCATTTAGGCTAAGCATACTGGAGCGTGACGTCACCGTGTTTCGAAACCATCTCCTTTGCAGCGCTCTAACCACTCTGCCAATTGGACGCTTACAACTGCCCTCTTTTTTAAAGATAAGGTAACTGGTCACTGCACCTCTCGAAGATGTACCATGTATAGTGAAGTCTCTAACGCTTTCCTTCTCTACGGCAGTATGTGGTGTGGGACTATATTTACCTTTATTTAAATTTCTATCGTAAAAACCCACGTACTGAACAAATCCGGTTTACAGAGTTTGTAACGATATTCCGATGCATTGCTGTTGTGTATTTTCACATTTAATATTCTCGTTTTAACAAAAGAATAACAACTTCGCTAATGCTAACCTGACAAGTGTAGGTGTCGCTGTTATCACATGCAGGATTCAAGTCTGTCAGGTGTAAAATCTGCCAGGACAATCCTGCTGTGCTTCATGACTGTTCGTTTCAGGATACGAACATTTCGTTATGGCACATTCTTCCACCTTTGAATACGACCTCGATAGATTGAAAATACATATAATCTACACAAAGTTACTGCCATCACTGGTGTCAATACCTTGTCGAGGTATGGCGGCTTGCGTATCCTGATTACCCCCAGAGCTATGCCAGCGGGAGTTTTACTCCTGGAAGGTTCTACCAAGCTGGACAGTTTTGCGCGGGTAGGGGTCAGACTAAAGTAGACACCCTGGTCCTCCAGGTTGGGGGTTTTAGCATAGGGCTGACACCCCTTTCTATGTAAAAAGAAATTAAGTTACGGAAAGGACAACAAATGAATAAACTTTGCTGCGGGATGTACATCCGGAGTCTGAGGCTCGTATGGCTGTCAGTGGTGAAAGCCGAAAGGAAGCCACTGACACGAAAACGGACGTCCTGACCGCAAAACGCGAAACAAGAATAGGATTTTGGAATGTCAGGACAATGAACGAGACGGGTACACTAAAACAGGTCACAGCAGAAATGAGAAACTATAGATTACACATTCTAGGGATAAGCGAGAGCAGATGGACAGGGGCAGGAAAAGTTAAAACAGCAACAGGAGAAACAGTACTTTACTCTGGAAGAGAGGATGGACAGCGCAATGAAGGTGTAGCCATTATTCTACAGAAAGGAATAGAAAGGACATTACTGGAATGGAAACCCATCAACAACAGACTGATAAGAATAAGATTGAGAGGGAGATTCACCAACACTACAATAATACAATGCTACGCACCAATGAATGACAGCGATGAAGAGGTCAATGATGAATTCTATCAACAACTGCAGAAAGAAATGGAAGACACACCTAGATATGATCTTATCGTAGTAATGGGAGACCTCAATGCGAAAGTTGGAACATACAATACATATTATGAAAGAGTAATGGGAAAATGCTGCAGCGGAACAGCAAACGAAAATGGGGATAAATTAATAAGTTTCTGTAGCATTAACAACCTGGTCATTGAAGGAACACTTTTCCCACACAAAGAAATTCACAAATTAACATGGGAATCACCAAATGGTTGGGACAGAAACCAGATAGACCACATCATGATTAATGGTAGATGGAGACATGCATTACAAGATGTGAAGGTAAGAAGAGGTGCAGATGTGGGAAGTAATCACCATTTAGTAGTAGCAAAACTGAAAGTGAAACTCAGAACGGCTGGACCAACTGTAACTACACAGAAAAGGTTTGACATCAGCAAATTGAAGGACCCCCTTACCAGAAAAGCTTTTGTGGCTGATATAAAGAAGCGATATCAATTTGCCAAAAGTCAGGAAAAGACATTGACTGATGATACAGACCAGAAATTCAACACCATTTCAACAATATATAAGGAAAGCAGCAAATCATGCTTGGGATTCCAGGAAAGAAAGAAGCAAGACTGGATAACACCTGAAACATTAAACCCCATAACGATGAGAAAGGAAATGAAAAGAAAGAAAACAGAAGCGAAGTCCCCCAGGTTAAAGCAACTATATAGCGAACAGTACAGTCAGCTGGACAAGGAAGTTAAACGCCAAACCCGAGCCAACAAAAGGAATGTCCTAGACGATCTTGCAAGACAGGCAGAAGAGGCAGCACTGAGAAATGAACAAAGCACAGTATACAAAATAACTAAAATCATCAGTGGAAAACGAGGTGCAAACAATATTACATTAGTAAGAGATAAGCAAGAAAATCTCATCACGACAGCAGAGGGACAGGAAACAAGATGGGCAGAGCATTTCAGAGAAACTCTGAACAAGGAACCATCAGAGACACAATTGAATGTTCCTAAGGCTGAAAACGATCTAGATGTTAATACAGACATTCCACGAAAAGAAGAAATCATCACAGCAATCAAAGGGTTAAATAATGGAAAAGCTCCTGGCCATGATTACTTAAATGCAGAGCTATTTAAGACAGACCCTGAGCTAGCAGCAGAACTATTAGAACCACTAGTTGCACAAGTCTGGAAAACAGGGACAACACCAACGGAGTGGAACAAAGGAATAATTGTCAAATTGCCCAAGAAGGGAGATCTTGCAGACTGCAATATTTGGAGAGGAATCACTCTTCTCTCAGTTCCCAGCAAAATACTAGGCAGGATAATTATACATATAATTTCAAAAGCACAAACTGAGGAAAGAACAAGCAGGATTTAGAAAGAACAGAAGATGTGTAGATCATATATTTACCCTCAGGAACATTATAGAGCAGTGCTCAGAATGGCAAAGACAGCTGTACATTAATTTCGTTGATTTTGAAAAGGCTTTTGACAGTATACATAGGGACAGTTTATGGAAAATACTGAGGGCTTATGGAATTCCAAGCTGCAAAGTGTCAATCATAAAAAAGCCTCTATGCCAACTTTACGTGTAGCGTTGGGCAGAGCAACCTAACCTTTGAGGTGAAGACAGGAGTACGACAGGGATACCCCTTATTAACCACTCTATTTTTAACAGTCATAGACTGGGTGATGTGCCAGACACCAGAGGGCAGTGCAAGAGGAATAAGATGGACTACATTGTCTACATTAGAAGATCTGGAACTCCGCCTATGCCGGTCCCAAGCGCGGATGGAAAAGGAGGAGGGCGGCCTGCATGGAGGCCGTAAGGAGGCAGCTCCTCCACCATGCAAAGGCACAACAGGCCAATCACCTGTTTGCTTTAAACTATGATTACGAGTAATATAAGAGAGAAACCCGGATTGATTCTAAAGGCGACGAACTGGAACGGACTACGGACTACCCAGAGTCCGCTGGGAGGACAACATTATACAATCTTTGAAGGACCGAGGACTAAAATGGAACCAGGCCAGGAGGAAGACAGCCGATAGGATAGTCTGGCGCTCTCTCTTCCAAACCTCTACACCTCACGGTAGAAAAGGAACGACTAAGTAAGTAAGTAAGAAGATCTGGAATATGCAGATGACATTGCACTACTAGCACATTTACATCAACACATCCAGGAAAAAACGGATAGACTTAATAAGTATAGCCAGCAGGTGGGCTTGAACATCAATCTAAAGAAGTCAGAGGTCATGACGCTCAATGTGAGCAACCCTGAGCCCATATCAGTAAGGAATCAGTAACTGGAACAGACACCTCCACATGCCTAGGATGCATAGTAACACCAGTCGGTGGAGCAAGCAAAGACATCAACAACAGAATGAACAAAGCAAGAACAGCCTTTTTTATTCTAAACAACATCTAGAAGTCCTCTCAGTACAGCACAAGCACAAAATTAAGATTATATCAGAGCTGTGTGCTTTCTGTGCTTCTCTATGGTGCGGAATGCTGGCGGGTTACAGAGAAGGAAATGTCGAAATTGTCATCTTTTCACATAACATGCCTAAGAAAAATTCACCGAATCTTTTGGCCAAATACCATCACCAACCAAGATCTGCTTACTCGGAGCAAGCAAGAGGACATGTACACCATCATAGCTGGCAGATGCTGGTACTGGGTTGGCCATGTCCTCAGAAGAGACCCCGATGCCATCACAAGAACAGCTATGCTATAGACCCCGGAAGGAAAACGAAAGAGAGGCCGACCAAAAACAACTTGGCGGAGGACTGTGGAGGCTGAGATGCAAAGAATGAACCAGAGTTGGGGCACTGTACGAATGATGGCCACCGACCGAGCAAAGTGGAATCAATTTGTTGTTGCCCTACAAGACGCCACCAGGCGTGATGGCCACTGACTGCTTTGACGGTCGGCGGCTAAGGATCAAAGAAGAAGAAGAAGACACAAAGTTGACAGAATAGAAATACGACATAATAAGTATTGTATAGAAATGTAACATGATAAATTATATTTAGTTGTATGACATCAAGTCTCTTGTAGTTCCCGGTGGCCTCTGATCAAAGACAAAAATAGGACTGCTGCTGCCTTAGATATGTCGTACAAGGCAACTAAAATGAGGTTGTGCATGGGGTTGGCAACCTCTTGATGTAAAAAATATTGCTGCAGAAACCACCATTGCAGTTGTGGTTCCTTACGGAACGAAAATAAAAATGATGATGGTGATAAGGAATATGACATCATGAATTATGTATAGAAATACAGCGTCATAAATATTATATAGAAACTAGCAATAACCCTTCAAACTTGACGGGTTTTTAATTATAGTGTGCTGTTTCCGTTCCCGGATGAGCAGATAGAAGTACATTCTTAGAGTGTTTTTAGTTTCTTTCCATTATACAGTGTAATCAAACTGTTCATGAACACCGTCATTTGAAAGCTTTTCTTTATTGAGTGTAACTATTTTCGGGAGAGTATATATAATGGAAACAATACAATTTTTCAACACGGTTGCATTCCTCAGCTGTGACCAACGTACAAACAGTTTAAACACATAAGGAAGGGAAACCCGAGGCCTGTAAACAGTAAATAAATATTAGACAAACATAAAGGTATGTTTTCAGGCATACCTTTATGTTTGTCTAATATTTATTGACCAACATACACACGGCGAGAATTATGTTATTTTAGATTCAATTTAAAAATTCTTTGATGACAACATTTCGTATGAAAGTGCGTGGATTGTTTTCAAAGAGTGTTCCCTAATAATAAGTGGTTTTAACAAAAACTTTCAAGTTTTCATGATTTGTACATCGGGTGAGGGCTCATGCACACCAATTTTTACGCACTTTTTCTTTGTCGAGCGCTACTAATTTCGTGAAAGAATTAAAAAAAAATTAAACCAAAGTATTTGTTTTATATAACACCCACACCGCGCAAGTTGCTCACCGTGCGTTGCGCACTTTTTTTTTCTGGCGCGAGTTACTATTTTGAGTGTGACCGACTGACGTAACATACATCGGTAATTATGTTAGTTGGGATGGGATACGGACATCAGAAATAATGAATAAAAATATGACATCATAAGTAAAATATGGAATATTTATGGCATCGTAAATTAAAATATTAAAAACATTCTTGTTGATTCTTTCTCGACCCCAGTGCATCATATAACGATCACTATGGCTGCCTCTCCTTGGCAGGGTTGGCGGTGGTGCTGAAACACCTCTTGTACTATCGCACTGTTCTCTGTTGCTATTTGTTTTGCGTGACAAGGTTACTAGCATGCACAATCTTCCTTAGATGCCTGTTTCGACTTGTTGGCTTGGCACTTTCTTAGCTATCAAAAGAAAAGAAGCTTGCCTCGGGATCTCCTCGAGGTTAAGTAAAAAGGAAACTAAGGTAATTATTTCATTTTAACAATGGAGCTCTCATTTTTTTAAATCTAAATTGCGTATGCCGGTTTTTATCCAATGCTTTTTCGTTTAAAATAAGGCAAAGTTTGTATTTTCATCCAAATTTTACTATAGAATATTTTCCCGCGAATAGTTTCCTGGAGTCTCTGAAGAGATAAAGAAAGAATATAGCTACTGTACCCCAGAGGCGTCACTAGGGTTGGTGTCACCCGGTGAGGT
Source organism: Oreohelix idahoensis (assembly GCA_024509875.1). NCBI lineage: Eukaryota > Metazoa > Mollusca > Gastropoda > Stylommatophora > Oreohelicidae > Oreohelix > Oreohelix idahoensis. Next base: position 486,650 of record JAMPIV010005112.1, on the reverse strand, counting down.
AACTCGTGGTGTTACCCCAATGGACCTCCTCCCGTACCAGACCATACAGAATCCTTAGTAACGTTTTTTTTTACTAATGTTACTCGTATTTTGCTTAAATGTAATATTTCTTAGATTATATGAAAACTAACAACAAAATTGCTATTGAAAGCCTTCTACATTGAATTACAACATTATTAGTACCGGTAAAACATTATTAGTAACTGAGCGGAAGCCTTTTGTTTTGAAAAGCTTTCTACATTGAATTACAACATTATTAGTAACGTACCGGTAAAACATTATTAGTAACTGAGCGGAAGCCTTTTTTTTATTTTTCTCCTTCTTTTCCATTAATTACTACATCATTCTCAAAAACGTTACTGGTATACGTTCACAAACACTAATTACCACAATATTATAGCAAAATACCAGAAAATTTGACAAAATCAGCGACTATAAAAGCATCAGCAGTAACGAAACCAACAGCGCATGGTTGTAGTCCGTGCAGACGAAACCACGTGATTCGAAGCGTCATTGTAATTGGGTAATAATGACAGCTCTGACCGGAGTGCATGCGCATTAGAATGTTCAAAAAGTAAACTAGCATAGAGTTTTAGCCTTGGAGGTATATTGATACAGTACATGTAAGCTGGGCTTACGAAAAATGTTTGTGTGGTTATAACTAATTACAGGGTTATTTTTAAAAAAAATAATAAATTTCTGCTGAAACACTGCACACAAATTTTATAGACAGTCATTTTGGTGTCACCACCTCAGCTGATCACCCACTCTGATGGTGTCACCCGGGTGCGGTCCACACCCCCGCACCCTCCTAGTGACGCCTCTGTTGTACCCTCTGGTAAACATCATTATTCAAAGCAAAGTGCCACAGAAACAACATATGCAAGGGCATGTGACTGCTTGGTACAGGCCACATGCACGGGGACCAGCTACAGTCGGGCATCTATGCTCTGTAAGAAGCCTTGAGGACAATTATGATTATTATTGGACACGGTCCTGAATGGCTGGGGACCTAGGACACAACGAAGTAACATCATTACGCTAATTTGATGAAACTCAACAATTTATTGATCATTCAAAAGTATTGTTATATGTGAATGGAGGATATACATTTGTAAAGCTAAATTATCCCTTGTGGCAATACCACACATAAAAAATTGTGAGGCTAATATCTCCCCTTGACATTCATCGAAATGAAGAGAAGAAAAAAGGAAAATATTAATCAAAAGGAAAGAGGGCTAACAGAGACAAGGAAAGCCTAGACTGAGCTGAGGGGGTTGAAATACAATTTAAAATCCATTATGACCATTCATGAAGGTGTCGGACAGCATACAAATGGATCTGAAAGAGTCTTCTTCTTTGGTCCTTTCCCGCTAACTGAAAAAGCAATCTGTGACCATCACACCTGGTGGCGTCTTCAAGGGAAACAACAAATTGTCTCCACTTGACTCGGTCGGCAACCATCCTTTATATGGTACCCCAGCTCGGGTTCATGCTTTGCAAGACTAGGAAGAAAACAAAGAAAAGTACCCAAGAAGTAATAGGCATTCATAAATGGGTGCTTGCGTACAATTCTTCTTCAAATTCCGTGCTTAGTGGCGTAGGAGATCATGTCTCTCCACAACTTCCTGTCTCCAGTACAATTGATCAATTCTGCTGTTGACTTCTTTCCATGCCACAATGTCAAACTGTCCAGTATTTGCTCTCTTTGTCTTCCCCTATCTCTTTTCCCTTCAATCTTACCTGTTGTTACAATATATTCCTGCTTTCATCTTCTCATAACATGCCCCAAAAAAGTGGATTGCTTCTTTCTAACTTGTGAAATAAGTTTCCTTTGTGCATTTGCCTCTTTCAGGACATCCTAATTACAAAAGAAGAATTAATTTGATATGACATGATCACAAATGGAGAACTTACGAGAAGAACCAGTGGAATAAGAGATGAGAAGCAGACCCAGGCAATGGAAAGAACAAATGTTGAGGAAACCGTTTACCATTACAAGGCAGGCATTGTTCTGAAATCCCCACGGTAAGAGGACGAACGAACTTTATTTAGAAAAAGTTGAGATTTGGGCACACAGGCCGCGTCTAACATCAGGTCTTTTGTCTTCCATCATGTATCAAAGCGAGAGCAGATGAACAGGGGCAGGAAAAGTTAAAACAGCAACAGGAGAAACTGTACTTTACTCTGGAAGAGAGGATGAACAGCACAATGAAGGTGTAGCCATTATTCTACAGAAAGGAATAGAAAGGACATTACTGGAATGGAAACCCATCAACAACAGACTGATAAGAATAAGATTGACAGGGAGATTCACCAACACTACAATAATACAATGCTACGCACCAATGAATGACAGCGATGAAGAGGTCAAGGATTAATTCTATCAACAACTGCAGAAAGAAATGGAAGACACACCTAGATATGATCTTATCGTAGTAATGGAAGACCTCAACGCGAAAGTTGGAATACACAATACATATTATGAAAGAGTAATGGGGAAATGCGGCAGCGGAACAGCAAACGAAAATGGGGATAAATTAATAAGTTTCTGTAGCATTAACAACCTGGTCTTTGGAGGAACACTTTTCCCACACAAATAAATTCACAAATTAACATGGGAATCACCAAATGGTCGGGACAGAAACCAGATAGACCACATCATGATTAATGGTAGATGGAGACATGCATTACAAGATGTGAAGGTAAGAAGAGGTGCAGATGTGGGAAGTGATCACCATTTAGCAGTAGCAAAACTGAAAGTGAAACTCAGAACGGCTGGACCAACTGTAACTATACAGACAAGATTTGACATCAGCAAATTGAAGGACCCCTTACCAGAAAAGCTTTTGTGGCTGATATAAAGAAGCGAAATCAATTTGCCAAAAGTCAGGAAAAGACATTGACTGATGATATAGACCAGAAATTCAATACCATTTCAACAATATGTAAGCAAAGCAGCAAATCATGCTTGGGATTCCAGGAAAGGAAGAAGCAAGACTGGATAACACCTGAAACATTAAACCCCTTAACGACGAGAAAGGAAATGAAAAGAAAGAAAACAGAAGCGAAGTCCCCCAGGTTAAAGCAACTACGAGTATATAGCGAACAGTACAGTCAGCTGGACAAAGGAAGTTAAACGCCAAACCCGAGCCAACAAAAGGAATTTCCTAGACGATCTTGCAAGACAGGCAGAAGAGGCAGCACTGAGAAATGAACAAAGCACAGTATACACTTACTTACTTACTTACTTAGTCGTTCCCCTTCCACCGCGAGGTGTAGAGGCCTGGAAGAGAGAGCGCCAGACCATTCCATCAGCTGTCTTCTTCCTGGCCTGGTTCCACTCCAGTCCTCGGTCCTTCAAAGATTGTCTAATGTTGTCCTCCCAGCGGACCCTGGGTCGTTCTGGAGGTCTGGATCCCTGGCTCTTTGTTTCCCATGCTTGTCGTGGTAGCCGATCCTCTCCCATTCCGCAGACAAGGCCAAACCATCCCAGCTGGGACTGTTCTATTTGGGTCTGCAGCGGATGGGATTTTAGGCCTTGACGGATCGTCTGGCTGCGGACCATGTCTCTTCTTGTTACTTCAACCACTTTCCTCAGATACCTCATTTCTGAGGTTTGGATCTGGCTTTTGTGGGTTGTAGCCATTGCCCACGACTCGCATCCATATGTCAAGACTGGGACATAGGTGGAGCGGTATACAGCCATCTTCGTTTTCTTACCAACCTCTTTCTTGCTGAGGAATCCACGATTTATGGCCTGAAAAAGTCTCCCAGCCGTCACAGTATACACAATAACTAAAATCATCAGTGGAAAACGAGGTGCAAACAATATTACATTAGTAAGAGATAAGCAAGGAAATCTCATCACGACAACAGAGGGACAGGAAACAAGATGGGCAGAGCATTTCAAAGAAACTCTGAACAAGGAACCACCAGAGACACAATTGAATGTTCCTGAGGCTGAAAACGATTTAGATGTAAATACAGACATTCGACGAAAAGACGAAATCATCACAGCAATCAAAGGGTTAAAGAACGGAAAAGCTCCTGGCCATGATAACTTAAATGCAGAGCTATTTAAGGCAGACCATGAGCTAGCAGCAGAACTATTAGAACCACTATTTGCACAAGTCTGGAAAACAGGGACAACACCAACGGAGTGGAACAAAGGAATAATTGTCAAATTGCCCAAGAAGGGAGATCTTGCAGACTGCAATAATTGGAGAGGAATCACTCTTCTCTCAGTTCCCAGCAAAATACTAGGCAGGATAATTATACAGAGAATTTCAAAAGCAGTAGACCACAAACTGAGGAAAGAACAAGCAGGATTTAGAAAGAACAGAAGATGTTTAGATCATATATTTACCCTCAGGAACATTATAGAGCAGTGCTCAGAATGGCAAAGACAGCTGTACATTAATTTCGTTGATTTTGAAAAGGCTTTTGACCGTATACATAGGGACAGTTTATGGAAAATATTGAGGGTTTATTGAATTCCAAGCTGCATAGTGTCAATCATAAAAAGCCTCTATGCCAACTTTACGAGTATCGTTGGGCAGAGCAACGTAACCTTTGAGGTGAAGACGGGAGTACGACAAGGATGCCCCTTATCAATCACTCTATGTTTAACAGTCATAGATTGGGTGATGCGCCAGACAACAGAGGGCAGTCCAAGAGGAATAAGATGGACTACATTCTCTACACTAGAAGATCTGGAATATGCAGATGACATTGCACTACTCTCACATTCCCATCAACACATCCAGGAAAAAACGGATAGACTTAATAAGTATAGCCAGCAGGTGGGCTTGAACATCAATCAAAAGAAGTCAGAGGTCATGACGCTCAATGTGAGCAACCCTGAGCCCGTATCAGTAAGGAATCAGCAACTGGAACAGACAGACACCTTCTTATACCTAGCATGCAAAGTAACACCAGACGGCGGAGCAAGCAAAGACATCAACAACAGGATGAACAAAGCAAGAACAGCTTTTTTTAGTCTAAACAACATCTGAAAGTCCTCTCAGTACAGCATAAGGAGAAAATTAAGATTATATCAGAGCTGTGTGCTTTCTGTGCTTCTCTATGGTGCGGAATGCTGGAGAGTTACAGAGAAGGAAATGTCGAAATTGTCATCTTTTCACACAACATGCCTAAGAAAAATTCACCTAATCTTTTCACCATCATAGCAGGCAGACTCTGGTACTGGGTTTGCCATGTCCTCAGAAGAGACCCCGATGCCATCACAAGAACAGCTATGCTATGAACCCCTGAAGGAAAACGAAAGAGAGGCCGACCAAAAACAACTTGGCGGAGGACTGTGGAGGCTGAGATGCAAAGAATGAACCAGAGTTGGGGTACTGTACGAAGGATGGCCACCGACCGAGCAAAGTGGAATCAATTTGTTGTTGCCCTACAAGACGCCACCAGGCGTGATGGCCACTGACTGCTTTGACGGTCGGCGGCTAAGGATCAAAGAAGAAGAAGAAGATGTATCAAGGTAGAAAAAGGCTAAAAAACACAAGGAAAAGAGAACTGCAGAGGCGCCCCTAAAGTATTTACCACCTGGGGCGGATCCTCACTTTGGCACCCCCCTTTTTTTCCTATAATGAAACCTACTTTCATTTTTAACATTAAGTACTATCTTAATTTTGAACGACGTCACCCCCCCCCCCCCCTCATGGCTATCAATACCCTCGGACCACCCCCTCGCAACCCCACCCCCTCTCAGTACGCCACAGGAGAACTGTAGACATAAATGAAAGTGATCAAGAAGTTATGGAAAGACTTTGAGTGGATGGCACAAGACACGAGATTTGACATTGAAGGCATATGCTCCTTAGGGAGCTGAAGGGTGATGTTGATGCCACACAAAAAAAAACAAGAGAAGAAACATAAACATTCTATCTGCAACTAAGAAAATAAAGTGCTTCTATCTGCAACTAAGAAAATAAAATGCTTCTATCTGCAACTAAGAAAATAAAATGCTTCTATCTGCAACTAAGTAAATAAAGTAGTTCTATCTGCAACTAAGAAAATAAAGTGCTTCTATCTGCAACTAAGAAAATAAAGTGCTTCTATCTGCAACTAAGAAAATAAAGTGCTTCTATCTGCAACTAAGTAAATAAAGTAGTTCTATCTGCAACTAAGAAAATAAAGTGCTTCTATCTGCAACTAGAAAATAAAGTGCTTCTATCTGCAACTAAGAAAATAAAGTGCTTCTACCTGCAACTAAGAAAATAAAGTGCTTCTATCTGCAACTAAGAAAATAAAGTGCTTCTATCTGCAACTAAGTAAATAAAGTAGTTCTATCTGCAACTAAGAAAATAAAGTGCTTCTATCTGCAACTAGAAAATAAAGTGCTTTCTATCTGCAACTAAGAAAATAAAGTGCTTCTACCTGCAACTAAGAAAATAAAGTGCTTCTATCTGCAACTAAGAAAAAAAATTGCTTCTACCTGCAACTAAGAAAATAAAGTGCTTCTATCTGCAACTAAGAAAATAAAGTGCTTCTATCTGCAACTAAGAAAATAAAGTGCTCCGGCAGAATAACAGAAAAAAAGAACACGAAAATGTAGAAAAGTAAGGTCCCATAAAACAGGTTATGTTGGTACTGATGGACACTGCAGAGAGACATCGTTTAGGAACATAGTTTAGTGGACAGTCTAGACATTAATATTGAAATATAAAACGACCTGGTAACTAGATTCAGCTGTCCAGTAAAACTGTTTAGGTCTGTCGTAAAAGAGAGTTATAAAGTGGTTTTTCCGTCAACGGCGCCAGGAATCTTTTAGCATGAAAAGTACAAGGAATAACAGTTAAAAGTTGAATATTGCTTGTCATTAATAAGTATTGGCAACACTGACAAGTACCTTATAGGGCATTTAATGCTTTCACATATATAAGGGTCCAACAAGCAAACATATGGAAAGAGGTGTTCATTTAAAACTCGTGACATCGCAGAACTGAGAATTAGAAACGGTTGTTGACCGAGAGCGCTATTGAACTTTATAGTACAATATATATAGGTTTTTAAAATAAAAAAATACAATTTTGCCTCGATTTGGCGAGGCGCGTCCCGTTCAACTTAGTCGGTTATATTAGGGCGCATGTCCAAATATAAAAGACCCTTAGGTCTGAGATTATCATTCGTTGTTGTTGTTTTGAAGAGGTGATGGGTGGAGAAGCGGGCACTTAACAGCTGCCCGTTATTGCCTCTTCTCGTTCCATCTTGGTCTACCCTGTTCAACCTGAAAATTGGTTATAATTGGGGTATTTAGTGTCATTTTATTTAGGCTACTAATTTTGTATTAAATTTAAATAACTATTGTCTTTTGCAGTTTCTGGTTTTAATTTATATTAGTATTTGTCATTTTATTTTCTCTTTTGTATTCTTTATAAATAACTATTGTCCTTTACACTTGGTTTTAATTTGTATTAGTATTTGTTGTTTTTTTAAACCTCGTTGTCTTTCCGTGTCCTATGCGTAGTTAGTAAGTTTGCTAATTTTTCTGTTGTCTTTTTAAAAATGATTTGTTAGTTCTTGCTGCTTAATTTCTGTTTGGTTGAATGTCTTTTCTGAAGTACTAACCTTATATGTTTTCCTGTGTTTTATGTATATATCTTTTAAGTATTGATTGGGCTTCTCCTGGGACATCTATACTTAAAACCTTATCCCCTATCATGTCTATATTGTGATTTCTATAGTAAGTTTTTAATTCAAGCCTTTGTTGTTCGTATATTTTACAGTGGATCAGGTAGTGGTCTATGTCATTCTCTTCCTGACATTCTTGGCAGTGTGGTTCCTCTATCATAAAGTATGCTGCACCGAGACGGAGACGCCACAGCTTTTTGTTCGATGGTATCTTTAATTCATCTCTGACCTGGCACGTCCTTGTTGGTTCTTTAAAATAATATAAGACAAACATAAAGGTATGTTATCAGGCACTCGTAGGAAATAAAGAAGTAGAACACTAGACAACAGAAAAACAGCAGACATGAGTGGCTTACCCAGGATTCGAACCCTGGACCTTCCGTGCGACAACCCCACCTAGCTATGCAAGCGAATCACACTATCCTCCCTGCCATCTACGCATCACCAGAAAATGATGCTTCGATGACAGGTCATTAGTGCGAACCGCAAGACATAACACCGGAAGTTTACCATGGGCAGTTCTTTCAGCATTTTGAACGCGTGTCTGCCTTTTCTACTGTTCTTCCATGTTGTCTTCCATTCATCGTTTATAGTTAGCTTCACTTGGCTCTTGATCTCCGACCTTCCCAGTCCTGCTCTTATATTGTTTTTACTTATTCTTCCATTCTTGGCGTTCTGGTCTGCCAACTCGTTACCAGCTATACCTATGTGTGCTGGAACCCACACTAGCCTCACACTACATCCTCTGTTCCCTAGTGATGTATTAATTGCAAGAATTTGTTCCTTTATATCTGGCCGGCTACATTTACCTGGGTGTTCTAGGGCTTGTAGTGATGATAGGGAGTCTGTAAATATCGTAACAGCTTCTGGTGGGTTATCTTCGATTATTTCTAAACTTTTTAGAATTGCTACCATCTCTGCGGTAAAAATCGAAGCCCCTTTAGTTACACTGAAGCTCTTCTTAATTCCCCACTGTGGTATTTCTACTCCTGCACCTAGTTGCCCACTAGCACCCTTTGATCCATCAGTGTAGACGGCCAGACTTTGTTTAGTAAGTTGATTTATGAACTTTCTACTTATCGTTTTGGCTTGCTTATCTTCTATGTTTTGTTTGATCTTTTCAGTAAGTGAGTAGTCTATGATTGGTGTTTTTAGTTCCCAGGGTGGTATTATGCTTCTATATTTATTACTATTTTAAATTGTGTTTGACAGTTCTTTGAACTGTGTTAGATCTTCTATAGTTCTCCACCATGTTGGATATCTGTCTTTATTTAAGGGGACGTCCCATACACTTGGTTGGTATTTGACAAATGCTTTATGTGCTGGATGGGTCAGATTATCATTCAATTATATCCTGTCAATTTATCTCACTGATTGTGATATAACGTAACGCTTTATAAATTATAATATTCATTGAACAAACGCATTTGAAATAGTAGTAAAAATGACATACGCTTACATTTTTGTTACGACAATAAATTACTGGCATGAAAGGTCACACATTATTACTTTAAAAAAAAAATGTTGGAATACGTTATAAGCAACAAAACAGGACTACTAAAATTTATGACAATTTTCTCATTTAGATTATTTCCCCTGTCAAAAACTAAAATCACCTCCCACAAATCTTATGCACACCTGAAAAATGCACAGCAATGAAACTATAAATAGTACTGGTTATTGCAGTACCAACAAAGTGTTCGCACTAATAGTACCCGTGGCGAATATTTCCAAAAACCTTCACATAAGAAGTAAAGTTTAATATGGAAGTAATTACAGAAACGTATCACTTCGGCTTCCTTTGCTTCTAGCTAAGTTGTAAGTGGGACAGACTTGGGCAAAAATTAACAATCCAATTACTCCACATACACAACAATTACAAACATTATCGCAAAAGTTCTGTGAGCATAACATTTTTGGTGTGTTGTAAAAATACCTCGCAGCCGTTTACACTAATTGCATTAGCTTTGAAGATTTTAATTTCGTGTTCATTCGACAGCAACTTTCTATAGTTGAAAATACAATAAAGGACAAAACAAATACATCAGCAGGGCATGACATCTTGAGCTATGAAATCTTGAAACACATACCAAAAAGTACCATAGAAATTATAACATCCCTTTTTAACAAAATTTGGAATACAGGAAAAATTCCCAAAACATGGAAAACAGCAGTAATTATTCCAATACTAAAACCAGAAAAAGATGCCCATGATGCCAGTTCATACAGGCCAATTTCTTTAACTTCCCATCTAGGTAAAATATTAGAGACCATAGTAAATAAAAGATTAAAGTTTTATTTGGAAAAGAATAATTTATATAATCAAACTCAGTCAGGATTTAGGAAGAATAGATGCACTATGGATCAGATAATTAAATTGGAACATGAAGTAAAATCGGGATTTCAAAAGAAAGAAAGAACTGTGGTAGTATTTTTAGATATAGCTAGGGCTTATGCTGCCATCAATGGTACCTATACCTTGTAGCGGTATGGCAGCTTGCGTACTCTGACAATCCCCAGAGCTATGCCAGTGGGAGTTTTACTCCTGGTAGGTTCAACCAAGCTGGACTGGTCTGTGTGGGTAGGGGTCAGACAAAAGCTGGTACCCTGGTCCTCCAGGTTGGGGGTTTTAGCATAGGGCTGAAACCCCTGTCTATGTAAAAAAAAATCGAACGTTACGGAAACAACAATAAATGGAAAAACTTTGCTGCGGGATGGACATTCGGAGTCTGTGGCTCGTATGACTGTCAGTGGTGAAAGCCGAAAGGAAGCCACTGACATGAAAACGGACGTCCTGACCGCAAAACAGGATACAAGAATAGGTTTTTGGAATGTCAGGACAATGTACGAGACAGGTAAACTAAGACAGGTCACGGCAGAAATGAGAAACTAAAGGTTACACATTCTAGGGATAAGCGAGAGCAGATGGACAGGGGCAGGAAAAGTAAAAACAGCAACAGGAGAAACAGTACTTTACTCTGGAAGAGAGGATGGACAGCACAATGAAGGCGTAGCCATTATTCTACAGAAAGGAATAGAAAGGACATTACTGGAATGGAAACCCATCAACAACAGACTGATAAGATTAAGATTGAGAGGGAGATTCACCAACACTACAATAATACAATGCTACGCACCAACGAATGATAGTGATGAGGAGGTCAAGGATGAATTCTATCAACAACTGCAGAAAGAAATGGTAGATACACCTAGATATGATCTTGTTATAGTAATGGGAGACCTCAATGCGAAAGTTGGTACACACAATACATATAATGAAAGAACAATGGGGAAATGCGGCAGCGGAACAGCAAATGAAAATGGGGATAAACTAATAGGTTTCTGTAGCATTAACAACCTGGTCATTGGAGGAACACTCTTCCCACATAAAGAAATTCACAAATTAACATGGGAATCACCAAATGGTCGGGACAGAAACCAGATAGACCACATCATGGTTAACGGTAGATGGAGACACGCATTACAAGATGTGAAGGTAAGAAGAGGTGCAGATGTGGGAAGTGATCACCATTTAGTAGTAGCAAAACTGAAAGTGAAACTAAGAAGGGCTGCACCAACTGTAACTACACAGAAAAGGTTTGACATCAGCAAATTGAAGGACTCCCTTACCAGAAAAGCTTTTGCGGCCGACATAAATAAACGATATCACTTTGCCAAAAGTCAGGAAAAGACATTGACTGATGATATAGACCAGAATTTCAACACCATTTCAACATATACAAAGAAAGCAGCAAATCATGCTTGGGATTCCAGGAAAGGAAGAAGCAAGACTGGATAACACCAGAAACATTAAACATCATAACGATGAGAAAGGAAATGAAAAGAAAGAAAACAGAAGCGAAGTCCCCCAGGTTAAAGCAACTATATAGCGAACAGTACAGTCAGCTGGACAAGGAAGTTAAACGCCAAACCCGAGCCAACAAAAGGAATTTCCTAGACGATCTTGCAAGACAGGCAGAGGAGGCAGCACTGAGAAATGAACAAAGCACAGTATACAAAATAATTAAATTCATCAGCGGAAAACGAGGTGCAAATAATATTACATTAGTAAGAGATAAGCAAGGTAATCTCATCACGACAGCAGAGGGACAGGAAACAAGATGGGCAGAGCACTTCAGAGAAACTCTGAACAAGGAACCACCAGAGACACAACTGAATGTTCCTGAGGCTGAAAACGATCTAGATGTGAATACAGACATTCCACGAAAAGAAGAAATTATTTCAGCAATCAAAGGGTTAAAGAACGGAAAAGCTCCGGGCCATGATAACTTAAATGCAGAGCTATTTAAGACAGACCCTGAGCTAGCAGCAGAACTATTAGAACCACTATTTGCACAAGTCTGGAAAACGGGGACAACACCATCAGAGTGGAACAAAGGAATAATTGTCAAGTTGCCCAAGAAGGGAGATCTTGCAGACTGCAATAATTGGAGAGGAATCACTCTTCTCTCAGTTCCCAGCAAAATACTAGGCAGGATAATTATAAAGAGAATTTCAAAGGCAGTAGACCACAAACTGAGGAAGGAACAAGCAGGATTTAGAAAGAATAGAAGATGTGTAGATCATATATTCACTCTCAGGAACATTATAGAGCAGTGCTCAGAATGGCAAAGACAGCTTTACATTAATTTCATAGATTTTGAAAAGGCTTTTGACAGCATACATAGGGACAGTTTATGGAAAATACTGAGGGCTTATGGAATTCCAAGCTGCATGGTGTCAATTATAAAAAGCCTCTACGCCAACTTTACGTGTAGTGTTGGGCAGAGTAACCTAACCTTTGAGGTGAAGACAGGAGTACGACAGGGATGCCCCTTGTCAACCACTCTATTTTTAACAGTCATAGACTGGGTGATGCGCCAGACAACAGAGGGCAGTCCAAGAGGAATAAGATGGACAACATTTTCTACATTGGAAGATCTGGAATATGCAGATGACATTGCACTACTAGCACATTCACATCAACACATCCAGGAAAAAAACGGATAGACTTAACAAGTTCAGCCAGCAGGTGGGCTTGAACATAAATTTAAAGAAGTCTGAGGTCATGACGCTCAATGTGAGCAACCCTGAGCCCATATCAGTAAGGAATCAGCAATTGGTACAGACAGATACCTTCACATACCTAGGAAGCATAGTAACACCAGACGGCGGGGCAGGCAAAGACATCAACATCAGAATGAATAAGGCAAGAACAGCCTTCTTTAGCCTAAACAACATCTGGAAGTCCTCCCAATACAGCACAAGCACAAAATTAAGATTATATCAGAGCTGTGTGCTTTCTGTGCTTCTCTATGGTGCGGAATGCTGGAGAGTCACAGAGAAGGAAATGTCGAAATTGTCCTCCTTTCACACAACATGCCTAAGAAAAATTCACCGAATCTTTTGGCCGAATACCATCACTAACCAAGATCTGCTTACTCGTAGCAAGCAAGAGGACATGCACACCATCATAGCCGGCAGACGCTGGAGCTGGGTTGGCCATGTCCTCAGAAGAGACCCTGATGCCATCACAAGAACAGCTATGCTTTGGACCCCTGAAGGAAAACGAAAGAGAGGCCGACCAAAAACAACCTGGCGGAGGACTGTGGAGGCTGAGATGCAGGGAATGAACCAGAGTTGGGGCACTGTACGAAGGATGGCCACCGACCGAGCAAAGTGGAATCAATTTGTTGTTGCCCTACAAGACGCCACTAGGCGTGATGGCCACTGACTGCTTTGACGGTCGGCGGCTACGGATCAAAGAAGAAGAAGGGCTTATGATGAATGCTGGAGAGAGGGTGCTCTCTTTAAAATAAAGAAGATAGGAGTAACCGGTAAAATGTATAATTATTTAGAGAATTTTCTGCAAGATAGATATTTCACTGTTCAGGTAAACAATGATAGATCAAACAAATAAATTGTCACAGTTTGCAGATGATGTTGCTATATGGATGTGGTGGATTTGATGTTATGAATTGTTATAGGTATTATTATATTTATATTAATTGAGATTAGCTATGAAGGTCCCTGAATATACCCAATAGTATTGTGAATTTTTAAGGGTACCTTTCCGCTACCACCTTTTTTATCTCATTCAAAATGTATTTATATTATTATATTAAATGACTTCGTTTAGTGTCTAGGGTTATGAATGTAGCGTGTAATGTACAAAATCAACAAACATACAAACAAATAGTTTATTATTCACAACAGCACACAGTACTACCACAATAACATACAAACGACACTCTAAAAGGCTATCTTATTTAAGACTGTGGTTAAAATTTTGTGTAAATATTATTTTTACAATTTTATTATCCTGATTCTAATTGATTTGGAATCAGGATTGACAATTTAAAAGTGAAATCAAAATAATCAATTACATCAGTCAAATAGCACAATAGATCCTCTGTCCATACATAAAATATTGTTCTCATATACGTCTGTAGTGTTCTCCTACTTTAAGGAAATACTGGTAGTACCACTAGGTTGTTGTTTGAATCATATCCTTTTAGTAATGTCTGTTTCTATCTGTCACTTGTGGAACTATTTATATTTGTCCCAATTTTATTCACTGTCACTTTTTATATTTCTTCTTATAAAGTTCTGTAGTTGAGCTTTCAGGTGCCGAACGAGAACTTATCTTTGCAGTAGAATATAGGTTGAACCTTTCCTCTGCTCGCTTGACAATCTGTTCCCTATTTGATAGGCAATGGCCACTAGCATGGGCTCGCAGTAAACAGGCAGAGTCCTGAATCAATCAGTTTTCAAGCGTTTGGTACCACATTAACGTCAGTACCCAGGACCTCTGAAATGTGAAGGTATGCATCCTTCGTAATATCTAGCATACACTAATAGTCCACAGTTAAGGACATGTACATTACAAACAAACAAAAAGGATCATATCCTTATACAAACCTATGCCACCATTTTCTTTTGATGTGACAATGTACACCAGTATTCCTCTCCCCTAATAGTTACAACGCCACTGCATTTCCAGCTGTAATCTCTTCCATATAATAGGATAGGTGTTATGCTCCTTTATGACAATCATACATATTCTTGTATTTTTACACCTCTCTGACAGTCTATCACATGGTGGATCAATCTTTAGGCTTTGCCTCATGTTCGCTATAGACCCACTCATGTCCAGACATATATTATTATTTCACATTCAATTTTTATATAAAATACAGATTAATAAATGTCAATCTTACCACAATGTTCAATGAAATACACAGAGACGATGACTGACACAGTTTCGATCTGTTTTGTTGCCCAGGCTGTCCAGAAATGTATTTAAAAGCACAGCCTGATCTCATCTATCACTGTGAAAAATCTTCTAGAAATGGCGTCCCCCCCCCCCCCCCCCCCCCCCCCCGTCCCCCAACGCTTATTCTGACAATATCGATTCAGTCGGCCAATCACTTTTAATTTTACAAGGGTAAACAGTCTTTCAAAAAATACCATTCAAACTTTTCCTACGTTACTAGCTATTTATGTTTATTCAAAGGTCAGCCAATAATATTTCATCTCACTTCAAATGCCACCCAATCGGATTCACTGTACTATCTGAGCCTATCTGTCACCTACTTTTTTTTCAAAAAATATGCGATCCAATTTAAGCAGATATGACTTGACCTGACAGTATCTCTGATCTCTATGTATGGTTTTATCAATAGTTGATTAGTTAAAGGACTATTTATATAACTAACACCATATTCTTAGTCAGCAAGTCTTCAGGTACACGAATCTACGATTTTTAAGGGGTTCAAAATTCTATCTTTTTTTCTATGTTAGTTGTTTATTTTTAAACTTCCTCTCGTTCACTCTTTTTCCATGTACTATCAAGCTAAATACGAGAGCTTAGGTCATTCATAATAAGAGCTTAACATGTTTACATGACCGTAGTGTCCACAATTCTAACTTTTTCATTGTATTTGGGGAAACCCCTAAGGCAAGGCTTGCCCCTGTGCTATGGTTGCTTTTAGTTTAAAATCAATGCGAAACGAATTAGCATTTCATCTATCCTTGCCCCTCCTCGTTTCACAATGCATTTTAGGCAAATATTTTCTTAGAACTAGGAAAAGTGGTTGTTTATGTCAAGGATGAATTTGAAAAAATTGGGTACCGTTTTATTCGGCTATTCGTTAGCAAATAATAATCTGAAGGCGTAGGCGACACCAACCGTTCTAGCAGAAAATTCTTTTGTACTTTCTTATCTTTGCCTTTATGCCTTATACTGTTATATATTAATTTAGATATTGTATTTAGAAATCACTACAATGGAGGACTGGGAGAAATCTGCCAAAATTATATAAGGATCTACAGAAGCAAATGGATAAAGTATGTGGATGGATGACAAAATGGGGTTTTCAGCTGAATTCAAATAAAACATTGGGAATGATCTTCAGTAAAAGTAGGGTTGTAAAAAATAAAATTATAGATATAAATATCCAAGGGCAAAACATTAAAACAGTTCAAACCACTCGATATCTAGGAATGATATTGGACCAACAGCTGAACTGGAATAAACACATAGAAAAACTAGTGGAGTCTTGCAGAGGATTGACTAACTTATTAAGATATTTGAAAGGTAATGGATGGGGTGCAAGCACTAAGACAATGCTAACTTTTTATAAATCTTTTATTAGAGGAAAAATAGATTATGGAAGTATAATATATGACTCTGCTGCACACAGTAACAAGATTAAATTAGACAGAATTCAGCATCAGGCTTTATGTACAATAGCAGGTGCAATCAGATCAACATCAATGGGAGCTATAGAGGTGGCTTTAGGAATCATACCCTTGGAATTACGGAGAAAGGAGTTAAGACTAAATTACACGAACAGAGTTATGTTGGATAAGTCTCACCCAGCACATACAGCTTTTACCAGATGCCAACTAACAACTCAGGCCAAGCCAATGAATACCACTAGATACCCTACAGGATGGAAGTGTATGGAGGAAATTGTCCATCTGGGTACATTAATTACATCAATTAATAACAGTTGTGAATACAAGCCAGTGATTCCGCCCTGGGAGATCAAGAAACCAGACACGGACTACCACCTAGCAGAAATACTTAAGAAAACAAATAATATAGAAAATATTAAAAACACAGCCAATAAATATATACAACAAATATCAAAAGACAGCATTACTGTGTACACAGATGGATCCAAGGGAGAGGATGGCAAATTGGGGATAGGAATATATATTCCAATATGGAAAATGGCAAAAGAATATAGCATCACGGAAAATACATCCATTTTCACTGCAGAGATGGTGGCAATACTAAAAGCACTAGAAATAATCTCTAATAACCCTCCCAAAAAATTAACAGTTTTAACTGACTCTCTTTCAACAATTAAAGCACTTAGAAACTTACGAGAATGTAGTAGACCTGATATAGCAGAGGAGATTTTTCTGGCTACTACAAACTTATATTCTAGAGGATGTTCAGTATTAATTGCTTGGATACCTTCACATGTTGGCATAGAAGGAAATGAAAAGGCAGATAAAGAAGCCAAGAAAGGTAGATCTGATAAAAATCTAATAAATGTAGGGATGAGTAAATCAGAAATTAAGAGCTTAATTAAAGATTTAATAACAGATGAATGGAAAGCAGAGTGGGATAAAAATCTGAAAGGAAGACATGCATATAAGATGTTCAGGGCTCCAACAAGAAAATGTCAGATATCTAGGGAATTGAAAATTTCCAGTAATAAGAAAACAATAATATAGAACATTTATTGTTAAAGTGTAAGAGGTATGACCAAATGAGAATATCAATATTGGATTATTTGCAGGCATCCAACTTACCTATAAATATAGAGGAGGTGTTGAGAATAGACAGACCTAGAGAATTGCATAATATAGTCAAACAATATTTAACACGAAAACATGTTAATATATAGTGGCTGGGAATGTGAAGGTCTGATGCTGTTCTTACAATGCATGTGACTTTAAACAGATGAAAGTCAATTAAATATCTGGTAAAGTCCGTTATATAACTAGAACCACCAGGCCTTTACACCCCTCCACTTTAATATTATTCTTGTTCATAGTTTCTTCTTGATTTTGTTTGTTTGTTTTTTATTTTTTATTTTATTATTTAACGTATAGGCCTAAGCACAATTGTGAGTATCCCTATTTTCAAATGTGATGCCACTTTCTCATGTAGGCAGTTGTTCATATTATTTGGAATTGAAAACAATATATATCCTAATTATAACCCATCAGAGGTTGAACGGGATTTCTGTTTATCTTCGTTAATAAATAAAAAAATTAAAAAAAAACAGTACCACAATATACTTATACGTGGAAGTGAACCTTTGTCTGTGACGCTAATTACATCCTCATTAACTCTTGAAATCATCAGGGATTCCCCCTGTGGTGACACTTGTTGAGAACCCAGCATTGCTTGGAGAAGTCACTTCAGCCACGGGCATAATTCTTTGGCTTTGACTTGGTTGACTGCATGCAGAAGGTTCTCACTATGGACCGAGTGATAGGCAGGGAAAGCTAAGAAATGACTCTGTGCAGGACGTGACAATTCCTTGTAAGAGCCCAGAACCAGAGTACAGTATTTTAGCTCTGCATAGTTGGAGAGCCCTTAGATGGCGGGGAATGCACAGTATGCCACGCACTTCTTACTCCTAGCTTGGGACCAGATATGATGATCCTTTAAATGCAAATGGGGAAACTGGATCTCATGACTTCAACTCAACACATTTCGGAATGGCAGAAAAGCCACAGGAAAAACCTACATCTGCAGTGTAGATAATACTAAGGAGTCTTCAACTTGGTATTGGCTGCTGAAGAGCGAGAAGCTCAGCAGCCCTAGTTAAACAAAAACACTTTGCTAATACCTAGTAGACCCTGTCTACACAATCTTTTCAACAAATCTAACCATACAGGCGTGTTAGTGTGCATTAGATAACTATTTCTCTAGTTAATCTTCGCCTTCTGTCTGCAATAGTTTCAAAGACCTCTATTCTGTGACTAAAATGCATTAAAATTAAAAATATTAAAGAACGCAAAAGGCAAAATAAAAACCTTCATTGAATAATAGCATAAATCAAATTTAAATTTACAAACGTCATTAAGGCTTATATAAATCAAAATACTTATAACCGGATTTCGGCAAATAGTAGCCAATAGGCTACTGTCCACCTTTAAATTTTCTTTTTAAACACGCAGTCAAAAAAGAAGTGGTTTAGTAATTTAATTGTATTACATAACAGCGACTCAAAACATTTTCTAAGATTTGTTTGTGTCTGTGTATGTGTTTTTGTTAACTGTATGCTAAAATTAAAGCAAGATGACTGATATTTATAATTTTTTTAAAGAAAATAAAATACGTTATGCCTTCAGGGAGGATCAAACCCTGATCGATAGCTTGGAAGGCAAGCACGCTGCTTTGAGACTATAAAAGATGTTCAAATCATAACGATACAAACTGTTGTTAGTGCTTAGAGTTGACATTATAAGATTACGAAAGCAAAGCATTACCCTCTGTTAGTAGTTTAGATTATGTTTCATGTCTTTAAGTTAATAGTTCAAAGAGCGATCCGGGCAGAGGGACACAAGCAAATTATAAATATAATTACATTTGTACATTTGTAAAATACGTTGAAGCTTGATAATAAAATTTTCCTCGATGAATATTGAAATAGCAAAATAAACCTCTTTATACTCAAATGAAACACATATATTTAACTAACATTAAAAAAAAAGAAAAAAAAGGACTGAAACAAATGAAAAATGTCTAGTATCTTGAACAAATCATTATAACAGAGAGGATCAATGTAAACCAGGTATGAAGAAGACAATTGGAATGGCCAAAACAACGTTCATCAACATGATTCAGACATTGTAGCAGATACATAAAAGATATAAGTCTATCTATCTATCTATCTATCTATCTATCTATCTATCTATCTATCTATCTATCTATCTATCTATCTATCTATCTATCTTGTGACAAAACGGGACGGCCCCTATCGATCTTTGTTTCTCTCCGGCAGTATCGTAACATTTGTGGTACCGATTTCTATTATGTGCTGTCAAGTATCGCACTTTTCTTTCGTTCTTTCTTTTTTTCGTCGTTATTTTTCTGCTAAGTAGCAGATATTTGATTTTATCAAATCATTCGACACTCCTCTCTGTGATGTCACCTGTTTACTACCCGGTCATCCTAGCTTGCAGTGAGCAACTGAGATAAGATAGTCGCCGGCGTGTTTAGATTGAACCACTGATAAGACGACTCGTTTGGTAACCTAGATGGGCAGACACAGAGTTTTTGCGTACTCATACGACAGATAACAAGATTACTGTCTGTGTGACACATGTGGGCAGACAAGTGGGACATAATCGCTTCCGGGCCGACTTGTTATGACAACATTACTTTCTAATAAAGTAATACGTATTACAGCTTACCCACGTCGTCATGTGTGTCTACCGATCTGCCTGTGAGAGTGTATGCAAGGCATCAGATGTCTATATGGTAATACGCGACCTTTGCAGGCTTACTTACTTACTTAGTCGTTCCCCTTCTACCGTGAGGTGTAGAGGTTTGGAAGAGAGAGCGCCAGACTATCCTATCGGCTGTCTTCCTCCTGGTCTGGTTCCATTCTAGTCCTCAGTCCTTCAGAAATTGTCTAATGTTGTCCTCCCAGCGGACTCTGGATCGTCCTGGGGGTCTGGATCCCTGGCTCTTTGTTTCCCATGCTTGTCGTGGTAGCCGATCTTATCTTATTCTGCAGACATGGCCAAAACATCTTAGTTTTGACTGTCCTACTTGGGTATGCAGGCGGTGGGATTTTAGGCCTTGACGTATCGTCTGGTTGCGGACCATGTCTCTTCTTGTTACTTCAACCACCTTCCTCAGATACCTCATTTCTGAGGTTTGGATCTGGCTTTTGTGGGTTGTAGTCATTGCCCAAGACTCGCATCCATATGTCAAGACTGGGACATAGGTGAAGCGGTATACAGCCATCTTCGTTTTCTTACCAACCTCTCTCTTGCTGAGGAATCCTCGATTTATGGCCTGAAAAAGTCTCCCTGCTGCTTTTCGAGTGGCCAACTCTTCTTTGATGCCTCCCTTTCGGTTTATAATAGCTCTGAGGTATTTAAAGCGGTCGACCTGCTCCAGGACCTGTTCTCCGAGCTTAATCTGATGTCTTCTGTTTTCTCGTGATATCACCATGGATTTTGTTTTAGAGCTGCTTATGACCATCCCTCTCTTCTCCAGCTCTTCCCTCCAGGCTTGCTGGTTGGATTGGAGATGTGCCTCTGATTTAGCAATCAGGGCAACATCATCAGCAAATGCCAGCTCTGAAATACAGACCTGTCTCATCTTCCAGTACCCCACTGAACACTTCCTTGTTGTCTCCGTACATGCCGTGATGACATCGTCCATGAGGAGTATGAAAAGATAAGGTGACAGGATATCACATTGTCTTCCACCACCGGTGGTCCTGAACTCTTCTGACTTATGGTTTGCTGTCCTCACATAATTTCTGCAACACTTGCAGAAGCTCTGTATAGCTTGAATCAGAGTTGCTGAAATGTTCTTCCTTGCCAAACAGTCCCAAAGTTTGCTCCAGAGTGAAAAGAACCAACCCATAAGAAGGAGCAGAACCGTCATTGGCAGCTAAGTTCAAATATGTGCTGCCACTTGAACTTCTTGTAATATCTCACATTCCCTAAAGACTGTGATGATAATATTTCTTGATCCATAACTATTCAAATTATTTTCCAACTGTTAAAACCTAAAGTGATTATTAAATTTTGTTATTTGTAATGTCAAAAGCCTTTTCCAGATCAATGAAACGAAGATGGATTTCACTCTTATACTCATGGGCCTTTTCTGAGTGTGAAGATTAGGTCTTGAGTACTTCGGTTTGCTCGGAATCCGCAATGGACCTCATCCATTTGTGGCTCAGCTAGGCGCCGGAGTCTCTGCTCTAGGATTCTAGAGTAGATTTTACCAGGGACACTGAGAAGGGATATGCCTATATGGTTTCCACATTGTCGATTGTCACCCTTTTTGAAAATTGGTGTTATGATGGCAATTTCCCAATCCTTTGGTATGGTCTTGTTGCACCACGCTGCCTGTAGGACCCTTAAGAGTAATAGGTCGCCTGATGCTCCCATGTACTTAACCATTTCTGGTGTTATACCAACATGCCCTGCTGCTTTGCCAATCTTCATTTTCTCCAGTGCTGCCTTCAGTTCTTCCATCTTTATGTCATCTTCACCATCATTGGTTTTCTCTTCTGTGCTATTGGTTATCAATTCTGATGCTTGACTTTGCTCACCATCCAGGAGTTCTGAGAAATATTCTTTCCATCTTTCCATTACTTCCTTCGGGGCAGCAAGCAATTTGCTTTGCTTGTTCTTTATAAATTTGAGAGGGCATTGTTTTTCCTTTCTCATGTTCTTTAGGGTCTTATAGAACAATTTCTGGATTTCTTGCGCATCTTTTTCTAGCTTTTCTCTAAATTGTTCCCAGGACTTCTGTTTTGCTGCTAGAACCTTGTTCTTTGCTTCTGTTGTTCCCAAATCGGACTTCACCACATGCTTCTGCAGCAGCTGTCTTTATGATGTCCTTTAATTTAAGCCAGAGAGTTTCCAAGTCATCAGGTTATTCTTCTGTGTTGCTCACCGCTGCAGCAATAAGCCCCTGATATCTGGTCTTAATTTCTGGCTCTCTCAGCTTGTAGGTCTTAATGCTGATTTCTCCCGTTCGTTTACTTAGTTTCTTTCGTGATGTTGGACAGTTCCTAGGCTGAGCAACTCTTTCAGTTGTTCTTTTGATTGTAAGCAGGTAGTGATCACTTCCAGTCTCTGGCCCCTCCAGACTGTAGCATCCCGGACATATTTGAACGAGCTCCTCCTAATAATGGCATAGTCGATCACTGACTTCTCATTCTTTGTTGGTTCACATCTAGTGTATGCATGTATGCGCTTATGGGGGAACTTTGTGTTTGTAATGATCAGATTCTGCTCACTGCAGAATCTAAGAAGTCGCGTTCCATTGTCATTGAGAGTATCTTCTCCATATCTTCCGATAACTCCACCCCATCTGGCATGGTCATTTTCAACTCTGGTATTGAAATCTCCGAGCATGATAATTTCATCTAGGCAGTCATCCACTGTCCTTTGAAGCAGCTCGAAGAATTCCTCCTTGATCTCTGCTCTTTCATCCTCATTTGGCCCATACACTATGACCAGGTTGACTATGGTTTCTCCTTCTTTTAGTTTTACAACCATAATGCGCCCCGAGACAAAGTTTCATCCCTTGATACTATCTTTTTGGTTTTTGGCTTCAATGCAACCCACGCCCCATTTAGTTCTTTCAGATGTGGGTACATCACTATGCAGCAGCGTGTTGCCATCAAGATCCATGACTCCTTGTCCTTTTTTATTTTTTTTTCCGTTATAGCCAGGATTTCTAATTTTGCTTTCCTCATCTCTTCCATCGGCTCCTCTTCTTTCCCATTTATACTTCTTGTGTTCTTAGTTCCATAAGTCGTAGTCCGTAGTCCGTTCCAGTTCGTCGCCTTTAGAATCAGTCCGGTTTTCTCTCTTGTAGTTCTCGTAATCATGATTTAAAGCAAACAGGTGATTGGCCTGTTGTACCTTTGCATGGTGGAGGGGCCTTACGGCCTCCATGTGGGCCGCCCTCCTCCTTTTTCAGCCGGTCTTGGGACCTTATTTCAAGTGGGACTATTTTGAAAATATCACACCCTATCTGCATGATTTGAAATGATTGGATCTTTCTGATAGATTCATAACAACAATGCGTGGGAAGATAGGAATATAGTCTGATCATTTTGCAGTTTTATTTCACTGTGAATTTCACGCTCGCCAAGACAACATCAGACCTCGCCAGAGTGAAGATTAGATTCATAATACCTGTTTTTAACCACACCTTTTATTGGAGAACAAAATAAGACTTTTTAGGAAATCTCTACATTTTAATAAGGAACACCGGGACTAGGAAACTGAAGAAACACACGGAGTCAGAGAGGGAATCTATTGTCAAATTAAAGACAGCCCAGAGGCGTGTAAAAGACCTACTCGTCTCTTGTATTCATCTGAGCAACAAGTCTGTAGCCAAGATTGGCGTAAGTATTGCATTTTTCATTCTATGTTTCATTACTAACATGTGAACTAACATATATATATATATATATATATATATATATATATATATATATATATATATATATATATATATATATATATATATATATATATATATTTATATATATTTATATTTATATTTATTTATATTTATATATTTATATATTTATATATATTACCATGTGAATTTTAATATGTGAAACTCGCTATTGGATGTCAAAGTTATTTGAGGCTGGCAACCTCAGCGTATAGAATGATGATTCATGACCCACCACTGCACGGGCTGGTGATTGCTTTATTGATAATTTCGTAAAGAGAACTAAAAGCATAAAGTAGTTCCAGGTTCACTATGGAGCAGGGAGGGAAAGATGAAAGAAATGATTTACATTCTAAGTATAAAACTTACATTTTCTAAGCAGTGTAAATGTCCCTATAAACATAGTCACTTTAAAATTAATGTAAGTTTTCAAGCTGTAAACCAGTGTAAATGTCTTTGTGAAAAGATTCATTTTAAAGTAATGGAAGTTTCAAACTTTTCAATCAGTGTAAAACATAAATGAAATTTACATTGTGAACACGTTTCAATCAGTTGAGATGTATATGTAAACAGACTCTATCTGCATTATTAACCTTTTCATTTAAATATAAAGTAACTATGAAAGCTATCCTATTTAAATGTAAAGAAAGTTTTATCCCGAGGGATTCAATTTAATTCTCATCTAGGGTAAAGTCTGAGTAATTGGGATGGTGGTATGGGAAGATAGGAACCCATAACTATGGAGTGGAAAACGCCATACTCAGAAGAGCGTTTCGTTCTATTCTTTACCATAGTTATTGTTGGTACCAGCAGAAAGTACTATCTCTGGAACTAGAAGGAAACCGTGGACTAAGCTTTAAGACGAAGCACGCACGTGGTAGATTCTCCTTGACGTTTCTGTGAAACGAGCTACCCCCGACAACCTTGATCAGGGACGAGCGTGAGCAGAGTGAAAAGAACCAACCCATAAGAAGGAGCAGAACCGTCATTGGCAGCTAAGTTCAAATCTGTGCTGCCACTTGAAGTTCTTGTAATATCTCACATTCCCTAAAGACTGTGATGATAATTTTTCTTGATCCATAAATATTCAAATTATTTTCCAACTGTTAAAACCTAAAGCGATTATTAAATTTTGTTATTTGTAATGTTACAAATTTAACTTCGATTTAATCATTTTAAAGTTACTGCATGTTTGTCTCAGTTAAATTACTACACACATTCTAAACAGAGCTATACTAAAATAATAGAATTCCACTGAGTAAATCAGGGGTGCGGGCTTAAACGAGCTGAAAGTAATAAGTGCTTAAATCCTTCACAAATGAGTCGGCAGAATTACAAAGTTAACATACTCAGCCAAAGCAGTATCGTTCTCGCTTATTCTGAATATCTTGTGAAACTCCCTTTGTAATAGAAGTGTCATCACCCTTCTTTCTACATCTCTGCCAAGAGTAATCTTGTGCGAAGGTAGATACCTTTGAAGCCCATATTAGATACTCTTGAGTTTTGGCCACTGTTGGACCACTACTGCAAAACAGGGTAGGCAATACCGTCACATATCTATCTATCTATCTATCTATCTATCTATCTATCTATCTATCTATCTATCTATCTATCTATCTATCTATCTATCTATCTATCTATCTATCTATCTATCTATCTATCTATCTATCTATCTATCTATCTATCTATCTATCTATCTATCTATCTATGTCTGTCTGTCTGTCTATCCGTCCGTCCGTCTTTCTGTCTTGTATGTCTGTCTACTGCCTGCCTGCCTGTATGTCTGTCTCTCTGTCTATCTACCCGTTCAGACATAATGTTTGTGAACGCGTAGCTCGTTAGTTTCAGCACGCCTGTGTAACTGTTACCGAGGACGCGTGATTACGCCAGAGTCGACAATTATGGACACAGGAAAATATTCACTGTGAAAAACGTATTATGCGCTAATTGATTGTTGTTACAACAATTAGTGCTCCTAGGATTTGTGAACTGTATTTGAATTTTTACAGACTAGTAGCGAATAAAGTATATTTTTGAGACAATCTCTTTGATCAAAATGTTATAATGGACGAATTTTAGACTGGATAAAAATGGTTCTACGCACAATGAAACAACATGTAATGTCTTTACACGTAAAATATTTCTGGCTGTACGAAACTTGGCATATTTACGTGGGTTATAATTTAATATTTTATTATGAAAGTGTTACTTACTTATAATATGAAAGTTTGAGGAGTTGCCTTTTTTTTTGGTTAAAAGAGAAGAGACATAGTTACAGTAGGTAAAATTTGTGAAGCAGTGATTCATGAAAAGAAATTTTACAAAGAGAATATGATATATTGTTTTGACATTATACATTTAAATGTTTAAGGTAATACGTCGACGTTTTATAATAAAATCTTCTTCCTTAAGTATTGTGCGTAAGATTGTGTATAACGCTAATTCTTTTACATGGATACGGATGCTGGATTGATTGGCCAAAATTCCTGGAAACGCCTGTGGCTAAAATAATTAACGGTACCACAGATTATTCTGTCTGCTGGTGCGAAGGATGAGTCCTTAACCCCTGCCTCTGCTTGAACAAGGCTCCTGTCACATAAGGCGTCTCTGACACGATCTAGTGTCCATTTTGGCCAGAATTTTTCATATCTCTGCAAGGAGTACAATACTTCGCGAGCTGCTGGTTATGGGCGTTTTGCCTGGGTAGTTTAATAATTAATATGTTTCTTTTTAGAACTTGGGGATGGTCTCTTGTTTCTATGTTTTTTAAGAGGTAGTACAACAAATATGTAATGGTTAGAATATCAGCTTTTATTCATTCTGCTGGGATATCGTCCAGTGTGGAGCATAGTTATTTTAAAGAAGCTTCAGCGCTTGCTTGATTCTCTATTGTTGGTGACTGAATTACATTTATACGTTCTTTTGCTGATTACACTAGTCAACAACCAAAATGTACCAGAAATGAAAATAGCTGATCTTAACTAATTTTGGTGTGCTAAAAACGAAAATGACATTAACAAATATTGATTGGCTCTAGTTTTCAAGATATATGCTACTAGTTTATTTAATTACGGTCAATTTATATATATGACGCAACTGTTGTAGGCGATTGCATAATTTTTTCTAATGACCAATAAAAATGTAACTAGAAGTTGATGATGCAATCCTGCTTATGATTACATCACCTTTGTGTATAAATATCTTATCTCTGATAAATTTTTGCCATTAGTTAGTGCATTTGTCCTTATCAAAAGTATAGTAGTTAGAAATGCCTAGGACATGTGTGAACAGTGCTAATAATTTCTGTTATATATGTGGTGAGGTGACATTTGTATCACAAAAACGAAATATAACTAAAGTGATTAAGAAGGCGTACAGTTTGTATTTTGGCTGCAGAATAGGAAATCAAGATACGAGCTGGGCGCCACACATATGCTGCAATACATGTGCAGCGCATCTTAAACTGTGGTTGACTGGCAAAAGGCAAGCTATGCCTTTTGCAGTCCCAATGATTTGGAGAGAGCCCACTGATCATCTCAACAACTGTTACTTTTGCATAGTCCCTCCAATTGGGAAAGGCATATCAAAGAAGACAAAATGGACTCTGGAATATCCAAACATCCCCTCTGCAATACGTCCGGTACCACATGGCGATGACCTACCAGTTCCCAAAGTGCCAGAATCATTTTCAGCTGCTTCCACTGATGAAAAAGAGGACATTGGTGATCCTAAACCATCAACCTCAATCGACCCAGATTTTTAGCAAACTACATCCACTAAACCACACTTAATAACCCAAGGTGAACTGAATGATCTTGTAAGAGATCTGAATTTACCGAAGAACAAGGCGGAGCTTTTGGGTTCCAGATTGCAACAGTGGAATCTCCTGGCACAAGATGGTACAATTTCTGTGTGTAGGAACCACCAGAAGCCGCTTATTACATTCTTTTTCAAAGAGGGTGACCTTTCTGATTGCCACAACATTTCTGGTTTAATGGCAGCCTTCAAAATCAATTACATACTGGAAGAGTGGAGGCTTTTCTTTGATTCATCCAAGACGAGTCTTAAAGCTGTTTTGTTGAATAATGGCAATGTGTTACCGTCAATTCCAATTGGTCACGCAGTTCATATGAAAGAAACTTATGAAAACATTAAGCAGCTTTTGAAGTGTATAAACTACGATCATCATCATTGGTCACTTTGCGGTGACTTAAAAGTGGTCGCTCTTTTGCTTGGACTACAGGGTGGATACACCAAGTACTGTTGCTTTCTCTATGAGTGGGATAGCAGTGCACGAAGTGACCATTACATCAGAAGACATTTGCCAATCAGGCAGTCATTGCAGCCTGGCAGTAAGAACATTAAGAACCCAGCACTTGTCGACACCAGCAAGATTTTGTTGCCACCCTTGCACATTAAGCTGGGTCTCATGAAAAACTTTGTCAAGGCAATGGAGAAAACAGATGAGGCTTTCAAATACCTCATCAGAAAATTTCCAAGACTGAGTGAAGCTAAAATAAGAGAGGGAGTATTTGTTGGTCCGCAAATTCGAAAACGTCTTCATGATGACGAGTTTCTTTGCGTGTTGCATGGCAAGGAAAAAGCAGCATGGCTAGCATTTAAGTCAGTGGTGAACAATTTTCTTGGAAACAACAGATCTGATAATTACAATGAAATTGTAGAAAATCTCCTTCTGAAGTATAAGAGTCTTGTCTTTGAAAATTCCTTTTCTGGATTCTCATCTGGATTTCTTTACGACAAACTGGGGAGCGGTCAGTGATGAGCATGGTGAACGATTTCACCAGGACATTGCTGCTATGGAGACAAGGTATCAAGGCAATTGGAGCCCTTCGATGCTTGCTGTTTACTGTTGGACTGGGACAAGAGACACCTCATCGATTGACTACAAGTAGCAAGCAAAGAGAGCTCGAACAGCGACTGAATAATGACGGAATGGGTACAAATGTGCCTTGTTAAAACATGATATGTGAACTTTAAATAATGTTTTTATTTTTTCTATCATTTTATGTTGAAATATCAATTAATTGAGTATGTAATCCACAATTTGTATAATGCTAAAGTAGAAAGACTAGCTGTTCACCCCAGAGAATTAAACAAGCATACATTATTTGTATTACTGTAATGTAAATTCATCATTAAAAAAAAAACCAGAGCCAATTGGTGAATTTCATTATGATATTTGAAATCAGCATGTCAAAATCAATAAGAAATGGTATATTTAATTTCTGGTACAAATAACTTTTGAAAATTTGTTGACTAGTGTTATCGAATGATTTTTTCAATCGGGTCATTCCTATTTAGATACCCTTAACATGGTCCGCATATCTGGATCGTTATTTCTCTACATAGCTAATTTGTTTCCGGTCGTGTCTTTCAGTGACATATCGTTATTTTGTTCTTTCTTTCAAAGGTTTTACTGATATTGTCAAGTGTATTCAAGTTTGAATTTTTTGCCACTTCATTGCTTCCTGTGTTAGATTGTTGATGAATTTTTAAAGCTTGCATTATGGTCTTTTTCATTATAGTGTGCGAGGTTGTGTGTTTTATCCTTGTTCTTTCTGATTGACTTTGTCTCATGTTCTTCTTTGAGCTATATGGTTTCTTGTAGTCTCTGTGAGCTTCTCGCTATGTTGTTCATTTCTTTAGCCAAGAACTTCTTCACGTGTTCTAAAATGCTTCATGGATTTCGCGGCAACGGTTATCGGCTGTTTCTTCCATGAGGTTCCTCAGTATTTCAAATCTGCTTCTTTAATTCAGTTTGAACATTTCCCTTGTATCTTTGTTATGCTGCATTTGTCATTTTTCCCTTCTACAGTGTCTCTGAAAGCTTTCAAGATTTTTTAGGAAAAGGTAATGAGCCAACTGTCTACCTCCTCCCCTTTTTATCTTCATATATTGTGAACAGTTTCTTCATTTCCTGTCTATTGTGAAACTGTCGATTTGGTTTTCTTGACCATCCCATGAAATCTTGTGTACGTCTAGTACGAAAGGACGTTCCTCCAATGATCAGATCATAAAGTCACAGATGACAAGATTTATTCATGTTAATTTCTGCTTCAAATGCGTTCTCTTAATCCGTTCATAGTTGCCGTTGCCTTTTCATACTTTTAAATTCTTTCATGTCTGTTTAAATGTCGGGCATGGGTGCTTTGTCCAATGCTACCAGTACTTAATCATAGAAATCTCGTCTGCTACTATCACCTGCACTATTTATTAGTGCATAGTATTCTTCTTCATTTTCATCACCCTTTAGCTCCCCAAAGAACACAGGTCGTCAACAAACTTATGCCAAATCTTCCCGACCCGTGCCATCCGCTCAGGTTATTTCCATGTCTTCTTCATTCGCTTTATGTCTTCTCCGCGTGTTGCTTAGTCTTCCTCTACCTCTCTTACCCTGGGGATTCCAGAAAAAAGGACTGCCTTGTAATGATATAAGCAGTACATTATTGTGTTATGATCATTGTTCGTTTGCTTGGAATTGTTATTGCTGTTATTCTGAATGACACTGATTTTCATTTTACAAGTCCGTTTTGTTTTCGCATCTGTTGACATCATAAAGCCCCCCCCCCCCCCCCCTTGTGTGTATATGCATGTTTCTTTTTTTTTATCTACACTTTCAGAATAGGTTATGTTTTCTCCTGTATTCTCTGCTAGTCCGAAGATTTGTATATTGTCACATCTTATTTCCTTGGTCACATGTGCTGGTATGCCAGTTTCAATGAGAATTGTTACATTCCACACAACTGTTTTAGATCCTGCCTTCAACAATACATTTTTAACGTATTGTGTATCTGCTATAGCATAGTTCCGAAATCTAGAGTACTGATTTCGTTCCCTTTGTCTTGCTTCTCCCCAATGATCTGTTCACCTTGGCTGAACCTTCTAGAAACACCTCTCCCGCTATACAGCTTGAGGTATCAGTGAGGCACGTGAGCCATGCAGCCACTGTCAGTAAATTGTCTAAGTGAAGTAGACAGACTGTACCCGTAGAAACACCCCTACAAGATGCTGATTCATTCATAAATCTTGGCTGCCACAAAGACAGAGTTTGATGTACTTAAAACGATATCAAAATAAAGAGTATAAACATTGTTTTTAATCGAATGTAAATATGGACATGCAGACGTCAAAGGAGATTTAGTAAGCACAAAAATAATAATGTTTGACTGAATTGTTAATGCAGCCCTCAGAACAATAAAATAAAGGACGACGATAAAGTTCTTTCATAACAGGATGCTTGTGCAGAATAGACATTTTCCAGTAATATGGCATGATCACCGGTGTAGAATTAAAGACCCAGGCAAGTACCAGGGGAACAAGAGTTTAATAAATGAGGTTGGTGTTTGGAAGAACACTCTTTGAGGAAGTAGCTAATTGCATTAGAAGGCAGTTTTTGTTCTTGAATCTCTAGCATTAAAAGAATTAGATGAAGAACCAAATCTCCTCACCTTTCAAAGAAAAAAAAAGAAGATATTTCGACGCAGACATAACGAGGATACAGGACATTTATAAAGAGCTTGAAGAGATGTCGCATGACGGGAGAAATTTTCGAGATCAACTACTTAAACACCGGTGCTCCACAGAGTGCTAAAATCTACATCACCATTATCATTCTGCTCTCCAAGAAATAGAGGCCTTCAATAAATTCATGCCAAGTGTCGCGAGAGGGTAGATGGTTATAGAATTTGATAAGTTATCCTGGACATAAAGGTGTATCAGATGATACCAGGATAGTGCCAGATAAGAGTCTGGTCTTATCAGTAATACCCCTTCTCTGGAAAGAGTAAGGGTGTATAGACACCAAAGGTAGGGTCAAGCTGTATAAGTTCCCAGAGAAGATGGTAATGTAGTACTCTGAGTCCTTATTTGCTACCTCTCCAGATCCTCCTCTGTTAATATGGTAATTATTATTGTTATTAACTCTGCTAGGGGTAATTATTTAATTAAATTCACCAACAAGGACTATAACTTAACTTAAAGAATTTAAGTAAGTCTGCTGGTAAATATTTACAATTTATTTGTACATTTACTCTTTTCTGTTTGAAAAGTTTTAAAAGAAATCATATTACAACATTAAATAAATAATAAAATGTTCAACAAAGTCTTTCACTGAATTAATGTGTCTATCACTATGGAGAAAGTCTTGCTTGGTTGGTCTTTCTCTCTGATTAAGTAATATTTGTTAATTTCACAGTTCTGATTGAAGATCTACACTGCTATAGTCATCATAAAACTTTAATTTTATTTTGGTGAACAGGGATATGCTGTACAGTTGCCTTTGTGGGCAACTTATCCGAGTCACTGAAGATGGCTCCTACTAATATTGGATAGAAATATTTGCTGAAATTCTTCCACGAGATGTCTGGCCCTCTGACATAGACCGGCACTGCATCCGTCGTAACCTCAGTAAGAGATGCCTCTTGTATATTTGTTAGGTTTACAAGATAAAACCTGAAACGAAGTTAAATGCAATCCCTGTATTTCTCTATCAATATCCCTCTATGACACAGATGGGAATGATAGACAATTTCAGACATAGTGCTAGCAGATGCACAGGATATAATATAGTAGCAACAATCAATTCAGTTCACTGTGATCATAAATTTCTTCTACTTCCTTATTTATGATTCTTTTCCCATGATCCGCCTCCCTACAATAATTTGGTCGTGAATAAAACTACTAAGTAATATATCAAACTATACAGTAATCCAATTACTTTCATCCTTCCTTATGTTCCCGGTATGTGTGCCATTCCATTAAGAAATACTTCTTTAAATACATTTCCAAACTTACAGACACACTTTGGCCATCCTTCTCAATTATTTTGATTATTTCACAAGGCTGACTTTGCCTCCAGAATTACACTTACTTACTTAGTCGTTCCCCTTCTACCGTGAGGTGTAGAGGTTTGGAAGAGAGAGCGCCAGACTATCCTATCGGCAGTCTTCCTCCTGGCCTGGTTCCATTCTAGTCCTCAGTCCTTCAAAGATTGTCTAATGTTGTCCTCCCAGCGGACTCTAGGTCGTCCTCGAGGTCTGGATCCTTGGCTCTTTGTTTCCCATGCTTGTCGTGGTATCCGATCTTCTCCCATTCTGCAGACATGGCCAAACCATCTTAATTGGGACTGTTCTACTTGGGTCTGCAGGGGGTAGGATTTAAGGCCTTGACGTATCGTCTGGTTGCGTACCATGTCTCTTCTTGTTACTTCAACCACTTTCCTCAGATACCTCATTTCTGAGGTTTCAGAATTACACACAAGCCTGTAAGTTCACCAACAACACACTGTAATTTTCAAACACATCTACATACTTCCTATCGTACAGGTGGATTAATCACTAGAAATACACATAAATATATATATATATATATATATATATATATATATATATATATATATATATATATATATATATATATATATATATATATATATATATTCGTTCTTACCATCAGACACACACACAGACGAGCTGTTAATGGTCGTTTAAGGTCTGCTTTCCAGTAAAGAAGGCAAATCTCTTCCACTAACACTTGCTTTCTTTTGCCGCTTGTTGTCGCTTTCAAATATTGTGACTGACATGATTCTGTTAGACACACACTATATATAGGGTGACCTCGACCGTCCGAGGTGGTTCCCCAGCGAATGTGTTTTTGTGTTCAGAAAATATTGGTAAATTTTGCCTATTGTGCAAATCAGTAAAACTAAGATTGTATTTATCTAAGTTATTCCTGGAGCGATTTTATTCATCTAAAGTTTAAAATACGCCCTATATTATTCTACATATTTCTAGTAAACATTCTTTTTCATTCCTAAATGCATTTTATTCTATGCGTACGTTACACAGCTAAATAATGGACTAACCTGAGGCTTCGATGCATTCAACTAGAGATCTCTCCCGTCCTATATCAGTATTTGTAAAAGTATTAGTACTTACGGGTAGAGCAACATCCCTAATATCGTTTTGGTAGCCTCTTCCAGGTGGTACTTCTTTCATAATGATGTAGTTAATTGTCCTTCGATACTTTTTTGCATATGTTTGGACTTCCATTTTATTTATCCAAGGCTGTAGTAAACACGGCATAACGGAGCGTTCTGATTGGTCTGTGTATCTTGCAGTTCTTACAATGTATGGCGCGCGGTGTGGTCAGAGTTATGCAGAATTCGTGTTGTGATACAGGCGACATCAAGTCTTATGCCATCCACCTAAAATCTGTCCATGTCTTCTTCATTCCTTTAACTCCTGTCTACAGCTCTCTTCTCCCTGTGTTTTTCTTTCTCCCTCTATCTCTTTAACCCCTGATATTTCAGAATAGGTTTCCTCAGTGTGTGCCAGCGTCTTCTTCTCACCCCCTGTCTTACTGGTATTTGTCTGGTTCTTTCTATCAGTGCCACATTAACATTTATTATATTGAGAATCTACTTCTGAATTGTTCATACTGTCATCAGTTCTAAGATAGCAAGATCGTTGGTCGGCTAATTGTTCATACTGTCATTAGTTCTAAGATAGCAAGATCGTTGGTCGGCTAATTGTTCATACTATCATCAGTTCTAAGATAGCAAGATCGTTGGTCGGCTAATTGTTCACACTGTCATTAGTTCTAAGATAGCAAGATCGTTGGTCGGCTAATTGTTCATACTGTCATTAGTTCTAAGATAGCAAGATCGTTGGTCGGCTAATTGTTCATACTGTCATCAGTTCTAAGATAGCAAGATCGTTGGTCGGCTAATTGTTCATACTGTCATTAGTTCTAAGATAGCAAGATCGTTGGTCGGCTAATTGTTCATACTGTCATCAGTTCTAAGATAGCAAGATCGTTGGTCGGCTAATTGTTCATACTGTCATTAGTTCTAAGATAGCAAGATCGTTGGTCGGCTAATTGTTCATACTGTCATCAGTTCTAAGATAGCAAGATCGTTGGTCGGCTAATTGTTCATACTGTCATCAGTTCTAAGATAGCAAGATCGTTGGTCGGCTAACAGTAATCCTTACTGGGTGAACCAGCACTTATCTATTATACATCAGATCAGACCAGCCACCGTCTCCGCATCGAACGTTGGTGGCATTGGACCTCCAACGTCCTCTTGCCTTGATGGTACACTGAAAGGCTTATTCCTGTAGATTTATTGATGTTTCTAGCACGTCTGCCTTCAACATTTCTTTCCAGTTCGGTTTTCAGCAAGGTATTATGTCTTTTAAAAAAGGTAAAGGCAGTCCCATAGCATAAACTGCTGTAGGGGAGTGACGTGTTAGTGACTTCACTGTACACTGTCCAGCATCGAGAGGTGGGTTGACCAGTTTACTTCATCACTGCCTTTTCTTTTCATAACTCAAGAGAAAAGTCTAATGCTCATTTACAACCAGGTAGACTGGAGCGTGTCAATACCGTGAATCGAACCCAGCACATTTGCCGCGAGAGACTAGCGATCTAAACACTCTGTCAATCGAACGCTAATTATGTCTTTTACATGAACAAAATACTTTATAGGTATATTTGTTCTCTCTTTATGTACCTAGAATTTGTGAGCCTCGCCTCTGCCATAATACAAAACGTTTCACGAATTCTTCTTTCTAAAATTAAGTTATCTAGTTTATCTGATACGATATTCCAGTTACCTATTATTACGTTAACTCTTAAAGTTTTCCGTTCAACAGAATTGATAAAGCATTCGTCATTGCATAGTTCCTTACTCAAAAGAAAAGTTACGTCTTCCCCATTGTCTTATGCAGCATATTTTCTTCCAACGAGACAAGAAGTTTACGTGCCCAGATATTTTGCCTTTTTACCTTTGATTATTCGCTTTATTCGGGGTATATACAAGATGATATGTTAATCTCTTCCACAATCAATCAATACACTTTAGCTCCCCACGGAGCATAGGCCTTCAACAAACACATGCCAAGTCTTCCTGTCCTGTGCCATCCGCTCAAGTTCTTTCCATGTTTTCCTCATCATTTCACCTGTTTCCAGTTCTCTTCTCCATATGTTTTTTGGCCTACCTCTGCCTCTCTTTCCCTGTGGATTCCAGAACAAAGACTGCCTTGTAATGCTATCAACAGGTTTCCTCAATGTGTGTCCTATCCATCGCCAGCGTCTTCTTCTCAACTCTTGTTCCACTGGTACTTGTCTGGTTCTTCTCATCAATTCCACATTTGTGACTTTGTCATACCATTTCAGTCCTTCTATTCTACGCAAGCACCCGTTTATAAAAGTCTGCAGCTTTTTGGTTGTTGTGTTTGTTGTTCTCCATGTCTCAGAGCCATACAACAGGATTGACTTCACATTTGAGTTGAAGATTCTTATTTTCGTGTTGGACTTGATTTCTCTTGTTCTCCATATGTTTCCCAATGCAGTGAAAGCTCCTCTTGCTTTTTGTATTCTTATTTTGATATCACTGTCTGTCTCTCCAACTTTGCCTACATTACTACCAAGATATGTGTACGATTCTACATCTTTTAGTGGTGTTTCTTCAAGTTCAACCTTGTTATCATTTCTTGCATTTATTCTCATAATCTTTGTCTTTTCCCAGTGCATTTTCAGGCCCACTTGTTGTGACCTCTCATCGAGAATTTTAATTTTCTCTTGCATCTGATTATGGTTATGGGACAGAAGAGCCAAGTCATCTGCAAAATCCAGATCATCAAGCTGTTTAGTCAGATTCCACTGGATTCCATTTCTGTTGTGTGATGTCGATGTTTTCATAACCCAATGTATTGCTAGTAAGAAAAGAAATGGAGACAAGAGGCATTCCTGTCTCACTCCCGTTCTTATCCTAAACGGTTCTGTAAGTTGTCCTTCATGAAGAACTCTGCATGTCATGTCTTCATAGGTCTTCTTTATTAAGTTAGTGATCTTCATGGGACCTTCATAATGCCTCATCAATTTCCAAAGCGATTTTCTGTCTACACTGTCAAATGCCTTTTCATAGTCCACGAATCCGATGTGTAGCGGTGAATTCCATTCCAGACTTTGTTCAACTATTATTCTCAATGTGGCTATCTGGTCTGTACAGGATCTATTTTGCCGAAAACCTGCTTGTTCATTTCTCAGTTGCTTGTCTATGGACTCTTTTAATCTCTCCAGGATGATTCTGTTTAATACTTTTGCTGGCACTGATAGTAACATTATTCCTCTATAATTTGTGCACTCTTGTAA
Organism: Oreohelix idahoensis; assembly: GCA_024509875.1. Taxonomy (NCBI): domain Eukaryota; kingdom Metazoa; phylum Mollusca; class Gastropoda; order Stylommatophora; family Oreohelicidae; genus Oreohelix; species Oreohelix idahoensis. The sequence goes on along the minus strand of JAMPIV010005112.1, from coordinate 449,617 downwards.
ATTTCCCTTCTTATGCAACTTGACCAGATAACCTTCCTTCCATTCTGCTGGTATTTCCTCTCTCTCCCATACTTTGCCAAGTAGTTTGTATAATATCTCTGTAGAGGTATCAATATCTGTTGTGATGGCCTCTGCTGGTATCCAATCTGGACCAGCTGCTTTTCCATCTTTCAGAAGCTTAATGGCTTTCTTTATTTCTTCTCTACTTGATCGTTCACAGCTGATTTGTAGCTCCTCTTCTGCTGGCTGGCTTCCACAATAGCCTAACGTTATGTTGTTTTTCCCGCATACGCCTCTAATTTGACACAAATGTACTGTAACCCTTCGTGTGCCGCTGATTTTTTCATATTCTTCCACCTCACTCACCGTCTCAGTGGTCGTGTATTATGGATGAACATTTCCTTAAGCAGGATTTAGCCTATTTCACTCATGTTGTTTAACCAGTCAGCCAGGGACCACCGTCTTACACAAGCGGTATTCGTGGAGACATACATGAGCTAGGTAAAGAGAGGGAAACCAAACACGAATCTGACTATCCACTTAGGACGTAGCTGTCACTCTCCATAATAACATTATGCACAGACGAGGAAAAGAAATCGATCGATGATCACCGGTATCAATAAGGAAAAGCTGAACAATAGATAACACATTTACAAGGATAGAATAATACGTCTAATATTATTGGGATGTTATTTCATCTACTGTCACCGAATCTAAAAGATCGTGGGAGTGACGGTGTTAAAGTCTCACTCAGATCGATAGATAAATAGATAAATAAATGAAAGTAGGTAGGTAGGAAGGTGGATAGATAGATAGATAGATAGATAGATAGATAAATAGATAGATAGATAGATAGATAGATAGATAGATAGATAGATGGATAGATAGATAGATAGATAGATAGATAGATAGATAGATAGATAGATAGATAGATAGATAGATAGATAGATAGATAGATAGATAGCCTTCTAAGCAAAAAGAGATTAGTGCCCTTGCGTGTATACTCGTACTATTCGAATGGAATAAGACTCTGGCTATAGATTGGACGCAAACTGTGAGAACCTATTGACAGCCGCGCAAGGCAATCCTTATTCTGAAATCTCAGGGTGAGAGGAGCTACAAGGACACCGAAAAACATGTGGAGAAAAGAACTGGAAATAGAATTTAAAGGGAAAAATAAGACATGGAAAGACCTTGAGCGGATGGCACTGGCCTGTGCTCCTTGGGGAACGTCAATGAATAAATGAATGACTATTTCAAGTATGTAGAGGAGCAAATGTGGTATCAGACCACCTTCTTCTGTTGGCTAAAACAAAATTAAAACTCAAGAAATTTACAACAGTATATAGCTATAGACAAACAGTATAATGTGGGATATCTAAGAAATCAGGAAATGAGAGACAAGTTTTCTATCACAGTATCCAACAAATACCAATTACTCCAACAGCTGGAAGATGAAACAGGTACAGAAGACCACTGGCAACAAGTAAAAATATATGGAACGAGACATGAGAAGAAGTAGTGGGAAAAATAGAACATCGGCACAAATCATGGATAACTACAGAAACCATTAGCAAGATAGAAGACAGGAAAAACAAGAAAGCAGATTTAAACAGAAGCAAAACCAGAAGCTCCAAAGCCACGGTTCATGAAGTTTACAGAGAAGCAAACAAAGAAGTAAGAAGAAACATCAAAAGAGACAAGTGGAAGTATATTGAAGAGTTGGCAAGGGAAGCAGAGGAAGCTGCAGCCAAAGGAAATATGAGGGACCTGTACAACAACACAAAGAAGCTAACAGGGAGATATAAGCAAGCAAATGGCCTCATAAAAGATAAGAATGGAAAATTGCTTAGTAATATACAGGAACAAATGAAGAGATGGACAGAACATTTTGAGGAACTTCTCAATAGACTAGCTCCAACTAATCCCCCAGACATCCAGCCAGCAGAAGAGGAGCTACAAATCAGCTGTGAACGACCAAGTAGAGAAGAAATAAACAAAGGCATACAGCTTCTGAAAGATGGAAAAGTAACTGGTCCAGATGGTATTCCAGCAGAGGCCATCAAAACAGATATTGATACCTCTACAGAGATATTATACAAACTATTTGGCAAAGTCTAGGAGAGAGAGAGGAAATACCAGAAGAATGGAAGGAAGGTTACTTGGTCAAGTTGCCTAAGAAGGGAAATTTACAAGAGTTCACAAATTATAGAGGAATAATGTTACTATCAGTGCCAGCAAAAGTATTAAACAGAATCATCCTGGAGAGATTAAAAGAGTCCATAGACAAGCAACTGAGAGATGAACAAGCAGGTTTTCGAGAAAACAGATCCTGTACAGACCAGATAGCCACATTGAGAATAATAGTTGAACAAAGTCTGGACTGGAATTCACCGCTTTACATCGGATTCGTGGGCTACGAAAAGGCATTTGGCAGTGTAGACAGAGAATCACTATGAAAACTGATGAGGCATTATGGAGTTCACATAAAGATCATTAACTTAATAAGGAAGATCTATAAAGACATGACATGCAGAGTTCTTCATGAAGGACAACTTACAGAACCTTAAGGATAAGAACGCGAGTGAGACAGGGATTCCTCTTGTCTCCATTTCTTTTCTTACTAGCAATAGATTGGGTTATGAAAACATAGACCTCACACAACAGAAATGGAATCCAGTGGAATCTGACTAAACAGCTTGATGATCTGGATTTTGCAGATGACTTGGCTCTTCTGTCCCATAACCATAATCAGATGCAAGAGAAAATTAAAATTCTCGATGAGAGGTCACAACAAGTGGGCCTGAAAGTACACAGGGAAAAGACAAAGATAATGAGAATAAATGCAAGAAATGGTAACAAGATAGAACTTGAAGAAACACCACTAAAGGATGTAGAATTGTACACATATCTTGGTAGTAATATAGACAAAGTTGGAGGGACAGACAATGATATCAAAATAAGAATACAAAAAGCAAGAGGCGCTTTCATTGCATTGGGAAACATATGGAGGTAAAGAGAAATCAAGTCCAACACGAAAATAAGAAGAATCTTCAACTCAAATGTCAAGTCAGTCCTATTGTATGGCTCTGAGACATGGAGAGCAACAAAAACAACAACTAAAAAGCTGCAGACTGTTATAAACGGGTGCTTGCGTAGATTCTTCTTCTTCTTCTTCCGTCCTTAGCCACCGACCGTCAAAGCAGTCAGTGGCCATTACGCCTAGTGGCGTCTTAGGGCAACAGCAGATAGGTTTTCTTTGCCATTGTTTCCCATCACACCTATTGGCGTCTTTAGGGCAACGGCAAATCAATCCATTTGCTGTTGTTTCCGTAATCGAAGTGACTGGCAAACGGGTGATCAGCCCGTTGGTTTGCGTAGATTAGAAGGACTGAAATGGTATGACAAAGTCACAAATGTGGAATTGATGACAAGAACCAGACACGTGCCAGTGGAACAAGAGCTGAGAAGAAGACGCTGGCGATGGATAGGACACACATTGAGGAAACCTGTTAATATCATTACAAGGCAGTCCTTGTTCTGGAATCCAGAGGGAAAGAGAGGCAGATGTAGACCAAAAATTACATGGAGAAGAGAGCTGGATACAGAGGTGAAAATTATGAGGAAAACATGGACAGATCTCACACGTGTGTTACCGGGACCCGAAAGGGGAGCAAATAATAGTAACACTGTTCCCGGCCACGCATGTCGTAGAAAGCGACTAATGAGGGTTGGGCATGGGGCCGGTTACCCCATCCTGTAAAAAATTTAAACCATAAAAAACTTCAACAAACATGGACAAGTCAATTAAAGAAAATAAAACACAGCCATCCAAGACAGGGGAAGGTCCTCTCACAGGGAGGCGTATGATGCAACACAGAGAAAGCCGAAAGGAGTCTGTGTTGCTGACTAACCTTCTTTCTTCTAGGAGAACTTCCAGATCTGGCACCTGGAATGTTCGGACATTAAACGAACAAGGGAAAGTGGCACAAGTAGCAGCAGAGATGAGGGAATATAAAATCGAGGTTCTGGGACTGTGTGAAACAAAGTGGAAGGGGGTAGACAGGAAGAAACTCATCACAGGTGAATTGGTGCTGTTCTCAGGACATGAAGACAAAAGATCACACCACAGTGAAGGGGTAGCTCTTATGTTATCTAAAGAAGCACAGAAAGCACTCATTGAATGGGAAGCTGTTGGATCCAGAATAATAACAGCTTCTTTGGTGTTTGATGGTATTGTATGATGATGATATTACTAAATGTAATTGTATGAGGCCAGCTGTGAAGGCTCCTGAGGTAAAATGTAGTTGAGAATTGTCAGAAGGCCTTTCTTGCTACCACTACGACCTCACACTTAATTTTTTTTAATGAATGTGGCTACGTAAAGTGTCTAGGGTTATGCTATGTAGTATGGTGTAATGGATTATAAATATACCCACAGATATGTAACAAGACTAATAATATTAATAATTGTTAAAATACACTGAACTAACTCACGTGTGTAAAAATTTTGATAAAATTATATTACATTTATTTTGTTCTGTGTCAATTTTTTAGGTTGACCAGAACTTAAAAGGATTTAGAGATTTTGAAAAAAGAAATGCATGGAATAGTATATCATAAATGCAATAGTGTACATATATATGTACTATACTAGTTAGTTTTATTAAAATGTTCTAGTATTCATCTACTTGGGAGGATAGTACTGTTTGTGCTGTTGGGGTGGCCTCATCACACCTGTCTATATTGACTACACAGTGTCCAGAAAATGGTGGGAATCTTTATGGGGTTCTTAGTAACTAAAGGGCGTTGGTGAAAGTCCAGCAGACCAGAGGCTCACTCATCTGGTAGTTGTCGCTCTGGTGCTGAAATCAGGTGGTCCCACCTCTCCGTGCTGGCGGGCAATAATGGTGGTCTCTGTCACAAATACTGCACAGATACACTCGAGTAAAGTCACCAACTGAATAGACACTGCTTTGTTGACGACAGAAACTCGCAGCTCTGCAATCAAAGTATGGGCCATGTGTCAAAATCTATTCTCTACCCACGTCTGGACACAACAGTGACACAACAACCACATCATACAGACAGGTCAGATCTCTCTGACCAAACAGCACAGTTACCATGGTGGTTTTACATCAGATAGATCCTCCCAGACTATAGATCCTGAAAAATGTTTATTAGTTTTTGGCCCTAAAGGAGGATAGGTAATATGTATCATTATTCTCAACACTTGATCTGTCTTGCATAATCCTTGCTGGAGTTTATGTACATTGTTGGTCCCTAGACCCTGACTAGGGCGGAGGGTCTAGAGCAAATCCCTACTTGTTTGTAAGGCTAGATTTCGATATGGCAGTATCAAATCACTCGAACATGAAACAATATTCAAAATATATAAGGAAATAATTTCAATCTTACCAGATTATGAATAAATAACACAGAATTGCTAGCAAAACTCAGCTGAGCTGCTGGCTATAGTATGGCGTCCCTAACTTTCTTTCTCTTTCTTTCATATGGAAATCACCACACTTTAAAATCTGTGTCTATCACTGAACAACTATTGAGAAATGACCCCACTTTCGCGTCTGAGCGCTAATGATATGATTGTCTGTGGCCAATCACTGCCTAGTTTTATTTTCAATTCAAATTTCCTACCATAAAGTCATTTCAGTCATGCTTCAGTCAAGTATGGATGGTTATCTGTTAGTCTGTCCGTCTCTACTTGTGTTTCTACAAAATGTGCTTGGTTTTTGAACCAACCTTTCTCTCCCCTCCAAAATTTTGTCGTTAAAAGTTATTTTTAGACACAGCCACCACAATATCCCCTTTCCTCCATACCACGTAGATTTGAACACCTGCGTCCAAGGTCGTGTTTTTGTGTGCAAATTGCGACATTTTTTTATTCAACACAGTCTGTCGATGATGTGAACTACACTGTCTTTTGTCATTATCTTCAATATTATCTATCCTTTTGTAAAATTAAGACCATCTTAGTTCACTGCTCAGAATAGGCCATCCGGCCAGCTAATTTTTATATTCCTAACATTAATATTAAGAAAAAAATACTTTTTAATTTTTGTAATATTCCTAACATCTGCGTTTTACCGCTCCATTCAAATCAAAAGCCTGGTATCGCAAAAGCGTCCAATAAATGACTGTGGCGTAACATATCTAGGGTCCCTTCTGTGGAGTTGCTTACTTTTTATGTCAACTTGGGAAACGTGACTTTTCTCCGTTTCCCCCCCAATTGCGTCTCCTTAGCCTTTCCAGTCATATTTTTTTTTCTTTTTATCCGCCGTTCCCCTCCTGTCTAGCAAGTCAATTATTATGGAGGATGATGACCCGCGGTCTAGGCGATCATGTACATCAGCAGCCTACGCATTATGTTTTTATCCTTAAATGTTATCCTTGGAGGATTTTACCGTTGTATCTCTGTCAATTTCACTACACTTCAAATCAACTGGCTATAGGAGGAAGCATGTTTCCACGTAAGAGAATACACAAGGCAACATAGATATCACCAGACCATAGAACAGAAAATCAGATTGATCATATATGCATAAACAAGAAGTTTAGATCATCATTGCAGGATGTAAAGGTATATAGAGGAGCAGATGTGGCATCAGATCACCACCTTCTGATAGCCAAAGTAAAAATGAAACTCAAGAGATATGCAACAATGCAAAATTATAGACAACAATTTAATGTAGGACATCTAAGAAATCAAGAAACAAGAGACAAATTTGTGGTCACAATATCCAACAAATTCCAAGTACTCCAACAGCTGGAAAATGCAGAGAATACAGAAGACTATTGGCAGCAAATCAAAACGGTATGGAGTGAGACATGTGAAGAAATACTGGGGAAAAGGGAACGACAATAAAAAGCATGGATAACAACAGAAACCACCAATAAGATAAAAGACAGGAAAAACAAGAAAGCAGATTTAAACACAAGCAAAACCAGAAGTTCCAAAGCCAAGGCTCAAGAAGTGTACACAGAAGCAAACAAAGAAGTAAAAAGAAGTATCAAAAGAGACAAGAGGAAGTATATTGAGGAGTTGGCAAGAGAGGCAGAAGATGCTGCAGCCAAAGGGAATATGAGAGAACTGTATAACAGCACAAAGAAGCTAACGGGGAAATACAAGCAAACAAGTTGCTTCATAAAAGACAAGAATGGAAAACTGCTCAGCAATATACAAGAGCAAATGAAGAGATGGACAGAATATTTTGAGGACCTTCTCAATAGACCAGCTCAACAGAACCCCCAGGACATCCAGCCAGCAGAAGAAGAGCTACAAATTAACGGTGAAAAACCAACGAAGGAAGAAATAAAGAAAGCCATAAAGCTTCTAAAAGATGGAAAAGCGTCTGGACCTGATGGCATTCCAAAAGAGGCCATCAAAACAGATATTGATACCTCTACAGAGATATTATACAAACTACTTGGCAAAGTCTGGGAGAGAGAGGAAATACCAGCAGAATGGAAGGAAGGTTATCTGGTCAAGTTGCATAAGAAGGGAAATTTACAAGAGTTCACAAATTATAGAGGAATAATGTTACTTTCAGTGCCAGGAAAAGTATTAAACAGGATTATCCTTGAAAGATTAAAAGAGTCCATAGACAAGAAACTGAGAGATGAACAAGCAGGTTTTCGACAAAACAGATCCTATACAGACCAGATAGCCACTTTGAAAATAATAGTTGAACAAAGTCTGGAATGGAATTCACCACTATACATCGGATTTGTGGACTATGAAAAGGCATTTGACAGTGTAGACAGAGAATCACTTTGGAAATTGATGAGGCATTATGGAGTTCACATAAAGATCATTACCTTAATAAGGAAGATCTATAAAGACATGACATGCAGAGTTCTTCATGAAGGACAACTTACAGAACCTTAAGGATAAGAACGCGAGTGAGACAGGGATGCCTCTTGTCTCCATTTATTTTCTTACTAGCAATAGACTGGGTTACGAGAACATCGACAACACACAACAGAAATGGAATCCAGTGGACTCTGACTAAGCAGTTGGATGTTCTGGATTTTGCTGATGACTTAGCTCTTCTGTCCCATAACCGTAATCAGATGCAGGACAAATTGAAAACACTCGATGAGAGGTCATAGCAATTGGGTCTGAAGGTACACAGGGAAAAGACAATGAGAATAAATGCAGGTAATGATAACAGGGTTGAACTTGAAGAAGCACCAATACAAGATGTAGAATCGTACACATATCTTGGCAGCAATATAGACAAAGTTGGAGGGACAGACAGTTGTGGTGGATTTTGATGTTAAATAGCTAAAATGTGAATTTATGCAGATGTGAGGTCAAGCTGTGAAGGCCCCTGAGTCTAATAAATAATAGGGTATGTATTTTCAGAGAACCTTGCTGCTACCACCCTACGACCTCAACCTGCGACGTATTTTCTCCTAAGTAAAATAATGGTGTATGTATGTTATCTGGCTAGTGTCTAGGGTAATTTTAAACACTTGGGAAATGAGAGTAATTTGGTTTGATCTATCAAATGCCTGCAGGAACAATATAAATGCGTCCTACATCACCCTCTGATATACTCACTCTTTCCCTAACTAAAAATTTTCAATTATATTCAGATTCAGCATGGTAACTACACAATTAGTTAACGTTCTTAATTGGTTTGTTACCCCATTCATGGTCAAATAAACTTCAAACTACAGTTTGACACTTTCCTTGACAAAGGAAACATTTTAAGTTAATAATATCAAGTCATGTACAAAGACGGTGACTTGCTGAAGAAGACGGCCAGAGGTTTTCCTGGTCTTATGTCACAATACTGTTCAACAAGTTCCCCATTACTATTTAATTTTATTTTCTCCCAAAGTGTCAGAAAACCTGTCGGGCTTTTCTACAACCTGTTACTATATTTCTTAACAACTCTGTGAAACAACACAAAGTTTGATGTTGGCTTCACTTTAGATAATCTTTTCCCCATATAATTTTCATACATATTCAATAATACATACATCTTAATAATCATAATAATGATACATAGGTTTTATTTCTTACCGCATCAAATGAAAATGTCCTACTAATAAGGTTAATTGCGATATATATGGTCAAATCCAGATCGCTTGCTGGTGCAGATCAGCAAAGTCAAGACAGTACTATTACCTTGCTTTTAACACAACTTTATTGTAGAAACAATTTTCTAAAGTGGCGACGAACGCCTTTCCCAAATGATTTTTATCACCCTCATAGTATATTTGACTCCAGCCAATCAGGACCTGTTTGGCTTCTAGCGTCTTATTATTCAAAACTGCACTCAATTTTCAAATCTTGTACTACCCTACCTTTCTATCCGCCCACTACAAGGCAAACTGAGAAAGATTCAAGTCTGTTCGTCCATCTGTCTTTGTCAACATCTCAGTTAGTTATTGAGTGTTTCAACTACTGCTAAATAATTAGTGATCATGTTGCTGTCTGTCACTGTCACGTGACTGATAATTTATTTTACCATTCCGTTCCATATGTTATTATATTTTTTAATGTCCTGGTTTCCTCGCCATTTGTATTCTTCTTTTCTTTCATTTTTCACCTTCTCAAACCCCACCCGACGGTCGTTTACGTTCTGGCTGGCCTTCAGAATAAATTCCTACAGCGGTCAGCGTAGCGGTAATGTTATCTAAACGCACCTGTGGTCCGTCTGACCAGGGGGAATTTCTCTGGTCGCGCTAAGTCTTTGATCACGAGCGGCTGGTACCCTTTGAGGCCTGGGTAACGGGTTTGATCTGTTTCACGGGGAGATAAAAACCCGCTGTTAGCCTTTGTGGGTTTTTGCCCCTTAGAACACAGCAGTAGTGGTCATAATATTACGCATCACGCCGATACATCTGTAGAAACAAGCCATGCCAGGTGTTTATTTGTAAACTATAAGAGTGAAGGGTTCAATCATGTAAACACACTCGTGAATATATTCCTGGCCCGAGATGGACCATCATGAGATAAGGCAGACTTTAACCCAGAACTAAATGTTAAGGCCTATCTCTAGTCATTTTTCGGGGTGAGTTGACATATCTTATAATTATAATATGATATATTCGTGTTAGCTTTTTATATATCTGATAGGAAAGTGACGTGAATTCATTTCTGAGGACTTCTCCTAGTCATTTAATTCAGTGATAAGGTAGCGATGTCTACAGCCTTAGTTAAGTGGTGCTTAAACTGTTACGGTTTATAATGGGAAATAATAAACTTACAATAACAGATACTAGGCGTAGAATCAGTTCATACAATGCTTACCATTGGGTTAAGAGTCAGCAAAATTAACTGTCATTTCTGCAAGATAAGGTCAGAGGTGTGGATCATTCACTTAACACTGAATTATAGGAGAAAGTCACTTATTCCTTTTTGATAGATATTTCTAGTGGTAAGGGAGAATCATTTTATGCTTACTTGTGTGGCTAGGCACTAGTCTATAACTTTCACAGAAAGCAGTCACCAGGCATAGATATAATTATATCTTATGATTCAGCCACAACTGTATTATTATAGCAAGAACATTGCATTTTCTATGTACTCATTTTGTGGAATGTTAATGTATTTCCCCAAGGGGACATATGATTTATTTGTGTAATGTCACATGCTGTAATCTGTTTATGTAATTCATTTAATGTTGTAAAATGATAGCATAATCATGCAGCTATAACTAAGGGTTAGGGTTCCTGTATGTTGAGATTGGGAGAAGAGGAGTAGATTTTGCTGTCAGAACATTTACTGACAGGTACATGGGTGTACAAAAGATATTAAGCCTATGCGGGCACATGCTATAATTGATAGAATGGAAGGAGCGGAGCATAACTAGGATATAAAACATTAGAGTGATGTTGTTGTTGCTTGATGTAAAGGGTGTCTTTTTTGGGTCTCAGTTTCAGGGATATTGAATCGCTAGAGCAGACTCCAGTCAGGCGAAGAACGTCATGTTCTCTTCGTTCTAGAGGGATTCTGAATACAGCTAGCAATCACGAGTCGTCAACCCCGTTCCTGAATCAAAACCCCTTTTGTCAACGCCAAGATAAGCTCACGCACTTAGGAGCGGTCAACCAAAGATAGACCGAGTTCCAGCCTAACTCGCGCAATTAGAGGTAACCAAAGTCAGCACCAACAAGGAAGTTTTTTTACAGGTCAATTCCATCACCCATGGAGTATATTTTTACGTAAAAAGGACACTTTTCTGGAGCTAGCTTTTGGTCCCACGAAAGCGGACTGGCTGACACGCAGTTTTATTCATTTGGTAAACCAGAGGTAAACAGCGTCTTCCAGCCCACCTTGCGCAATTAGAGGTCACCAACGTTTAGCACCAACAAGGAAAGTTTTGTATTTCACTTCATTCCCCTTGAAGGATATCTACATGTACGACACTTTTCTGGAGCTAGCTTTTGGTCCCACGAAAGCGGACGGACTGACACGCAGTTTATTCATTTGGTAAACCAGAGGTAAATAGAGTCTTCCAGCCCACCTCGCGCAACTAGAGGTCACCAATGATAGTACCAACAAGGAAAGTTTTGTAAGCTTATTCCCTCGCCTTGAAGGATCTACATGTAAGACACTTTCTGGACTATTACATTTGGTCCCACGAAAGCGGACAGACTGCCACTCAGTTTATTTCATTTCTCTGTGTTCTACAGGTTTTATGATTGATGGTGTGTGTGTTGTTGGTGTATTTGCATACTTGTGGTTATTGATGATTACTGATGACTATTGATGAATATTGATGAGTTTTATGCTGTGTATGATGAGATGCATTATTTTCATGCTTTTCTTCTTTAATAAAGTTTACACATTTATTAATGCGCTGTTCACGACCCTTCCATCCATAATTAACTTGTTTTAGCTCTTTACTATAATCTCTATGTTTGATAAGAGAAAAGAGTGAGAGCAGGAGATGCTTAGACAGTAAAAGTGAGTTGAGGCTTGGAGAGAGAGATCATTTTGGTAAATCTTCTTCCAGGTTGTCTCAAGTCCATCTCCTATTTACACCTTTCTGTGTGTGTAATCTATAACTCTGTCAGTCCACTATCCCTTGTCGATTTCACTACTATTGTCCAACTCGACAAATACTCTACACTTTACTCAACCACGACATTCACACAGTGGTTGTATTGTTTATGCTATTTTTTATGAGATTCACTATTATCGTTTTTATTCTTCATATCATCATAATTTACTTTTTCCTTTTACACTTATTTAATTACCATATTTTAGTATTCTTGGGCTCCTCTACGGCAAGATAATATATTACACTAGTAATATGTTAGATATAATAACCAAATATTATCATTTTAATCGTCCCCTGTTCTTTATTTCCATCTATCGTTCAATTGTGGCAGTTAGTTTCACTTTAGCAATGCAGACGATAGTTTAAATGGACTCCATACAATTCCCCCTTTTTAATTTCTCTCTCTCACTTTTTCTAAGAACACTACAGCTAACGGTAGCAGATGTTCAAAACATGCCCTAACAACGGTAACTATGAGCCTGTAATATATTTTTCAAACCTAACCTATCTTTCGCGTGTAGTGTTTCAAAACAATTCTGTGACGTCGCAATGTCGCCTGCGATTCGAAAACCAATGCTTGTCAAGGCGTTCATTCATCCCTTCTCTCCATCCTACGTTTTCTTCTTCCTCTCAGACTGAAACGAACACTTAGCTGTCTGCAAAACGGCGTTTTGAAATGTTAATCGTAAGTCTCAAGGACGAACTAGGAAAGCGTGTAAGATTTGACAGCAGAATCATTGTCTAAGCATTACTACGATATACAATGTAGCGCCCTACTGGGGTAGAGGACGAAGATAGGCAGACACACACGGGCGGGTTTATTTATTTTCATAGGAGTAAAATATTACTGAATTTAGCGATTGTTTCACAGATTTCGCTACAACAGTAATATCAAAATAAGAATACAAAAAGTAAGAGGAGCTTTCATTGCATTGGGAAATATATGGAGATTAAGAGAAATAGGATCCAACACGAAAATAAGAATCTTCAACTCAAATGTGAAGTCAGTCCTATTGTATTGCTCTGAGACATGGAGAACAACAAAGACAACTACCAAAAAGCTACAGACTTTCATAAATGGGTGCTTGCGTAGAATAGAGGGATTAAAATGGTATGACAAGGTTACCAACGTGGAACTGATGACAAGAACCAGACAAGTGCCAGTGGAACAAGAGATGAGAAAAAGACGATGGCGATGGATAGGACACACACTGAGGAAACCAGTTGATAGCATTACAAGGCAGTCCTTGTTCTGGAACCCCCAGGGCAAGAGAAGCAGAGGTAGACCAAGAAGCACATGGAGAAGAGAGCTGGAAACAGAGGTGAAAATGATGAGGAGAACAGGAAAGAACTTGAGATGATGGCACGTGACAAGAGGACTTGGCATGTGTTTGTTGAAGGCCTATGCTCCTTTGGGAGTGGAGGGTTATGAATAAATGAATGGACAGAATTTGAGCGGATGGCACGGGACAGGAAGACTTGGCATGTGTTTGTTGAAGGCCTATGCTGCTCGGAGAGCTAAAGGGTATTGCTGATTGATTTCAAGGCGGAGAACAAGCTGAAGCATGAAGAAACAATGACAAAGATTAGAAAGGAGCCAATACGTGAAAGAAGCGATTCAAGTTTTCGCGCTGATTATGAGAACACGAAATGTTAGAATACACTGTGACAAGTTTAAAAAAAAAAGTTCTGCCTCGTTTTGGCGAGGCACGTCCCGTTCAACCTAGACATTGGGTCGTCGGTTATATTAGGGCGCATGTCCAAATATAAAAGACGATGTTGTCTAATTATATTAGTACTTGACACTGTGACAAGAGGTACAGTTTGTAAACAAAAGTATATATATATATATATATATATATATATATATATATATATATATATATATATATATATATATATATATATATATATATATATATATATATATATATATATATATATATATATATATATATATATATTCGAAAAATGAGGGTAAAATTGTCACAACAAATATGTAAAGGAGACATTAGGAAGGTACTGGAATATTTTAACCACAGCGGCATGGAAGATTGTCAAAAACAGGTTTGATGAACAGCTCTAAGGACAGGAAATTCTGAGGAAAATTATATGATTCGCATTTTGGCAGGGTACTTGTGGAAGGCGCCCGATTGACAGAATGGTTAAAACGCTGGTCCCTCGCAACAAAGATGCCATGTTCAATTCGCCGTATCTACATGCTTCAGTCTTCCCAACTGTAAATGGGTACTTGACTTCGCTCTTGAGTTTGGGAAGAAAAAAGGCAGCGAGGAAGGGAACTGGTTACCTCTCGATGCTGAACCTTGTATAGTGAAGTCTTTAACACTTCACTCCTACAGCAGCAACTGCTATAGGATTACCGTTATCTTTTACTATAGAAGAAAAATAGTGATATTTCATTGTTGTGAATGATTGTTGGTACCTTGTATATATTGTGGTTGTTAGGATGGCGTTGGCCGTCACTGAAGGTGTTGTAATGGTGCTTGTATTCAGTGTAACTGCTGTGATGGTGATATTATTTCTAGTAGTTGTTTTGGTGACAATAGTATAAAGTGTAGTGCTCAGGATGATGATATTATTCGTAATGGTTGTTAATGATGACAGCAGTATTCTAATGATGATTTTAATGATTTTAGTAATCGCAGTAATAAATGAGATGGTAACATCATTCACTTTAATGTTTGTGATTGTTGTAGTATACGTTGTAGTGGTTGTATGGTTAAATGATTCAGCGCTGTGTTTCTGATGGGCGCTGTACTGGTTACTATGACGAATGGGTGTTCGCGTTGGTTGTAGGATTCATTTGTGATAATTTTCATAAAAAGGGAAAATGGTGGAAGCTTTCATAGTTGTAGTTGCCATGGTCCTACCAGTACCATTCATTCTCCTAATTTGGGCGATACTAATTATCGCAGTACGAAAGTCTGTTATAGGTTGAAAGTGGCAGTCCTAAAAAGAATTCATATATCTGGTATCAACCGAGACACCACAAAGCAGTATTAAAACACTAATGAAGGGATCGAAGCCCCAATAAACAGTCACAGACGTTTCCTTCCTCCTCCAGATGATTAATTTATGGGTAGCTGAGAAACCTCATTAATTTTAGTTGTATTTCTTTAATATGAAAATTATGATGAGTGTCTGCTACATTTTAAGAAAAAATTAATTAAATTGGACTTCCCGATGTTGTCTTGATGATGGTCTTAGAAAATCTGTAGAATAAGGTTTCCCATGCCTCCCTGCCAGAGACATTCTCCTGTCTTGGATGACTGAGTTGTATTTTCTTTAGTTGACTTATCCATGTTGTGTGTTGAAGTGTTTGTGAATTCAAATTTCTGCAGGATGGAGTAATCGACCTCATGCCCAACCCTCCAGTCACAGGATTTACTTACCTTGCTCTGCAGTGATGGTCCACCAGTGGCAAAACTTCAGAGTATCTACTGAGGGTCTTCAAAGGTGTCTACCTTTCGCATGAATTGAAGAATGGTGTTTCAATTCTAGGGAGCCTCATAGGAATTTAAAGAAATCAAGTTCTACGACTGATAGGATCCAGGCCGTGTAAACTTTTCATCTTCCCTGACCTTCTACGAGGAGTAAGAAGTTTGCTCTTTCTGATAAGCCCCTAACTGATTTAACTCAGTAAAATGTTACTTTAATAGCTCTGTTATAAGTATTTAAAATGACTGAGACATACGGGTGCAGTTCACTCAAAATGACCAAATCACCTATAAATTTATATATATATATATATATATATATATATATATATATATATATATATATATATATATATATATATATATATATATATATATATATATATATATATATATATATATATATATATATATATATATATATATATATATATATATATATATATATAAAGATAACAAAATTTAATAGCCAATTATCGTTAACAAATGTAAAATAGATAAGGGTGAGGTGAATTAGATAGAGTCTTTAAAATTTAATCACTGGGGATGATGTGGATAATGTGTTTTCTCTTATGAATTTTCTTAAAAGAGTGTAGACTTTTCAAACCTAGGCGGGTTGCATGTTACCGTGGTTGCTGGTGCGCCTCCTGGCCTGGTACCTCTGACTTCAGCACCTGTTTCTTAAGGCAGAGTGTGCTCATGCCTTCCCCTCTGGCTGGGGGATTTGACTTCGCCATTACCTCGTTTGCTGTCCCATCTTGCCTCCCGCTGGGGTTAATACCCAACCTTCGGCAAGGTTACTGGGTATAACGGGGTCCACCACGAGTAGGTGAGGTAGACTTGGGCAGGAGAGGCTATGTTGAGTCATGTATTGCGCATCACTGCCCCATTTGGACCCCTCTTAAAAGAGTACGAAAGAGTTCAATTGGCAGCTTTAAGTGGATACTTAGCTGCCAGTAAGATGTCGGTTGGTTTCTGCTCCAGCCGATGCTTGTTCCTTGCAAGCTGTAGACTGGTTCACTCGTCATTGGTCAAGTCTGGTGGCTGCAACACGCCCCTCGTAGTATCGTGAGGTAATTACCAGCGTCTGTTAAGATCCGTCTGCTGTAGGTGTCTGGCTTTGACTGAAGGCCACGTATACCACACACTTGTTCCACAGATAGTATTACTAATTGGTACCACCGACCCAAATACTTGGGCAACATACAGAGACGTCTGGCGCAGAGAAATAGTTTCGGCAACTTTATTAAGATGCCTCTTAATCACACGTGGTCTGGATGTTACTTTACAAAAGACTCCCACTATGATTTAGACTTCAGGTTTCTAGGATTCTGGGCTTTCCGCATCAATAAAAGTAGAGTTGTCGTGTTGTAAATCCACAAGATGCTCAAACACGTTGTCCGGTCCTTTAAAATGGAATTCCAATCCTATTCCTTATTCTGGCTTGTCTGGCTGTCTTCTTGACGAGTTGAATTTCACAGTGCCGTAGAACTCAACAGGCGCTAGATTATAAAACAACCTTTGCCCCACGCACCCGGATTGCTACTATATGAGAAAACTCCAATCAGAAATATTGTATTTCAACATCTAAAATGCCAAACCAATAGCATGCGATTTGCGTGTATTTTAGTAGGGGATATTCCCACTAACCTCTGATGTAAAATTCCTACGCCCATAAAAAATGTGTTGTTTACAAGTTACTTCTCTATACAAGGTATGCCAGCTTCCGTTTATTATGTTTACACTCACGACTTCATAATCTATCACAGGTAATCTCTTCTAAGATGGATATTTATCCTCCGACAAGTCTGTCCGGAAATGATTATGACATTTACTCGGTCTAGCCAACAATCAACAAACTGATTCTATATGAAATTAACTTCTGCTTTATACTTTATTAGACACCAATGGATAAAATATGTGATGAGCGCTTGAGCGCCCCAGGCTTTTTGTCAATTTGATGTTACATTTTTACTGCAAGCTATACACTCCTTGAAACATTATTTTTGGGTTATTATTGCATTAAAAGCCTGTTTTTAAAATATTTTTTAAAATTTTTGTTGTTTTAAAATTTAAGTCAAATGTAATCGATCCGCTAATGACATTATCAGTTTGCGATTAACGAGTCCACGGCACAGGAGGTGAATTTCATTATTCAGTATATTACACGGAAGGTTAATTTTTTTTATATTTTATATTTTGATAAAAGTTGTAAATTACATTTTTAAAAATGTATTTGTCAGTTGTGTGTATGTCTTGGGAAGGGGGGGGGGGGGGGGGAGGGGGGGGGGGGGGGGGGGGGGGAAAGAAATGTCAACAGAGATGTCATAATTTTAGATAGGCTTGAAAGAAATTTATAGTCCCGCCTGAGTAAAGTGGATAGTACGTGAGAAATAAAGGTGTGATAAATAGATTTCACGAGTGAATAGTTGAAGAAGAAGATATGTCTCTGGAATGAGAAGTTTCTCTAGTCCAGCTTATCTATACGACTATATTTTAGTGCAAGACAATCTTGCCCCTCCCTATACCTAGAAATATAAGTTTAACTACGCACACACATACACAACTATGTGACAACAAGACACACAGACGTGAAAAACTATGGTTAATTGGGTATGGGTCTGACCAACACACAAAGGTAAGTTCTTTTGTTATTTACTATCATTAAAGTTTACAACGTCGAATATCTAAAGAAAGATCAAATAAATTTGAAGTTCATACACAGAAAAATAACAGAATACATGTGCCCTCCCCTTATTGAGAAAAAGAACCCAACAAGTTAATAACCCCAAAGGTCAAAGGTTAGCACTATGTTATAGCATAGACAGTAAAGAAAAGAACAAAGTTCCTACTTAATGCTATCCAGTAAGTAAACAATATTTAAGCAGAATCCAGATAATACAATTTTTCCTGTAACAAAGAAAATATTCACTCTCTCTGACATACGTGTCTGAATATAGATATAATTTACAGTGTTTTTATCTTCGAAATTGGCCCCAGTCCCTGTGACAGATGAAAATTGAAGCAACACTGATCGATAACTTTATTCTCATCGGGAGCCCTCACTATTTGGGTTCAAGCAACGATCAAACGTGGATTTCCCTCATGGCTAATTAAGCATGCACAGTTAAATACGTGGAAGCCAGGTCTCTCTATTGCCAACTGTCCGATTCTTAGTTTAGCCACGCCTCCTGTCTTTGTTTTCAAGCACTATTAATACAAATATTCTTATCTCTAGTGACTTTCCTTTAAAAGGGGGAAGGGCAAAGAGGGGTCTGCCAGCTGTCACATTCCGTCATCACGTCAGCGCCGTGTCCCTGGAACACGGGAGGGCGAGGCAACGGGATTTGTAGCTCCCTAAGAGAGAACGGATCGTTAATTGCAAATAGAGGGGCGTTAACCATTTTTTATCGACTGCATCCCTTTGATCGCGACTAAGGGACGAAATTTACTCACCGAGGCGCCCGCCGCCAGCGAAGCGGCCATCATGTCGGCGAAAAAGCGTGAAAATAGACTTTGATTCGCGAAACGAACAGCAAAATTCCCCAAATTGGACGAGAGATGTTATTTTTCGCATTAAGGAACAATAGTCCAGCGTTTTAGTATATATGCCCATCTCTCCGAATTCAGTTTGTCAGTTGGCTATCCGGATTTCTTGAATGGTCTAGCGCGCATTTTGGAGTCTTATTTATCTGGATTTCCTATAGAAATACGTGGAGATTTATTTCAGTTTTCTTATTTGCGGTAATAATAGTATTCTTCTCTTCTTCTTCGATCCTTAACCACCGACCGTCAAAGCAGTCAGTGGCCATCACGCCTAGTGGCGTCTTGTAGGGCAACAACAAATGGATTCCACTTTGCATGGTCGGTGGCCATCCTTCGTACAGTGCCCCAACTCTGGTTCATTCTTTGCATCTCAGCTTCCACAGTCCTCCGCCAAGTTGTTTTTGGTCGGCCTCTCTTTCGCTTTCCTTCAGGGGTCCAAAGCATAGCTGTTCTTGTGATGGCATCGGGGTCTCTTCTGAGGACATGACCAACCCAGCTCCAGCGTCTGCCAGCTATGATGGTATGCATGTCCTCTTGCTTGCTACGAGTAAGCAGATCTTGGTTGGTGATGGTATTCGGCCAAAAGATTCGGTGAATTTTCTTAGGCATGTTGTGTGAAAAGAGGACAATTTTGACATTTCCTTCTCTGTGACTCTCCAGCATTCCGCACCATAGAGAAGCACAGAAAGCACGCAACTCTGGTACAATCTTAATTTTGTGCTTGTGCTGTATTGGGAGGACTTCCAGATGTTATTTAGGCTAAAGAAGGCTGTTCTTGCCTTATTCATTCTGATGTTGATGTCTTTGCCTGCCCCACCGTCTGGTGTTACTATGCTTCCTAGGTATGTGAAGGTATCTGTCTGTACCAGTTGCTGATTCCTTACTGATATGGGCTCAGGGTTGCTCACATTGAGCGTCATGACCTCAGACTTCTTTAAATTGATGTTCAAGCCCACCTGCTGGCTAAATTTATTAAGTCTATCCGTTTTTTCCTGGATGTGTTGATGTGAATGTGCCAGTAGTGCAATGTCATCTGCATATTCCAGATCTTCCAATGTTGAAAATGTAGTCCATCTTATTCCTCTGTTGTCTGGCGCATCACCCAGTCTATGACTGTTAAAATAGAGTGGTTGATAAGGGGCATCCCTGTCATACTCCTGTCTTCACCTCGAAGGTTAGGTTGCTCTGCCCAACACTACACGTAAAGTTGGCATAGAGGCTTTTTATGATTGACACTATGCAGCTTGGAATTCCATAAGCCCTCAGTATTTTCCATAAACTGTCCCTATGTATGCTGTCAAAAGCCTTTTCAAAATCAACAAAATTTATGTAAAGCTGTCTTTGCCATTCTGAGCACTGCTCTATAATGTTCCTGGGAGTGAATATATGGTCTACACATCTTCTGTTCTTTCTAAATCCTGCTTGTTCTTTCCTCAGTTTGTAGTCTACTGCCTTTGAAATTCTCTGTATAATTATCCTGCCTAGTATTTTGCTGGGAACTGAGAGAAGAGTGATTCCTCTCCAATTATTGCAGTCCGAAAGATCTCCCTTCTTGGGCAATTTGACAATTATTCCTTTGTTCCACTCTGATGGTGTTGTCCCCGTTTTCCACACTTGTGCAAATAGTGGTTCTAATAGTTCTGCTGCTAGCTCAGGGTCTGTCTTAAATAGCTCTGCATTTAAGTTATCATGGCCCGGAGCTTTACCGTTCTTTAACCCTTTGATTGCTGTGATGATTTCTTCTTTTCGTGGAATGTCTGTATTTACATCTAGATCGTTTTCAGCCTCAGGAACATTCGATTGTGTCTCTGGTATTTCCTTGTTCACAGTTTCTCTGAAATGCTCTGCCCATCTTGTTTCCTGTCCCTCTGCTGTCTTGATGAGATTTCCTTGCTTATCTCTTACTAATGTAATATTGTTTGCACCTTGTTTTCCGCTGATGAATTTAGTTATTTTGTATACTGTGCTTTGTTCATTTCTCAGTGCTGCCTCTTCTGCCTGTTTTGCAAGATCGTCTAGGAAATTCCTTTTGTTGGCTCGGGTTTGGCGTTTAACTTCCCTGTCCAGTTGACTGTACTGTTCGCTATATAGTTGCTTTAACCTGGGGGACTTCGCTTCTGTTTTCTTTCTTTTCATTTCCTTTCTCATCTTTATGGTGTTTAGTGTTTCTGGTGTTATCCAGTCTTGCTTCTTCCTTTCCTGAAATCCTAAGCATGATTTGCTACTTTCCTTATATATTGTGGAAATGGTGTTGAAATTCTGGTCTATATCACCAGTCAATGTCTTTTCCTGGCTTTTGGCAAATTGATATCGTTTCTTAATGTCGGCCGCAAAAGCTTTTCTGGTAAGGGGGTCCTTCAATTTGCTGATGGCAAACCTTTTCTGTGTAGTTACAGTTGGTCCAGCCCTTCTTAGTTTCACTTTCAGTTTTGCTACTACTAAATGGTGATCGCTTCCCACATCTGCACCTCTTCTTACCTTCACATCTTGTAATGCATGTCTCCATCTACCGTTAACCATGATGTGGTCTATCTGGTTTCTGTCCCGACCATTTGGTGATTCCCATGTTAACTTGTGAATTTCCTTATGTGGGAAAAGTGTTCCTCCAATGACCAGGTTGTTAATGCTACAGAAACTTATTAGCTTATCCCCATTTTCGTTTGCTATTCCGCTGCCGCATTTCCCCATTGTTCTTTCATTATATGTATTGTGTGTACCAACTTTCGCATTGAGGTCTCCCATTACTATAACAAGATCATATCTAGGTGTGTCCTCCATTTCTTTCTGCAGTTGTTGATAGAATTCATCCTTGACCTCCTCATCGCTATCATTCGTTGGTGCGTAGCATTGTATTATTGTAGTGTTGGTGAATTTCCCTCTCAATCTCAATCGTATCAGTCTGTTGTTGATGGGTTTCCATTCCAGTAATGTCCTTTCTATCCCTTACTGTAGAATAATGGCTACGCCTTCACTGTGCTGTCCATCCTCTCTTCCAGAGTAAAGTACTGTTTCTCCTGTTGCTGTTTTAACTTTTCCTGCCCCTGTCCATCTGCTCTCGCTTATCCCCAGGATGTGTAACCTATAGTTTCTCATTTCTGCCGTGACCTGTCTTAGTTTACCTGTCTCGTACATTGTCCTGACATTCCAAAATCCTATTCTTGTATCCTGTTTTGCGGTCAGGACATCCGTTTTTATGTCAGTGGCTTCCTTTCAGCTTTCACCACTGACAGTCATACGAGCCACAGACTCCGAATGTCCATCCCGCAGCAAAGTTTGTTCATTTGATGTTGTTTCCGTAACTTCATTATTTTTTTTTACATAGACAGGGGTGTCAGCCCTATGCTAAAACCCCCAACCTGGAGGACCAGGGTACCAGCTTTTGTCTGACCCCTACCCACACAGACCAGTCCAGCTTGGTTGAACCTACCAGGAGTAAAACTCCCGCTGGCATAGCTCTGGGGATTGTCAGGGTACGCAAGCTGCCATACCGCTACAAGGTATAGGTACCATTGATGGCAGAATAATAGTATATTAGCCACTAAGTGTTTTAATGTGTTAAAGTTCAGTATATTTCACTGGGGTTTTTGTGTTAATTTAAACGTATTAAATAAACATATAGCTAATTGTACCAGCTCTAAACGTATAATTTAATCACTCGTCATTTCCCAAGTAAGAGATACTTTAAATTAATTAATAGACGCTAGGCGGTGGATAATTTAGAGAACGCAATTTAATTCTATTCATACGTGTGTAATTTTCTAAACTACTAGAGTTCATATCTCGTGTAAAACCGTAAAGATAAACTAGACACTCGCGGGTTTTTAAAAAAATATATATAATTAAATACCGGAGTGGTTAAAATAGTCTTATAAAAAATTAACGCGTGTCAGGATATGATTTATATTATGATTACATGTTTATCTATTTTCTACATATAGGCTGGTCATACCTTGCGTCCTAGCGTTCCTTATGGTCTTACTGACTTTGGTTCTTACACCATCCAGCGATTATTGTGGTTAAACAAAAAAATCTTCGTGTTGTGACCCCTACGTGGTTCACCTCTCCATCCATGAGAGTAGTATAACCAAGAACTTTAACAATAAGCCATTTTTTAAAAGTATAACTGGAGAAGAACAGTGCCAGAAGCCATTCCATAAACATTACTGATCTGATGTGGCAGAATTTATATCACCATTTTTTTTACACATGACAGTAAACGTTTTCCTACTGGATTACCCTCCCTAAAGAAAACTCACTGGTCATACTCTGCCATCAATTCATTGAACAGCCGAGGAGTATCATTTTCCTAAAGTTCTTTTTTTTCATCACGCCATAGAGTGTCTTAGCTACCAGCGGCGAGACCCCACCGGACCAATATATCTGTATATATATATATATATATATATATATATATATATATATATATATATATATATATATATATATATATATATATATATATATATTCTGAGGACAGTGCCACCCCATAGAACCCTTACCCCAAACACTAACTGCAGTGAAAAGAGGAATATCCTGGAACAAAAAAGTAACGCCTCGATTTCAGCGACTACGGAAAAATAGCCGACAGCAAACCCTGTCAGTCTGGGGCTGAAATAGACAAAGCAAAAGACTCTGACTGTTTTAGTACTTGCTAGAGTTTTTTTATTCCATGGAATGCCTGATTCAACGATTGGTAAGTGCAGATGAAAGTGGGCCACTGTATGCGTGCATTGAATGAACGAAATTAGATAACCTTAATTTTCTTTTTTCTTGCTAACATCAGTATACTTAATTTCTTTTTCTGTGTTTTTTTCTTTCCCTCCCTAAGCTGCTTAGTCACGGGATAGATTAAAACTTAAGAACCTGTTCCTATACCCCTTACTGATTATTGCATATCCCATCGTTAAAATTGATCTCTCTGTGGGTTAATTACCTATGATAGTAATTTTCTTTGGGTTGTCTTCCTTTACAATAGAGGGCAGGGCCTATTGAGATACTATTGTTTCCCCACCTTGTCTGTAACTATGCTTTTATAAATGTAACATGATTGATGTTGTGCTTTTTTTGTTTAGTGATAATAAACATAACAAAACATTTACTTACCGTGTTGGTCAACCCCATTGTCCCATTATATGTTAAATGTAATTTGTATTCACGTTTTGTGCATTTGTGTCACCAAATTGGTGTGTGTACATGAATGTAGGGTAACTTGCAAAAATTGTTTAGCATAGAGTAAGTGCGTTTGCAGTTAAATTAATGTCATAAGATAGGCTGGATTAGAGCAACTACTCGATTCAGAGACTGCCCTTTCTCTTACCCTATCACCCTCGTGAAACCGCAATCTATTTCTTACCCCTTATTCTCACAGAATTATCACTATCACCTCTGCTCGGACGGTACCATAAATTTCTCATACTTATCTCATCAAAAATTACGACAGTCCCTCCTTTAATAATTAAATTTTAACGGGGACGCCTAATTTGGTGGTTGATTCCTGGGTAGACAAATGTCACTTCGAATAGTTAATGTAGCAAAACCGCGATCTGGTGTTCACAGTAAACAGTAGACAGTACTTCCAGTATATAGAGAAAACATCTGGCTGCTAAAAACTGTTAATAATGGTGATGATGGTAAATCCTATCGGCTGGCTCTGTGGTGAGTGCCGATTTTGAAACAGCGTAACTTGCTGGATAAATCCGCTGATCCGACTGTCAAAAGTCAGATAGTAATGTTATTTGGGTTACGCCACAGTATGCTGATAACATTGAACAAATATCTGGGTATTGATAAGTCCAGTTAAGTTTACTATTTAAAATGTTAATTTGTCTCTTTGGCCGATCCTGTTCACAACTGAACTTGGGGACGCGTAAGCCAAGAAGAAGACAACATTAATCAATCAGTAGATAAAGAAAAAGGACAAAAATAGACCGCTGGTCGCGCTTTGATCAGGTCTGCGAGGAATAAAGAACATTTATGAAAACAATGCTACTATTCTGTATAATTACATCTATGTACACGGAAGGGGACAAGACGATCTCTCATCCTCTCCGTCAGTCCTGATTAAAGTTAAAAGGCACACGGTGTCTCTAGCCTATTCTATCGCGCGTCGCTTAGCGAGTGCAGGTTCGGGTAAGGCATGCAGTCTTTCCCCTCCTGCCCCGGTCAACGATCAGCGTACAATGTCAATTATTATTTAATTATCCATACGAGCACTTAACAAATATCGCCTGTCATTAACAGCTATTCGATTGTCGGCGTCTGTGGGTCGTCGTATGGGATTTAAATAACAGTCACTTACTAAAATTACACAAAATGAAATATAACGTGAATTCAGTGGTCGACTTTCAGTCACGCCTAGCATAATAATATCAGTCAGCTAAACGTATCTTCTTGGGTGAGAAACGGGTGATGGAAATTACATTATAACTGCACATCTTCTTCTTCTTTGATCCTTAGCCACCGACCGTCAAAGCATTCAGTGGCCATTACGCCTGGTGGCGTCTTGTAGGGCAACAACAAATGGATTCCACTTTGCTCGGTCGGCGGCCATCCTTCGTACAGTGCCCCAACTCGGGTTCATTCTTTGCATCTCAGCCTCCACAGTCCTCCGCCAAGTTGTTTTTGGTCGGCCTCTCAGTCGTTTTCCTTCAGGGGTCCATAGCATAGCTGTTCTTGTGATGGCATCGGGGTCTCTTCTGAGGACATGGCCAACCCAGCTCCAGCGTCTGCCAGCTATGATGGTATGCATGTCTTCTTGCTTGCTCCAAGTAAGCAAATCTTGGTTGGTGATGGTATTCGACCAAAAGATTCGGTGAATTTTTCTTAGGCATGTTGTGTGAAAAGAGGACAATTTCGACATTTCCTTCTCTGAAACTCTCCAGCTCTCCGCGCCATAGGGAAGCACATAAAGCACACGGCTCTGATATAATCCTAATTTTGTGCTTGTGCTGTACTGAGAGGACTTCCAGATGTTGTTTATTCTTAAAAAGACTGTTCTTGCTTTGTTCATTCTGTTGTTGATGTCTTTGCTTGCTCCGCCGTCTGGTGTTACTATGCATCCTAGGTATGTGAAGGTGTCTGTCTGTTCCAGTTGCTGATTCCTTACTGATATGGGCTCAGGGTTGCTCACATTGAGCGTCATGACCTCTGTCTTCTTTAGGTTGATGTTCAAGCCCACCTGCTGGCTATACTTATTAAGTCTATCCGTTTTTTCCTGCACATCTGTTTAAAAAAATATAGCTACGCGTTATCTATGTCCCTAGTTCTAACAACTAGAAAATTAAAGTGAATTTAAGATGATAAAACTTAGCACATTAAATGACGTAAATGGTAATTTCTATTACCACAAATCAGAAATGAAAATCCCCACAAAATGCTATTAACACAACCACCACAATGGTTCTAGACTACGTATTTAGACTATCCAAAATTCTGAGCAACAACTGATAACTGGTTTGGGGAGCAACAGTTTATATACATTATTGTCTATCTGATCTATAGATGACGTTACTTTTCACACTATAGCGCATAGCAGAAAATCAGGAGATTACGTTTACCAGATAAAAGATTTTTCACGGTCGCTCTGTCGGCGTTGCTAATCGACAACAGAGACTTGGAATCGTGTAACGGGTTTCCTTCCGAGATTTTCCCCGTTTCTGAAGATCAAAGATTTGTCTCCCCCTGTATGTACGAACATCAAAGGGTCCCTCGGGAAATATTTCTGTCCGAGCGTCTCACTTAAAAAAAGCCGGTGTTATCCCACGTGCGTCTGTCTGATATCCGATGATTGACAGATCAGCTCGCGTGAGAAACTCAGGTAAACAAATCAGGTTCGTTCCCTGTTATAACTGGCAGGTCGCGAAAGTTGGTAAACTTTCCGTTTGTTTACTCTCAAGGAAAAGAGGCGTGGATTAAAATGAGTAAACGCAGGCAGAAAATGCTTGACTTTTACTAGCAAATCACAGAACACTAACGGGATTTCAGGGCTGTCAGATACTGTAGGCTATATTTCCATTATACGCCACAAGAGACAATCTTGTTGGAAAGAATACACCTAGATTATTTGCAGTTATAGTCCATTTTAGTGATGTTTTTATCCAAACAAAATATTTTAGTATTAATTTCAATTTTATTAATTTTATTATTTATATGACTGATTATTGTATTGTCATGGGGAATTCACAACTGTGCCAATTTTCAGAGCTATTGCTTATCTGGAAGTGATTGAAAAATCGATTGCAAGATTTGAAGGTGACAACAGGGTGACATACGTTGCGAGTTAAAGAAACGCCCGTAAAAACACTTGGATCTGACTCGATTGGTTCAGATTTAATGCTCAGCTATGGGAGAAACAAATTCTGAGGAAGAAGAAATTGTAAATGGAAGCGGAGGTTGCATGATGTCTATATTAGGAGACACGATACTTAAAAGAGACATTTGTCTACTTTCAGCGCTAGACACCGACAACAGACGGGTCCTGAGGAGACTTGACGAAACCAACTGAGTAGTTATCCCGGCCTTACCGCCAAAATATTCGACTCCTGAAGAGAAAGAACTGTCCAAAACTTTATGATGAACCAGCATTGATGGAATCAGACTCCAACTGACCCCACCCAGTCAGCTAACTACAATACTAGCACCACAAAAGGACAATTTTTGTTCTATTCTCCACCTACATCTATGATCTTCCAGTGAGTAAAATTTTAAATGTTTTGCTTTGATAAAACACATTTATTTATTTTAACATGTTAACCAGTGATTGTTAAACCTGTTAATATGTAAATATAAATCTGAGTTGAATTCATCACTATTGATTGCATTTTATGTCTGTATCCATATGACTCATTAAAAAAAAAAAACATATCCATGCAGGGATATTACAATTATATTCTGTTGAATCACCTTCAACTTGGTGCTTATAAAATACCAGTCGAAACCTTTTCACACAGAAGTGGGCGGAGAATGCTAATGTTATGGCAACTTATATGACTTAGTTGTTATCATTGCCATTCTAAAAATTCCCGTGAGACAACCTGACATAGAAACATCATTCTCATATTTCTATCTCTGCCAAAAGTAATCATGAGCGACGATTGACACATTTGAATACCATAATCCGTGTACTCAAAGTTGGGCTATTGTTGGACCACTACTGCAGAGCATGGGAGAAACATCCGCGACAAAATGTTACAACTTACCCCAATAGGATTACATAATATCCATATTTTGATGCCCAGATTGACCGTGGTATGTCCAGCAACTGTATAAGATGCATTCTTTCTGTCAGTTAGTTATGGTTACTGAATACGGTTTACTCCTAACTATTGACATTTGAGGAAGTTTTCTCAGACTTGTGGCTCTCAGTGTTATAAATGAAGTTTTACACTTTTATAAGTTACTTCTAATCGCTTTGGCAATTCTTATAATGGAATCCTTTTTCTAACTCCACTTCTAGCTGTCCGCGATCTCCTTTGACGAAGATGGAATTGATTTGTGAAAATCTTCAAAATGCTCTTGGTTTTAAAGTTAAAATTGTCCCCACGCAAAATGTCACCTCGTGATATTCTCTTGTGGGAAACCCAGTCACAATTTAATTTAGTTTATCTTGTAATTCTAAACCAACCACAAGGTAAGGTAAATTATTGCCATTAAATTAACCCCATACCCATCATCACGATATATTGACATGACCATAAAAGGTTTTGCAACTTAAGTGTTACAAGTACCGGAAATATTTTGTCCTACGATCTTCCGTAATGATTAAATTTAATAATCTCTAAGGTTTCACTTTCGTTTCCCCATCTCCTTTTATTATAGCAAGACCTCTTGCCGAAGCTAATGATATTCTCTTCTCGTGTCCTAATACTTAAGATTTGCTGGAAATCATTACGTTATATGTCTGGTATTCAGATTGTAAAAACCAAGATACACTTGGAAGATGCATTTTTTTACAAGTCATGCCCGCCAAATTAGATACCTGTTACCTTAAGACTACCATTCTTTGTTAATTCGCTAACCGTTGTTAGACTTTTATGCCAGGCTGGGCTGGGCACAGTTATTCGCTTATCTATCAGTAGCTCGCCTGTCTAAGCAATAAGGCTGGTCGACAAATAGTAAACCAAATGTTGGTTTAAACGTTATTGTCCCCGCTTGGCTAGCGACGACCGTCTACAATCAGAAAGATAAACATAACATGGGCGTCAAGCTTAAAACGTGTGAGAGTTGTCAAGGTGGGTTTCCCGGAGGATGAGATAATATCGGTAGATGGAGGCGTAAAAGTAATATAAATCAAGATGAAAAGAAAAAAAAGAAATGGTCGATTGAGTAATGACAGAGGACTGTAGAAAGAATAATTGGACGAACGAATTGGTTCTACGCTGACCTAGATCTGCCAACTCACAACAGGAGCTGAATACACACAACAGCGTCAAATTACCAAGTAAAAATCCCGTAAACCATCTTAAAGTGTGCCGAAGTAAATACCTTGCCATTACAAAATACTTTTATATACTGACAGTATGACGAATAAACAATCTTCAAATGCTAATAACATGGCCAACAGGCCTCTCACTGGGCTCATGAATGTCACAACCTTAGACGTAGCCACCCAGTTGTCAAATAATAGGACTAAGAGCTCCCCAGCTGTCAGAAGCCTAACCGGATGGGGAAGGTGCTAGCTGGCTACCCCAACTCGTAAGGGCTTTACCACTGTTGTGTTTGATTTACTATACGAAACACTGGCTCGTGTATACTAGAGGACGAACACGCACAATGGCTGACACAAGGAAATAACACTGCTAAACAGCTAGAGTCCATTATTAATCCACAACACCATTTGGCCACAAACCGGCCATAATGACATACACAATGAATAGATATATTGCCACTACCAGCTAATGCGTACTAGAAATCTAGGCGAAACACAGCCTATCATTTACAGTGGGAATTCCGCTCACATGAGCGGCAAAATATGACTATGGCACAATGACGACTAGCAGATACAAATCGATCGTACTTACAAAAGACCTCCGGTCACAAAAGACCCAACCGAGAGACTAACTACCTCTCAAACATATTGGCGCCAGGACAAGGCACTCATGGCAGATGCTGTCTCCCGAAAAACTCCATCCAGAGCTGGCAACACACAGCTGGTAGAGAACGTCCACACAGGACGGCGGTCGTACGATGAATAATCTGGGCGAATAACTTCGCGCCCAAATTTCCGCTGGCCACATGACCTAGTCATTCGGCTACCTTCGTCAACCTTTACTGCTTTCTAATGGCTTGCTCGATTTACGAACAAGCGGTTTCTCGTACAGCGAAATAGCGCCGTGACACAGTAAGATTGTTGAAGACCTCTTCTCCTGAAGAAGTTGAAGGGTATGAATAAATGAATCACTATTCCAAGGCGTTGAACAAGGTGAAGCATGACGAAACTATCACAATCAGCTTCTCGAATCTAGAGTTACGGTAATGGAAGTCCCGTAGCATATCCTGCTGGTTGGGAGTGAAGTGTTAGAGACTTCTTAATACCAGGTCTAGCTATTTTATGAGGGAGTTTTTTCTCACTGCCTTTGCAGCACCTAAGCAGAGTCAGGTACTTATTTACAGCTGGGTAGACGAGAGCACGAGGCCACGGTGTTTCGAGCCCGGAACTTTTACCGCTAGAGGCCAGCTGTCTAACCCCTCTGCCATGGATGTTTCAGTTTTTTCTCACTGCTACTTCCTAACAAGAAAGTTATGTATGAGATTGAATCTGGAAAAGCTTGGTAAGTCTTATGGTTCTATATTGCATAGTTGCATAAAGTTTCGTGAGAGTATCATAGCCAATGAGTCACATTTTTTAATGCTTAGTTGGTTGTATGTGATTTCACGATTCACTCTCGCAGCGATGCCATGGCTACGTTGGAATGGTCCCTTGCTCTATTCCCCGGTAAACCTGTCAATCAATTCTGTTATCACTTTGTTTCCTGATTCCTCTTTCTTTCTTTCTTTCGTTCTTTCTTTCTTCCTTGCAAGCGCCTGCTGTTAACCTAGTTTTGTTTATTATTTACTGAATCTAGGGTTAAAGAATGCGTTCTTTGAATGAGGAATCTGAGGAATTAATTCCTCTAACTAGCTTTGCCACAACTTCCACTTGAGACACGTGCAGTAAAGCAATGACCTACCAAAATGTCTCCATCTTAATCTCTGTCGCCCTGAAGTAGGGTGTAAGGGTAGAATGTAAGAGGCACTGTAGCCCGGAGCGTAAAGTGAATTACATTAAAACATAAGAGGAAACCACGACATCAGTGGTTAGTCAGTCGTGTAAGTTATAGCGACACGACAACTGGGGCACGTTTTTCAAGTGTTCAGTTGGCCAAGCAAGTCTTTTTTTTTAACAGGAGTGCGATGTTTTCATTGGAATGAACTGGGTTCTAATTTTCAGAGTGCCTATTACTTCTTATTTTTTTTATCAAATGGGCAGTATCTCTGCTCATCATCAGCTACAATCTCCGCAACGAAGGTAGGCATCAATGGATCTCATGATGTTATCTTCCCACTAATAGCGCTGTCTTCCTCTAACTCGTTTGCCAACAACTCTGTCTTATATTACGGTCTTCAGTACGGTGTATATCTTTTTTACATGGCCAAAATATTTTAGCTGTCTAATTTTGATCTCCTTCATTAATTCTCTTTTCATTCCTCAGTTTTCTATGACCTCTTTATTTGTTTTCTTCTCTTTCTATGAGACGTGCCCCTTTCTTCTATATATCCACATCTCAAATGTCTGAAATCTTTCCTCTAATTGCTTGTTCATTGTCCATGTTTCTACACTATACAATAATGAAGAATATATATATATATATATATATATATATATATATATATATATATATATATATATATATATATATATATATATATATATATATATATATATATATATATATATATATATATATATATATATAACTTTTGATATAACATTTGATGATTCTCAGTTTAATTATGTGAGTTGTGTGTGTCTATTTTAAGTATTTCTTGTTGTTGTTGTTTAACTAGGGCTGAGCTTCTCGGTCTTTGGCAGCGAATACCAAGTTGAAGATTCCTTGGTTTTATCTACACTGTAGATCTAGGCGTTTCCTGTGCCTTTTCTGCCATTCTGAAACATGTTGATTTGAAGTCATGAGCTCCAGTTTCTCCAGCTTGGCTGGCATTTAAAGGATCATCACATCTGTTCCCAAGCTAGGAGTAAGAAGTGCATGGCATACTATGCATTCCCTGCCATCCAAGGGGGCTCTCCAACTATGCAGAGCTAAAATACTGTACTCTGGTTCTGGGCTTTCCCAGGAAATTGTCACGTCCTGCACAGAGCCACTTCTCAGCTTTCCCTACCTATCACTGGGTCCACAGTGAGATCCTTCTGCATTGAGTCAACCAAGTCAAAGCCAAAGAATTACACTTGGGGCTCAAGTGACTTCTCCAAGCTTAGCGTGCAATGTTTGGTTCTCAACAAGTTTCACCACAGGGGGAATCCCGGGAAGTGTGTGGATGATTTCAAGAGTCAATGAGGATATAATTAGCCTCACAAACATAATTTCACTTCCACGTACGTATATTGTAGCATTGTGCACAGCTGGTGGTCATATAAGGATGACTCCAGATATGCCTCCTGCATATGTTAAGTATTTAAAATTATCTTGTTTTAATAGTTGTTTTCTATATATCCTCTAATCAGGAATGGACGTGCATCAGAAAAGAAGATAATTCGTGAAAGGAAGGCGGTGACACAACCTATCTTTTACAATTTAGGCAGCTTTAATCAGCGAGTGACTGGTCTAATTACGTTCCATTTTGGATAAAATTGCTGAGCGTAACAGGAAAAAGAAATAGAATTTATTATGCATAAACACTGGGAGTGGGAAGGAGATTCGATGTATCGCACCCTGTTCTACTTTAATAATAAATATTATTGTGACAGTATGATTCTATTTTTCTTAATTTTGCTATATTCGAAATTATCTAACACCAATCGTGGATAAAATATGTATACATGAGTAAAAGCTGATAGTGAATAACAGTAATAGTTACAACAGTTGTAATATTCAGAAATTATGTCTTGTTTATATAGATTTAATTTTTATATAAATCTACTGAATTGTATTTTACAAACTGTTTAATTTGTATTATTCAAGGAAATAACTGCTATAGGACATTGCCGTGAGCTGAATGAGAATTTCTGTCAGTTTTAGCTGAGAGGACCGCCTCTCTTATTTTTGATTTTATCTCCTCCCGTTTTCTCTCTAATCGCCCTTGCGTAGTATATTTCTGGTTCTGGCCACGTCACTCTTAAATTCGACAGCTTGTAGCCACCCTCCTGCACACGTTTCACGTCGACCCCTCTGAGATGTCTTTTAATCCTTTTCTTGCGGGTCGCTGCAAAATCTACGTATCTTTGAGTCAGGGGAAAGCGAACACAAACGAGAGGCCTTGAATTTCAAGTGACCGAACGCTTGTCGTCCTGAAAATCTTTTGAGATCGGATGTCAGTATACGCGTCTCCGCTTCTTCACTGATCCCCCTTATACGAGATCGCTTCCATCTCGCGTCAAAGCCAAAGAATTACGCCTGAGGCTGAAGTGACATCTCCATGCTTAGTGTGCAATGTTAGTTTCACCACAATAGGAATATCTTGAAGTGTGTGGATGATTTCAAGAGTCAGTGGGGATGTAATTAGCCTCACAGACAGGGGTTAACTTCCACGTATGTGTAATGTAGCATTGTGCATACCTGGTGGTCATATAAGGATGACTCCAGATATGCCTCCATGCATACTTTAATCGATAAAGGGCGGAGTCAAGGTGGACTCAGTGTCAAATCGTGGTCACCGAACCGTGTGTCTGTGTATGTGAGGGGGAACAGGGTGTGTTGATTCTTGGTGGGAATCTGTAATGCAGTGTGAAAATAAAATAAACGTATAATACGATGTGTTAACTAATAGGGACCATGATTTGTATTTCGCAGAGAATATTCCAGATAGTCTTGGCAACGAAAAACAAGCCCCTGTGATTGCCTTTTTGTCTTGGACCCTTTCCCGAATCAACATCTTTTTGTTTAGATACATATTCATGTTGATTATCCCTGATTTTAGATTTTATGACCATTATGCTTTGAATTAAGTATTAGTGGTCATACGTTACATCATCGCAGCATATGGGTTATGCGCCACACATTTTGACCCATTCCACGTTTTTTTTTCATATGTTCGAGGCGACGGGTCTTCATGATTTACTAGT
The DNA here is from genome assembly GCA_024509875.1 of Oreohelix idahoensis. Lineage (NCBI taxonomy): Eukaryota > Metazoa > Mollusca > Gastropoda > Stylommatophora > Oreohelicidae > Oreohelix > Oreohelix idahoensis. The sequence goes on along the minus strand of JAMPIV010005112.1, from coordinate 415,295 downwards.
TGGAGATATATGCAGTCCTGACGCCCCTTAGCTCACGCTATAAGCCCATGTTTTGCTGAATTACTTGATCCAAATGCAACTAGCATTATAACAACGTGGCTGCAGATATCACGAAAGTTGAGAGCAATAAAGCACCAGAATCCTTGCGTATATATCCCCCTAGATTTTTAAGATATCCACAGAGTAATCAAATGTACAGCAGTGACGGAAGATAATTTTCTATTCATGAAGTTAATTAGCTCAAATTAAGACTGGTGTTAGTCAGAAGGACTCAGGGGATATTTATGTTGTAATTTCCAACTGAAAAGGTGTGTACTGCTCTGGAGTTAGTTAACTAAACAGAATTAGTCGTCCTTCTACCGAGAACTGGGGACCAATTTCTGCTAGTTTGATCAGGAGATTTGTTTGTTGTTTTTTTTTAGATTAATTATTACTCATTTTGTTGTTGTTGTTAATTTTTCTGGTGATAATTAATATCTAACCATATCAAGTGTAATCTGTATAAATAGTTGGTGAACATTAATATATATATATATATATATATATATATATATATATATATATATATATATATATATATATATATATATATATATATATATATATATATATATATATATATATATATGTCTGTATGTCTGTGTGTGTGTGTGTGTGTTCTAAGCAGTCAGAATTTACTTCCTATTACATCTGTTACTTGAATGTTGACCTGTCCTGTCCTTACTGCAATAAGTATTATATTTCGGGGAAAAAGCTTACCTGTATGAATGTTGCGAGAGTGGCAGGAGAGAAGTGATTTGATACATATGCATTTCTTTCTTCTAGCTTGACTGTCATACTTCATTTGCTATTCACATTCGTGACTCTATTTCTATCTACTATCACGCATTTCTCTCAGATCTGTCTTACATCAGACATACTCTTAACCACCTCGAGACAGACATCAATATTAAACTACATAATACAATGTACGTGAATGTTAATTATTTTTCATTATTATGAAATCAGAACCAATGTGCTTCCGCCGTTTCTGTTAAGCAACAGAATAGCGCAATAGGAAGTAGGGAGAAGAAGAAAAAAAAAAACGGGGAAGACGAACGACCACAAGGGTAGAAGAAAAACAGAATGACACGATTGGAAGAGGAATGAGATGAATAAAAGGGAAGAAGAAGAATTAGGAAGAAGGAAGGAGAAAGAAGAGAAGTGTGAAAGAACAATATGAAGTAGAAGAAAAAAATTGGATGTAGACGGGATTTTCCCTGTCTAGTGCCCCGGGGCTTCTGAGGAGACTAAGAAAGAATAGTACATCTGTTCTCTCAGGCAGGCCTTCAGAGGCGATTAATATGAGGTTGTGGATGGGGCTGGCAACCTCATCATGTAAAACAAATGACTATGTTAGCACCGCTGAAAGAACACATTAATGTTTAGATACGGGCTTCCTGCAAGGTGACCAGCTGCACTGGCAGTTTCATGCTCCAGTGGGAGCAAAGAGAAAACTGATGATGATGATAATACGAAATAAAGATAATGAAGAATACGAGTGAAGGAAGAAGATGGGAACAGAAGAAAAAAAGAAGAGAAGAAGAAGAAGAAGAAGGAAGAAGTAGGTAGAGACCAAGAAGAAGGAAAAATGAGAGAAAACTCGTCCAACAGACGTTGTAAAGAGACCAGGTCTGGTGATAGGGCAGGCCAATAAATCGTCACATTGGTCTGCTCGTGTTGATATTGCTGAGTAATTCGAGCAGTGTGCGCATGTGCGTTGTCATGCTGGAGGAGTTGCAAGTCTGGATGTACTGTAAACACAGGAACAACCGATGCAGCATTGACATTCCCACGGAAGATGTAAGGACGCAAGCGATAATTAAAACTGAATCCACGCCAAATGTGAACCCAACCACACCCCCCCCCCCCAAATCAGTTGTTCCGACGCACACAGCAATCAGCATAGCGCTGTCTGCTCCGTCGCCAAACCCGCTGACGTCCGTCAGCAAATGATGAATTGAATCTACTCTCGTCTGTGAAAAATACACCAGTTCACTGCTGTCTTGTCCATCTGACATGTTGCTCTTCCCATTTAAGACGCTGTTGACGATATCGGTGTGTCAAATTTGGCCCCACGTACGGTCATTTTACAGTAAACCTGCCGCTTTTAGTCGTATGACGGTACTTGGAGAAACTTGCCCACGTATTCACATTACTACTCGCGCTGTTTGACTTGCTGGGAGTGAACGACACCGCAGGTTACTCAGCACGATATAATGATCTTGTGCAGGGGTGGTCACCCGTGGTTGCCCACTCTGAAATCTGTCATGGTAGTACCTACCAGTTGTTCGGTAATGTTCAATGAGACGTACGCAATGCATCCTTCTGGCAATGTCCAGTAAACACATTCCGGCCTCCGCCATACCAATGGCTCGTTGGCGGTCGGCTCCAGTCAGTCGTAGCGTTTCAAGCACTAGTATTCGGTGTTCTAACTCAACGCCTTTTTTAAATACCGGGTATACTGCCGCCACACGTGCGCGTTGTCTGGGATATAATTGTTGGCGATTGTGCTGCACATGTCACTTCCATTGTTTTCACGTGGTCAGCACAATTTGCAGTTGGTGTCGTGCTTAGATAGGTTTTAAAGTTATTTAAGGTCCCGCCTGAGTATAGGGGATGGTAATAATACGTGAGAAGTAGAGGTGTAAGAAAATAGATTTTCACGAGTGGATAGTTTAAGGAGAAGATCTGTCTCTGGACTGAATAGTTTCTCTAGTCCAGCCTATCTATACGACGATAATTTAGTATAAGACAACCTTGCACCTCCCTATATCTGGAAATACAAGTTTACCTAAACACTCAGACACAGCTATGTGACAACAAGACACACAAACGTGAAAAAAACTATGGTTAATTGGGAATGGGTCTGACCAACACACAAAGTTTAGTTCTTTTGTTGTTTATTATCATTAAACTTTACAACATCGAATATCTAAAAGAGATCAAACAAATCAGAATTACATATATAGAAAAAAATAACAGAATACCTGTGCCCTCCCCTCCTTGAGAAGAAAAGAACCCAACAAGTTAATAACCCCAAAGGTTAAAGATTAGCACTAGGTTACAGTATAGACAGTAAAGAAAGAGACAAAGTTCCTACTAAACGTTATCCAATAAAGTAATTAATATTTAAACAGAATTTAGATGATACAATTTTTCCTGTAACAAAGAATATATTTCACTCTCTCTGTCATACGTGGCCACACAATCACGCTTCTTACCCTATTCTTGGGGAAGAAAATCTCTTGGGCATATAATCCATGCATACATATATCTCTATTTGTTCCCAGTGTTTTTATCGTCCTAATTTGGCCCCTTTCAGTAATTAAATTTTATAAGGGGAACGCCTAATTTGGTGGTTGATTTCCTGGATAAACAAATGTCACCTCGAATAGTTAATGCATAAACTCTCTGAGATCTGGTGTTCACAGTAAACAGAAGGAAAACATCTGATTGCAAAAAACTGTTAATTGTTGTTAATTGATGATGGTGGTAAATCCTATCGGCTGTCTCTGTGGTGAGTGCCGATTTTGAAATAGCGTAACTTGCTGGATAAATCCGATGGAAAACGACCGTCAAAAGTCGGGAGAACTGTTATATCTTTCACACCCCAGTGGGCTGATAAAATTGCAAAAAAATATATCTGGGTATTTGTAGTCCAGTTAAAATTTACTATTAAAATGTTTATTTGTCCATCTGGCCAATCCTGTTCACAAATGAACTTGGTGACGTGTAAGCCAAGAATAAGACCACATTAATCACTCAGTAAATGAAGAAAAAGGACCAAAATAAACCCAACTAGACCGCTGGTTGATCAGGTCTGCGAGAAAATAGCGAAACATTATGAAAAAATGCTACTAATATATATCTACCTATATATATATATATATATATATAATATATATATATATATATATATATATATATATATATATATATATATATATATATATATATATATATATATATATATATATATATATATATATATATATATATATATATATATATATATATATATATATATATATACACGGAAGGGGACGAGACGATCTCTCATCCTCTCCGTCAGTCCTGTTTAAAGTTTAAAAGCACACGGTGTCTCTAGCCTATCCTATCGCTATCGCTTAGCGGGTGCAAGTTTGGTTGAGGCATGCAGCCTTTCCCCCTCCTGCTCCGGTCAACGATCAGCGCATAATGTCAAATATGATTTAATTATCCATACGCGCACTTTAACAAATATCGCCTGTCGCTAAGTAGCTATTAGAGGGTCGGCGTCGGTGGGTCGTCGTATGGTATTTAAACAACAGCCACTTACTAAAATTACACAAAATGCAATATAACGTGAATTCTATGGTCCACTATCAGTCACCTAGCATTTTAATTCAGTCAGCTAAACCGTATCTTTCTGTGTGATAAAGTGGGTGGTAAAATTATCATTAACTGCACAACTGGTACACATATAGCAACGCGTTATTTTCCATTGGTTCTAACACCTAGAAAATCACAGTGAATTTAAGATGATAAAACTTAGCACATTAAATCACGTAAATGCTAATTTCTATTACCACAAATCAGAAATGAAAATCCCCACGAAACTATTAACACATCTATTCACAATGGTTCTAGATAACGTGTTTAGCCTCTCCGAAAAATTTTGAGCGACAACTGATACTGATTTTGAGAAGACGCAGTTTATATACATCATGTTATTATGATCTCTAGAGGATGTTAATTTTCACATTATTTTGCATAGCAGACATCAGGGAACTACGTTTCCCCCCAGATAAAAGGTTTCCACGGTCGTTCTGTTCGGCGTTGCTAACCGACAACAGAGGCTTACAGTGTAACGGGCTTCCTTCCGAGGTTTTCCCCGTTCCTCGAGATCAAAGCGTTTATCTCCCCCTGAATGTACGAACATCACAGGGTCCCTCGGGAAATATTTCTGCCCGTGCGGCTACTTGAAAGAGGTCCGTTGTTTCCACGTGCATCTATCTGATATCTGATGATTGACAGATCAGCTTGCGTGGGAAACTCAGGTAAACAACACCATGTTCGTTCCCTGTTTAGACTGGCAGGACGCGGAAGTTGGTAATATGTCTGTTTGTTTACGTCTCAAGGAAAAGAGGCGTGGATTAAAAGTGAGTAATGCCATCTGTCAAAAGCTTAACTTTGCTAACGAATCTTAGAACGCCACGAGGTCACGAAAGGCTGTCGGATACTGTAGGCTATATTTCCATTATACGTCACAGTTGGCTTCAACATTCAGTTGCTTTGCTGGCAGCACTTCATTCTCTACCTCACGGGAAACACGGGTATATTCCATTCCCACAGTTATTTTACCGGCTGGTCGAGATCTGACCACTTTGATTTTGTTGCATTTTTAATGCGCTTTAGTATTTATATCATGATGTTATCATCACCCACTTCCTGCTACTATGGAGCCTGGGGCTGCCTCTTCTATTAGTTCATTGTGAGGAAAGCCGCACGAAGGAGTCACCGGCTTTTGCAGTCGTGGTTTATGTGGCAAGTTATTTTGTATGATGAGGTTGCCAGATCCATGTGCAACTGTACATCCACTAGTCATATATACACGTCAAATACAAACATAAAATGATACAATTTACATATTACAACGTACCCTGATATTGGGTGAATTAATACACAGACTTGAATGCACGGAAAAGTTATCCCTCAGATAGATGAAGTTACAGCGTACTGAATCCTTTTACCTGTTTTCACGTGAGGAGGATCTAAAGGCTTGGGCTTCCAGAATTTTTATGGGAGTTTTACACTTTCGAACCTTAGCAGCTACTCCTAATTATGTGGCCGGTCCTATAGGGAATCTTATTTACGAGCTCTTATTTTGGCTGGCTGTGATTTCCTCTTTTGACAAAGGTCTAATTCAGTGGTAAAACATTAAAATGCTCTAGGTTATAAGCGATATTTTTGCTCTTCCCGTGAGGTTCTGTTGGGGGCGAACCCAATCAGAGTTAAGTATAAATGTCACCCCGCGTGGTTCCGTTGTGGAGATCCATTTAAATTAGTTTCTAAAATTTACCCACCCCCCATGGTATGGAGTCTTATTTTTAGTAGGGGTTACTCCCATTCTCATCTGAACGTATAAGGTCTTGCCACCTCCGTGTTACTTAACATGTTCACAAAAATCACTGCAGCGTTAATTATTCCTAATTATTACGTCTAGTAGATCTCTACCAAGGTGTTAATTTTTTTCTCATCCTGTTTATTACAACAAAGTCATCGGAAGTGTTATATCATTTCCTCGTGGTCCAATCCTTTGCAGCTGGTTGTGTCTATAGAGAGCACAAGTCATGATTATAAAATTAATATATTGTCTTTAAATGCAATCTGGTTTCAAAAGTGAAAAATCGGAGACAACATTGTGTTGTTGCGATTTTCTGCAAGTCATATGCACGAATCAGATATTCGTTACCTTCATTCGCTGACACAAGTTGGTTTGGTCGCCATATGCCTGCTTGTGCAAAGAAGATACCTGTTTATTCATCACTCGTGCGTCTGGCGTAAACAATACGGATGTTGCTAAATGTATACTTAATCTGTCTAGTGCTGGCGATTAACCATACCAGTCAACGTGGCTACAAAAACAGGTCAAACGGTCAGGTCCGCCGGATGGTCTTATAAGATAATCTTGGTCGATGAAAGCGTAAAAGTAGGTTAAGGAACGGGAAAGAATGATCGAATAACACTGCCGGAGAGGAGTCGAGAAAGGAAATTTTAACGGACGAAATATGATGCATTTCATCACACTGTCTAAGGCAGTATGCAATCTAGGAACTGTGAAGTCTACTTCAAAAATACTAAGTTCTCTAAAAATCTACATTGATAAAAGCATGTTAGGTGGAAAATCAGTTTCAATTTTAGAATGATTAGTTTCAAAATATCTCTCAACTTTACCTTTCGTGACAACAATAAACATACAACTTTCTTTTCAGTAAAACACGACGGTTTGCTTTCTGTAATTCCATCAACAGAGCGATAGAAAATTCAGACTACATGATATTTTACAGAATGTTAAATTTAGTTATATTTAATACAGTTCACGAACAGAGTGAAAGTAAGTTTGCTAGATAGTGGGTCAGCACTGGGAATGCGAAAAAGGTACCGTGATCCTGGGTACCGCGCTTTTCACAGCCCGAGGGTGGGGTGAAGCTAGCCCATAATTTCCGTAGCCTAAAAATTCTTTCTTTTCCCTACTTCATCACCTAAAAATTTATCAAATCGCCCCCTGTGATCTACAGGCAAACGCCATCGACCTGTTGCCTACCTTTCGTCTAAGGCATCGATAGTCTTTAAAATTTGTTTCCATAATTTCGCTTTGATGCTTTTGCATTTGATTTCTAGCGAATATCAGTTTTATCATAAAATAACGACCTTTTTGCTGTTGGTGTACACGTTTAGATGGTGCCCTAAACACGTGCTTAGTGTGTGCTGATTGGGTAATCCGGCCCTGTCTGCTATAATCAGTCTCCCCATCTTTTTGTGAGTAATCTCTTCATAGGCAGCTGTTCATTTTCGTAATTTGTTTCATTCTTTTTTTTTCAATTTCGAGTAGCACTTTATATACTCACTCACTTGAAATATATTTAATTATCTTTCCCGCGATCGTTCGTTATGTAAACAATCATTGTCCACGGTCTATTTGCCGGAATCAGTTGCTTTCTTGGCATTTAACTTTATTATCATGTACTTTTATACCCCGACATTTTCTATTCGTGCACAGATACACGTATGTCTTAATGTAAATATTGTATTATTACATTTCCATTTAGAATAATAGTTAATGTGAACGCCCACACTCGGGTGCCTGAAGCTCTGCATCAGCGGTTCTCAAACATTTTGGTCTACGGAGCCCTTTACTGTTCAACAGGTTAATACGGAGACCTACAGAGCTTTTGTTCATGTTGATTTTATCTATCGATGTTTGGTTTGGTTTGGTTTTAAGGACTATCTTCATTGCACACGGACAACTCTATCAGAGCTCCGATCTCCTCCCTTAGATCACACAAGGATGATCATAGCACAGTGCACGCATTCTGTAGCACCGGCGAGGAGCCCAATGTGCGTATACAGGAGTCACACTTTCTAAAATATCTTTGAGTGGGTATCGATGTTTACCATATTAGAATTTAAAAACGTTCAGAAATTTTGTAAATATATATTTATTTAAATTTACGTAACCTTAATCATAAATAATTGCTAAAACATCGTAGAAATAATACTATACTTTGTTAAAAATAAGACATTTTTCCATTTTTTCCAAAACCATTAATTTTTAATTTAATGAGAAGAGTGGCTTTTTTTTAGATTTTTGCAATGAACTTTAATGTATGTGCTTCGGGGCGACTGGTCCTAAGGCACCAATTATGGATTATGTTACCGTCTCACCCAGTTTTCCCTTGTAGGTCTGGGTACGGTACCAATTATGGAGTATGTGGCAGTGTGTAGGTTTGATGTTAGTTAGTTGTAGATTATTTTATAGAAATTTCCTTTCTCCTTTTCTTCTGTTTTAATCCATGCGATGGAGAGCATTAGTGGTTGTTTAATGTGAACTCTGACAATGACATCTACGTTATCCAACCATCAATAAATTTTCAACATCCTGGTCCTTAAAGATGAATTTTGTTGAAAAGCAAACTGGTCAAACAGTGACAACCAATGTACAACAATTAGGCAATTGGCACATCATATAAATCTTAGTTATTTTTCTTCTCATGCAGAATGCAATCCAAGATGCTCATCAAAACTGGTCAAATAATGTCAAGCAATATTCATCGATTATACATTTTGCGCACCAAATAAATCTTAGTCATTTTTCTTTGCACGCCGAATACAATCCAAGATGCTTATCAAAACTGGTCAAATAATGTCAAGCAATATTCATAGACTATACATTTTTGCGCATCAAATAATTCTTAGTTATTTTTCTTTTCGTGAAGAATGCATTTTCCTCCCGACACTTTAATCCAGGATGCTTCATAAAATTCTTCTGCAACATCAAATTTTTCCCTTATCCTGTGTAATCATATCTACGCATTTGCTTTCTTTCTGCGTAGTTTCCTAGATAGCCATCTAGTCTATTTTCAGTTTCAAATCCTTCATTTTTTAATTTCTCCTGTGCTATTATGTTTTCATTTTACACAAGTATGCTGAAATACAAAATGTGAACCTCAAGACGCAGCAATAGAGACCGCAGTCAGCGACTCATAGCTTGACTGCCTGCGTCAGGACCAGCGAACCAGAGCTGGTCAAGACCGCACTCCACCTCCATGTGGTGGTCCTGGAAACAGTCTGCAGCTGTGCAGGCTGGCTGAGCGAGTGTGGATCGAAATGGGAAGGCAAACCCGGTCCTTAAAAATGCCGTGCAGAAGTCGGATGTGTCGACCGAAAGGTGCAGATATCACAGCTACGTTGTAAACAGACACAACGCAACCACCGTCCTTTTCAGGGCGAACGAAGAAGAAGAAGAAGAAATACAAAACGATAGGCGATCGTACTACTTACTTGGATAAGTAACTGAATAAACTGTTTCGTGCGCACAAACACACATAGATGAATGTTGATCATCATTTGTTGAAATCCTCAACTGGGAGCTGGATAGACATTGAACGTCATTCTACGTGGTTCAATTTTCCAAGACTGCCGGGCTAATAATTTTTTGCCGACAATTTTGTAGTGGCTTGAGCTGGCTACGTTTTCATTGGTTGGGAGCTTATTCTATTTGGTAAATTATTGGTCAAACATCACGTTCTCATAGCGTGATGTAGCTGTCCTTACTTGCGTCATTACACTTCTATGCCAACTGTCGCCAAATTTGTCACGTGGCTTTTTCCCCAAAATTTACGTAGTTAGCTTCACCCTGCTCTTCCCTGCTCTTAGCTGTCTGGGATATTTTTATATTTGTTAAAAATTCTGTTTGCTTTTCTATAATGACTAATGATAGTTTTATTTTCGTTATAACCAGCTTCCAGCATGAATAAATGCTGATGGTGGTGGGTCATACGGCCACATATGAAAACCCATTTAATATAAGTAAGATTTCCATTATAAAAATTTTTGTTGCGTTAAATCTACCATTTTTGCTATTTTTTACAAACTAAATTTAAAAAAAAACAACCCATTTTGCTTCGCCAAGACCAACCGAAAAGGAATGCACTTTTTACGACTTTGCACTCTGACATAATGCAATGGCTTGTGAGAAAAAAAAATAGACTTAAATGACATTAGTTAAGTACAGATACATTAAAGGTATAATATTACAACTAACACTTCCAATAAAAATAGTGACACATCTAACACGCGGATTTTGCAATTATGACACTATTTCTATGGAAATAAAGACAAAACTATTTAATAAGTCAGCGTTTCTCAATGCCTGTTCACGTACCCCCTGAAGGGCTCTGAGTAGCACACTTTGAGAAACGCTGCTCTACAAAACGATCCTACAACCGTCTCGTGTCTCTTGGTAATCAAATAAAGCTTCCTACTTCTTCCGCTCTACAAGTCTTCTGCTTGTGGTGAGTACTTAGACGTCTTTCATACTGAAAATAATACAGGCAATTCCAGTCTAGCAGACTCTTTGATAACGTTATTCCCTGATGGGTCGGGCAATTTTTATTAGTTTTGTGTAAGTGTTAAGATAATCCATTTAGACGCGAGGATGGAGAAGGGAAAGTATAAATAGACAGGCCCTCAGGTTTAATCAATAAATGTTTTGCTATCACAACGAACGCAACATACTGCCGCAATTTATACATTACATCTTCACCAACTGTCACAGTAAATACATTACATCTTCCGCCAAGTGTGTGATAGATTGTCACAAGTGCAAAGAAATACTGACACAGTAAAAGCATGTATTTTCCCAAAATCCATCAAAGACAGCCTAAGAAACAAATGTACATTGTCGGCCGTCATTTTTGGTTGTGCTTACGATAGCCCTAATTCCTCGGCTTCCTGTTTCATTGTTCTTTGTCATGTTCTCTTTGGCGTCCTACTCTTCTCCTTCCTTGTGGGTTCCAGTCAAGGGCTTGTCTGATTATACTGGTTGGTTGTTCCCCGAGGATATGCCCATGTTACCGCTTTAATCTCTTCCTGTTTTGGCTGCTGTCGGGTTCTGTTCCCCAGGTTTTGTTTATTATTACATTTGACAATTTGGTACGACGGATGCAGCAGTGGCGATTAAGTTAATCTCACCATTAATCTTTATCATCTTGTTGACCTATTGTTTCTATTAAATTACTTTAGTTTTATTTATACTGGGGTGCAGCCTTTTTCTTTAGCGGTTCTTACTTTCGTCGTTTTGTCATCTCTTGTCTTGTTGTTCATGTGAAAGAAAACATTCGTCATCTCTTGTCTTGTTGTTCATGTGAAAGAAAACATTCGTCATCTGCACAATTATGATCATCTGGTCATTAGTCAAATATCAAATATACGTCAGCGTTTTCTTGTCGTTAGTTGCTTGTAACCCAGTCTATAATAGTAAGGAAGATCTTTGGTATAGGCAGACATTGTCTGTTCCTACTGTCTCGTGTAAAAGGTTATGAGAACTCCATTGTGTTGACAGTTCTACCGGTGCCGAAATGTTACATAATAAAACAAAAATTTGTTGTTTTTTTTAAAATTTATATAGTGTCTCAGTATTTCCTATATGGCTGCGCAGTCAGTACATGGAATATTGTTTTCAAAGTCCATAAATCTGGTGCAAGGGGTGTTTGCTATCAATTAAGTGTTCTACGATAATTCATTCTTATTGTGCTATGCTATCTGTACATCATCTACTTAAATTTAATTCTGCGTATACCATCTTAAATAAGTAAAGTTAATTAACAGGCACTTGTTGGACAGAAAGGAGGGCACCAGGCAACAGAAAAGAAATATAAGTGAGATACTTAGAGTGTATCGAACCAAGGAACACCCAAACGGCGCTGTTGTATTATCGTGAAAGTAAATCATAAAAGGCCGCATAGCCAATTTATTCCCCCCCCCCCCCCCCCCCCCCACCCCCCCCCCCCCCCCCCCCGGCAAAGTGTTTCATTGGCCGAGGTCATTCTCAAACACCTAAACAAATATACAGTCATGCGCCGCATAACGTCCGTTCGGACAACGTCCGACCGCATTTACGTTCGTGGTCCCATGAGGTTATAATAGAGTTCAGAAATCCCGATCGGAGAATAGGACGTAGCGGACGTAACCGGACGTAGCGAAAGCAACAGCTTCCCGCACGCAACACGTGTATCTCATGTCTCTTGTATACAGTACAAAGCGATTGCGATACCAGGCGTATAATGGTACAGTACATATATAACTTATAATACAGTACTTATGTTTTTATAGTCATAATAAACGCCTATGTTACTGGCCTTTGTATGTACTGTAAATAATATAGTTATTTTAATGTGAACTTTCGAAAATATATTAGTAATTTAGTGTAAGTTCAGTATCTTGTACAGTACAGAACTGTACCAACAACAGCCTCCAGACTCACCCAACTCTACGTTAGCTCTGCAAGCTCCAATTGTGGTAAGTACAGATTACATATTAGCCTAAATACAGTATACAGTATTTTACATTATTTTTCTACTTAACCCATATACTGTACAGTATTACCTTGCCAGATACAGTACATTAGCTGAAATACAGTACTGTATGTGTACAGTATCTTGGCTATTTAGTCAATACAGGTATGTGACAGGGCGCCCCAATCTTGCCCTCTAAGTATGTACCCGTTTTACATACTGGGTAAAGTTTATTTTATATTTTTATCTTTTCTCTTTTTCCTTCTAATAAGTGTTTCTGAAGAGTCATAAAACGAGAGTACTGGTTTGGTTCACCAGAGGTAGAAATTCTCTTCGATATTTTACGGGACCCAGGTTTTTATTTGATTCGGTTTCCTTGGACTTTGTGTGACATATAATGTAGTACTCTTTCATCAGAGATCATCCAAACTGAATGCAGAACTAATCCATGATAGAAGTTCCAACAATAACTTTATTTTATAAGTCTTCCAATTTTCACAGACGATTTGATCATATAATTATAGTGTCGGTTGCAGATTACAATGTCCTACTCTATTATATTACGTTGGAAACTGGTACCAAAGAGTATTTGGTATTATTCCAGTTTCGTATGTAGCTGTTGTGTAATGCAGAATGTCATCGTCAAAACCAACTAAGAAGCTGGTATATTTTGAACGATGGGAGAGTGGAAGACAATTAGGGAGCTAATCTCCAAAATAATAAGTTCCAAAAAACTATTCTAACAATGTTCGATCTTACACACAAATGACTGTTTGTCATTGACATATATCAAATCGAGCGAATTCATAATAGAGCGAATTCATAATATATCACATCGAGCGAATTCATACCATTTCTGCGTCAAAGCAAGAAATACACTGTCCAATGTCAGGGGATAAAATAGCTTGAGTCTATCTGAGTCTACTTCAACATCGGTCTGTCTCAATATCACGACCATCTCGTTGCAAGGTCAGTAGCTAAAGACTGCTAAACATTAGTCTTCATAACGGATGTCTTTTATCCAATGAATCTATTGGCTAAAACCACTGGTTACAATTATTTGTGTACCACCAATGTATATGTCATCGATAATGCACTAGTAACGTTACCGTCACCTTGTCGTCATTTCCTATAACTGTCTTTTGTGTCTATGTTAAGTTTCTTTTGTTTTATAGGTTAATTATGAATTACGTCATCAGTCTCTGTTGTCTCTTATGTTAGATAGAATTGAGGGTATCTTTTATATAATGACGTCATCAATCCGTTCACATATGTCCCCATGCCATAAAAATGTATCTCAAGAGACATTTTCCGGTACTATCAGTCGGTATATCTATGTAGCATCTTAATTTTAGAGTAATAATAATAATCATAAAACACTTCATATCGTGCATGTATGGGGAAAACTTAAGAGCGAATGTCTGAAAACTCGGCATTGGTTGAAGTATCACATAGAACAGGTCGTAAATGTGGCAAGGACCTCTTCATTTGGTTTAAATCCTGATGAAGGACTTGTAGAAAGACCACATAGGCATCAACTGTTCGGCTTCACAACACGATGAAGAGCCCAAGGTCTCTTAAAGCTGGATCAGTTTCAGTAAGGTCTTTGAGTGATGAGTAATAACGTAGTCGTGGAGTCAGATACCTCCCTTACAAACTAGAATCTAGTTGAATCACGATGTATGAAATTTGTCGTAGCTCCGCAAAGGTTTATGTAAAGGGGAAACGCTTCTGCCAAAATGCAAGTTACAGTTTGTCAGCTAATAATGACATGAGCTGAGATAAAAGCATGCCCTTATCCACGTGGGGTGAAACATTGCGAGAAACTTGAACCATAGGTGTGAGATGTGAAGAATCATCAATAACCATGTCTACATCACACGAGAGGCGTGGAGATTTCGGTTTTCTTCTACGTTTTTTAGGTTTGACATATATTTGATCTTGCGAAAATTTCGGAAGCTTGGCAACAGGGATGGAATCGGAAAATGAAGAATCGTATCTCCGTTTATCTGCTAATTTTCGCGTTTCGTTCATGTCCATCAAGGTAGTATTCGAAGCTGTAGTCATTGAATCATTTTCTGAAACTACGGGTTTGGAGCAATCGATATCGGATGGTGTTGATAGTGTAGATTGAGGAAAATCAAGATTCATACTTGTTTCATTATGTTCGATTCTTTCATCAGCAGCAATACGTTCTTGTCTTGAAATGAGACGCTGTCTAAGTTCTTGTAGGGGAACGTTATCTTCACTTGATGACGAACTTCTACAATCTTTAGCTCTTTGAATCGCATGATCCAAACGATGTGGTACAATTTCTGACTCTGAGGAAGAATGTTCTGATGTTTCCACTGCATCCGAAGAAGATGAAGAAGGAGATGGAGGTTGGGCTAACGTAGATAAACGAGTTGGTCTCTGGAACTTCGTCTCTGGTACATCAAACGGTCGGTGATCATCAAGTCGCATCTGATTGACGTGAGCTTTTGTAGTGGAATTGCGTTCTTCGTTCCACAAGATATAATTAGTTGGAGAAGTTTGTTCCAATATTTTGTATCCGGGTAACCATCGGTTGTCAAATTTATCCGTCCTAACATGCTTCTTATAGTATACTTGGTCACCAGGCTTGAATTCTTGCAGTGTAGAGGTTTTGTTACGGATCCTGGCTCGTTTAGCAAAAGCTTTTCGAACGTTTCTGTGAGCAATGACATGTGCCCTATGTTTTTGCTGCAAAATAATCTGTATCGGACATTCACCTGTATATTTCCTCTGGGGAAGCAAGATGTTATCCAAAGGAAAATTTGGTTCTCGGCCATAAAGTAAGTAAAAAGACGAAAATCCTGTTGAGTCATTGATGTTCATTCTTATGGCTTCTAAGGCTTGATTTATGTATATATCCCAATATTGACTGTTACCTTCCGTAAGTTTTGCTAATATGCCATGTAGGGTAGAGTGCACCCTTTCGTTTCTTCCATTTGATTCTGGATGATAAAATGAGGTTTTCGTGTGTTTTATATTCATTTTTCTTACTGTTGAGGCAAAAGGATCTCCTACGAACTGTTTGCCATTGTCTGTTATTATTCTCTGAGGACAGCCATGTCGCGGAATGAATTGTTGTAAGAAGATGTCTGTAATGAGAGCTGAAGTAGCATTTTCTAAAGGAAAGCTCTCTGGCCACACAGAATATTGATCCACCAGGTGTAATATGTATTTGTGTCCGGACAAGGTAACTGGATACGGTCCCGATATGTCTAGACTAACGACTTCCATGGGATAATGTTGATATGACATTTCCTGAATCGGTGCTCTAATCATTCTCATATTTCTGAGTTTACAAATTTTACACGTTCCTACATATTCTATGATATCTTTTATCATAGTTGGCCAATAGTATCTCTTTGTAATGACGTCGAGGGTTTTATCGCGTCCGAAGTGACCATTTTCATCGTGAAATTGTTTCAATACAGTTGGCACCAATGATGTGGGGATACATTTCTGCAGTAATCCATTTTCTCTAGGACTGACATGATATAAAATATTGTCTTCAGGTAATATCACATAGTCTCTCTTTTCTTTCGGATTGGTACGTACTTGTACTATAATCTTGGTTAATGCTTCGTCTTTCAGTTGTTCCTTCTTGAAGATTAGACTCTGTTCAAAATCTCTAGATTCATCGCCATCATCAGTTCTCGAGTTCTCCGTAGGTTGTGTTTTCTGTTCTTGACTATCAGGAGGCCCAGTGTCTTTTCTATGTTGGATGAAGTCAATGGCGGAGATTTCTTTCGCATTATCATCTATTTCAGTTAAGTCTTGTTGTTTCAGATCGTCCACGTCTGTAGGTTCAGGATATGGTATTCTCGATAATAAATCTGCACATGTGTTTAGTCTACCAGGTAAATACTCGATCTTGGTATCGTAATTTTGCAAATTGATAGCCCATGTCTGAAGCTTTTTTGGTTGTTCTTGGGGTTTAGTAAGCCAATTTACTAGAGGTTGGTGATCCGTTTTTATGATAACCGACGTTCCTCTGATATAAAAGTCAAACTTCTGCAAAGCATAATGAATTGCATAAGCTTCTTTCTCTGTTGTCGTCCATTTTCGTTGAGTTCTGCTTAAAGCATGTGAAAGAAAGGCTATCGGTTTTTCTTGAAGAATATTGGCAATCACTGGTGGTTCATTTGGGGATATTTCTTGTACCAAACAAGCTCCAATTGCAGTGTCGGAAGCATCACTATAGATGATCATGGGTTTTGTGATGTCTGGATGTGCCAGAAAAGGTATTGTGATTAGTGCTGACTTTAGGTAGTCAAATGCTTTCTGACATTTTTCTTCCCACCTGAATTTTGCATATTTCCTGGTTAAATTCAGCAAAGGTTCGGCTACTTTTGAGAAATTGATTATGTGTTTTCGATAGTAAGCACAACATCCTATGAATCCTCTCACTTGCCTTACATTCGTTGGTGGAGGTATCTTCTGTATTGCTGCAATTTTATCGTCATCTGGTCTGATTCCATTCTGATTTACTATGAAACCTAAATATTTGATCTCTTTTTGTAGAAAGCTGCATTTACTCAATTTTAACTTCACTTTGTGTAAACGTAATCTGTCGAAGACAGTCTCTACATGTTTAAGGTGATCCTCAATGGTTCCATTGGTGTGTATTAAAATATCGTCTATGTAAGCTGATGCAAATTTGTGTAACCCTTGTAAAACTTCATCCATCAAACTCATGTATGTGGCTGGACTTGTTTTTAACCCAAAAGGCATCACAGACCATGAAAAAGATCCCATGTGAGAACAGAACGTGCTTTTCTGTTTTGCATCCGCGGACATAGGAATAGCCCAAAATCCTGATCGAGCGTCTAATGAGGTGAACCAATTGGATTTCCCAAGCATCGCCAAAATGTCGTCTATGCGGGGTAGAGGATACGATATTGTTTTAGTAATTTTGTTCAATGCCCTATAGTCACCGCAAAATCGGTGAGTTCCGTCTTTCTTGGTGACTATTACTATGGGGGATGACCATGGTGAGCGAGATCTTTCAATAATACCAGCCGCTAACATTTCCTGGATAGTTTTCTCTACGATTTCTCTATTTTTTAGAGGAGTATGATATGGCCTCAGACTTATTGGTTCTTCCGATGTAGTATGTATTTCCATTGTGACGGTATTTGTTCTCTCCAACTCCATATCAGAGATTGCAAATACATCTTTATGTTTCTTTATGAAATTCTCCAGTCTATTCTGAAATTCTTCAGTAGTATGTAATTGTTCTAGTAAAACTTTCATCCTGTCTGGATTTTCATCATTGTTGTTTTTGAGAAGACTGTATTGATTTCTCGTCATTTGGTTCTGACAAGCTGGTTTTGAGGGATAATATGATTTGTTATAAAATTTGCCACTTCTTCTATTCGGCCAAGCAGAAACTGACTCCACAGTATAATATCTGCTTTTAGAGGAGCAATAGTTACTCTTCCTTCCATATGTCTCGTTTAATATGTCTTTATCTCTTTCATCAAGGTATGGATCGAAATTCGTGCATTTCTCTCTGGTGTCTGTTTCTGAAATCTCATTCGAAATACATTTTCTGTGATACTCTCTTCTCTGGGACTGGAGGGAGGAGATGGGATAGGGACGCTTCTTATTCCCCGAAGGAAATGTGTTTGGAAAGGTTTTGGATGACGTTTGAGTAGAGAGGTTCACATAATCGTCCTTGTAACTTGATAGTTTGTGGGAGATCTCATCCTTTGGTATTTGAACTTGTCCTACAATCTTTCCTCTTGGGATAGTAAGAGTGGTTCCTGAAGAGTTAACAATCATTATAGGAAAGTCTCTGTTCTTACTCACTATTACAATGCCATCTTGTAATTCCACATGTGGATCATCCGTTTCTTCATTCTCCATCTGAGATACATAGATTGTCTGTCCTATATTTACATAAGGTGAGTTTTTTATTCGAGCCTTTGTTACAGTGATAGAACTCGGCTTCAAAGTTACTGGAGCGGCAGTTCTTATCAACGTTGCGATATGTACGTCATCTTGTAGAGGTATATAACTGCCATTTATTCTGAGCTGTTTCAAATCAAAGTATATTCTGGCATTATTCTTTCTAAGGAAGTCTCTCCCGATTATAAAATTTCTAGACAGTCCTCTCGTTATAATAAATGAGTGTTCTAGCATTTCTTCTCCCATTTTGAAATGTATATAGGCAGTTCCTAATGCTTTCAGATCCTGTCCCGTTACTGATTTCATTCTTACTGTATGTCTTGAGAACTTCGTCATGTGTTTTATCTGATGGTACAACTTCTCTCTAATCAGACTAACCGTCGCGCCAGTGTCTACGAGAGCTCTGAAGTTTTGTTTTCCTATTTTTAAAATGCAAGAACAAGGGTCTGGGATAATATTTATGTAGGCTTGATCTTCTTTTAATGTCGCTGGTTTATCAGATAGAGATCGATTCTGCAGACCATCACATCCGATCTCTGTTAATGTGACGTCCTTCCGTTTCCCATTCTCCTTGAGGTTGGTTGGGAGTCATTTCTGTTTTGATGATGTCTTCTATTATTATTTGTCTGATAGTGATTTTGATACTGATAATTTCTATGATGTATTTCTGGTCTTGAATTGTTGTCCCCAAAATGATTTCTGGGCTGTGAATTTCTGTAATTCCCTGCTATATGTTCTTGACCTGCACAGTTAAAACAGACGGTGGTTGGTTGTTGGGGTTCTACATTGTGTATTCTGTAGTCTCTTCTGTGGTTACTCTGTAGTGCTGGACTTCTCTGATTCTGGTATGAGTTATTGAATGATCTTCTGTGATGTTCTTGATTTATGCCCCATCGATGTCTCGAATGATCAATTTCCATAGGTTGGTGCATTTGTTGATCATGTTGGGTATGTTGGTATTCATACTCTGGTAGCGGACACCTTCCAATCCGTTGTTGGAATCTTTTCTTCACATTCTCCTCATAAACAGCTAATTGTATTGAGGTAGTTATTGACTGAGGATCTTTTCTGAGTAGATGAATTTTCAGTGAATCAGAATACAGTCCGTCCACAAAAATTCCGACTAGATGTTTTTCCAGATCAGTTGATGGAATGTTACCTCCAACAAAAGCATCTTCGGCGAGGTTTAATAGCCTATCTCCGTACATTTGAACACTTTCCTGTCGATCTTGCTTTATTCTTCTTAACATCGTCCACGCGTGCTCAGCGTCGGTAATCTCTGAGTATCTTGATACCAATATTTTCTTGAGTTCTTCAAAGGTCTCCATCGGAAATGCCTTTTCCCGCCGTCGGACAAAATCTGTGACCAGGCCCTCTGATGACAAAAAAATTATTTTCTTCTTGTCAATGTCTGTAGTTGCATCTATCAAGTAGGCGAATTTATCCACGTCAACCATCCATTGTCGAAATTTTTTCGAATCCCCATTGAACGGTGTGATAAAGTTTTTTATATTGTTAAATTTCGCATGTTGGTCAACACGTTGAAGAGTGTCAGTCATGTTTCGTAATGCCATTAGGTTTGTTTCATTTGGATCCACTGGAAGTGGTATTTGATGTGCATTCATTTCTGGTTGATTTTGCTGTAGGTTCTGCATCATTAATGCCTGTTGTTGGTTATGTTGCATTTGCAAAACATCCATGTAATTATCCACGTGTGGGTTCGGTTGCGTCATTTTCTAGCAGTCCACCGAATCCTGGTTGTCGCGGCTCCAATTTACCCCTCCTATGTGACAGGGCGCCCCAATCTTGCCCTCTAAGTATGTACCCGTTTTACATACTGGGTAAAGTTTATTTTATATTTTTATCTTTTCTCTTTTTCCTTCTAATAAGTGTTTCTGAAGAGTCATAAAACGAGAGTACTGGTTTGGTTCACCAGAGGTAGAAATTCTCTTCAATATTTTACGGGACCCAGGTTTTTATTTGATTCGGTTTCCTTGGACTTTGTGTGACATATAATGTAGTACTCTTTCATCAGAGATCATCCAAACTGAATGCAGAACTAATCCATGATAGAAGTTCCAACAATAACTTTATTTTACAAGTCTTCCAATTTTCACAGACGATTTGATCATATAATTATAGTGTCGGTTGCAGATTACAATGTCCTACTCTATTATATTACGTTGGAAACTGGTACCAAAGAGTATTTGGTATTATTCCAGTTTCGTATGTAGCTGTTGTGTAACGCAGAATGTCATCGTCAAAACCAACTAAGAAGCTGGTGTATTTTGAACGATGGGAGAGTGGAAGAGAATTAGGGAGCTAATCTCCAAAATAATAAGTTCCAAAAAACTATTCTAACAATGTTCGATCTTACACACAAATGACTGTTTGTCATTGACATATATCAAATCGAGCGAATTCATAATATATCAAATCGAGCGAATTCATAATATATCACATCGAGCGAATTCATACCATTTCTGCGTCAAAGCAAGAAATACACTGTCCAATGTCAGGGGATAAAATAGCTTGAGTCTATCTGAGTCTACTTCAACATCGGTCTGTCTCAATATCACGACCATCTCGTTGCAAGGTCAGTAGCTAAAGACTGCTAAACATTAGTCTTCATAACGGATGTCTTTTATCCAATGAATCTATTGGCTAAAACCACTGGTTACAATTATTTGTGTACCACCAATGTATATGTCATCGATACTGCACTAGTAACGTTACCGTCACCTTGTCGTCATTTCCTATAACTGTCTTTTGTGTCTATGTTAAGTTTCTTTTGTTTTATAGGTTAATTATGAATTACGTCATCAGTCTCTGTTGTCTCTTATGTTAGATAGAATTGAGGGTATCTTTTATATAATGACGTCATCAATCCGTTCACAGGTACACTACAGTATCCCATATAACTTTGCTAAGTATAAAGTATGGTGTTCGCACAACGTCCAAATCGCATAACGTCCTATTTCACAGAACGTATCGTGGACGTTAAGCGGCGCATGAGTGTATTCTTCTTCTTCTTTGATCCTTAGCCGCCGACCGTCAAAGCAGTCAGTGGCAATCACGCCTAATGGCGTCTTGAAGGGCAACAACAATTTGATTCAACTTTGCTCGGTCGGTGGCCATCCTTCGTACAGTGCCCCAACTCTGGTTCATTCTTTGCATCTCAGCCTCCACAGTCCTCCGCCAGGTTGTTTTTGGTCGGCCTCTCTTTCGTTTTCCCTCAGGGGTCCAAAGCATAGCTGCTCTTGTGCATGAGTGTGTGTATATATATATATATATATATATATATATATATATATATATATATATATATATATATATATATATATATATATATATATATATATATATATATATATACTTACAGTACTTACTTAGTCGTTCCCCTTCTACCGTGAGGTGTGGAGGTTTGGAAGAGAGAGCGCCAGACTATTCTATCGGCTGTCTTCCTCCTGGCCTGGTTCCATTCTAGTCCTCGGTCCTTCAAAGATTGTCTAATGTTGTCCTCCCAGCGTACTCTGGGTCGTCCTCGGGGTCTGGATCCTTGGCTCTTTGTTTCCCATGCTTGTCGTGGTAGCCGATCTTCTCCCATTCTGCAGACATGGCCAAACCATCTTAGTTGGGACTGTTCTACTTGGGTCTGTAGGGGGTGGCATTTTAGGCCTTGACGTATCGTCTGGTTGCGTACCATGTCTCTTCTTGTTACTTCAACCACCTTCCTCAGATACCTCATTTCTGAGGTTTGGATCTGGCTTTTATGGGTTGTAGTCATTGCCCATGACTCGCATCCATATGTCAAGACTGGGAAATAGGTGGAGCGGTATACAGCCATCTTCGTTTTCTTACCAACCTCTCTCTTGCTGAGGAATCTTCTATTTATGGCCTGAAAAAGTCTCCCAGCTGCTGCTTTTCGAGTGGCCAACTCTTCTTTGATGCCTCCCTTTCGGTCTATAATAGCTCCGAGGTATTTAAAGTGGTCGACCTGCTCCAGGACCTGTTCTCCCAGCTTAATCTGATGTCTTCTTTCTTCTCGTGATATCACCATGGATTTTGTTTTAGAGCTGCTTATGACCATCCCTCTCTTCTCCAGCTCTTCCTTCTAGACTTGCAGGTTGGATTGGAGATGTGCCTCTGATTTAGCAATCAGGGCAACATCATCAGCAAATGCCAGCTCTGAAATATAGACCTGTCTCATCTTCCAGTACCCCACTGAATACTTTCTTGTTCTCTCCTTACATGCCTTGATGACATCGTCCATAAGGAGTATGAAGAGGTAAGGTGATAGGATATCACCTTGTCTTACACCAGTGGTGGTCCTGAACTCTTCTGACTTATGGTTTGCTGTCCTCACATAATTTCTGCAAGACTTGTAGAAGCTCTGTATGGCATGAATCAGAGGTGCTGGAATATTCTTCCTTGCCAAACAGTCCCAAAGTTTGCTCCAAGGGACCCTGTCAAACGCCTTTTCCAGATCTATGAAACAAAGATGGATCTCACTCTTATACTCAAGGGCCTTTTCACTCAGCTGTCTGAGTGTGAAGATTAGGTCTTGAGTACTTCGGTTTGCTCGGAATCCGCACTGGACCTCATCCAACTGTGGCTCAGCTAGGCGTCGGAGTCTCTGCTCTAGGATTCTAGAGTAGATTTTTCCAGGGACACTGAGAAGAGATATGCCTCTATGGTTTCCACACTGTCGATTGTCACCCTTTTTGAAAATTTATATATATATATACTCAAACAGATTATCTCGCTTAGTTTCCTCAAATCTGAAAACAACAGTTTTCGTGATTGTACTGCATCACGCAAATCCAAGCAAAACTTTGTCACGAAGAGACGATGATGTGATACCTCTCATCCTTATCTCAATGAAATCCAAGACACACTTGAACCTCTATGTGCGAAGAGCGATTCTTACAGAAGTTCTCGAGCTGGTACTTAGTATTGTATCTCGTCTCCTGAATATCCAGTCTTTGGCAATTGCTCTTTTATGTTGGGCACTTGCCGGACTGGAGGTTCAGGAAAGAAAATCTCAACAGAAAAACAACGATTATTGATATTACTATGGAAGGATAATTGCTCGCACTTTGATAAATAAGTGCTTGTATAGAATAAAAGTATTGAAACTGTATGACAAGATCACACATGTGGAACTGATGACAAGATCACCATAACTCATAACAAGAACCATACAAGTGCCAGTAGAGCAGGAGGTGAGAAGAAGACGCTCACGTTCGGCAGGACACACACTGAAGAAACCTGTTAATAGCATTACAAGACAGTACGTGTTCTTAAACTCCAAGGGTAAGAGAGTTGGAGGGAGAGTGAAAAATGCACGGTTAAGGAAACTTAGCACAGGCATAAAAACCATGAAGGAAACATTGTAAGACTTCGAATGGATGGCGTAGGATAGGACGATTTAGCATACATATATTGATGGTCTATGATCATTAAGCGCTGACAAGTATTGCAGTAAAATAACGAAGTTACTTTTCTCAGAACACTGCGAAATACCGACATTGCGATTTAGAGTAACACGTTGTAAACACCAATTTCTAGGAAGGTTATTATGTACTGCAATCTATGTCATCATGGTCATCATTTTCCTGCTTTCCTCACGGAGCATAAAACCACTACTGCAGCTAGTCCTCCTGCCAGTCACTAACTCTTACAGTGGTGGTTTTTGTGGAAGTTTGTTTTACACGATGAAGTCGCCTGCCTCATGCACAACCTCATGTTAGTGGCATGTACGACATGCACGAGAGTGCAGTAGTCCTATTCTTTCTTCGTATCTTTCCGGAGAACTTCACGAGAACTTCACGAGAACTTCACGAGGCAAGCTGTGTACTTCTATAAAAATAAAATATCTTTGTTGAAATGACAAAAATCCACATGAAAAATTCATAGCATAAATGAGGAACATGTCCTCTGTATTACCAGTTTTTTTATATGAATTACATCAGACGGGAATAAATTTGAGAGTGTGTCATGCGTAAACAGGATAAAGGATAAAGTGGCGACGCATTCGTGAATGGAATTTAGATAGTCTGGCTGGTGGCGAATACTTAATATTTAGTTATGATGGCCGACAGAATCAGTAGCAATTTTATGAGATGACAATCAGTATAATGCGGGGGTCAGGTGGTTCGAGAACGTTTTGAATGAGATACAACGGACAGACAATATGTGTCTGAATAAGAAATTCTGTTTAAGAGCGGAATGGGCGCAGTGTGAGATAATCAACTTATATACATTGCTATTTTTGTGAGATACATTGGACACCGTGCCAGATTGACAACTTTGGGTATGTCCTGTGTGAGACAGCTTTAGATATGCGATATAGTAGACACT
Organism: Oreohelix idahoensis; assembly: GCA_024509875.1. NCBI lineage: Eukaryota > Metazoa > Mollusca > Gastropoda > Stylommatophora > Oreohelicidae > Oreohelix > Oreohelix idahoensis. The sequence goes on along the minus strand of JAMPIV010005112.1, from coordinate 390,393 downwards.
GTGCGAAATAATTAACTTAAGGTATGCGATATAGAAGACACTGTATGCGATAATAATCTTTGGGTATGCAATAAAATGTGTACACTCGATGCGATAATAAACATTGGGTAAGCGACACAGTAGTAGTAGACAGTGTAAGGTGTAAGAGAAAGTAAGATCTCGTTGTGATATATGACGAGTCAAATCTTCGATCATTACATTTTCCTTGCCATCCTTTACTTTTTCTGTGCCCTTCCTTTTCATTTTTCTCACCCGCTACTAGACGTTGTTTTCTCTTTCATTGTTCATGGTTTTCGTATCACATCTAGTTCTAATTTGTCACTCCCTAATTTTACCTGATCGCGTGACCTATTATTGAAACATCATTGACTTCTGTTTGTGCAGAGCAAACTTGCCACATTGACGTTTAGCTTATCGCCAGCTCCAGACGGAGAAAGAGTCTACTCGGAGCGACACTCCTATTGTTAACTCCGACTTCTTTTTGGGAAGATACACGCTACCAGGTTACCGCATGATAAAGTGCTAGTATGCAAACATGATGTGATAAAATACACGGAATGATCTTACTAGGATGGAGGAAAAGACCATCTTGTTGATAATTAATACAGCAGATGGACTTTGCTGTGATAAACGATTACAAGGAAATAATATCTTGGAAGAGATTATAACGTTAGATCTGTGAAGGAGTGAGTTTGTAAACATGATAGGCAAAAGGGAAGAAGGACGACCTTATTTTAGACATGAAAGACATGCTGATGGATTTGTAAATGACATGTAAAGAAAATATCTTGTGGGTCATGCAGAATGTTCTACAGATGAAGGTAGTGGGGGGAAAAGACCCATACTGATATCAGACACTAATTCCTGGTTTGATGGGCATGGAAGGGCTAAAATAGACCACTTCTGATTGGAGCTTTTTCCAACGAAACTACATGGACGTATGAGCGAAAATGTCGCATATAATCTGTAACATTTTCAGACTACTTCACTGTTTTTCCAACTCGAGTAGAAACAGGATTCCAACATAAGGACCGGACCAAGTATAGACGATCTTCTGATATTAGACAGAAAGAAAACTCGACTATAGTATAGGAAACCATGAGTCCTAGTTACTTTTCCGAGACTTTGTTGACATATATTATAATTTCTCGGAAAAACATGTCAGATTGTATTTTTCTTTAATCTGAGCATATGGTGCATAGCGAGAGTTAAAATATCTTAATGAGAGTAATTGAATCATTGATAAAAGTAATATTCTCTCTTAAAATGTGTAAGGTGGGAAACAGAGTCCATTTGCTGTAGCTATTTTGTATAATGTGTGTGTTATTAAATTATAATTTTAGACCGTTAGTTAAAGCTGCTAATTCTATAATAGTTATAGGAGCTATTGCATTGTTGTGTAGCTTTGTAAGCAGACCTCTTGCACAAGAATGGCCGAGTCCTAAAATCTTTACATCTTTTACCTTAATTTAGACAAAGATTTAGGATTGAGTGAGAAAGATTTAGTTGAGTAAATTGATAAGTCTGTAAAGGAAGAGAATGCTACAGTTCGTGAAGAGAGAATATTAGAAAGAGAAGACGAGAAGAACAAAGCAGAGAAAGAAGCCGATAAGGCCAATACGGAAGCCGAGAAGGTCAAGACAGAAGCCGAAGAAAAAGGAAAAGAGAGAGGAGAAAAAGCAAAGCGAATGAAACACGAAGCGGAGGAAGGAGCGAAGGAGAGGACATTTGAAAAGGAAAAGGCCAAAAGAGCATAAAAGAAGGGAAAAACCGACAGTTGATCAGAGTGAAAGAACTAAAGAATGAAGGAAAGAGAACAGACTCTTGTGCTAGTGGGTCGAGAAGTTCCCAAGGCAGCGACAGGAGAAGCATCTCACATGTGGCGGCGCCTATTGCGGCCTGTTTGCAGCCTCAGAAGAAATATATATTTATTTGTCAAGATTCGAGTCGTTAGCAGCTACTTATGGCTTAGAGAAGGAGCAATATAACATAAAGCAATCCCAGAGTCTGAGGGGATCAGCTTATGATGTAATTCTGAATATGCCCACCGCTGCAGAGCAGGGGAGACAAACAGGCCCCATAAAATAGACACAGTGTGAGAAAGGCAGGTTTGGTATGTGATGTAGCAGACACTGTGAGAAAGACACTATTGTTATGCTATATACTTTGAAAGAGATAGTCAATTTGGTGATGAGATGTCATCCTTATCTTCATCATGAATATCATCATCCATTCTTTCGCTTCCCCTGCAACACGTGACCGTAACTGTTGTTCGTCACATGTTGCTATATCTTGCTGTCTTCTTTAGCTTTGTCCATGATTTTGTCGTTCCTCTTGTTACAGTAACGTTCACTTGGAAATTTAGTATTTTTATTTTGGATTTTTTTCTATTGATATTCATATATTTCTCGACGCAATGAAAGCCCCTCTGACTTCTGTAATTTTATTTTGTTATCACCGTCCGTTCCTCTATGTTGCTGACAAGGAACAAGTTCACGTCTTGTAGGGCTGTTTATCTTAATGTAATATGGCTATCGTTTGCCACATTTATTCTCATACACTTTGTCTTTTTTTGTTAACTACCATGCATATACAGTAGTAGGAAACGACTATCGGTGTTGGGTACATGGCCGGTTACCCGAAAGTGTGAATTATTAATGCTGCCAAATACTTCAGGAACATGAACACGTCAAAAGATTTTGTGTGCAAATTATTTATTCCCATTTCTTTGTTTTAGTTATATTAATTGATACTTAGCTTCGTAGATGCTTCAGTCATATGTCCATCTGTCTTTTCTAGCATGTCTAGTGTTAAGTCATATTTTTATTAATGGGAGTTAAGTGTTAAAGACTCATATGGACGAGTCGGAGTTTTGTTACACACGCTAGTAAGCACGCTTTTCGTGATGAGATGATTTTTTTCAGTTGGGGGCTTTGTGCTCTGTAATTTTTGAACATAGCTCAATCTGAGTCTGTGTCAGTCTTTAAAAACAAATATGATAAAGAAAGTGTTCGAAGGTTTTTAATGATAGTTGGGGGGAAGAAGCGGTTGAGTTTTGAGCTGGGTTCTCAAGCGGTGAGTCCGTGATGAGTAATTCTCACGGGGAGTTGAACTAAGGGTCGGTGATCTCGACAGTGCGTTCCTGGCAGAGCTTCGGGATGGTCGTTATCTATCTCGCTAGTGTGTTCCAGTGGATATTTTTTTTGTAAAGGGAGAATTTGATATTGAAGATATCTTTGAGGCCATGGATTGTACCGGCCATTATTATTATGATTCATATTTCCTATGATGGATTTTTCCCTTGTGATTGGAATAGATATATTGTGCTCAGAGTTGCGGTGCGCAACCGTTTGATGAATAGTTATTGCATGGATTTACTGTTATAATACTGCGTTCTACAGCCTAATGAGAGTTGTGGTGTGCGCATCTGTTTTGATGGATGTATTACAGTGATTGCTATGGGATTTATGGATTCTACTTACTTGATGCTTCATGATTTGCTATGAACTGTGTTTCTACAATGTCAACGTGACTGTGTTGTGGTGTTAATAAACTATGTACGAGTCAGAACGAGTTCCACTGTTTCCTGACCCAATGTGGCTATGGTGTGTGTGATTGCTATGGATATTTAATCTTAGAACTTACGACATTCGCACTCATGGATATACACATTACACACACACCACCCCGAAACACATTCAACGCCCACAGTGATCTGCTACTACCACAGACATTTACCCAGCAGCAGGACAATATTACGTTCTCTTCTTATGCCCCAAACTGTTGGTGGTAACATAAAGTGGTGGCCATTCTCTCCATGCCTGTCTACAAAGAAACACACTGTTACATAAAGTGGTGAGCCAGTGATATGGGGTTATCTCATCTATAGTACTTGAACAGTATTCCCCAGACCAACCACTAACATACAGTGGTGTGTTTGACATTATACCTCTACTACTACAAGGAGTTACGGATTTCCCGCAGTGGAAATTTTCCAGCGAGTTTTTTGCTGAAGCAGTTTAGTCCACTGTGTTTGGTAATCCGTGACATCTCTGTTTAGGTGTGACGAAACGTTTCATTGTTGTGGTCGTAGTATTTTCTCTGTTCCTTAGTTTTTTGATTAATTTGTTTGTGGGTGTCTTCCTCTCCTGGCTGTCTTTTATGTCTATACAAATTTTTCATTTATACACTGTGCTGTTGCTTGTCTTGTCACGCTTTACGCAGTGTCATTGCATTATTTGCAATATTTTTTCTTAAGTTTGCTTTATTGATTAGTTGATTCTGCGAACGTGGTCATTTGTTTTTTATATCTTGTCTTTGTCACTGTTGTTTACGTTGTCTATTTTTCTCATAATCGGATAATATTATAATGCATTTTGCTTGTAATTAATAACATTGTTAACTGTTGAGAAGGTAATTGTCCAAGCTTCTAGGGACATAAACTTATTTTAATTATAGGTGATTAATACATATAGTTGACTTAGTGAGTCACTATGGATTTTGATATGAATCCTGAGGACATGAGGCCTGTGTTGGAGTATTTATTTGAGGAAGGTAGGGATTATAATAGATTGCAAGGCCCAGCACTTGAAACATATGTGATGGACCGTTTCTTGGTTCATGCGTCATCAGCCCTAAGGTATGTTGTTGAGAATAAGTTTCATTCCGTTCCTCATTTAATAATGGCTAAGGATTTAGCGAATTTACTGCTTGTGGACCGTCGTGTGTTTTTGGATCAACATATTAATGTTAAACACGATCATATATTGAAGAATATACAGAATATACTTCACAACGACATTCCTGATGGTCAGAAAAAGGTGGAACACTCATGTAAAGAGAAAGCTCTTACTGATGAGCTACAGCAGTTGAAAATGCAGTGTGAGAAGAAGTTGTCAGCAATGGATTTTGAAAATGCTGTATTGAAGAATAAAGGGACGCTGTTGATAGCGGATAATAATAAATTTGGTGAATTTTCTCTTAGACAGAAGAAAGAGTTAGAGGATGAGGTAACCTCATTGAAACATATGTTGTATGACCAGATAAGTAAGGTGAGCTCTTCCGCGCATGAATTGGAACTACGGTGGGAAGATAATGAGAAACTTATGGATGAATATCAGAAAAGTAATGAGACATTTAGGATTTTGTTTGATAATTTGCAATCAAAATATGACAAGTTGAAGTCCGATCATGAATCTTTGATTACGGAGTATGTTAAGTTTAAATCAGAAGGTGGAAAAGGGGAGATTGAATCTCACAAGGACAATAATGTGTCATCCATGAGTGATGATTGTTTAACTGATGACAGGGTAACGGCCTTAGAATCGTTACTCCTGAATAAAAAACATAGATATTCTGAACTAGAAAGGAAAATGCAACAGCAGATTGATGAATTTTCAACTAAATTGAATACGGTTAATTCCTTACTTGTTAGTGAGAGAAAGACAGCTACTAACTTGAATAAACTGAATAAAAGGCAGGGGCATTAGATTCTATTACTGAATTCGTAATCTGTTAGATTGAGAAACAGAGTTGATGGCCTGTTAGATATTCTCTTAAACAACAAGATGTTGTCTACTGTCAAGGTTGACAGTGGTAGACATAAAGTTGATAATCAACACTTCACAAATGCAAAGAGTCAGCCATATGCACTCAATGCTAACTATAACATTAAACATGGTGTAAACAAATCTTTTCGTGGCAAATATAGTTTCCCACGTAATAACGATACTGTTTCTAATAGTAGGGATTCTTGGCGTCAGGCCAACAAAAGTAATCCTATTGTAACAGTCAGTCCTTTAGATCACGGTAAATACGTTGATAAATGTCATGTCAAGGCTCCACAGACAAACCGTGCATCGACTTTTCAAAGTCCTGATAAATTCATAATAGGAGACAAAACTATTAGTACTCGTTCCCAAAATAATACCCATTATGTTGGTAACAATAAGGATTCAACCATTTCTGTGCACAGTGGTTTCTCGGATGATGTTACTCATCATACTCAGCACAGTCAGTATGATGCACCTGTTAAGCACATACCCACATGCAAAAATACAAGCAATTTTGGTAGGAGAGATAATCGTGATTTTAGACAGTACCAAGGGGGTCCATCAGGTAGTAATTTTCCTTCTCCGAGAAATTGGAGACAATTTAACAGACCTCAACATTTTGGTTCCAACAATTCTGGAAATTATGGAAGGGATAACTACACTAGAAATTATCAACCTTACAATAATTTTTCTTGGAGACAACAAAATCCATCTAATAGGTATTTTGACCAAAGGGGAAATAGTAATCGCAACAATGCTAACTGGGGTTCAAATCAGAACAATAGTTTCAATAGAGCGATTAACAATGCTCCCAATAGAGATAATAGCGGTGATAGATCTCGATATGACGGTAGATCTCCAAATGATAGATCGCATCGCCATGCTAACTCTGCTCAACAGGAGCCCCAGGTTATTAATAATCAAAGTAACAATAATAATAGTGTCTCCAATGCTACTGATTGCGCTGCTTTCGATTTCGAGAGAGCATCTCAGTGCCCTGAGTGCACAACTTTGTTCCAGCCTACAGCGGTGACTACCTTGAGTTGCGGTCATCCTCTACCTACTCTTCCTGCCTTATCTACAAATGACGGAAGAGGGTCTCTTAACCTATATAATAAATGATTCTGGTTTAGTCTGTGCTACTTTCTCTGTTACCTTTTCTCGCGTAATGGAGGAAGGTTTGATTAACATCTTACAGTGGTCAGAAGTTTACACAGCCACACGCGGTAGGTTAAATATGAAGTTAATTGTTGCCTTTCATAAAATCCTACCGTTATTAAAATAGTGATTTTCATTTATGTTTTTCACAGCAACGGCTTTTCGATGAGAATCAGAGCTGCTATGTTGATTGATTAGGCTGTTACTTTACAACCTGGTGTATTTGTCGCCTTATGCAAGTTTTGCTGTTCAAGTGAAGCCAGTCGGCATGTTGACTTCCGTATTGGATGATTTTACCTCTTCATGTTCATAGGATGTTTCAAGACCACTGTAGTTTTCCTTACTATGTAACTTCTTTAGGATAGTAGATAGTATTGTATATTAGTATAGTATAGTATATTAGATAGTATTGTATTAGGATATGGTATAACTTCTTTAACATAGTATGTTGGTTCATCGTTATACACTATTTCATTGCCATGTTATTATTATATGACTGTGTTCTGATAATGCACCATTTCATTCTCATATTATTCTTATACTACTGTGTTTTGATAGACGTTGAGCGGGTGACGATTGTACTGATGATACTATTGATACTTAACTTAACATTACGAGACATTTCGGTATTGTACATTTTTTGTAAAAAAAATGAAGACAAGACAAAAGATATTTATTTTCTTTTCTGACATTGTAATGTTTTTTTCTTTACCCAGCGCTTAGTTGTGCGTCAGTGGTAACGATTTATAACGGTATTATTATTATTTTTTTTTGGTGATGTCCATAATAATTCATTATTAGTACTTAATAAGTTTATTAACTGGTTGAAATTGTCTATTATGCTTTATTTAGTATAACTTTCTTTTGTGTTTTTCGTATATATAGACATTGTCTTTGTGTTCTATGCTGTTTGGCCATAAGTGTATTTATTTTACATGCACTGCATTGTTTAATTTATAATGTTATCAGGATGTATCATTATCTTCTTTCTTTACATACATATCTTTCCTTTCTTTCTTTGCTGGTCATTCTTCATTTCATTCCATCTCTTCTTTTTACTATCCACTTGTTGGTTCTTATATTGTTTATGCTTCCATACTTCATCTACGTTTGCATTTGATTCTATTTACATACTTCTTCTTCATACTCTACTCATACTTCCATCCTTTTATTGCTAGGCTAATTATATGACTTAACATAATGTAATTTTTTGTTGTAGATATGAGTATTCCATCGACCTCACATTTTTGTTCGATGTAATTTTCAAAAAAAAAAAAAATGATGATATCATTTTTTTTCCCCGGGGTCGGTGTACTCTGTTAAGTCATATTTTTATTAATGGGAGTTAAGTGTTAAAGACTCATATGGTCGGGTCAGATTTTTGTTACACACGCTAGTAAGCACGCTTTTAGTGATGAGATGATTTTTTTCAGTTGGGGGCTTTGTGCTCTGTAATTTTTGAACATAGCTCAATCTGAGTCTGTGTCAGTCTTTTAAAACAAAAATATGATAAAGAAAGTGTTCGAAGGTTCTTAATGATAGTTGGGGGGAAGAAGCGGTTGAGTTTTGAGCTGGGTTCTCAAGCGGTGAGTCCGTGATGAGTAATTCTCACGGGGAGTTGAACTAAGGGTCGGTGATCTCGACAGTGCGTTCCTGGCAGAGCTTCGGGATGGTCGTTATCTATCTCGCTAGTGTGTTTCAGTGGATATTTTTTTGTAAAGGGAGAATTTGATATTCAAGATAACTTTGAGGCCATGGATTGTACCGGCCATTATTATTATGATTCATATTTCCTATGACGGATTTTTCCCTTGTGATTGGAATAGATATATTGTGCTCAGAGTTGCGGTGTGCAACCGTTTGATGAATAGTTATTGCATGGATTTACTGTTATAATACTGTGTTGAGAGCTGCTGTGAACTGCGATGTATGCAGTCCTTTTGATGGATATTTTTGCTGTATTATTATGTAACGTGAGCTGCCGTGTTCTGCAGCCTTTGCACTTTGGATTTGTGTACCTGTAACTGAACCTTTGGATATTGATTATAAGCAGTTATACTATGAGGTACTGCGTTCTACAACCTAATGAGAGTTGTGGTGTGCGCATCTGTTTTGATGGATGTATTACGGTGATTGCTATGGGATTTATGGATTTTACTTACTTGATGCTTCATGATTTGCTATGAACTGTGTTTCTACAATGTCAACGTGACTGTGTTGTGGTGTTAATAAACTATGTACGAGTCAGAACGAGTTCCACTGTTTCCTGACCCAATGTGGCTATGGTGTGTGTGATTGCTATGGATACTTAATCTTAGAACTTACGACATTAGCACTCATGGATATACACATTACACACACACCACCCCGAAACACATTCAACGCCCACAGTGATCTGCTACCACCACAGACATTTACCCAGCAGCAGGACAATATTACGTTCTCTTCTTATGCCCCAAACTGTTGGTGGTAACATAAAGTAGTGGCCATTCTCTCCATGCCTGTCTACAAAGAAACACACTGTTACACTAGTTGTTTCTATGATCAATTATTTGTTTATTTATAGCTGTCCCCAGGGATTAGAGTTGTCACTCTTGTACCCTTTGTTATTTGGTACCAGTTGCAGGATTTCTTCCAGACCCAGACGGTTTCACCAACTCAGCAGGTTCAACATAGCTATAACATACCAGGCCTGATAAATAGTGGGGTTGTGTAATGCCATGAGAGTCCTCTACACTAGAGCGGTTTTTCTTTCTGTGATAGAGGGCATATGTAAACTGTAGAATCAAGATCTTCTAGTTACTCAAATGTCCATTGTACGCCTGTTTTCATATATGTTGTTGTTTTGTTTGTCTCATTATCTAGATCATAACCATGAGAAGATCGTTGTTGAGAAGAGATATCATTGACTGATCCCCTGTGTACTGAGACTTGGACTTCCTGCACACCACTTGGTCGCTGGGGACACCGCAGACGATGAGCGCTTGACAAGTAGTCGCCACTTGTGGTTAGCGATTACTAGTCTGTACAGTTCCGCGACAGGTAAATTTGTTCATTGTTTTATTTTGCCAAACCTTTCTTTTTCTGTCTGCCTTGATTTCTGTTGCCTGTACAGTGCGTTGTAGGAAACTCTTTGGTAAACTATGTGATCTTCATGTATGGCCATAGCATGTAAACTTCCGTCTCTTTATTGTTGAGAGATTACACAATTCAGAGTAAAATATTTACATCTAACGAGCAATCATTTTATTTCTTCTGTAAGAATGCTTCATTCTTCAACAGAAAGCAGGGTTTCTTAACCTGTGGTCCACGGGCTCCATGAATGGATTTTTCATAACCTACAACATAAAATGTGAAATTTTATAAAATTATGCTTTTATTTTCACTTTTTTTCCAAGAAGGGGCACCAGCTTTCATGGGAAAATCAAAGGGGTCCATGGCTTTCATGGATTGCCTCCCTTGCTTTGCAGTAGTGGTCCACCAGTGGCCAAAACGCTAGAGTATCTAAAATGGGTCGTCAAAGGTGTTTACCTTCGCACAAGATTACTCTTGGCAGATTTGTAGGTAGAAGGGTAATGACGCTTCTATCCCAAGGGACTTTTTAAAAGATAATTTAGTAGTCAAGAACAATGCGGCATTGGCAAGGCAATTGTTAACTTTTATATCTGATCCGCCGCCTTTTGTGAAGAATTAAGTAATGATTTTTAGCCCGTTCAAGCCCCCAGCTGGTGTAAATGCAGCGAAATTCCTTTTTAGAAGAATTAGTTCTGTAAATGTAAATATCAGTCTAAATGTAGATATATTAAAGGGTCTTGCTCATACCTTTGCTTTCATACTTATAATAACTGAATAAACAATTATTGTTATGTTTTAAGATAACATGTAACAAATTTAATAATCAATTAGTTTAACAGGTTAAAATAACGATGAAATGATGGTGACTTTTAGAGTTAAATAACATTTTTCGTCATTGAGACTTGGTGTGAGGATTTAAAATTAAAATTTAATGTCCGTTTGCTGGTGCCTTTTACAAGCTCTTAGCTGGTATAAGTGGGTCTTGCAGCCTTGGTTTCGTCAATTCTTTGGTGACGATAACACTTCACAGTCTGATAGCTTCGTTCCACGAACATTTAAACAAAATAGAAAGAACATATGCCTCTGCTAAGTACATTTGTTGGCTGAAAATTAACAGGCGCATTGTCGCACTGTCCACCCATCAATGTTAGTCTCTCTGAATAATTAAATTCTTGAGTATACACAGCGTAAATCAGGGAAGATGATTAGTAATCACCAATATTCTTCTGGGTATTAAACTGGGAAAATATGTGCTTGGATAGCGCGAAATCAATGATTTGCCAGAATTAAAATTAGCAAGATAGATATATCTCTCAAAATGTAATCATCACTCATCACTGCACCAGTCGTAGTCGGGGTCACATCTGCTGTCGGTTGCCTGAACGACTAGCAAGAATAAATCACAAGCCCTTGCTGTAGTGGTTTATGAATATACTATTTTTATATGTTGAGGTTACCAGCCTCATATATAACCACTTAGCAAGAAAAACATGTCAAATTCACATTTGTAAAATAAATGTTTACACTTACCCCAAAGTAACATTTGGGAACACAATCTACTCGCACAGTTTAGAATGGACACAGCACTTTATTAGATGCTTAGAATCACTTGGTCGGGGAAATTATAGTAATCCTCTTATGGCGGGTGTTCTGCGAATTACTTGGTCTGGGAAATGTTAGTAATCCTCTTATGAGGGGCGTTCTGCGAATCACTTGGCCTGGGAAACTTTAGTAATCCTCTTATGACGGGTGTTCTACGAATCACTTGGCCTGGGAAACTTTAGTAATCCTCTTATGACGGGTGATCTGATTCCTTAGGTATCCAGACTTCGTATTTAAAATGTGGGTTTACTTTTAAGTTTTAAAGTTGCCCAAATACTTTTGTCCGGGTCCTTTTAAGTTTCCAGTCTCTGTATTTAAATATGCAGGTTTACCTGTAAGTTTCAAGTTGCCCAAATACTTCTGATCTGTCATTTATAATATAGGAATCCTTTGTCCGAACCTTCTCTTTCTGGCTCTAGGTAGTTACTGGCGTGACGTGGCGATGCAGTCTGATTTGTGTCTCCGATTTTGCTATATTATATTCCCTTCCACTGTTCAAATCCCAGATTGTACTTGTAGACAAATTTTAAATGAAAGTTAATGTCTATTCCGGCTTCTTAAATCAAACCAATCGAAAGCTCATTAGCACTATCGGGGTTGGGGTGTTTAAATTCATAATCTCCCACGCGTGTTTTAAAATATTACATTTTAAAATTCCATCCTGAGATCTCTTTCTGATACTGATGTAATACTTCTGCCAACTCACAAACAAATCTGTGAACTTATTTGATGTCCCAATGCTACCTTCCAATATTGCCTCCCCCAGACAGATTATCTGTAATAATCTTGATACAGGGATGGTCACGGAAGCTATTATTTCATTATCGCCTGGTCCTCTCCCCTCTCAGACAGCGTCCCCAGACAGACAATATGGTATTCTATTGAATCGATCGTGCACGAAGAGCTGGCGCATACAAAGATAATCTCTGTCAAAGGTTGCTAGACCGACTCAAAGAGATAAACGTATTACCGCTGACCGGTGTAATTAACCTCGATAATACTACAGGTCACTTGTCGGAACGTAAATATGTCTAGGAGTGGTCGCAGCAAAAGAATATAAGGGCAATAAATATTCAAAATATTAGGACATGAAGAAAATGAAGAAAAGAATTGATACTACCGGAGGGGATGAATGAGCGAGAGAGGGGCCAAAAGTACATTCACAAAGACGATTTGTCACATACCCCGTCACTTAAGATATTGCATTAAATATCCCAGTTTGGGCGTGAACTTTTGCGTGGTGTGTGCCTACCTCTATTACTCTTCTGGATGACAGTGTTCTTCTCCTCATTATAATGTTGGCAAGTGTTTAAATTGCTCGCTTGGCAATGAGTACAGCTTAAAACAAACTGACGCACGACTTCCCACCGTTTGTGACAAAAGTAAACCTCTTTAAGGTTACTCATAATGGTTCCCAAGAGGACATGTTCCCCCGATAAGGATATATGAGTCGCTTTCATAACGGAAGGTCTTAAGGGGAGAGGCACCAAAAGCTGTTTCCCCCGCCTCGTCCGTCGATACATAATCCTATCCTCTGTGTGGAACGTTCCAGTTGAAGCATGGGTTGTTTTTATCCTATCGGCCCTCTGATCAGGCATGCGACATTATAAGGGCCGGTTTTCGACCTCTTGCAATCCGATATAAAGTGTGTATCGGTTTTGCACAATTTACAATATCGTCTTCCAGTTCCCTGGGCTGAATTGCTCTGTTTCTGCCTATGGTAATCCTGTGGTTGTTGCTGTTATGCCATGTTGTGGAAAGTGTTGGTCTTATTCTTGGAGTCAGTGAAGGGGCGCTCATCTCGTTTGGGGTGACTATCGTGTGGGCGCCTTTTAGCCGGGGTCAATTCCAACTGGGAGCTCTTGTACCGATCAGCAAACACTACCACCTGATCAAGAGTTTCGGCCCCGTGCTCCGCCAGGAACCGTCTCATGTCTGGGGTGAGCGATTCCCTAAACTGCTCCACAATAATCATCTCTTGAAGCCCTTCATACGATTCGTCGAAGGTGCTGAGTGATCCCCACTTCTCCAAATACATAACCAGACGTGTAGCAAACTGCTTATAAGATTCGTCTTTTTGCCTCTTGGCTTCCAGGAATTTGATCAGAAAAGTATGTGCATTCAGCTGAAAACGTTGAAGCAAAGCTTTCTTCAACAAATCATAATTGTTTTTGTCTTCTGGTGCGATTTTGAGGAAGACATCGTAAGCAGGTCCTCTCAGGCTCTGAGATAACTGCATAGTGTATCTCTCCCTATCTAATCCATAGGTGGCAGGTAAAGACTCAAACCTAGCGAGATAAATGTCTATTTCCTCAGAAGCCCCCGAGTAAACATCTAACTGAAAACAGGCTGCGCTCGGAACTACCACGTGGGAAATATTTCCCCCATCACTACCTTGAGAACTCTCCGACCCATTAGTGCTAGAGCTAGATTCAGTTCTTTTCCCTTCGATTTCTATTTCTTTAAGTCTGAGTGCGTGGGCTCTCTGATGTTCCTTTTCCGCTCTTTCGCCCTCCTTTTCGGCGTTTAGTCTGTCAGCCTGTTCCTTCTCGAATGCTCTTTGTTTTTCAGCCTTATGCTATTCAAAAGCTCTTTGCTGCTCCTCAAAAGCTCTTTGCTTTTCATTCTCTTCCTTTTCGTGTTCCCGTTGCTTCTCCTTGTCTTTCCTTTATAATCTTCTCAGTTCTCGGGCCGTGGCTTTCTCGGCTTCTATCCTGTCTTTGTCCTCTTTCACATAAGTAGCTGCAAAATCAGGTAAATCTTTGCCCGATAAGCCCATCTCTTTAGCAACATTTAAGTAAAAAGTGTATAGATTTTGTGATTCGGCCATGCTGCGCAAGAAGATTGTTTACAGGCTACACGAAAAATGGAATTGCTACTAAACACTAATATAATTAGCCGCTGTAATGTCAAAATACTAGCTGACTAAACTTACCTGAATCACAACTAATGACAACAGCAGAAATTAGGCTTCAGCAATGGACACATTTTTCCTCTTCCAATTATTTTTAGAAAAGTTTTTTATTTTATCAATTATTAATTTTACTATTAAAATATTTCACGTTATTTATTTATTTATTGCAAGACGTATAAGTAGATCTATATAAACTAATAACTAACACCAATCTTTCAGTAAATCTAAAATTGCTTGTCAGATTTCTAAGAGAATTAATCTTCAGGTTACTTATTAAAGACGAGGTCCGCAATTTTGATTGATCACAAATGCGTGTCCGAGTTAAAAAATCCCGGAGCGAGTTGCCCAGTTGTCACGGATTGCCTCCCCTGCTTTGCAGTAGTGGTCCACCAGTCAAGAGTATCGAAAGTGGGTCGTTAAAGGTGCCTACCTTCGCATAAGATTACTCTTGGCAGAGATATAGATATAAGGGAAATGACGCTTCTATCTCAAGGGAGTGATCACAAGATAATTCAGAAGTCAAGAACAATGCTGCATAGGGCAGAGCAATTGTTAACTTATATCTGTCCGTCGGCTTTTGTGAAGAATTTAACAATGGCTATAGCCCGTTCAAGCCCCCAGTTGGTGTAATCCAACGAAATTCTTTTATAATTATTGGCTCTATATATGTAAATATATCTCTAGATGTCTATATATATATAAATGTATATATTAAAAAATCTTGCTCATACGTTTGCTTTCATACTTCTAATAACTGAATAAACCATTATTGTTTAGTTTTAAAATAACAAGTAACAGATTTAATAGTCAATTAGTTTTAACAAGTTAAAATAAGGATGAAGTGATGGTGAATCTTAGATAAAAGTCCTCATCGAGACTTGATAGGGGAGTTATAAAAGTCCGTTTGCTGGTACTTTTTTTTTACAAGAACTTAACTCTAGGTGAGTCCTGTCGCCGTAGTTTCCGTGACTTATTTTTGGTGATGAGTGCACTTCTCCACATAGCTCGTCCAATGTAGGCGGTCAGTGTTGATGCTCTTCTCTCACACTAGCGGCGTAGTAATGTTAGTACTTCAAACCGTCTGATAGCTTGTAACGACGACCATTTAAAAAAAAATAAAAAGTACAAATGCCTCTGCTAAGTACACTGATGAGTTGGAAGCTTAACAGGCGCATTGTCTCTATGTCCACCCGCCAATGTTAATCTCTCAAAAGAATTAAATTCTTGAGTATACAGCGTAGCTCAAGGAAGATGATTAGAAATCACCAGTACTCTTCTGGGTATTAAACTGGGAAAATGTATCTGGACAGCGCGAATAATGGCGAGCCTGAAATACTAGTAACAAGGTACATATATCTCACAAAATTATATGATACATCTGATGCACACGTGATGTAATCATCACTCATCACTGTTCCAGTCGGAGTCTGGGGTCATCTCTGCAGTCGGTTTTCTGTACGACTAGCAAGAATAAATCACAAGCGCTTACTGTAGTGGTTTATGAATATACAATTTTCATATGTTGAGGTTAGCAGCATCATATATAACCACTTAGCAAGAAAAACATGTCAAATTCACATTTGTAAAATAAATGTTTACACTTACCACAAAGTAACCTTTGGGAACACAATCTCCTCGCACAGTTTAGAATGGACACAGCACTTTATTAGATGCTTAGAATCACTTGGTCGGGGAAATTATAGTAATCCTCTTATGGCGGGTGTTCTGCGAATCACTTGGTCTGGGAAATGTCAGTAATCCTCTTATGACTGGTGTTCTGCGAATCACTTGGCATGAGAAACTTTAGTAATCCTCTTATGACGGGCGTTCTGCGAATCACTTGGCCTGGGAAACTTTAGTAATCCTCTTATGACGGGAGTTCGGCGAATCACTTGGCCTGGGAAACTTTAGTAATCTTCATATGACGGGTGATCTGATTCCTTAGGTATCCAGACTTCGTATTTAAAATGCGGGTTTACTTTTAAGTTTTAAATTTTCCCAAATACTTTTGTCCGGGTCCTTTTAAGTTTCCAGTCTCTGTATTTAAATATGCGGGTTTACTTGTAAGTTTCAAGTTTCCCAAATAATTGCGATCTGTCACTTATTATATAGGAATCCTTTGTCCGATCCTTCTCTTTCTGGCTCTAGAGAGTTGCTGGCTTAACGTGCCGATGCAGTCTGATTTTTGTCTCCGATTTTGCTATATTATATTCCTTTCCTCTGTTCAAATCCCAGATTGTTCTTGTAGACCACTTTCCAATGAACTTTAATGTCTATTCCGACTTCTCAAATCAAACCAATCGAAAGCTCTCCAGCACTATCTGGGTTTGGGTGTTTAAATTCATAATCTCCCCCGCGTGTTTCAAAACATTAAATTTTAAAATTCCACCGCGTAACCTTTTTCTAATAATGCTGTAATACTTCCGCCAACTCACAAACAAATCTGTGAACTTATTTGATGTCCCGATGCTACCTTCCAATATTGCCTCCCCCAGATATATTATCTGTAATAATCTTGATACAGGGATGGTCCCGGAAGCTATTATTTCATTATCGCCTGGACCCTCGCCCCTCTCAGACAGCTTCCCCAGGCAGACAATATGGTATTCTATTGAATCGATCGTGCACGACCAGCTTGCGCATACAAGGATAATCCCTGTCAAAGGTTGCTAGACCGACTCAAAGTGATAAACATATTATCGCTAACCGGTGTAATTAACCTCGATAATATTACAGGTCACCTGGCGGAACGTAAATACGTCTGGGAGTGGTCGCAGCAAAAGAATATAAGGGCAATAAATATGCCAAATAATAGGACTGTGGTAAAGTGGGATGATATAAATATTTATAGGGACTTAGTGTACTGACTGAGATCAGCTGTGAAGGTATCTGTATCTAATATGTGTAGTGTTTTACAGATAACCTTACTTACTGCCACATATTTATATCTCAGTCAGAATTATTCTGGAATATTGTGTTGGCAACGTTATATGTCTAGGGTTATGCAAATGATGAAGTGTAAGTCACCACAACAACAAACAGATAAACAATTTAATTATTCCACCATACTTGACAATACTGTGACACTCACAAACAGTCAACACTCTAGAAGACTATCTTAAAAGATTCAATGATAAATTTCAGATATATACAGATGTATTGATTTTTTCTACAATAGATATCCTGATTCAACTACACAGTAAACCAGGCAATATTATAACATGTAATTACAAATATTATGTACACAGTGATAAATGTGGTCTGTGCATTGACATACAATATTAGTAATCTATGTGTGTGAGTTGTGATGTGGTAATCTGAGGTAATACTGGTTTTGTTCTTCAAGATATGTTCTTATTGGTCATCATGACTGCATGTGCTTGTGTATGTTGGAACTAGTATTGGAGATGGTCTCAGTTCCGAACATTAAAACAATTAATTACCCCTCTTTAATTAATACAGTTCATTTTAAGAGGAGGGGGTACAAATTGTTGAGCTCTGTTGGCCACGAAGGGCTTAACTTTCGTGATGGCGGCAGGCAAAGACTCCTCTGCTAGACTTCTTCACTGGTTCTGAAGACACCTCACTGGTTACTACAGGGACCAAAGAGTATGTTGTAGCCTCTGGATTCAGCAAACGCTCAGACCAGGTGCGGCTTCAATAACTAGGACCACAGTCCCTGAAACAAGAAGGATGTACCTCCTACTTCAGAACCAATTTATACTATCTGGCTAGACTGAGCACAATACATCACAAACACAGAGTTCAGAGCTTTAGTTTAACTGCTATCTTCTTCTGAAGCAGTTTACTCCAGTATTAACCTCCCTAATGGTTACTACGCCTCTGCACTTTCAGCTATAAGTCCTTCCATGTCATAAGGTAGGTGTCAGTGTACTATGTGGTAATTCCATGTAGTTTGACTTTTCTCCGACACCTTCTGTTCAGGTTGGAGCAATATATATATAGATATAGGCCTTGTCTCATGTTCGCTACTGAACTGCACATATATACAGACATAAATTATCAATGTACATTCAATTTTCATTAAAAAGAGATCAAATATTTCAACCTACCACAATTCAAGGAAATAAACACAGATATGTTGACTAGCAATGAATGTAGGCACAAATACTGGCACAAATTCCCATCTGCTTATGTTCCAGGCTTTTATTTAGCAAAAATATGAGCTGGCTTCAACGCACTGTTGCTTTATCAAGCTTATTTGAACTAGTGGTCTCGAACTAACGCTATCAATTAACTATATTAACAGACCTAACCAATCAGGCCATTTCTACCCCATCGTTTGAAAAAAGTACTCTTACTTCCGTCTCCCTTGACAACAAAAGATAGCATTTATAGTCCGACTAATCGTGTTTAGCCTTACATATCATTCCATCCAATCAATTCAAATGTAACTTGTGGCCTATTTCCGTACAATGGTGGTTTAAAATTCTGCCACTGAGCGACTCCGAGTTTTTAGGTTGTCTGACACCCTCATTATTTTCTTTTGCCTATAATTTATTAATTCCTGGACTATTTGCGTAACACTTAACATATTCTGTGTCAGCAAGCCCTAAGGAATCCAAATATCTCAATTTAAGGGAGCTAGGTGGCTGCGTTCAAAATGTGCATTTTCTACCACCTCCTGTTCACTTCAATCCCCATGTGGTGTCTGGGTACTGTCATGTTTTCATACGTAAACCCATCTAATGTCATCTTTCCTAATAAGCGTTTTTCAGGTTTTTAAAACCTAACTCTGGGAAGGGTAGTGTTTTTATCACTGTCCGTCTGAAAAAAAAGTTAGTGCATGTGGCCTTACACGCGTGATAGTAGTAATTGTATATCGCGTTACGCTTGTTGGGGGTGGCATTAATAGCGAGACGCGTGTTTAGTGTTGCTTGCGTTCCTGATTTTCAGCCCTCCCTTCTTTCCATCCTACATCCATCTGTCCATTCGTAGTGTAATTAATTTAGTTCATACGCAGTGTGCCTCTCAATGTTTTTTCTTAGAAATGCAATACCCGTTTTAATGTGTTGTGGAAACGCTTGTATTATGCAGTGGCTTGTATTTAACGTGGAAACGTTACAATTTGCAGACAAAGCATAAACAAAGGGGATTTCGAGTACTGTCATTGCGACAGCACTGTTCTTTACCATTCTTCTTCCTTTTATAGAATTTATTTGTTAGGCTTTACATTTACTTTTTAATTTATATATGTGGATTTAGAATTTCACGACAAGGACGATGAAGAAAATGAAGAAAAGGAGTGATACTGCCGGGGTGGATGAATGGGTGAGAAATGGGCACAGAAGTGCATGCACAAAGCCGTTTTATCACAATTAACAAGCAGTCGTTGTTCACGAATTCACAGTGTAAGAGAAGAAGAAATAGACGACAAGAAAATAGAGAAGAGAACTGGAGACAGCATTTAGAAAGATGAGGAAGACATGGAAAGACATGTTCAAGGCACGTGACAGGAGCATTTAGCATGTATTTGTTGAATGCCAATGCTCTGTGGGGAGCTAAAGGTTGTTGGTTGATTGTATGATCTCGAGCGGGTTGAAACTTATAGTATCTGCTTAAGGTATATGTCAGAAATGAACAACCACTCACAGCAACAACTCTCCAAACAGCCAGATCACTCATACTAACAACAAACAAAGAAACCTGGCTGAACAGATGGGCCATGGGAAACACTGGGAGAGAGGTTTACAGACATATGGCTGGTCCTGATAATAATGACAACAGCGGCCATCTTACAAGGAGGGATCAGAGCACCATTTTTCGGCTTAGATCACAACATATACCACTCAACAGTCACTTGAACAGAATCCAACCACAACATCTCCAGAGTGCCAGCTATGTAACTACCCCTACGAAACTGTTGATCAACATCTCTTTGAGTGCTTCGCACTCGATGATGTTAGGAAAATGCTCCTTCTTCCCAGGCCAGATAAGTGGAACACCTTGTACGGAGAAACAAAACAACTTGCGAAAACATGCAGATATCACTACATGGCATTGGGCCGAAGGGCGAGAGCCCAAGCGCCGCTAGATCAATAACAACAACAACAACAACAACAACAACAACAACAACAACAACAACAAGATATCTGTCAGATGATAGTGTCTCTAGTAACTAGAAGTACATTCCTACTTACTCAATTTAACTTCATAGCATAGAAAAAACGCTAGTCCGACCAACCTAGGTAGCACTTCTAAGATTAACGGGTTTTTTTTTTTTTTAAAGAAACCGTGGTCACAAACAATATATGCAAATTGAAAGTCGAGCCAGTAGAGTACTAGCTTCATGAATTTAAAGCGGCCATCTGGATATCTTTTCAGGATAAACCGTAATGGTTAAATCGAATGAGACAGGCGGTCAGATAGGTAGTGTCAGATACTTCATGCTAAATGTTAGCTTTAACGGAGGGGAAAACGACTGATGAGGGAAAAGAGCGCATCGAGAGATAATAAAGGGCTGCTAGTGAAACCGATTATTAGACTATAAAACTGGACATTTGCATTCGCATTGGCTTTCGAAAGTATTATACAAAAATATTTCATGATAATTCACAGGCTAAGTGAGTATTCTTAAATTAGTATTTTAAATCTAGGTTATTTAATAAAAGAAATAGTATACAAATCAATAGAACTTGCTAGCTTCTAATCAACGATGCAACGTAAATTTAGATAATAAATAAAAGCTGAGCTCTGTGAGTAGTAAATAAATATAGGTCAATAACTAGTTTCTGTTATTTAAATTGATGTATTTAGACATTTAGCGGTTATTCAAGTGTTTCAAGTTTGTTCATTAGCCAGTGTTAGGATTGCGGAACTGAAAAACGAAATAAGACGAGTTTTGCCTCCTGTTGACGGAGGTGTGCCCCGTTCAACCTGGGCACATGGTCCGTCGGTTATTTGAACGCGAATGACCGAATACTAAAAAAAGCTTGTGGTCTGGTATAACTTGCATTGTGGAAAAGCGTGCTTATAATCGCAGATTTGCTAATTGTCTAAGGAAATGTCCTGTAACAGACAGTGATTAACAAATCCCGTCAAATTTTCGAGAAAATGAGGAAAAGGCGCGCATTGCACCGCGAAAGCTACATTGAAAACCATTAAAAAAGCGCAGTCCTTGCAAGTTTTTGTAGATTATGCAACTAGTTGGATCAGGATTATAGGTCATCGCAAGTAGCTCTTTGGCACGCACTGTACTGGTCGTATTTTTACAAATGTATTCTCTACGTAGGACACTTTTATTCAGTATGGGAGCTCCTTGGTTAATCCCTTGAGTGCATCGCGTTATATTACTACACTTCTTGTCCTTCTTTCACAGAAAACTTCTCTGTCGCTTTTGTGTTAACTCATGTTCGTGTTATGTGGATTACTTAAGGCCTTGAACATTAAGCTTAAAATACGTGGACTAGACAGGGAGAGAAAGAGACACACACAAACGTAGACACACACAGAGGGAGAGAGATAGACAGAGCAGTTTGGGGGGGGGGGAGTTAAGATTGTATGAAAGACGGAAAGAATAACCGTAATGAAAATGAAAAGTGAGTAAGGACTACGTAGCAGACTGAAAGACAACGAAGCAGCGATTGAACAGTTACGAAAACAAGAGATGAAAATTAAAAAAACAAATCGGCAATAATCTGTATGGGGATAAGAAAACCGTTTTGAAAAAATGATGTTGGATAAAGAGAAACCAAAGCACCAAAGGGTGCAGTCAAAACGATATTCAAGAGAATACACGTATGACAGAAGATACTGAAGAACAGCGGAGCAGGGAGAATATGATAGACATAGAATGGGTGCACAGAGAGAGAGAGAGAGAGAGTGAGATAGATAGATAGATAGAGACAGAGAGAAAGAGAGAGAATGAGAGAAGACATAGGAAATAGGATACGGCAAAGACATAGATCAGATATAAAGAAAATCTTTCAGTAGGAATAATTTCTGATAGAGAGATGGGCAAGTTTTTGAGTCATAAACTGGTTTCTGCGGTTTTGAGGCTCAAAGGTTGTCAGGGGAATCAATACCTCGAGTTTGACATAGCGACAGGGGACATAACTTCATCTCCCAATAAGGCTCACCAATTTTGGCCAAATTTAATTTGAATAGAATGCAAAATATCAAATGTCTTGTGACATGTAATCAGGTTTATCTCCTGGGTTGACGACTGTAGACGGATGTTCGCATTTTAACGATCCTTACTGTACATAGAAATTCTTCTACGCATTCGTCTTAACATTCTTTAAGTCTCTACCGTATCCCCTTTACACTAATTATCTTGCTTACACGTCTGTTATGAGATAATCCCGTCAGCTTTTCAGGAAAATACGGAAAAGACCTGCATTGCACCGTGTAAGCTAAATTTAACTTCCATTACAAGAACGCGAATGCCATTGCTTTCTTTTAATGGTGTATTTTTGGTAAAATATAGAAACTGCACAGACCGTACTTTTAAAGCTAATTTGAACAACAATTAAAATAGCACACAGGCCTTTCAATTTTTTGCTTGGTGAATTGACCATTGACTGTAAGGAATGATAAGTTTGACTACATAGATCCAATGAAGTTGAAATAGAATGGAATGAAATGAAATTACCACAGGAGAAATACTTCGTTCATCAGGACGTGCAGGCAGAAAGATCACCCCATACTTATTTACCCGTCATGATTTGGCGGGTAACTTGCTCGTGTTTTTCTAGCAGTCACACGTATTACGAGGAGAGTTCAGAAAGGAATGCACCACATCGTTTTTCTCAGCTAATAATGAAGATAGAAGCATGAAATTTTGCACACTTCAAATATGGCACGTGCCAATTGTATGCACCAAATTGCACCGCAACTGGCCAAATTATACGGCTGGCCTAAACCGTTGAAATGGAGCGTGTTAGCAACATGCGTTATAAACAGCGAATTGTGATAGAATTTCTCGTTGCAGAGAAGGAAACTGTTGTGAATATTTTTACCGCAGATATATCGATGATGGCATAGGTCTCACAGATATGTCTGAGACTGATTTACACCGCTTCATCGACTTTGTGAACCACTTTCACCCCACCATCAAGTTCACCTCCCTCGTCTCCACAGTATCTGTCAACTTCCTTGACATTACTATTTCTATCACGCCCTCCGGCCTTAATACCTCAGTATACTACAAGCCGACAGATGCCCACAGCTACCTCCTGTATACCTCTTCTCATCCTCGGGCCTGTCGTGACTCCCTTCCTTTTTCACAACTTCTCCGCCTCCGCCGTTTATGCCAAGACGACGATGACTTCCACTTACGAGCAAATGAGATGTTGGATTTCTTCCGTAACAGACTTTATCCAGAACATGTTCTCACCTCTGCTCTCCAACGTGTGCTCCCCATCTCTCGTCTGGAGGCCCTCAAACCTCACCATAAATCCACTTCGGATAGAGTCAAATTAATCTTGACCCATCACCCTCACAGTACTACTGTCAAACAGATCCTTTTCCGCCACCTCCCTATCCTCCAAGCTGAGCCTCTGACCCAAAAAGTATTCAGTGAAGCACCTTTGGTGGCATATAGACGTGACAAGAACTTGAAGGATCTTCTTGTTCACAGCCGTCTCCCAAAGGAGAATGCCACTCACTTTGGCACACTACCCTGTGGTCGGACACGATGCAACACGTGCAAGTATGTCATATCAACCCAGAAGGTGTCCTTTCCTAAGGCTACGTACACCATCACTAGTAGCTTCACGTGTGAATCGCGCAATGTCATTTATACGATCATATGTAAACGTTGCTGCAAAACTTATATTGGCCAAACAGGCAAACGACTTGGGGACAGATTCAGCCAGCACTTAAATGACATCGCTCAGCAAAAGTCCACACCAGTTGCTATACACTTCAATGGTCCTGACCACCATGGTCCCATCGACATCCAGGTCACAGCGATCCGATCCTGCTCCTCTGACACTGCCAGCCGAGAACAGCTTGAGAACCGTCTTATCCACCGCATGGGGTGTCTAAAAACCAGCCGGTCTCAACACTTTTCACACCTTTGTCTGAGGTCACCCTCTCCTCTCTTGCTCTATTTTACTCTTTCCACTCTTATCCTATTCTTCTATTTGTATGCCATATACATTTTTTTATTTCATATTTATTTATCTCCCACTCATTCTGTCCCCTTCTATTTCCAGTCCCCACTTTTATCACGTTGGGTAGTTTATTTTCCGGTTTCGTTTTTTAGTTTCTTAGTATGCATTGTGTACATCCGGCGGCGGAAGTCATTTTTCTGTTCAGCCACGCGCTTACAAACAGACAGCGATTTTGATAGAATTTCGGTTCTTGCCTTCAGGGAAGTACCCAGTTTTTATTTTATTTAGTTTTTATGTGTCCTATCTAGCCTTCACTTTCTTTCCTTTCCTGACGAAGGCCTTGTGGCCGTAACGTAGATTATTTTCTTTGTCTTTTGTCCTCGTAAGACGAATCACCTTTTTTCGATTTTTTTTCAAACCCATCCATGTGAATATTCACAAGCGTCTATGTGATGTGTATGGAAGTTTTGCAGTCGACAGGAGTACAGTCAGTTGCTGGGTTCAGAGAATCAAAGAATCAGGAAGTGGAGATACGGAGCTGCTTGATCGGCCGCGCTATTATTTTTCGTTTGTATAAACATTTTTTCATATGTATGATCATTTTTTTGACTGAAGTGTGTATTATGTTTTCTATGGTCAAAGGGACATAATCCGAGTTATCGAAACTACAATTTGTTAGGAGTTGCCTTCTCTTGTATAGAGACACGTTCGGTCTATAATTTCTTGAACGAAGCGTGACCACATCTCCTTATTTGGTAGTATCAGTCAACTATGGTAGATGTCTGAAACCTTTCTTAACGCTTCTTTTCATGACCATAAAAGGCGCGACTGTGTAAGACTTTTATCTCGAATGTTCTTCGAATCGTCTTATTGTGAACGGCAACTCAGAGATTGTCGTTCTGCGCATGTCAAACCGGGAGTTCGTTCTGTGTGTTCCGCCCAGTTGGGGCAGTTTAGAAATGGTTTAAGAAGCGAGCAGACGCAACTGCGTCTTGTGATTCTCTGAGGGAAATACAGTGTCTTAGTGAGTTAGTTAGCTAACTAGACTATTTCCCAGTATTATGCAGCCTGCCTGGAGGCATATGTTCATGGTTGATTTTCCGAAATAAGGTAATTCCTCTTGTATCGAACTTTATGCTATCGTCTAGAGGTTCGTCATTTTGTCGCCTATTTGCTCGCCTGTGTGATGCAAAATGGAGAGGTACTTTGACTAGGATTAAGTCACCAGTATCTGTATACCTGAACTAGTTAAATATATATGGGTCGCTCTAGACCAACAAGACTGTTGTCTGTGTTCCAGGATTCGTTATATCAGAGATCACGTCCAAGTCAGATGGTTAGACTTAGGAACATTATAAAGGTCGAGCTGACCTGTAGCCCATGTATGCTATTCACGTGCAGACAGTGAACGGACTTATTGTATACAACTGATCTGCTAGCATCAGAATGGGAGCATTTATTATTGTTTATGAACATTGAAGATCTGTAGCTGACACTGTTGCAGAAGTTATAGAAATTATTATTATTTATACAGCTTCACGAACTAGCACTCGATGATTGATGAATTTCTGAATCTATTGAACTGTGATGTCTTATGACGCATATATACAACAGCTATCATTGCTGACTACAGAAATTGTTTTCAATGTGCCATATCATCTTGCTGAACTCGTTAACCATGTTGATGTCATAAGTATCATGACTGTTTTGTGGCGTGCAATAAATGAAAGAAACTTATACAACGAAGTTACCCTTTCTATGACTCTACACGTCATGTTGCCTGTGTGATAACCCATTGAACTGTTCCACTACCACATACACAGCAACATCCTAAATCAGAGAAGACACCTACATCTTACACTTTAACACCAGGTGTCGATAAGGGTGGCAAGTTACCACTTCAGCACAAATCCACCCTTATCATTTTTGGTGGCCAGAGCTGGTTCTATCATCTGATATTTTGGCGCACCATATCATTTTTGGTGGCCATAGGTTGGTTCACTCTGATTCCAGCTATCAAGGGGGTCAGCAAACCCAGACATCATCATCATACTAGATACAACTACAGCATCAACTACCACCTTACAAGAAATTTTATTGAAAGTATCCGGATTTTCTGACAGTTGCTGATTTTGAAACTACCCGGCGCTGCTCGGCAATATTGAAGTTTATGTAAAATTAGAAGGACAAGTACCGAGCGAATGGATTTCCTGATCTGGTGAAAAGAAGGACAAGTGCCGTAACAACTGTTCCGGTCTCAGGGGTACTGTTGCGGGTTCAGAAGGTCAAGTGCCGGTTAAATCAATTTAGAAGATTCAGAAGGTCAAGTGCCGTAACAACTGTTGCAGTATTAGAAGCTCATTTCCTTCGTCATGGCTGTTTATGGGAGCAGAAGTTAATCAACGTTGGATCATTATCCTCAGAATGCTGATTACATCCTGTTCTGCACCGTGCTGACGCTGGATTTATAGAAGTTAAGTGGCCTGTTTTGTTTGTGAACTGTGCCCTTATGTTCTAACTGAGCCTTCTGTACTTTCACACTTTCTCCTATTGTTTTCATGATACATGTTTATATGTTATATGTTATTTGTTATTTGTATATTTATATGTTTATATTTCAGCGGGTTTTCTCGGTTGGGCGGAGTCTTACAGTAGAAGATACCACGTCACAGAGGTTCTACTGTTAGCGTTTTCGTTAGGGACTGTGCGAATTTCCTACAGTGAAATTTGCTAGCGACAATCGTTGCTATATCTGTTTAGTTGTGACGAGTTGTGCTTTATTTTTGTTTCTTGTATATATATATTTTTTTTTTTCTTTTTTCTCTCTCTCTTTCTTTGTGTTTTTAGTTTCGATTTCGATTGTTTGTATTTGTAGGTCTCCCCTTTGCTATTATTCAGTTCTTTACGTATATTTTTGTGTATACACTGTAGCGTCATTTGTTAGTCATATCTTCGCATATTTCTTTTTAGTTTTGCTGTTTGTGTATTTGACTTATGCGAATGTTTTCGTATTGTTTGATCTTTGTTGATTGTTTACATTGACTCTGATCTTTGTTATTGTTTACATTGACTCTGATCTTTGTTATTGTTTACATTGACTCTGATCTTTGTTGTTGTTTACATTGACTTTGATCTTTGTTATTGTTTACATTGTTGATGACCTTTGTTATTGTTTACATTGTCTTGTTATTGTTTACATAGTTCTTGCATAGTTAGCTTTCACTATTGTTGATATATGCTCATGCACTATTGGTCTATAGTGCACTTATCATAACAAACTGGTGTTTTTTGCTTATGCACTATTGTAGTGCAGTTATGATAAATAACTGATGATTATGCACTGATTTGGGTAGTGCACTGTTAATTAAGAGGTGACTTGTGATATTATTATACATTTGATAATACAAGTTGGTGTCAACTCCTGTTTCCCACAGAGATTGGGTTCAACATAGAGATTATACAAGCACTTTATTAAGTCTTGTTGCTATTTAACATTGAAATAAGATAATTAATTATTTCAGGTTCTGTACTCACATTTTGGACATCATGTCTACATTTGAGTACTTTATTGAGCAGGGTAAAGCCCTTGGGAAGACAGGTGATAAATTAGAAGAATTTGCGACTGTTCAATATGCCAAGGCATTGAAGTCGGAAGAAAAGAAAATGAAAGAACAAACTGAACAAAAGAGAATAGAGGCTGAAATAGAACAAAAGAAACTGCAGATGCAGGTGGAGGAAAAAAGATTTCAAATGGAAATGGAAAAACAAAAAAGAGAAGCAGAATCTCAGGAGAAGAGGCTTCAGGCTGAAGCTGAAAATAAGAGACTTGAAAAAGAAGCTGAAAATAAGAGACTTGAAAAAGAAGCTGAAAATAAGAGACTTGAAAAAGAAGCTGAAAATAAGAGACTTGAAATAGAGGCTGAAGGAAAAAAGTTACAGGCCCAGGCTGAAGAAAGAAAGTTACAGGCTGAGGCTGAAGAAAGAAGGTTACAAAGAGAGGCTGATGAGAGAAAAAGCAAAAATGGAACATGATGAAAAAATCTTAGCTTTAGAGTTAGAGAAGTTAAAGTTATTGAACACTGGTAATGCTAATGATGCAAATAAGGTGTCAAATAAGACTAATGCTAAGGATTTCAAGCTTAATCTACCAGCATTTAATCCCTCAATCGATGATATAACATTTTATCTAGATAGATTTGAAAGTGCATGTAATGTGCATAATATAGATAAAACATTATATGTGTATCATCTGTCCAAGATACTTAGAGGTGATGCTTTGACTTTGTTGAGTATGGTAGATGTGCCTGACAAAAACAACTATGAGGTTGTCAGGGCGGCATTGTTAAAGAAGTACCAACTTAACGAGGACGGATATCGTCTTAAATTTAAAACCATGTTACCAGAAACTGGAGTTGAATTCTCTGAATTCATCTCAGGCATCCGTCTTACTTTTTTACGATGGGTTGAGTTGTCTAAGACAGAAAATACATTTGAAGCTCTTATGGATTTACTACTTAGAGATAAGGTTATGTCTTCTGTTAATGAAGCTTTTCTATCTTTTCTTCATGAGCGTAAGCCTAAAAAACATAAAAGAAATGGAAGAATACTGTAGCCAGTATGTTACTGCGCATCCGCACATAACCATTAGTAACTCTAAGGTGAAAGAAGGTCTGCCAGTTGCTTCGGCAGCACCTTATGGCCCAAATTTTATGCGTAAATTTCAGGGTAGCCAGAAAAATTTCAATAAAAAGAGTAATCGTAATTATGCCCAGAACCATAGTGATCAATTCCAGGGTGATTCTTCTTCCCAGAACTGGAGACAACCTAATACTACACGTTATTCTACTCCGGTTAACTTTAGAAATTTTCACAAAGGTAATCGGTATAGAGGAAAATATTTTATGCAGAGACCTCAATACCAAGATAATAGAGGTTCTCAACAGCATAGAGATAGTAATGACAGTTATGGAAACTGGAACTCAAACCAGGATAAAAATTACAGTAGGGACTTTAATGATAATTGCAGAGGCAATAATGGTCGCGGTAGATCGCAACATAAGAGAAAAAGATATCAACAGACAAACTCTGTTCAACAAGAATCTCAGGGAGCAGATAAACAGGTTAATAATGATAAAGACCATAATGCTATCGGATGCTCATCTTTTGATTTTGGTAGGGCAAATAAATGTATCCAATGCAGTACTTTATTTGATCCGAAAACCGTTAGTACTCTAAGCTGTGGTCATCCTTTGCCCGCTCTTCCTGCTAATGTTGCTCATGATGGGAGAGGTTCTCTTATATTACATAAGGGGCTAGTAAATAGTAATCCAGTCTCAGTGTTGTTTGATTCTGGATGTACTACTGTCGGCGTTAGGCAATCTCTTGTAGATCCATCCTGTGCTACAGGAAAAGTCATCAAATGTGTCACATTTGGTGGCACGTTAGAAAAGTATCCTACTGCTATAATACACATTGCTACTCCTTTCTTCACGGGAGAGGTCCACGCGTGTCTACTTCCAAACCCTATTGCGGACCTTATTATTGGTCGTATTCACGGAGTTAGGGAATGTACCCCACAGCAGATTGCTGTTTGGGAAGAGCAAAACATTGAAGCTACCAATGCGGTGGTCACAAGAGCACATGCTCTGGATCCACCTCAAACTTCATTAACTAATAATGATGAAGTAAATGACCAAGATAGTCACTTGACTATTACACGTGACTCATTTATCAAATTGCAAGAAGAAGATCCTTCTTTACAAAAATTCTTCATTCTAGCAAAAAAAGGTGATCCTAATCAGAACACTAATAGGAAATCTTGGATTTCTATGAAGAACGGCGTACTTGTACGTATGGTACAAGACTCGACTACGTCCACTCATTCACAAATTCTTGTGCCTAAGAGCATGAGATTGCAAATATTGCAACATGCTCATGACTCGCAATGTGCTGGACATATGGGTTTTTCCCGTACAAAGTCGAGGGTTCTTGCGGCTTTCTTTTGGCCATTTGTGAGCAAGGACATACGAATGTACTGTCGCTCTTGCAAAGTATGTCAGGAGGTCAA
Source organism: Oreohelix idahoensis (assembly GCA_024509875.1). NCBI lineage: Eukaryota > Metazoa > Mollusca > Gastropoda > Stylommatophora > Oreohelicidae > Oreohelix > Oreohelix idahoensis. The sequence continues at coordinate 359,946 of JAMPIV010005112.1, read as the reverse complement.
ATCTAAAGGACCACGACATGCTGCGCCTATCCAGGCTGCTGACATTCCTATTCGCCCTTTTCAAAAAATGGCAATAGATATTATCGGTCCTTTTAGAATTAAGTCGGCTAGAGGACATCAATTTATCCTTACATGTGTCGATATGTGCACACGTTGGCCAGAGGCAATACCTCTCAAGAGCATCTCAACTGCTGATATCGCAGACGCTCTTTGGCTGATATTTTCTCGCTTGGGTTTTCCCGGAGAAATATTGTCAGACCATGGCACTCAACTTATATCAGACACTATGTCACAGGTAATGTCTATGCTACACATTAAAAGGTCTCTCAGCAGTATCTATCACCCAATGTCTAATGGGTTGGTCGAACGTTTAAATAGGACTCTGAAAACTTTACTTGGTAAAATAACTGAGGATCATCCTCAGGATTGGGACAGGGTCTTACCCGCGGCTCTCTTTGCGTATAGAGAGGTCCCCAATGAACATACGGGGTTTTCCCCTTTTGAACTTGTCTTTGGCGCGCAACCGCGCGGCCCTATGTCTTTACTTCACGATCTAATCACTGCCGATAATATTAGCGATGAGACTCAATCTTCTTATGAGTACGTCATTGCTCTTAGGCAAAAGATCATCGAGGCATGCAAACTAGCAACTTCGTCTTCAGAATTTGCTAAAGAAAAGGCAAGGCAGTTTGCAAATAAGAATAGATGTCTACGACAACTTTGTCCAGGTGACAAAGCTCTCGTTCTACTTCCTTCAAGGGAGAACAGACTTCTAATTGCATGGAAAGGTCCATATGCAATAGTCTCCAAAATTTCTGATGTCGACTATGTTGTCGATATTGATGGAAAGCATAAAACTTTCCACATAAATATGCTCACAGAATTTTATGAAAGACCTGACTATTTGCAGCCTATTTTCCAGGCTACGGACAATTCACAAGCAACTCGTGGTCAGTACTCATCTCTGTCAGTTATACAGGATGAGGAAACTACTTTTTCTGATGTCAATCTTCCTCTTTCTATGGTCCCACTTTATTCTACGGAATCTTGGAAAAACGTGACCGTTTCTCCAAATCTTTCCGCTGAGGAACATCGACAAGTTTCTTCGATGTTGCAAACATTTCAGGATGTTCTTACAGACATCCCGGGACACACACATGTCATAGAACATGACATTGTGCTAACTGATCACAATCCTATCAGAGTCAGACCATATCCAATACCTATTCATTTCCAGTCTCAAGTCGAAAAAGAGTTGGATGAAATGATACGTTTGGAAATCATTGAACCATCCACTTCAGCATACTCTTCGTCTATGGTTATTGTTCGAAAGAAGGATAATAACATTCGCATTTGCGTAGATTATCGCAAATTGAACCAAGTTACGAAGTTCGATGCTGAACCTATGCCTTCATTAGAAGAGCTACTCAATAAACTTTCTAATTCTAGATTCTTTACCAAACTAGATTTGTCTAAAGGTTATTGGCAAGTCCCGCTAACTGAACGTGCCAAACCTTTTACAGCTTTTTCTACACCTAGGGGTTTATTCCAATGGAATTTCATGCCTTTTGGTCTTATGAACGCCCCTGCTACATTCGTACGCATGATGCGGCGAATTCTCGCATATCGTACAGATGTCATAGCATACCTAGATGATATCTGTCTATTCAGTGATTCTTGGGAAGATCACTATTTGGGTTTATACGAATTACTGTCTACTCTTCGCGAGTATAACTTGACTGCAAAACCCTCTAAAGCCTTTATAGGATTTAGCGAGATTTCTTTCCTAGGTCATCGGGTTGGTCATGGTCTTTTAAAGACAGAGGACCACAATGTTTCAAAAATACTTAACATTTCGGTCCCTAAGACGAAGAAACAAGTAAGGAGTCTATTAGGTTTGATTCAATTCTACGGACGATTCATTCCGAATCTGTCCTCCATTATGCACCGCTTTCTACTTTATTGAAGAAAGGGTCGCCTAATCTGATCCGCTGGTCTAAAGAATGTCAATCCTCATTGGACCAGGTTAAAGCCCTATTTTCATCTCCACCTATTCTTAAGTTACCTACTATTGAGAAGACTTTTGTTCTTCGAAGTGACGCCTCGTCAACAGGGATTGGGGCAGCACTAATGCAGGAGTATTCTGATACTTTGCATCCGGTGATGTATATCTCTAGGAAATTAAACGCTGCAGAAAAGAATTACTCGGTTTTAGACCGTGAGTTATTGGCTATGGTATGGTCTATTCTGAAGTTACAAAGATTTCTTCTAGGCGCACATTTCATTGTGGAAACCGACCAGAAAGCGCTTACTGCTATTCAGAGCAAAAACTTGAAGAGCTCGAGGTCCACTCGTTATGCCATAGCTCTTCAACCATTTCATTTCTCGGTTCGAGCTATCCGTGGTTCGGATAATGTAATGGCAGACATTCTGTCCAGATGTCCACACGATTCCACATGATTCTTCTGTCATATATATATATTTCCTGATATACAGTCCAATGTTATAATGACATGTTAGTAGATTTTGTCTCACTTTTTTTTTTGAGGGAAATTTATAACATTGTACCATGTAATTATCTAAGAAGGCTTAGTTAGTGATATACGGGCCAAAAGATCACTCGGCCACATTTAAATAAATTATTTTCAGGATTGTATTAAGAAATTTACCAGTTGTCTTTAAGATTTGTGTTATTGATATTTTCGCAGCACATCATTGAAGTCTGCGAGTTTATGTCCATTGTGGAACTTTGAGGATATCAAGTCCTGTCCTACATTGGGAGCGGATGATGTCCACATCTTCTTCTTCTATTGAATGTTTTATGTCACCGAAGAGCAACACATGTATTACTTATTAATTACTGTTACTTTATATAATGTAATAATATAGTGCGGTATATTAGTAAATTACACCGCTATTTGCAACACATTGTATGATAACACATAATATATTTAATTTCATATATTGGTATGAGTATAATTTGATTGTCATTATGTTGTTGCCATCATTGTGGCGTGTGTTGGTGGCACCTTCCTGGAATATATCAGCGTATACTTAGATAAATTTTTTCTCTAAGGATCTGAGATATGATCTCAGTGTCGCTCCATGCGTTGAGCTAATTTGTTAGGTATATATCCACGCATCATACGTGCGTTAGGAGCCTAGATTTTTTCCGGCTCCAGGATTTAAAAAAAAAAAAAAATGTCCCATTTTTTTTTTTTCCAGGGAGGGTGCGGTAATGTTACGCACGGATCATTATTATTTTTCGTTTGTATAAACATTTTTTCATATGTATGATCATTTTTTTGACTGAAGTGTGTATTATGTTTTCTATGGTCAAAGGGACATAATCCGAGTTATCGAAACTACAATTTGTTAGGAGTTGCCTTCTCTTGTATAGAGACACGTTCGGTCTATAATTTCTTGAACGAAGCGTGACCACATCTCCTTATTTGGTAGTATCAGTCAACTATGGTAGATGTCTGAAACCTTTCTTAACGCTTCTTTTCATGACCATAAAAGGCGCGACTGTGTAAGACTTTTATCTCGAATGTTCTTCGAATCGTCTTATTGTGAACGGCAACTCAGAGATTGTCGTTCTGCGCATGTCAAACCGGGAGTTCGTTCTGTGTGTTCCGCCCAGTTGGGGCAGTTTAGAAATGGTTTAAGAAGCGAGCAGACGCAACTGCGTCTTGTGATTCTCTGAGGGAAATACAGTGTCTTAGTGAGTTAGTTAGCTAACTAGACTATTTCCCAGTATTATGCAGCCTGCCTGGAGGCATATGTTCATGGTTGATTTTCCGAAATAAGGTAATTCCTCTTGTATCGAACTTTATGCTATCGTCTAGAGGTTCGTCATTTTGTCGCCTATTTGCTCGCCTGTGTGATGCAAAATGGAGAGGTACTTTGACTAGGATTAAGTCACCAGTATCTGTATACCTGAACTAGTTAAATATATATGGGTCGCTCTAGACCAACAAGACTGTTGTCTGTGTTCCAGGATTCGTTATATCAGAGATCACGTCCAAGTCAGATGGTTAGACTTAGGAACATTATAAAGGTCGAGCTGACCTGTAGCCCATGTATGCTATTCACGTGCAGACAGTGAACGGACTTATTGTATACAACTGATCTGCTAGCATCAGAATGGGAGCATTTATTATTGTTTATGAACATTGAAGATCTGTAGCTGACACTGTTGCAGAAGTTATAGAAATTATTATTATTTATACAGCTTCACGAACTAGCACTCGATGATTGATGAATTTCTGAATCTATTGAACTGTGATGTCTTATGACGCATATATACAACAGCTATCATTGCTGACTACAGAAATTGTTTTCAATGTGCCATATCATCTTGCTGAACTCGTTAACCATGTTGATGTCATAAGTATCATGACTGTTTTGTGGCGTGCAATAAATGAAAGAAACTTATACAACGAAGTTACCCTTTCTATGACTCTACACGTCATGTTGCCTGTGTGATAACCCATTGAACTGTTCCACTACCACATACACAGCAACATCCTAAATCAGAGAAGACACCTACATCTTACACTTTAACACCAGGTGTCGATAAGGGTGGCAAGTTACCACTTCAGCACAAATCCACCCTTATCAGTGACGAAACCTGGGCACATCATTTTGAACCTGAGACAAAAAGACAGTCAATGGAGTGGCATCATCCGCAATCACCAAGAAGAAAGAAATTCAAGACAATTCCTTCAGCTGGAAAGGTCATGATCACTGTCTTTTGGGACATTGAAGGTGTGATTCTTGTGGACGTTATGCCAAGAGGAGAGACAATAAATTCGCAAGCTTATATTAAGACATTTGTGGTAAAATGCACCGTTTTAACCCTCCAGCTCAAATTATAATGATAATACTGTATTTGAATTTTGTTCCAATACGCCAAGACTCTACACATCCCGCCACCATTGCTCTACCCTGCTCATATTTCTCAAAAGTCCAATTCTAGTGACATAAAGTTACCGTTTATAACCCGCTACTATAAAAATTTGAAAATTGTCAAGGTCGATAAAATCTAAAGCAAAATATTGGACACTACTTGAATTTTTTTTAACTAACGTATTCTAAGAATCTATTATTAGTTACAACATGCGACAGTTGTCGTTAGACGTCGTTTTTTTCAGAACGGGGCAAACTACCGCTGAGAAATAAATTACAGAAGTTATATTTTTTTCTTTTCAAGAACGTCGCATTTTCAAAAAACGCCAGCGAGCGGCTTGCGTTTTGAATCTATTAACGCCACGCGATGGTACCCATCCCTATTACCAAAGACTTTTTCATTACTCCGTACTAATTTTTAAATATAACATAAAACCGTTTTGGCAGTCGGCCAACACGTGTTTCGTCTTAAAAAAAAAACGGGAGATAGAGAGAAGAGGGGGTTAGCATGGAGAAAGTCTAAACCCACTTGGGTATTTTCAAACTGAAACTAACGAACTAAATGAGTGCAGGGGAGCGAAAGGGGCTACAGAAAGACAAAACCGTAGATAATGTATTGCATTCTATAGAAGAATAAATAGAGAGAAAAGTACAAAGATGCAAACTTAGATAAAGACGTAGATGAAAATATACTGGCTAGATAAAGGACACTAGCCTGATTAATAATCACTTTCCAGCTTTTAAATCGCTTCAAAAGTGACTGAATTATCGCATAAAATAAAAATTGTCAACAGATAGACGGACACACTGATATCCCAGCTCAATTTAAATGTTACATTTTTCTAGTCGCGTTGGTTGGAAACAAGTCAAATTGGCTTGCCTCATTTTGATAGGCCCTACTAGTGAGGAAGGGAGAGGTAACTTTGAAGTTTTGCCAGCCTAAAGCGACACATAGTCTAAACAGAAATAGTAGAATCAGACAGGCGAACTTATTGATAAACGTACATAATTGTTTGGGATTTTCAAAAAAAGAGCCGAATCGGCGTAGTTTTAACTGATTGGCTAATGTTAGAATAGACATAGAGGGAATAAAACTAACGCTTCTGCTACGCAGGGTGCCACTTGACAAAAATATTTCCTACAAGCAAGGTTCAAAGCAAGGCAATTAGTGACCGAATTTGCCTTTGCGTCTGAAGCAGCAGCTATCTAGAGTTGACCCATTGATAGCCTGTTAACCTTTAACAAATTGTGTGAATTATTTCATTGATTGCGGTAAGATGAATAACATTTTAAAATACATTATTAGATGTAGAGGCCAACCCAGATAAGGGCGCCATAACATTGTGTGTGTACGACATTTGCCTTTGTGGAAGATTGCGACATACTAGGAGCACAGGCATGTCTAAGCAGACTTAGGAAGCAAATCAAAATAAACTTGAGTTGAATAATATCATACATTATTTGGACTGTAAGACCAGAAAGTCACTGGCAGGCCTATTGTTATATTAACTCTGGAGAAAAAGAAAAGATTGTACTCCAGCTGAAGATGAAGTTGAGACTATGTGGAAAAGAAGATACCCACTGTTTATGAAGCAGTCACAGTAAAGTTAAAAACTGCAGCTAATTTGGTTAGCTCTTTTATCTGATCACAATACTTGTTTAATGATGTTAAATTGGTAGTGGTGGAGATAATTAACTAGAGACTTAGGGAGGCTTGTTCCTCTTGTTTCAGGGTTACATCACCCAGTATCAAGTTGGTCAGAAGCCGGAGCTGCAGAATTTGAGGCAACCTACCGGTTGTTTCTATATCGAAACCTAAGAGTATTAGCAGTCTCCAGTATACACTGTAGTGAAGCAGTGTGCAGTTTTCTCGAGCAAGTCATCCAGTGTGTACTAAAAGCCAAAGATAAGCAAAAATCTTGCGGGCTTATATGCAAACTCAAATGTGTTTAATCCCCACCCTATTCAGCAACAGTTTGTGATATGATGCGAAAACCAGTTTTTCCCAATATTGACTCTTCATAGAACAGTATTTTCCAACAGGGAATAAAGTTTATAAACATTAACATATTAAGATATTGGACAGATGTCCTTCTTGTGTATTTAATTTGGTATAAAACCATATTTTCACTTTTATGTTTTAAACATTCCTGACCTAAAAAAATTTGAGGGACAGGAAATTAAAATTGTACATATATATCATAATGATAAACCCAGTCTTGTTTATTCGATTTTATTGAGTTAAAAGTGTATTTGTTTAACGCAATTATCTCTACATTTTTCATTACCCTAGACACCAAGCCATATAAATAACATCACAAACACTAGATACCCAAAATAAATCGCAGAGAGAGATCGTATGGTGGTAGCAGTCAGGTACCCTGAGAACATCACCATTCAACTATTAGACTCAGGGACTTGCATAGCTGACCTCACTCTGTAGACACTTACTGACTACTTCTCTTTAACATCAAAACCCACCACAACATTGAAAAAACTCAATCAACGTTTTCGCAGAGTTCGGCCGCACAAGAATCCAGCAGACCTGCTTCTCCTTCACGACAATGCGCTCCCTCACACAAGTCTGGCAACACGGGAAGCAATCACCATAATTGGATTGGACTGTACTACCCCATCCACCCTATAGTCCCGATTTGGTACTCTCTGATTTTCATCTATTTGTTCCACTTAAAGATGCACTCCGTGGGATAAGGTTTGAAGATGATGAAAGAATGATTCATGCAGCGAAGAAATGGCTACATGATCAAGACAAAATCTGGTACGGGCTAGGAATACATGCACTTGTTTCGCGCTGGCATAAAGCCGTAAAAGTTGATGGGGATTATGTTGAATAATACCGATGTTTACATGACATATCCATGTATATTTTATATAAATTTTATGCTTTTTGAATAAACAGCTCCCGAGAAAAACGATGTGGTGCATTACTTTCTGAACTCCCCTCGTACATTGTCCGAATCAACACGACTATTGGCACAAACTGATATTGTGGAATCACTGGGAACGAGAGAGCTGATTTTTTTTCTTCTTCTTCCTCGTTCGTCCTGAAAAGGACATTGGTTGCGTTGTGTCTGTTTACACCGGAGCTGCGATATCTGCGCCTTTCGGCCGACACATCCGACTTCAGCACGGCATTTTTTGGGACGGGGTTTGCCTTCCCTCTTCGATCCCTACTCTCTCAGCCAGACTGCAGTGATGCAGCCTGTTTCCAGGACCACCACGTGGAGGTGGAGTAGGGTCTTGGTCAGTTCTGGTTCGCTGACCCTGACGCAAGCAGTCAAGCTATGGGTCGCTGACTGCATTCTCTATTGCTGCATCTTTGGGTTCCACTGATTTATCTAGAGCTGTTGGTAGAATGGAGCGATTCAGCCACTTATTTCTGGTTAGAGAGGCCAACACTATCATCCACAACCAGTATAAATGGAGTGATTCAGCCACTTATTTCTAGTTAGAGAGGCCAACACTATCATCCACAACCAGTATAAATGGAGTGATTCAGCCACTTATTTCTAGTTAGAGAGGCCAAGACTGTCATCCACAACCAGTATAAATGGAGCGATTCAGCCAATTATTTCTGGTTAGAGAGGCCAACACTATCATCCACAACCAGTATAAATGAAGTGATTCAGCCACTTATTTCTGGTTAGAGAGGCCAACACTATCATCCACAACCAGTATAAATGGAGTGATTCAGCCACTTATTTCTAGTTAGAGAGGCCAACACTATCATCCACAACCAGTATAAATGGAGTGATTCAGCCACTTATTTCTAGTTAGAGAGGCCAACACTGTCATCCACAACCAGTATAAATGGAGCGATTCAGCCAATTATTTCTGGTTAGAGAGGCGAACACTATCATCCACAACCAGTATAAATGGAGCGATTCAGCCACTTATTTCTGGTTAGAGAGGCTAACACTATCATCCACAACCAGTATAAATGGAGCGATTCAGCCACTTATTTCTGGTTAGAGAGGCCAACACTATCATCCACAACCAGTATAAATGGAGCGATTCAGCCACTTATTTCTGGTTAGAGAGGCCAAGACTGTCATCCACAACCAGTATAAATGGAGCGATTCAGCCAATTATTTCTAGTTAGAGAGGCCAACACTATCATCCACAACCAGTATAAATGGAGTGATTCAGACACTTTTTTCTGTTTAGAGAGGCCAAGACTGTCATCCACAACCAGTATAAATGGAGCGATTCAGCCAATTATTTCTAGTTAGAGAGGCCAACACTATCATCCACAACCAGTATAAATGGAGTGATTCAGCCACTTATTTCTGGTTAGAGAGGCCAACACTATCATCCACAACCAGTATAAATGGAGTGATTCAGCCAATTATTTCTAGTTAGAGAGGCCAACACTATCATCCACAACCAGTATAAATGGAGTGATTCAGCGACTTATTTCTGGTTAGAGAGGCCAAGACTGTCATCCACAACCAGTATAAATGGAGCGATTCAGCCAATTATTTCTAATTAGAGAGGCCAACACTATCATCCACAACCAGTATAAATGGAGTGATTCAGCCACTTATTTCTGGTTAGAGAGGCCAACACTATCATCCACAACCAGTATAAATGGAGCGATTCAGCCAATTATTTCTAGTTAGAGAGGCCAACACTATCATCCACAACCAGTATAAATGGAGTGATTCAGCCACTTATTTCTGGTTAGAGAGGCCAACACTATCATCCACAACCAGTATAAATGGAGTGATTCAGCCAATTATTTCTAGTTAGAGATGCCAACAATATCATCCACAACCAGTATAAATGGAGTGATTCAGCCAATTATTTCTAGTTAGAGAGGCCAACACTATCATCCACAACCAGTATAAATGGAGTGATTCAGCCAATTATTTCTAGTTAGAGAGGCCAACACTATCATCCACAACCAGTATAAATGGAGTGATTCAGCCACTTATTTCTGGTTAGAGAGGCCAACACTATCATCCACAACCAGTATAAATGGAGTGATTCAGCCACTTATTACTAGTTAGAGAGGCCAACACTATCATCCACAACCAGTATAAATGGAGTGATTCAGCCAATTATTTCTGGTTAGAGAGGCCAACACTATCATCCACAACCAGTATAAATGGAGTAATTCAGCCAATTATTTCTAGTTAGAGAGGCCAACACTATCATCCACAACCAGTTTAAATGGAGTGATTCAGCCAATTATTTCTAGTTAGAGAGGCGAACACTATCATCCACAACCAGTATAAATGGAGTGATTCAGCCAATTATTTCTGGTTAGAGAGGCCAACACTATCATCCACAACCAGTATAAATGGAGTGATTCAGCCAATTATTTCTAGTTAGAGAGGCCAACACTATCATCCACAACCAGTATAAATGGAGTGATTCAGCCAATTATTTCTAGTTAGAGAGGCCAACACTATCATCCACAACCAGTATAAATGGAATGATTCAGCCACTTATTTCTGGTTAGAGAATCCAACACTATCATCCACAACCAGTATAAAATGGAGTGATTCAGCCAATTATTTCTGGTTAGAGAGGCCAACACTATCATCCACAACCAGTATAAATGGAGTGATTCAGCCACTTATTTCTGGTTAGAGAGGCCAACACTATCATCCACAACCAGTATAAATGGAGTGATTCAGCCAATTATTTCTGTTTAGAGAGACCAACACTATCATCCACAACCAGTATAAATGGAGTGATTCAGCCAATTATTTCTGGTTAGAGAGGCCAGCACTATCATCCACAACCAGTATGAATGGAGTGATTCAGCCAATTATTTCTGGTTAGAGAGGCCAACACTATCATCCACAACCAGTATAAATGGAATGATTCAGCCACTTATTTCTGGTTAGAGAGGCCAAGACGGTCATCCACAACCAGTATAAATGGAGCGATTCAGCCAATTATTTCTAGTTAGAGAGGCCAACACTATCATCCACAACCAGTATAAATGGAGTGATTCAGCCACTTATTTCTGGTTAGAGAGACCAACACTATAATCCACAACTAGTATAAATGGAGTGATTCAGCCAATTATTTCTAGTTAGAGAGGCCAACACTATCATCCACAACCAGTATAAATGGAGTGATTCAGCCACTTATTTCTGGTTAGAGAGGCCAAGACTGTCATCCACAACCAGTATAAATGGAGCGATTCAGCCAATTATTTCTAGTTAGAGAGGCCAACACTATCATCCACAACCAGTATAAATGGAGTGATTCAGCCACTTATTTCTGGTTAGAGAGGCCAACACTATCATCCACAACCAGTATAAATGGAGCGATTCAGCCAATTATTTCTAGTTAGAGAGGCCAACACTATCATCCACAACCAGTATAAATGGAGTGATTCAGCCAATTATTTCTAGTTAGAGAGGCCAACACTATCATCCACAACCAGTATAAATGGAGTTATTCAGCCAATTATTTCTAGTTAGGGAGGCCAACACTATCATCCACAACCAGTATAAATGGAGTGATTCAGCCACTTATTTCTGGTTAGAGAGGCCAACACTATCATCCACAAACAGTATAAATGGGGCGATTCAGCCAATTATTTCTGGTTAGAGAGGCCAACACTATCATCCACAACCAGTATAAATGAAGTGATTCAGCCACTTATTTCTGTTTAGAGAGGCCAACACTATCATCCACAACCAGTATAAATGGAGTGATTCAGCGACTTATTTCTGGTTAGAGAGGCCAAGACTGTCATCCACAACCAGTATAAATGGAGCGATTCAGCCAATTATTTCTAATTAGAGAGGCCAACACTATCATCCACAACCAGTATAAATGGAGTGATTCAGCCACTTATTTCTGGTTAGAGAGGCCAACACTATCATCCACAACCAGTATAAATGGAGCGATTCAGCCAATTATTTCTAGTTAGAGAGGCCAACACTATCATCCACAACCAGTATAAATGGAGTGATTCAGCCACTTATTTCTGGTTAGAGAGGCCAACACTATCATCCACAACCAGTATAAATGGAGTGATTCAGCCAATTATTTCTAGTTAGAGAGGCCAACAATATCATCCACAACCAGTATAAATGGAGTGATTCAGCCAATTATTTCTAGTTAGAGAGGCCAACACTATCATCCACAACCAGTATAAATGGAGTGATTCAGCCAATTATTTCTAGTTAGAGAGGCCAACACTATCATCCACAACCAGTATAAATGGAGTGATTCAGCCACTTATTTCTGGTTAGAGAGGCCAACACTATCATCCACAACCAGTATAAATGGAGTGATTCAGCCAATTATTTCTAGTTAGAGAGGCCAACACTATCATCCACAACCAGTATAAATGGAGTGATTCAGCCAATTATTTCTGGTTAGAGAGGCCAACACTATCATCCACAACCAGTATAAATGGAGTAATTCAGCCAATTATTTCTAGTTAGAGAGGCCAACACTATCATCCACAACCAGTTTAAATGGAGTGATTCAGCCAATTATTTCTAGTTAGAGAGGCGAACACTATCATCCACAACCAGTATAAATGGAGTGATTCAGCCAATTATTTCTGGTTAGAGAGGCCAACACTATCATCCACAACCAGTATAAATGGAGTGATTCAGCCAATTATTTCTGGTTAGAGAGGCCAACACTATCATCCACAACCAGTATAAATGGAGTGATTCAGCCAATTATTTCTAGTTAGAGAGGCCAACACTATCATCCACAACCAGTATAAATGGAGTGATTCAGCCAATTATTTCTGGTTAGAGAATCCAACACTATCATCCACAACCAGTATAAATGGAGTGATTAAGCCAATTATTTCTGGTTAGAGAGGCCAACACTATCATCCACAACCAGTATAAATGGAGTGATTCAGCCACTTATTTCTGGTTAGAGAGGCCAACACTATCATCCACAACCAGTATAAATGGAGTGATTCAGCCAATTATTTCTGTTTAGAGAGACCAACACTATCATCCACAACCAGTATAAATGGAGTGATTCAGCCAATTATTTCTGGTTAGAGAGGCCAGCACTATCATCCACAACCAGTATAAATGGAGTGATTCAGCCAATTATTTCTGGTTAGAGAGGCCAACACTATCATCCACAACCAGTATAAATGGAATGATTCAGCCACTTATTTCTGGTTAGAGAGGCCAAGACGGTCATCCACAACCAGTATAAATGGAGCGATTCAGCCAATTATTTCTAGTTAGAGAGGCCAACACTATCATCCACAACCAGTATAAATGGAGTGATTCAGCCACTTATTTCTGGTTAGAGAGACCAACACTATAATCCACAACTAGTATAAATGGAGTGATTCAGCCAATTATTTCTAGTTAGAGAGGCCAACACTATCATCCACAACCAGTATAAATGGAGTGATTCAGCCACTTATTTCTGGTTAGAGAGGCCAACACTGTCATCCACAACCAGTATAAATGGAGCGATTCAGCCAATTATTTCTAGTTAGAGAGGCCAACACTATCATCCACAACCAGTATAAATGGAGTGATTCAGCCACTTATTTCTGGTTAGAGAGGCCAACACTATCATCCACAACCAGTATAAATGGAGCGATTCAGCCAATTATTTCTAGTTAGAGAGGCCAACACTATCATCCACAACCAGTATAAATGGAGTGATTCAGCCAATTATTTCTAGTTAGAGAGGCCAACACTATCATCCACAACCAGTATAAATGGAGTTATTCAGCCAATTATTTCTAGTTAGGGAGGCCAACACTATCATCCACAACCAGTATAAATGGAGTGATTCAGCCACTTATTTCTGGTTAGAGAGGCCAACACTATCATCCACAAACAGTATAAATGGGGCGATTCAGCCAATTATTTCTGGTTAGAGAGGCCAACACTATCATCCACAACCAGTATAAATGAAGTGATTCAGCCACTTATTTCTGTTTAGAGAGGCCAACACTATCATCCACAACCAGTATAAATGGAGTGATTCAGCCACTTATTTCTAGTTAGAGAGGCGAAGACTGTCATCCACAACCAGTATAAATGGAGCGATTCAGCCAATTATTTCTGGTTAGAGAGGCCAACACTATCATCCACAACCAGTATAAATGAAGTGATTCAGCCACTTATTTCTGGTTAGAGAGGCCAACACTATCATCCACAACCAGTATAAATGGAGTGATTCAGCCACTTATTTCTAGTTAGAGAGGCCAACACTATCATCCACAACCAGTATAAATGGAGTGATTCAGCCACTTATTTCTAGTTAGAGAGGCCAACACTGTCATCCACAACCAGTATAAATGGAGCGATTCAGCCACTTATTTCTGGTTAGAGAGGCCAACACTATCATCCACAACCAGTATAAATGGAGTGATTCAGCCACTTATTTCTGGTTAGAGAGGCCAACACTATCATCCACAACCAGTATAAATGGAGTGATTCAGCCAATTATTTCTAGTTAGAGAGGCCAACACTATCATCCACAACCAGTATAAATGGAGTGATTCAGCGACTCATTTCTGGTTAGAGAGGCCAAGACTGTCATCCACAACCAGTATAAATGGAGCGATTCAGCCAATTATTTCTAATTAGAGAGGCCAACACTATCATCCACAACCAGTATAAATGGAGTGATTCAGCCACTTATTTCTAGTTAGAGAGGCCAACACTATCATCCACAACCAGTATAAATGGAGTGATTCAGCCAATTATTTCTAGTTAGAGAGGCCAACACTATCATCCACAACCAGTATTAATGGAGTGATTCAGCCACTTATTTCTGGTTAGAGAGGCCAACACTATCATCCACAACCAGTATAAATGGAGTGATTCAGCCAATTATTTCTAGTTAGAGATGCCAACAATATCATCCACAACCAGTATAAATGGAGTGATTCAGCCAATTATTTCTAGTTAGAGAGGCCAACACTATCATCCACAACCAGTATAAATGGAGTGATTCAGCCACTTATTTCTGGTTAGAGAGGCCAACACTATCATCCACAACCAGTATAAATGGAGTGATTCAGCCAATTATTTCTAGTTAGAGAGGCCAACACTATCATCCACAACCAGTATAAATGGAGTGATTCAGCCAGTTATTTCTGGTTAGAGAGGCCAACACTATCATCCACAACCAGTATAAATGGAGTGATTCAGCCAATTATTTCTAGTTAGAGAGGCCAACACTATCATCCACAACCAGTTTAAATGGAGTGATTCAGCCAATTATTTCTAGTTAGAGAGGCGAACACTATCATCCACAACCAGTATAAATGGAGTGATTCAGCCAATTATTTCTGGTTAGAGAGGCCAACACTATCATTCACAACCAGTATAAATGGAGCGATTCAGCCAATTATTTCTAGTTAGAGAGGCCAACACTATCATCCACAACCAGTATAAATGGAGTGATTCAGCCAATTATTTCTAGTTAGAGAGGCCAACACTATCATCCACAACCAGTATAAATGGAGTGATTCAGCCAATTATTTCTGGTTAGAGAGGCCAACACTATCATCCACAACCAGTATAAATGGAGCGATTCAGCCAATTATTTCTAGTTAGAGAGGCCAACACTATCATCCACAACCAGTATAAATGGAGTGATTCAGCCACTTATTTCTGGTTAGAGAGGCCAACACTATCATCCACAACCAGTATAAATGGAGTGATTCAGCCAATTATTTCTGGTTAGAGAGGCCAACACTATATCATCCACAACCAGTATAAATGGAGTGATTCAGCCAATTATTTCTAGTTAGAGAGGCCAACACTATCATCCACAACCAGTATAAATGGAGTGATTCAGCCAATTATTTCTGGTTAGAGAGGCCAACACTATCATCCACAACCAGTATAAATGGAGTGATTCAGCCACTTATTTCTGGTTAGAGAGGCCAACACTATCATCCACAACCAGTATAAATGGGGCGATTCAGCCACTTATTTCTAGTTAGGGAGGCCAACACTGTCATCCACAACCAGTATACACAGAGCGATTCAGCCAATTATTTCTAGTTAGAGAGGACAACACTATCATCCACAACCAGTATAAATGGAGTGATTCAGCCACTTATTTCTGGTTAGAGAGGCCAACACTATCATCCACAACCAGTATAAATGGAGTGATTCAGCAAATTATTTCTAGTTAGAGAGGCCAACACTATCATCCACAACCAGTATAAATGGAGAGATTCAGCCACTTATTTTTTGGTTAGAGAGGCCAAGACTGTCATCCACAACCAGTATAAATGGAACGATTCAGCCACTTATTTCTAGTTAGAGAGGCCAACACTATCATCCACAACCAGTATAAATGGAGTGATTCAGCCACTTATTTCTGGTTAGAGAGGCCAACACTATCATCCACAACCAGTATAAATGGAGCGATTCAGCCAATTATTTCTAGTTAGAGAGGCCAACACTATCATCCACAACCAGTATAAATGGAGTGATTCAGCCACTTATTTCTGGTTAGAGAGGCCAAAACTATCATCCACAACCAGTATAAATGGAGAGATTCAGCCACTTATTTCTAGTTAGAGAGGCCAACACTATCATCCACAACCAGTATAAATGGAGTGATTCAGCCACTTATTTTTGGTTAGAGAGGCCAAGACTGTCATCCACAACCAGTATAAATGGAGCGATTCAGCCACTTATTTCTAGTTAGAGAGGCCAACACTATCATCCACAACCAGTATAAATGGAGTGATTCAGCCACTTATTTCTGGTTAGAGAGGCCAACACTATCATCCACAACCAGTATAAATGGAGTGATTCAGCCACTTATTTCTGGTTAGAGAGGCCAACACTATCATCCACAACCAGTATAAATGGAGCGATTCAGCCAATTATTTCTAGTTAGAGAGGCCAACACTATCATCCACAACCAGTATAAATGGAGTGATTCAGCCACTTATTTCTGGTTAGAGAGGCCAAGACTGTCATCCACAACCAGTATAAATGGAGCGATTCAGCCAATTATTTCTAGTTAGAGAGGCCAACACTATCATCCACAACCAGTATAAATGGAGTGATTCAGCCACTTATTTCTGGTTAGAGAGGCCAACACTATCATCCACAACCAGTATAAATGGAGCGATTCAGCCAATTATTTCTAGTTAGAGAGGCCAACACTATCATCCACAACCAGTATAAATGGAGTGATTCAGCAACTTATTTCTGGTTAGAGAGGCCAACACTATCATCCACAACCAGTATAAATTGAGTGATTCAGCCAATTATTTCTAGTTAGAGAGGCCAACACTATCATCCACAACCAGTATAAATGGAGTGATTCAGCCAATTATTTCTAGTGAGAGAATCCAACACTATCATCCATAACCAGTATAAATGGAGTGATTCAGCCACTTATTTCTGGTTAGAGAGGCCAAGACTGTCATCCACAACCAGTATAAATGGAGCGATTCAGCCAATTATTTCTAGTTAGAGAGGCCAACACTATCATCCACAACTAGTATAAATGGAGTGATTCAGCCACTTATTTCTGGTTAGAGAGGCCAACACTATCATCCACAACCAGTATAAATGGAGCGATTCAGCCAATTATTTCTAGTTAGAGAGGCCAACACTATCATCCACAACCAGTATAATTGGAGTGATTCAGCCACTTATTTCTGGTTAGAGAGGCCAACACTATCATCCACAACCAGTATAAATGGAGTGATTCAGCCAATTATTTCTAGTTAGAGAGGCCAACACTATCATCCACAATTAGTATAAATGGAGTGATTCAGCCAATTATTTCTAGTTAGAGAGGCCAACACTATCATCCACAACCAGTATAAATGGAGTGATTCAGCCACTTATTTCTGGTTAGAGAGGCCAACACTATCATCCACAACCAGTATAAATGGAGTGATTCAGCCACTTATTTCTAGTTAGAGAGGCCAACACTATCATCCATAACCAGTATAAATGGAGTGATTCAGCCACTTATTTCTGGTTAGAGAGGCCAAGACTGTCATCCACAACCAGTATAAATGGAGCGATTCAGCCAATTATTTCTAGTTAGAGAGGCCAACACTATCATCCACAACTAGTATAAATGGAGTGATTCAGCCACTTATTTCTGGTTAGAGAGGCCAACACTATCATCCACAACCAGTATAAATGGAGCGATTCAGCCAATTATTTCTAGTTAGAGAGGCCAACACTATCATCCACAACCAGTATAATTGGAGTGATTCAGCCACTTATTTCTGGTTAGAGAGGCCAACACTATCATCCACAACCAGTATAAATAGAGTGATTCAGCCAATTATTTCTAGTTAGAGAGGCCAACACTATCATCCACAATTAGTATAAATGGAGTGATTCAGCCAATTATTTCTAGTTAGAGAGGCCAACACTATCATCCACAACTAGTATAAATGGAGTGATTCAGCCACTTATTTCTGGTTAGAGAGGCCAACACTATCATCCACAACCAATATAAATGGAGTGATTCAGCCACTTATATCTGGTTAGAGAGGCCAACACTATCATCCACAACCAGTATAAATGGAGCTATTCAGCCACTTATTTCTAGTTAGAGAGGCCAACACTATCATCCACAACCAGTATAAATAAAGCGATTCAGCCACTTATTTCTGGTTAGAGAGGCCAACACTATCATCCACAACCAGTATAAATGGAGCGATTCAGCCACTTATTTCTAGTTAGAGAGGCCAACACTATCATCCACAACCAGTATAAATGGAGCGATTCAGCCACTTATTTCTAGTTAGATAGGCCAACACTATCATCCACAACCAGTATAAATGGAGTGATTCAGCCACTTATTTCCGGTTAGAGAGGCCAACTCTATCATCCACAACCAGTATAAATGGAGCGATTCAGCCACTTATTTCTAGTTAGAGAGGCCAACACTATCATCCACAACCAGTATAAATGGAGCGATTCTGCCAATTATTTCTAGCTAGAGAGGCCAACACTATCATCCACAACTAGTATAAATGGAGTGATTCAGCCACTTATTTCTGGTTAGAGAGGCCAACACTATCATCCACAACCAGTATAAATGGAGCGATTCAGCCAATTATTTCTAGTTAGAGAGGCCAACACTATCATCCACAACCAGTATAATTGGAGTGATTCAGCCACTTATTTCTGGTTAGAGAGGCCAACACTATCATCCACAACCAGTATAAATGGAGTGATTCAGCCAATTATTTCTAGTTAGAGAGGCCAACACTATCATCCACAACCAGTATAAATGGAGTGATTCAGCCAATTATTTCTAGTTAGAGAGGCCAACACTATCATCCATAACCAGTATAAATGGAGCGATTCAGCCACTTATTTCTAGTTAGAGAGGCCAACACTATCATCCATAACCAGTATAAATAGAGCGATTCAGCCACTTATTTCTTCATCCACAACCAGCATAAATGGAACGATTCAGCCACTTATTTCTAGTTAGAGAGGCCAACACTATCATCCACAACCAGTATAAATGGAGCGATTCAGCCACTTATTTCTAGTTAGAGAGGCCAACACTATCATCCACAACCAGTATAAATGGAGCGATTCAGCCACTTATTTCTAGTTAGAGAGGCCAACACTATCATCCACAACCAGTATAAATGGAGCGATTCAGCCACTTATTTCTAGTTAGGGAGGCCAACACTATCATCCACAACCAGTATAAATGGAGCGATTCAGCCACTTATTTCTAGTTAGAGAGGCCAACACTATCATCCACAACCAGTATAAATGGAGCGATTCAGCCACTTATTTCTAGCTAGAGAGGCCAACACTATCATCCACAACCAGTATAAATGGATCGATTCAGCCACTTATTTCTAGTTAGAGAGGCCAACACTATCATCCACAACCAGTATAAATGGAGCGATTCAGCCACTTATTTCTAGTTAGAGAGGCCAACACTCTCATCCACAACCAGTATAAATGGAGCGATTCAGCCAATTATTTCTAGTTAGAGAGGCCAACACTATCATCCACAACCAGTATAAATGGAGCGAATCAGCCACTTATTTCTAGTTAGAGAGGCCAACACTATCATCCACAACCAGTATAAATGGAGCGATTCAGCCACTTATTTCTGGTTAGAGAGGCCAACACTATCATCCACAACCAGTATAAATGGAGCGATTCAGCCACTTATTTCTAGTTAGAGAGGCCAACACTATCATCCACAACCAGTATAAATGGAGTGATTCAGCCACTTATTTCTGGTTAGAGAGGCCAACACTATCATCCACAACCAGTATAAATGGAGTGATTCAGCCACTTATTTCTAGTTAGAGAGGCCAACACTATCATCCACAACCAGTATAAATGGAGTGATTCAGCCAATTATTTCTAGTTAGAGAGGCCAACACTATCATCCACAACCAGTATAAATGGAGTGATTCAGCCACTTATTTCTGGTTAGAGAGGCCAACACTATCATCCACAACCAGTATAAATGGAGCGATTAAGCCACTTATTTCTGGTTAGAGAGGCCAACACTATCATCCACAACCAGTATAAATGGAGCGATTAAGCCACTTATTTCTGGTTAGAGAGGCCAACACTATCATCCACAACCAGTATAATGGAGCGATTCAGCCACTTATTTCTAGTTAGAGAGGCCAACACTATCATCCACAACCAGTATAAATGGAGCGATTCAGCCACTTATTTCTAGTTAGAGAGGCCAACACTATCATCCACAACCAGTATAAATGGAGCGATTCAGCCACTTATTTCTAGTTAGAGAGGCCAACACTATCATCCACAACCAGTATAAATGGAGCGATTCAGCCACTTATTTCTAGTTAGAGAGGCCAACACTATCATCCACAACCAGTATAAATGGAGCGATTCAGCCACTTATTTCTAGTTAGAGAGGCCAACACTATCATTCAAAACCAGTATAAATGGAGCGAATCAGCCACTTATTTCTAGTTAGAGAGGCCAACACTATCATCCACAACCAGTATAAATGGAGCGATTCAGCCACTTCTTTCTGGTTAGAGAGGCCAACATTATCATCCATAACCAGTATAAATGGAGCGATTCAGCCACTTATTTCTGGTTAGAGAGGCCAACACTATCATCCACAACCAGTATAAATAGAGTGATTCAGCCACTTATTTCTAGTTAGAGAGGCCAACACTATCATCCACAACCAGTATAAATGGAGCGATTCAGCCACTTATTTCTAGTTAGAGAGGCCAACACTATCATCCACAACCAGTATAAATGGAGCGATTCAGCCACTTATTTCTAGTTAGAGAGGCCAACACTATCATCCATAACCAGTATAAATGGAGCGATTCAGCCACTTATTTCTAGTTAGAGAGGCCAACACTATCATCCACAACCAGTATAAATGGAGCGATTCAGCCACTTATTTCTGGTTAGAGAGGCCAACACTATCATCCACAACCAGTATAAATGGAGCGATTCAGCCACTTATTTCTGGTTAGAGAGGCCAACACTATCATCCATAACCAGTATAAATGGCGCGATTCAGCCACTTATTTCTGGTTAGAGAGGCCAACACTATCATCCATAACCAGTGTAAATGGAGCGATTCAGCCTTTTATTTCTGAATAGAGAGGCCAACACTATCATCCATAACCAGTATAAATGGAGCGATTCAGCCACTTATTTCTAGTTAGAGAGGCCAACACTATCATCCATAACCAGTATAAATGGAGCGATTCAGCCACTTATTTCTAGTTAGAGAGGCCAACACTATCATCCATAACCAGTATAAATAGAGCGATTCAGCCACTTATTTCTGGTTAGAGAGGCCAACACTATCATCCACAACCAGTATAAATGGAACGATTCAGCCACTTATTTCTAGTTAGAGAGGCCAACACTATCATCCACAACCAGTATAAATGGAGCGATTCAGCCACTTATTTCTAGTTAGAGAGGCCAACACTATCATCCACAACCAGTATAAATGGAGTGATTCAGCCACTTATTTCTGGTAAGAAAGGCCAACACTATCATCCACAACCAGTATAAATGGAGTGATTCAGCCACTTATTTCTGGTTAGAGAGGCCAACTCTATCATCCACAACCAGTATAAATGGAGCGATTCAGCCACTTATTTCTAGTTAGAGAGGCCAACACTATCATCCACAACCAGTATAAATGGAGCGATTCAGCCACTTATTTCTAGTTGGAGAGGCCAACACTATCATCCACAACCAGTATAAATGGAGCGATTCAGCCACTTATTTCTAGTTAGAGAGGCCAACACTATCAACCACAACCAGTATAAATGGAGCGATTCAGCCCACTTATTTCTGGTTAGAGAGGCCAACTCTATTTCTCCACAACCAGTATAAATGGAGCGATTCAGCCACTTATTTCTAGTTAGAGAGGCAACACTATCATCCACAACCAGTATAAATGGAGCGTTTTTCTGCCAATTATTTCTAGCTAGAGAGGCCACAACACTATCATCCACAACAACTAATATAAATGGAGTGATTCAGCCACTTATTTCTGGTTAGAGAGGCCAACACTATCATCCACAACCAGTATAAATGGAGCGATTCAGCCAATTATTTCTAGGTAGAGAGGCCAACACTATCATCCACAACCAGTATAATTGGAGTGATTCAGCCAATTATTTCTGGTTAGAGAGGCCAACACTATCATCCACAACCAGTATAAATGAAGCGATTCAGCCACTTATTTCTGGTTAGAGAGGCCAACACTATCATCCATAACCAGTATAAATGGAGCGATTCAGCCACTTATTTCTGGTTAGAGAGGCCAACACTATCATCCATAACCAGTATAAATGGAGCGATTCAGCCTTTTATTTCTGAATAGAGAGGCCAACACTATCATCCATAACCAGTATAAATGGCGCGATTCAGCCACTTATTTCTAGTTAGAGAGGCCAACACTATCATCCATAACCAGTATAAATGGAGCGATTCAGCCACTTATTTCTAGTTAGAGAGGCCAACACTATCATCCATAACCAGTATAAATAGAGCGATTCAGCCACTTATTTCTGGTTAGAGAGGCCAACACTATCATCCACAACCAGTATAAATGGAACGATTCAGCCACTTATTTCTAGTTAGAGAGGCCAACACTATCATCCACAACCAGTATAAATGGAGCGATTCAGCCACTTATTTCTAGTTAGAGAGGCCAACACTATCATCCACAGCCAGTATAAATGGAGTGATTCAGCCACTTATTTCTGGTAAGAAAGGCCAACACTATCATCCACAACCAGTATAAATGGAGTGATTCAGCCACTTATTTCTGGTTAGAGAGGCCAACTCTATCATCCACAACCAGTATAAATGGAGCGATTCAGCCACTTATTTCTAGTTAGAGAGGCCAACACTATCATCCACAACCAGTATAAATGGAGCGATTCAGCCACTTATTTCTAGTTGGAGAGGCCAACACTATCATCCACAACCAGTATAAATGGAGCGATTCAGCCACTTATTTCTAGTTAGAGAGGCCAACACTATCAACCACAACCAGTATAAATGGAGTGATTCAGCCACTTATTTCTGGTTAGAGAGGCCAACTCTATCATCCACAACCAGTATAAATGGAGCGATTCAGCCACTTATTTCTAGTTAGAGAGGCCAACACTATCATCCACAACCAGTATAAATGGAGCGTTTCTGCCAATTATTTCTAGCTAGAGAGGCCAACACTATCATCCACAACTAATATAAATGGAGTGATTCAGCCACTTATTTCTGGTTAGAGAGGCCAACACTATCATCCACAACCAGTATAAATGGAGCGATTCAGCCAATTATTTCTAGGTAGAGAGGCCAACACTATCATCCACAACCAGTATAATTGGAGTGATTCAGCCACTTATTTCTGGTTAGAGGCCAACACTATCATCCACAACCAGTATAAATGGAGTGATTCAGCCAATTATTTCTAGTTAGAGAGGCCAACACTATCATCCACAACCAGTATAAATGGAGTGATTCAGCCAATTATTTCTAGTTAGAGAGGCCAACTTTATCATCCACAATTAGTATAAATGGAGTGATTCAGCCACTTATTTCTGGTTAGAGAGGCCAACACTATCATCCACAACCAGTATAAATGAAGCGATTCAGCCACTTATTTCTGGTTAGAGAGGCCAACACTATCATCCACAACCAGTATAAATGGAGCGATTAAGCCACTTATTTCTGGTTAGAGAGGCCAACACTATCACCCACAACCAGTATAAATGGAGCGATTCAGCCACTTATTTCTAGTTAGAGAGGCCAACACTATCATCCACAACCAGTATAAATGGAGCGATTCAGCCACTTATTTCTAGTTAGAGAGGCCAACACTATCATCCACAACCAGTATAAATGGAGCGATTCAGCTACTTATTTCTAGTTAGAGAGGCCAACACTATCATCCACAACCAGTATAAATGGAGCGATTCAGCCACTTATTTCTAGTTAGAGAGGCCAACACTATCATCCACAACCAGTATAAATGGAGCGATTCAGCTACTTATTTCTAGTTAGAGAGGCCAACACTATCATCCACAACCAGTATAAATGGATCGATTCAGCCACTTATTTCTAGTTAGAGAGGCCAACACTATCATCCACAACCAGTATAAATGGAGCGATTCAGCCACTTATTTCTAGTTAGAGAGGCCAACACTCTCATCCACAACCAGTATAAATGGAGCGATTCAGCCACTTATTTCTAGTTAGAGAGGCCAACACTATCATCCACAACCAGTATAAATGGAGCGAATCAGCCACTTATTTCTAGTTAGAGAGGCCAACACTATCATCCACAACCAGTATAAATGGAGCGATTCAGCCACTTATTTCTGGTTAGAGAGGCCAACACTATCATCCACAACCAGTATAAATGGAGCGATTCGGCCACTTATTTCTAATTAGAGAGGCCAACACTATCATCCACAACCAGTATAAATGGAGTGATTCAGCCACTTATTTCTGGTTAGAGAGGCCAACACTATCATCCACAACCAGTATAAATGGAGCGATTCAGCCACTTATTTCTAGTTAGAGAGGCCAACACTATCATCCACAACCAGTATAAATGGAGCGATTCAGCCAATTACTTCTAGCTAGAGAGGCCAACACTATCATCCACAACTAGTATAAATGGAGTGATTCAGCCACTTATTTCTGGTTAGAGAGGCCAACACTATCATCCACAACCAGTATAAATGGAGCGATTCAGCCAATTATTTCTAGTTAGAGAGGCCAACACTATCATCCACAACCAGTATAATTGGAGTGATTCAGCCACTTATTTCTGGTTAGAGAGGCCAACACTATCATCCACAACCAGTATAAATGGAGTGATTCAGTTAATTATTTCTATTTAGAGAGACCAACACTATCATCCACAACCAGTATAAATGGAGTGATTCAGCCAATTATTTCTAGTTAGAGAGGCCAACACTATCATCCACAACCAGTATAAATGGAGTGATTCAGCCACTTATTTCTGGTTAGAGAGGCCAACACTATCATCCACAACCAGTATAAATGGAGCGATTCAGCCACTTATTTCTGGTTAGAGAGGCCAACACTATCATCCACAACCAGTATAAATGGAGCGATTTAGCCACTTATTTCTGGTTAGAGAGCCCAACACTATCATCCACAACCAGTATAAATGGAGCGATTCAGCCACTTATTTCTAGTTAGAGAGGCCAACACTATCATCCACAACCAGTATAAATGGAGCGATTCAGCCACTTATTTCTAGTTAGAGAGGCCAACACTATCATCCACAACCAGTATAAATGGAGCGATTCAGCCACTTATTTCTAGTTAGAGAGGCCAACACTATCATCCACAACCAGTATAAATGGAGCGATTCAGCCACTTATTTCTAGTTAGAGAGGCCAACACTATCATCCACAACCAGTATAAATGGAGCGATTCAGCCACTTATTTCTAGTTAGAGAGGCCAACACTATCATCCACAACCAGTATAAATGGATCGATTCAGCCACTTATTTCTAGTTAGAGAGGCCAACACTATCATCCACAACCAGTATAAATGGAGCGATTCAGCCACTTATTTCTAGTTAGAGAGGCCAACACTATCATCCACAACCAGTATAAATGGAGCGATTCAGCCACTTATTTCTAGTTAGAGAGGCCAACACTATCATTCACAACCAGTATAAATGGAGCGAATCAGCCACTTATTTCTAGTTAGAGAGGCCAACACTATCATCCACAACCAGTATAAATGGAGCGATTCAGCCACTTATTTCTGGTTAGAGAGGCCAACATTATCATCCATAACCAGTATAAATGGAGCGATTCAGCCACTTATTTCTGGTTAGAGAGGCCAACACTATCATCTATAACCAGTATAAATAGAGTGATTCAGCCACTTATTTCTAGTTAGAGAGGCCAACACTATCATCCACAACCAGTATAAATGGAGCGATTCAGCCACTTATTTCTAGTTAGAGAGGCCAACACTATCATCCACAACCAGTATAAATGGAGCGATTCAGCCACTTATTTCTAGTTAGAGAGGCCAACACTATCATCCACAACCAGTATAAATGGAGCGATTCAGCCACTTATTTCTAGTTAGAGAGGCCAACACTATCATCCACAACCAGTATAAATGGAGCGATTCAGCCACTTATTTCTGGTTAGAGAGGCCAACACTATCATCATCCAAACCATTATAAATGGAGCGATTCAGCACTTATTTCTGGTTAGAGAGGCCAACACTATCATCCACAACCAGTATAAATGGAGCGATTCAGCCACTTATTTCTGGTTAGAGAGGCCAACACTATCATCCATAACCAGTATAAATGGAGCGATTCAGCCACTTATTTCTGAATAGAGAGGCCAACACTATCATCCATAACCAGTATAAATGGAGCGATTCAGCCACTTATTTCTAGTTAGAGAGGCCAACACTATCATCCATAACCAGTATAAATGGAGCGATTCAGCCACTTATTTCTAGTTAGAGAGGCCAACACTATCATCCACAACCAGTATAAATGGAGCGATTCAGCCACTTATTTCTGGTTAGAGAGGCCAACACTATCATCCACAACCAGTATAAATGGAACGATTCAGCCACTTATTTCTAGTTAGAGAGGCCAACACTATCATCCATAACCACTGCAAATGGAGCGATTCAGCCACTTATTTCTAGTTAGAGAGGCCAACACTATCATCCATAACCAGTATAATAGAGCGATTCAGCCACTTATTTCTGGTTAGAGAGGCCAACACTATCATCCACAACCAGTATAAATGGAACGATTCAGCCACTTATTTCTAGTTAGAGAGGCCAACACTATCATCCACAACCAGTATAAATGGAGCGATTCAGCCACTTATTTCTAGTTAGAGAGGCCAACACTATCATCCACAACCAGTATAAATGGAGTGATTCAGCCACTTATTTCTGGTTAGAGAGGCCAACACTATCATCCACAACCAGTATAAATGGAGTGATTCAGCCACTTATTTCTGGTAAGAAAGGCCAACACTATCATCCACAACCAGTATAAATGGAGTGATTCAGCCACTTATTTCTGGTTAGAGAGGCCAACTCTATCATCCACAACCAGTATAAATGGAGCGATTCAGCCACTTATTTCTAGTTAGAGAGGCCAACACTATCATCAACAACCAGTATAAATGGAGTGATTCAGCCACTTATTTCTGGTTAGAGAGGCCAACACTATCATCCACAACCAGTATAAATGGAGCGATTCAGCCACTTATTTCTAGTTAGAGAGGCCAACACTATCATCCACAACCAGTATAAATGGAGCGATTCAGCCACTTATTTCTAGTTAGAGAGGCCAACACTATCATCCACAACCAGTATAAATGGAGCGATTCAGCCACTTATTTCTAGTTAGAGAGGCCAACACTATCATCCACAACCAGTATAAATGGAGCGATTCAGCCACTTATTTCTGGTTAGAGAAGCCAACACTATCATCCACAACCAGTATAAATGGAGCGATTCAGCCACTTATTTCTGGTTAGAAATGCCAACACTATCATCCACAACCAGTATAAATGGAGCGATTCAGCCACTTATTTCTGGTTAGAGAGGCCAACACTATCATCCACAACCAGTATAAATGGGGCGATTCAGCCACTTATTTCTAGTTAGAGAGGCCAACACTATCATCCACAACCAGTATAAATGGAGCGATTCAGCCACTTATTTCTAGTTAGAGAGGCCAACACTATCATCCACAACCAGTATAAATGGAGAGATTCAGCCACTTATTTCTAGTTAGAGAGGCCAACACTATCATCCACAACCAGTATAAATGGAGCGATTCAGCCACTTATTTCTAGTTAGAGAGGCCAACACTATCATCCACAACCAGTATAAATGGAGCGATTCAGCCACTTATTTCTAGTTAGAGAGGCCAACACTATCATCCACAACCAGTATAAATGGAGCGATTCAGCCACTTATTTCTGGTTAGAGAGGCCAACACTATCATCCACAACCAGTATAAATGGAGCGATTCAGCCACTTATTTCTGGTTAGAGAGGCCAACACTATCATCCATAACCAGTATAAATGGAGCGATTCAGCCACTTATTTCCGGTTAGAGAGGCCAACACTATCATCCATAACCAGTATAAATGGAGCGATTCAGCCACTTATTTCTAGTTAGAGAGGCCAACACTATCATCCATAACCAGTATAAATAGAGCAATTCAGCCACTTATTTCTGGTTAGAGAGGCCAACACTATCATCCACAACCAGTATAAATGGAGCGATTCAGCCACTTATTTCTAGTTAGAGAGGCCAACACTATCATCCACAACCAGTATAAATGGAGTGATTCAGCCACTTATTTCTGGTTAGAGAGGCCAACACTATCATCCACAACCAGTATAAATGGAGTGATTCAGCCACTTATTTCTGGTTAGAGAGGCCAACACTATCATCCACAACCAGTATAAATGGAGTGATTCAGCCACTTATTTCTGGTTAGAGAGGCCAACACTATCATCCACAACCAGTATAAATGGAGCGATTCAGCCACTTATTTCTAGTTAGAGAGGCCAACACTATCATCCACAACCAGTATAAATGGAGTGATTCAGCCACTTATTTCTGGTTAGAGAGGCCAACACTATCATCCACAACCAGTATAAATGTAGTGATTCAGCCACTTATTTCTGGTTAGAGAGGCCAACACTATCATCCACAACCAGTATAAATGGAGCGATTCAGCCACTTATTTCTAGTTAGAGAAGCCAACACTATCATCCACAACCAGTATAAATGGAGCGATTCAGCCACTTATTTCTGGTTAGAGAGGCCAACACTATCATCCACAACCAGTATAAATGGAGCGATTCAGCCACTTATTTCTAGTTAGAGAGGCCAACACTATCATCCACAACCAGTATAAATGGAGCGATTCAGCCACTTATTTCTAGTTAGAGAGGCCAATACTATCATCCACAACCAGTATACAACTACCAATGGAAAAAGGAAAAAGAGGTAGACAACAGATCCGACCCATAGGCACAGTGGCGTAACTACAATGTAAGGGCCCCCCGGGCACAAATTAAGTTTGGCCCTCCTTATACTCAACAACTATAATCAGTATACGCCATATATGTACCAACAATGTAACTACTTGCTTCATCATCATCAATTCACTTCAGCTCCTTAAGGAGCATAGACCTTCAAGAAATTTGCGCCAGGTCCTCCTCTCCTGTGCCATCCACTCAAGATCCGTCAGTGTCTTCATTATGCCTTTCATTTCTGTCTCCTGGAACGTTCTATAACGCTTAACACGGGAACACATGAAATTAAAACGATACCGATCACAACTTTCCAGGGCACACTCGAGGCTGGGTCCGCCGCTACATAGGCACCAGAAGTCCATCCTTTTCCGTCTGAGAACTGGCCACTACACATCTCTTGTTGCTTCATGATGTCTCACACTAATGGATGTTCACGTGGGACATGAATCTAGATCCCTAAACACATGCTCCTAATCTACCCAGCCCACAATGTTCTACGAGGACAGGCATGGTCAGAGGGGTGCAGAGAAGACGTAGAAGCTATGGGACTTCTGGAAAGGAGTTCGATCTGAATTCAGTCCTGCAGATTTAGCATAACTAATGATTGAACGCAGAAAAAAGAAAGCACAAATTGAGAGAATATAATCAACTCAGGGTTTTTTTTTTTTCACGTATTAGAAGTTTCTTTTGATTTTTCAGTTTATGCAAATTTCTTTAGCAGGAAGTATTCACTGGAAGTAGGATCTCATCTGATCTTGTAGTGCGAATGTTCTATTTATCATGAAATCCATTTAACTTTGTAATAATGTTCTAATGATCATAGAATCTCCTGAATTTTGTTTCATAACGTTTCTACTGATCATCGAATCACCCCCCCCCCTCTTTGTGTTTTATAACGTTTCAGCTTATTATAGTATCACCTGAGTTGTATTTTATAAAGTTTCTAATGGTTATAAAATCCCATCAGTTTTGTTTCAAAATGTTTACACCAGTCATAGAATCACATCAGTTTTAATTTATAAAGTTTCTACTGATCATAGAATCACCAGAATCATTTCAGTTTTGTTGTATAACGTTTTTACTGGTCTTAGAAACACCACTTTTGTATTTTATAAAGTTTCTACTGATTTGTATTAGCTTTCTATTTATCGTAAAATGCCCGCTCTAACCTATTTTACCGAGGTATCTTGTGACATCCCCTTAAATTGTACACTGACTGTAACACTTGTCATATCTATTGTTATTACTTTTCTTCAAAAAGAACACCGCTTTCCAATTATCACGGATTCACACATTTCCTGTATGACTTCGCAATTGTCTCTTATTTTTCACAGACTCGCACCACGCATTCTTCACCTATTCGCCAACTTGTGACCTGATCTGTCTTTCTGAATGGTTCCGTGGGTAACAATTTACTCTTTAGTGACTGTCACAGACGAACTCAGCTGACCCTGAATCGTGGGATTCTATAGTACGACCCTTTGTAACGACCCCTTCGTATAGCACCAGAGCCCCCGAATAGTTTGGTAACTCTTCATCAAACGGGAATTTATTTTCACCTGGACTCATTGCTATGAAACCATTCCACGCAGATGGCCAACACGTTGGCTGATTAATATGTGGACAGTTTATCTACCGGTCATTCTGGTCATCGCATTGATTTAAGGAAAGATTAAATCACGCCCACGGACATCGCCTGAGCAATGATATGAAGTTATTTTCATTAACTTGGGCAGTGGGGGCGTTGCCTACTTCAAACAGAGAGAGCGGAACAGGATCAAACAGACACGGAAGTGGTTTCAGGAACGTTGAGCGGGAGAGATCAAAGCAGTAGTGGTCCCTGAAACGAACGGGGAAGTTTCTTGCCGGCATTTTCCGCACCTCCATGTTAAGCGCTAAACCGACCGCAGACGGAGCGAACGGGGGAAGATGTCGGATGCAACGAACGGGGAAACGGGAAACCAGGGGACGGCATCTCTCTTTAGTCTGTCGGTCAGATCCCCGAAAGTCTCCTGAGATCAAAAAAGTGTCAACTTTCTCATGCCCCCCTCATCTTTAATTCCATTTTAAATATATACAGATCACGTAGAAAGCCAGGCTATCATTCAGTGCCAGAGATTTTTAAGATTCACTAGCTATTAGTAGAAAGTTGCTAGATTCCCATCTGAAATTGGTGGCTACAAATTGGAGTGTTTCTTTTCTGCGCACGGTATAATATATTTGTTAAAGTGATCAGTGGTCTAGTGCTTTCATTTTATTTCACTGGATTTTGTGTTTATTTAATCTATTTAATTATTAAACTCATCCCAAAAGTTCCAGTGGTAAATTTAATGATATATCTATTATAACATTTCCAAAAATAATAGATGTTTAAATGTTAAAGTAACTTTTAAAGTCGCGAAGGAATTTATAATTAATAAATTTAGTTAAGTCCTATATATATATATATATATATATATATATATATATATATATATATATATATATATATATATATATATATATATATATATATATATATATATATATATATATAGATGTGTATTTTAACCATTAGACTCGTGACGTGTTTTCTTAAATACATAATTAGATATAGCCTTAACGGTAAATTTATCGCGCGTTAAGAATATTATTTGATTTTTGAAGTATGATTATGATAGTCATGGGTTTTATATCTTTTTCTCTAGAATGATCACCTTTGTGATCCCAGTATTATTAATAAATCATACAGAGAGTTCCATACTCGGTTCTTAAACTTCCAGACAATTTGATGAGACATTTTTTTAAATTTAATCTTGAGGCGGTCCGGTGCGGCCTAGCTGTCATAATTACATGAAAGAAAGCCTACCCAAGAACATTTAAAATATTATCATCAAATTTAAATTTCAATCTGTGAGATAAACTGGAAGATGAACAGTGCCAGTAGCAATAATTTATGTACGGCTCTAAATGTGAGAGAATACCGATTTACCTGACTGTGACCGAGCCTAGTTTTTCCTCACTGGATTAAAAACTTTACCGGTCAGTGGCTATCATCACGCATTGAAGGATTATACCATCACCTCATTTTTCACCTCTATGTCGAACAGCGTCAGTGCCATCCCATAGACTCGTTTCTTTATAATAAAACACAAGAACTCTTAGAACTTCAAGTCCGGCACATAAGCGGGAATATTTGCTCTCAGTGAAACCTCGCATTATCTGGGGCGGAACATAGAAGGACTAGACAGTTTTCACATGTCAAGAGTTTAATTATTGTGTACCTAATTCTTTGGATTGTCTGATGCTGCAATCGGTAAGTGTGTGGTGTATATGAGTGTGGATCCTCACAGAGTGTATGAATGATAGGAGATTTATTTTTGCAGAAACCATTTGTCAACTGCCTACCGGGTAATACGTTTTTCTGTATACCCGGCATTGTTCCTTTAAGTGGGATAATTTGTTAACTCTGTTTCATCCCCCCCCCCTTTTTTTTCTTTGCTTAGTAAAGGGAAGACACAATTGGGATAACAGTATTTTTGTCTACCACCATAACTAATATTGTAACACCTCTTTCAGAGTAATTAACTTCATTGTTAGGTTACATTGCCTATGTTCCTGATAACTATCTATCTTGGGACTGGGTTTACCTTTGTCTAATAAGCGGGAAGGGCTTAGTCGATACCAATCTTCTTTACCCCCATCCTCACCCTGTTAATTGTATTTTCTGTACTTATGATAATTTTTATGTAACCTGTTGGATGTTGTGATTGAGTTTAATGCTAATAAACAGCATAAACATACATAGTACTGTGTTGGACTACCAAGGCCCAAATCCCCCATATTTGTTTAATATAGTTTGTATCCACGTCGTCTGTGTGCTTGAAGCACCAAATCGGTGTGAGCGCAGATGTGTGTCTGGAAAACTGGCAAATAATTGTTTGACCAGGAGAGTGGCAGAGAAGATTGAGAGAAACGATTTGTCGTAAATAAGTCTGTCTTTACTCTCCTCCAGCACTATGTGGAGCATCATATTTAATCTCTACATTTCTATCACTGAGCTTTTTCACCATCATTCTACACTCTAAACCGGACTACTATTTCTAAGACTCTTTCTCTCTAAATAAATTTACGACAATATTTGGCTGGCTCGCCGGGACAAAGATATTTTGAGTCTGATCTAAGTCTGGGTCTAACTAGATAGAGTGTGAGTGATCTGTCTTTGTGATTTAGGGAAATAAATAAATAATTAATTACACCCCTAGACAACGCCTTTTAGTATTTGGGTCGTCCACACAGCATACTTACAGGTTGTTTTCTTTCCACAGCAGTAGAAAGTACGGATAATCATAAATTCGGTTTGCTAAATTATCCTCTGGCGGAGTAAATTAAAATTTTTCTTTATAAGATTCGCTGGGATCGCGTGACTGGTTTTACAGTCACTAAAGGTTTTTGAAGCGTTTGAGTTGAGCTAAGCTAAAGACGGATTGTTCTGATTTTTTTAAAATTAAGTTAACTACGTCTCATCTCATAATTGACTTCAGGGACGGAGTTTGTTGTTAGAGAATTACAATTTTCGTGGAAAACTTTTTTTTATTTTTTTCCCTTTTAAATTGTTTTAATATAAATCTTTCTCTACTGTTAGTAATAGTAGATTTTTTTCTAGTGTAACTTACCAATTAATTGGCATAGTTGCTTGCGTTAAAAGTCTTAAGTGACAATAATAGCGGCGATAAGTTAACACACGAGGTCATTAAGTAAAAATTTTTCTTTTTTTACTTTGGGTTTTTCTCGTAGCGGCTTTGTTTTTTTTCCCTTCTTGTTCTTTCTTACTATTCTCTAATAGTAGAAGCATCCAGTTCTTCAATCATGGCAGAGAATTAGGATAAGATCCATTTTGAGACAGGAAGCGAAAGACTCAGGATTAGAGGGAGAAGCCGCGAACGTGTTTGTAAACAAGGAACTTGACAGGTATGACGCGGAGTAAGAGAGAGCAGCAGCAGAGAAGAAGGAAGAGCAACAGAGAGAGGAAGCTAGGAAGAAAGAAGCGGACGATCGTCAATTGGAGCAGAAGAAAATTGAAGCAGAAATGGAAGCCCGCAGAGAGACAAAAAAGGAGCGAGAAAGACAACATGAACTGGCGCTTAAGGCTTTAGAGAGTCGGGGCGCCTCTACTTCGAATAACGGAGAGCCGTCTTCGCCCCAGTCTCAGTCAATGGATCTCTCCAGCACTCAGTCTGCCCAATTAACGGCGATGTCTTTTGCTTTAGAATCTTTTCCTAGCCCAAATGAAAAAATTGACAGCTACCTAGATAAATTCAAAAGGCTCGCAAATCTGTATGGGTTAGAGAGTTCCCGCTGGGCACTTAAGCTCTCAACGTCACTAAAAGCTAACGCTTATGACGTATACACAAAGCTGGGATCGAACCAACATGATTACGACATGCTGAAGAAGGCCTTGCTACAACGGTTTGAGATGACCGCAGGAAAATTCCTGCAAATGTTCAGGAACAGCCGAAAAGAGAGCACGGAAACATTTTCACAGTTCTCTTCACGTCTCACGGGCTATTTGACAAAATGCATCGAATTATCGGACCTACCTCTTACATATGAGGGACTCCTTGAACTTGTTCTTGTGGAACAGATAAAGTCAACTTTGTCAAACGAAACCCGTAGATTTTTGGCGGAACAGGGCGCAGTCAGACTTGAGGACATCCTCAATAAGGCCGAACGCTATACCAATGCAATGGCCGAACTTCCCAGCACTAAACGTAATCCCACAGATGAGCCATCTCGAAAACAAAATCTAGAGCAGTCATCCTATTCCTCTAATTCCTCTCAGAATTATAACCAACAAGAAAATAATACCCAGAGACCTCCCCAGGAAAAATCGAAATTCTACAAAACCCGATACCCATCAACAACAATTCTGATCAACCCACCAAGCCTACGTGGCAGCGCGGCCACCAAGGTCAAGGAAAAGGAAAGATCCCTACACCAGGAACGTCTGATCAGGGCAAACAAACCGGGCCTAACCGCGTTGGAAGTTTGCATACAGCCTCGAGAGGTAGAGTCAATGTCAGTGATTCTCAACCTGAGGGGGACCGACACTCAACTCGAGGAACTGTAATTTTGAATGGTACCTCAACTACTTGTCTTTTTGACACTGGATTAAGTTTTGATTGTATTGTCGCTAGGCACCTAGTCAAACCCGGTCAGGAGACAGAGGAAACCGTCAAACTTAGTGGAGTTTTCACGAGTGATGCACCCAGGACGCTTCCTATCGCACTGGTAGAAATACACTCTGACTTTGTCAGAGGTGTTATTAAAGCGGCCATAATGGATGATCCGATCTACCCAGTTATCCTGGGATGTAGATATGTGTTTATTGGGAGACCAAAGGAGCCGATTGTGGCAGCGGCAACCACAAGAGGGCAAGCCAAGAAAGAGAGGGAGCCTGCGCCAAATTTGTTGCCGAATGAACTGAAGGAGGCGCAACAAAAGGACCCTACTCTGGAGCCCTGCTTTAAAAGACTGCCCATGGCTAAGGACCCCAGACACAACGGAGACATCTTTTCTAAGGATGGCGTATTGTATCGTAGAACGGGCAACCCGGACACGGGGAATAACCAGCTCCTAGTACCGACGCAGTACAGAAGCCAGATCTTAGAAATGGGGCACTCTCTTCCCTTTAGCGGACATATGGGACAAAACGCCACTATTCAGCGAATAAAAAACCACTATTGGTGGCCAGGAATGAACTCTGACATTACCAGGTATGTGAAATCCTGCGCCCAGTGCCAACGGGTAGCACCAAAGCACTTGACACCCCCAGTACCTATGGGGCAAATGCCAATAGTGGGTACTCCATTTGAACGGGTTGCTGTCGACATCATTGGACCCCTGGAAAGGACCAAAAGAAGAAACAGGTTCATCCTGACCTTAGTCGACACTTGCACAATGTGGGCCGAAGCTGTACCGCTACCATGCATAAATTCCAAGCATGTCGCAGAAGCCCTCGTGCAAATCTTTACACGGTTGGGATTCCCTCAACAAGTTGTGACGGACAATGGATCCCAATTCCGTAGCCTGTTAATGGAGGAGATCTTTAAGATCTTGAGGGCCAAACATATCCACACCAGTCCCTACCATCCGGCCGGAAATGGGCTCGTGGAACGTTTTAACGGCACCCTCACCACCATGTTACGTAAGCTGGGTCAGGAAAAAAGAAATATCTGGAGAGACCGGTGCCATCCTCCGAGCATCTCCTGGCTGTCGCCATAGCAACGGAAGACGAGGAAGATGAAGATGGTTGCATGGAGTACCCATTGCAACCCACAGAATCCTTTAAAGATGGCAAGTTCGGCGACAATCTCTCACCAGAACAACAAACAGAAACCAGGGCGCTACTGAAGCAGTACAGTGCAGTCTTAACGGATGTACCTGGTCGAACAAATCTCATCGAATTTGATATGAAATTAACAAACGAGACCCCTGTTCGAACCAGAGTTTACCCCATACCGTACGCTAAAGCTGATGCACTTCGCGGAGAAATAGACAAGCTGCGCCAGGCAGGAATTATCAGTGAGTCTACATCTCCTTACAGTTCCAGTGTAGTGCTGTTGCAGAAGCCCAATAAGGAAGTTCGGCTGTGTATAGATTACCGGCTGCTAAACACTGTTACGGAATTCCAGTCCGAACCTCTCCAATCTGTTTCTGAGTTGTTCACCAAGCTTAGCAAGGCAAAGATTTTCTCCAAGATTGACCTCAGTAAAGGTTACTATCAAATACCAGTCAAGGAGGAAATTAAACCCTTGTTAGCTTTCAGCACTAGTGAAGGACATTACACATTTAATGTGATGCCATTCGGTTTGCATAACGCACCAGGAGTGTTCACCAGGATGATGAGGAAGCTTCTAGAACCTTTGCAAAGTCCCCATATCCATAATTTTATGGATGACATATTAATTGCATCGGAAACCTACGAAGAACATATTGCTATGGTTGCTATACTCCTCAGGAGACTACAGGAAACTGGTCTCACAGCCAGACCTAGCAAATGTCTCATCGGGTTTGAACAGTTAGACTTCCTGGGGCATACTATTTCTCACGGATGCAGTTGGCCTGTTCAGAAGAACGTGGAGAAAATAGTGACAGCAAAAAGACCCCGAACGAAGAAAGACGTACGTTCCTTCATATCACTATGTGCATACTATCAGAAGTACATCCAGAACTTCAACGGACTGACGGCACCTCTGACTGACCTCACAAAGAAAGGTTGTCCTGATAAGGTCATTTGGGATCAAAAGTGCGAACACGCATACAGCACTTTGAAAAGACAGTTGTCTGCATACCCCATTTTGAGGTTGCCTGACCTCAAGAAACCTTTCGTACTGCGGGTCGACGCGTCAGGTCAGGGCATCGGGTCAACACTGCTTCAAGCCGATGACAGCAACCCGAACATGCTATTTCCAGTTGCCTATGGCAGTCGGAAATTAAATAAAGCTGAACGGAAATACAGCGTAGTCGAAAGAGAATGCCTCGCTCTGATTGACGGTATCAGACGGCATCATGAGTTTCTCTTTGGTACATCTTTTACGGTACAAACAGACCACGCTCCGTTAGCCTTTCTTGGTGCCAATAAAGAATTTAATGCAAGGATCATGCGGTGGGCCCTTCTTTTAAGCGTTTATTCTTTCAAAGTGGAATACATTCCGGGAAGACAGAATGTCGGGGCGGATTTCCTGAGTAGAAACTGGACTACGGACGAAGAGGAAGAAGTTGAACATACCAATCACCCAAAAGCTACCGATCAGGGCAGCTTCATTGTCAGAAATTAAACATGAAAATATGTTTTCATGTCTCAAAAGAGGGGACGATTGTCACAGACGAACTCAGCTGACCCTGAATCGTGGGATTCTATAGTACGACCCTTTGTAACGACCCCTTCGTATAGCACCAGAGCCCCCGAATAGTTTGATAACTCTTCATCAAACGGGAATTTATTTTCACCTGGACTCATTGCTATGAAACCGTTCCACGCAGATGGCCAACACGTTGGCTGATAAATATGTGGACAGTTTATCTACCGGTCATTCTGGTCATCGCATTGATTTAAGGAAAGATTAAATCACGCCCACGGACATCGCCTGAGCAATGATATGAAGTTATTTTCATTAACTTGGGCAGTGGGGGCGTTGCCTACTTCAAACAGAGAGAGCGGAACAGGATCAAACAGACACGGAAGTGGTTTCAGGAACGTTGAGCGGGAGAGATCAAAGCAGTAGTGGTCCCTGAAACGAACGGGGAAGTTTCTTGCCGGCATTTTCCGCACCTCCATGTTAAGCGCTAAACCGACCGCAGACGGAGCGAACGGGGGAAGATGTCGGATGCAACGAACGGGGAAACGGGAAACCAGGGGACGGCATCTCTCTTTAGTCTGTCGGTCAGATCCCCGAAAGTCTCCTGAGATCAAAAAAGTGTCAACTTTCTCATGCCCCCCCTCATCTTTAATTCCATTTTAAATATATACAGATCACGTAGAAAGCCGGGCTATCATTCAGTGCCAGAGATTTTTAAGATTCACTAGCTATTAGTAGAAAGTTGCTAGATTCCCATCTGAAATTGGTGGCTACAAATTGGAGTGTTTCTTTTCTGCGCACGGTATAATATATTTGTTAAAGTGATCAGTGGTCTAGTGCTTTCATTTTATTTCACTGGATTTTGTGTTTATTTAATCTATTTAATTATTAAACTCATCCCAAAAGTTCCAGTGGTAAATTTAATGATATATCTATTATAACATTTCCAAAAATAATAGATGTTTAAATGTTAAAGTAACTTTTAAAGTCGCGAAGGAATTTATAATTAATAAATTTAGTTAAGTCCTATATATATATATATAATGTGTATTTTAACCATTAGACTCGTGACGTGTTTTCTTAAGTACATAATTAGATATAGCCTTAACGGTAAATTTCTCACGCGTTAAGAATATTATTTGATTTTTGAAG
This sequence comes from Oreohelix idahoensis, assembly GCA_024509875.1. NCBI lineage: Eukaryota > Metazoa > Mollusca > Gastropoda > Stylommatophora > Oreohelicidae > Oreohelix > Oreohelix idahoensis. The sequence goes on along the minus strand of JAMPIV010005112.1, from coordinate 320,497 downwards.
TATGATTATGATTGTCATGGGTTTTATATCTTTTTCTCTAGAATGATCACCTTTGCGATCCCAGTATTATTAATAAATCATACAGAGAGTTCCATACTCGGTTCTTAAACTTCCAGACAATTTGATGAGACATTTTTTTAAATTTAATCTTGAGGCGGTCCGGTGCGGCCTAGCTGTCATAATTACATGAAAGAAAGCCTACCCAAGAACATTTAAAATATTATCATCAAATTTAAATTTCATTCTGTGAGATAAACTGGAAGATGAACAGTGCCAGTAGCAATAATTTATGTACGGCTCTAAATGTGAGAGAATACCGATTTACCTGACTGACCGAGCCTAGTTTTTCCTCACTGAATTAAAAACTTTACCGGTCAGTGGCTATCATCACGCATTGAAGGATTATACCATCACCTCATTTTTCACCCCAATGTCGAACAGCGTCAGTGCCATCCCATAGACTCGTTTCTTTATAATAAAACACAAGAACCCTTAGAACTTCAAGTCCGGCGATAAGCGGGAATATTTGCTCTCAGTGAAACCTCACATTATCTGGGGCGGGACATAGAAGGACTAGACAGTTTTCACATGTCAAGAGTTTAATTATTGTGTACCTAATTCTATGGATTGTCTGATGCTGCAATCGGTAAGTGTGTGGTGTATATGAGTGTGGATCCTCACAGAGTGTATGAATGATAGGAGATTTATTTTTGCAGAAACCATTTGTCAACTGCCTACCGGGTAATACGTTTTTCTGTATACCCGGCATTGTTCCTTTAAGTGGGATAATTTGTTAACTCTGTTTCATCCCCCCCCCCGTTTTTTTTCCTTTGCTTAGTAAAGGGAAGACACAATTGGGATAACAGTATTTTTGTCTACCACCATAACTAATATTGTAACACCTCTTTCAGAGTAATTAACTTCATTGTTAGGTTACATTGCCTATGTTCCTGATAACTATCTATCTTGGAACTGGGTTTACCTTTGTCTAATAAGCGGGAAGGGCTTAGTCGATATCAGTCTTCTTTACCCCCATCCTCACCTTGTTAATTGTATTTTCTGTACTTATGATAATTTTTATGTAACCTGTTGGATGTTGTGATTGAGTTTAATGCTAATAAACAGCATAAACATACATAGTACTGTGTTGGACTACCAAGGCCCAAATCCCCCATATTTGTTTAATATAGTTTGTATCCACGTCGTCTGTGTGCTTGAAGCACCAAATCGGTGTGAGCGCAGATGTGTGTCTGGAAAACTGGCAAATAATTGTTTGACCAGGAGAGTGGAAGAGAAGATTGAGAGAAACGATTTGTCGTAAATAAGTCTGTCTTTACTCTCCTCCAGCACTCTGTGGAGCATCATATTTAATCTCTACATTTCTATCACTGAGCTTTTTCACCATCATTCTACACTCTAAACCGGACTACTATTTCTAAGACTCTTTCTCTCTAAATAAATTTACGACAGTGACGTCATGCACAAGTATGATTAATATTTCAAACGGGCCGTTAACTGAGTCAACAGGTCATCTCCGTTGGCTATGCAATTGCCATTTCCCACTAGTTGCCAGGAGATCTCCTGTTTTGAAGCTTACTCTCAAGGTCTTCCAGCTGGAGCCCAAATATCCCGCTGTGGTGGAAAATGGACAAAAATATCAATTTCTTCAACTAGTATCAGGCGACGCGGCAAACTGAAACACTGTTAAGCCATTCTCCTATATTTTAAGTTTCTACCTAAGCATCAAACATAGCGGCCAGCCTAAGGTGTCACATTAATGTACCCGATAGTCCTTACTGTATACTGACGATTCAGTTGGAAATTTTTTCTGAAAAAAAAAGCAACACTGGCAGCTTTTTACATTTATTTTACAAATGTGTGAGAACTCCGACAAAATAGGCAGATGTCGTTGCTGGCTACAATTGTAATGTAGTTTTTAGAATAAGAGTGTAAACAGTCTTCCCAAATTCTACAAGCCTGGTCAGTTACCTTACTCATCAATGGGGCAGCGACTTGTTTATTTATGCTTGAAAATGATGTCTAATTAAATGAAGAATGGGCAGTTAGCGAACCTGTCAAATTTTGTGTGTTCGAAAATGTCTTACTTTCCCTCTATATACAAGTATATTTATTGTTAATTTTGCTAGCAATGAAATGCCTATATCATAGTTTGTTGTAATGTGGCGAACTAGATATTTATACTTTGTTCCTTTGTGTACAGGATTTGTGACGTTATTTCTGTGGACTCGATCTCATCTTCCATCATTTTCCTTTGCGCTCCATTCGGAACATGGGGTCACCATTGCAGCTGGTCCCCCCAACCTCCGCAGGAAGCCTGTACTAAGCTTTCAAAAACGGTTGCAGCGATGGTTTCTGTAACATTGTGTTTTAGATGATGAGGTTGCCAGCCGCGTGTACAAACCTCATATTAGTTGCCTCGTACAACATGCCTGCAGGTACAGTAGTGTTATGTTTTCTTTGTCTCTTCAGAGACGCCCAGAGAACAAGACGGGGCGTAGTCGCTCTTGCTGATTTCTGGTACTTAGTGTATGATTCATTTCGATTTGTGTATCATACCAAATAAATGTCAAAAACACTGTGTACAATTCTTGTACAGCATATGGTGGTGTCGGCAGGATCTGAAATTTGGTAAACAAGAGCAAGAATGTGTGGTTTAAAAGTGATTTAAAAATAATTCATGCCTGAAATTCTTGAAAGATTCTTCAAGAATACGACTCGCCGCAGGTCTTTCATCGACTCTGTTATCTCACTACTCACTGAACTGGCAATTCTGTCTTATATATATATATATATATATATATATATATATATATATATATATATTTATATATATATATATATATATATATATACTAGAAGCAGGTGGCAGTGAGAGATAAGGTAAAGAGAATAGATTTTTTCACGAGTGAAATGGTGAAAAGTAGAGTCTGTCCCTGGATTGAGAAGATACTCTAGTCCAGCCTATCTCTACAACAGAAATTTGTTGATCAGACTGTATACTTTCTACATACATATATATATATATATATATATATATATATATATATATATATATATATATATATATATATATATATATATATATATATATATATATATAATATATATAGCAACCACTCACATACACACCCACAGATAAGTGACGACAATTAGACGCACAAACGTGAAACTATATTAAATGGAGTAGGGATATTGGGACGAGCTGACCGACACAGGTAATTAAGTTTTTTGTTACTTTTATTTACCATAAAGAAAACTTCACAACAGTTATTATCAAAATATCAGAATATAAAAGTCATAGGTTACAGAATTAATAAAGGAATAGACTCATAAGTGTAATCTCCCCTCCCTCTGTTGAGACAAGATCCCGTTAGAAGAAGTTATTAACCCCCAAAAGGTCAAAAAAGATTTACGCTATGGTCTAGAATTTGCCTATACTGTAAAGAACAGAGTTTCTAAGTTAATCTCTTTCTGAAATGAACAGTATTAGCAAAACATAAGAAAGGCACCACAAAGTGAGTACATGGATTATACAGGATGAGAATTATTCATTCCTTCTTTCTCTCTTCTCAGACGACCGTGGCCACGTTCATTCGTTCTTACCTAATTGTTGATTTAACAACGTCTGGAACATAGTTTCATGGGTCACACAGCAAATCCAGTGTTATTTTGGGAAAATAAACCCCAGCTCCTCAAAGACTGATTAAATCCTCTTCTTCGGGGAACGTTTATTTCGTTACTGTTATTAGGATTTCAGTTTATGTCACTTTAATTAGTCCAGGTAAGAAAATTAACAGTGCTCACAGTGTCAGTAGCTTGAGATTTCCAGTACATAACGGAATGTCAGGTATGTAACTTCTCTCAGTATAAAAATTCCTTGTCACACCACAAATGGTCGATAATCGGGAAATGTCAATGTTTGATTATGTCGCCACAACGAGCTGAATGTATATTAAATTGAGAAAAAGAAATCTGGAGAGCTATATGTCCAGTTACAATTTATTCTTAATATTCTTTGGGTTGGTACTCTGTCTCTTTCTGGGTGTAACCTTCAAAGGTTCACCTTGAAAACCATGTAGTTATATAAGAATGTTCTTTTTGTATTGTTGGACTTAGATCCGTTATTCTCAGATTAGACCGCTGGTATATTTTGGGTTTGACCCAGTACTGTGTATAGGAAGAAAAAAAACAACGTTATAATCCCAATAACCACTGCACCACTATTCTATCCTAAAATAACCCGCGTAGAGGTATAATTTAATATCCACTCGGTTATTAACTTTAATTAGAAACCACAAGTGTATATATTATTTTATCGTTTAAAAACCCCGTGAAATAAATTCCAGTCATTTACAAAATTAATCATCATGAATTAGAAATAAATATATATTTCGTCGGCACTCATAATGAACAGTGCATCTACTAGTCGATTAAAATATCCCTTCCTGGTTAAATAGCTATTAATTAAATCCACACTACAGCCGGAACAATTTAGCTATAAATTATTTTAAGTCTGCTAGCCAATTAGCACAAAAAGAAAAAATCCTAGTGAAATATAAATGGCGGATTTTAAAAATTAAATCACTCAACCCAGATAAATCTTAGTGAGATATAATGCCGGACTTAACAATTAAATCACTCAAGAGGCTATTATAAATATTTACTGCAACACAAATGACTATCTCCAATCGAAAAAAACTAAGAAATCCCACTGGTATACTGGATCTAGAATATCGAAGCTAGACGTCTGAAAATTTGTGGGTACTGGATAAACTGAGCTTGAAAGCTGGAATATATAGTGAAGCACATTAAAAATGCACCACTATTATATATACTGATGCCGAGAAGCTGGAAAACAAAAGCGTGGGAATGGATTTTCCCCGTGTTTGTCATGAGGTAGAGAGCGAATGGCTGCTGGAATGGAAAGTGCATGATTCAACCCACGGGTTTGTGTACAGACTACATGAAAACAATGAAAGTTACACGTGCAACACGATTCCCAACAGCTACGATCCTGAAAATGTGTACGCGTTGTGGCAGTATACTCGGTATAAAAAGGCCGTTGAGACAAAACACCCAGTCCATGTGCTTGAAATGCCACGACTATCTGAAAACGACCGCCAACGAGCCATTGGTATGTTGGAGACCGGAATGAGCTCGCGGGCCATTGCCAGAAGGATGAATTGCCACCACAGCACTATTGTACGTCTCAATGAACGTTACGGAACCACTAGCAGTGCCCATGATAGACTTCGGAGTGGCCAACCACGAGTTACTACCCCTGCGCAAGATCGTCATATTGTGCTGAGTCACCTAAGGAATCGTTCTCTCCCGGCAAGTCAAACAGCAAGAGCAATAGTGGGTAGACGTGGGCAAGTCTCTCGAATGACAGTCATACGATGACTCAGAGATACAGGCCTTACTGCAAGACGACCTTATGTTGAGCCAAACTTGACTCACAGACATCGTCAGCAGCGCCTGCAATGGGCAGAGCAACATGTCAGATGGACTAGACTGCAGTGGAATGCTGTCCTATTCACAGACGAGAGCAGATTCAACATATCCTTTGCTGATGGACGTATGCGGATTTGGCGACGGTGTGGAGAGCGCTTTGCAGATTGCTGTGTTCGTCAGCACAACCGATTTGGAGGTGGCAGTATTCACACTTGGGGAGGATTCAGTTTTCACCATCGCTTGCCTCTTCACGTCTTCCGTGGAAATGTTAATGCTGTGACATATCGAGGTGAGGTTCTGGATGCATTGGTTGCTCCTGCGTTCACAAATTATCCAGACTTGCAGCTTCTCCAGCAGGATAAAGCACGTGCGCACACCGCATGCATTACGCAGCAATATCTACGGCAGCAGAACATTGTGACGATTGATTGGCCTGCCCTATCACCAGACATGTCCCCTATAGAACATCTGTGGGACGAGCTTGGACGCAGAGTCTACAGGCAAGGTTCTCCAGCTAATCTGCAACAGCTCGAAGCTGCTCTTACACGTGAATGGGACTTGATTCCCCGGATATTCCTTCACAGACTTGTGCTTTCCACGAGGAGCCGCTGCCAAGCTTGTTTGCAGGAAGCCAGGTGGAAAACAATTGGAAGCAAAACGTGTAGATATATGTAATCTATATTTCCATAATCTCTGTCACAGACCCATACAGGTGATTTTTCTGAAACAGTAAAGCAGAGTGGACGTCAGAATAGTTAGAAGCAGAGAGATGTGTATGATGAAGTGGACGAAGGAGAAGGTAAGTTTCCTGCTGGCTTCTGTTGATGTGGGAAATGAAGCCATGTGGTGGAAGGTCTTGTATTTATACAAGTGCATATCCTCATGGAATAGACAGAATATGCAGTAGTTTCTCTTGGTTTTAAGAAAAATCGCTTCTATCCACACAAAAAAGTGCTCAAACATGTTCAAAAACAATAATATACATTGGAGATAGTAAATTTCATTGCGCGCCTCGTTTAATTCGCGGGGGTCTGTGTGGAGACAGCGAAAAAATATGACTTGTTATAATAGGCAACTAATATTAGGTTGTGTTTATGGAGCTGGCAACCTTATCATGTAAAACTAATAGCTACAGAAGCCACTGCTGCAAAAACACGAATATACTATGGTCCAGGCTTTCGATAAGGAAGTTAGCTGCAATTGCAACTGCATGCTCCAAAGGGGGCAAAAAGGTAAACTATGATGATGAGGATTTCACTGCGCGTGCTATGTTAGTCATTATAAATTAAACGGTGACGGAAATCGCGCAGTTTCGAAACTGACAACTTAAAATCACGAAATCCTGGCTTTAGGAGCTATTTCCAGAACTGGAGGTCGAGCAGATGTATTTCTCTCAGTTTCGGAAAAATAGTTTCACCATTGATTGACCACTAAAGATCTCTGTAGCAAATTACCAGTTAACATTCTAAAACGTTCGTTTTGTTACTTCATTGACACGAGACTAGTCTTTGAATAGAGCCGAAAGCGGAAATCTCAGCAGTGGAATTGATCTTCTTGATCTAAATGTTCTTATTAACTTTTTTAAGTACAAGAATGTAGGACAATAAGTAGAAAAATCGTACGCATTACTTTCTAAAAAAAAAAAATGAGCTTTCAAAAAATACCATTCATCTTCCTTATTTATTTGCTTTTCAATATTTTAATCATCATCTTATGGTCAACAGTGCTAAACAGACCACCACCAACAGTAACACCTGATTTTAATAATGAAACACCCACAACCACCTTGCCAATAACTTGCGATGAATTCACGCTGGACGAGATCAAACAAGCCGTTAAAAGATTTAAAAATTTTAAAGCTGCTGGAGTTGACGAAATTTCAGGGGAAATGATTAAAGCAGTTAATGACAACAACCTCTTGAGAATTTTAGATATTATAAATGAAGTATGGAGAGAAGAACAACCACCACAACAATGGAAAGACAGTATTATTGTAAAGTTACCGAAGAAAGGTGATCTATCAGACTGTAATAACTGGCGTGCTATATCTCTATTATCAGTACCTGGAAAATTATTATGTTGCATGATGTTAGAAAGACTTAAATTGCATGCTGACGAAAAGATCAGAGAAGAACAAGCGGGTTTCAGGCCGAAACGATCATGTATTGATCAAATATTCACACTAAGAACAATTATAGAAGAATCAGTGGAAATGCAATCGCCACTTATTATCACCTTCGTCGATTTTCAAAAAGCCTTTGATAGTCTACACCGCCCATCATTGTGGAAGATACTTACAATCTATGGTTTTCCAACAAAATATGTGAATATAATCAAAGCGCTATATGACAATGCAAGATGTTGTGTTAGAACAAATAAAGGGAATACAGAATGGTTTACAGTAGAAACAGGGGTGAAACAAGGCTGTATTATGTCACCACTACTTTTTGGAATAGCTATTGATTGGGTTATGAGAAACTATACCCACAATGAACAATTAGGTATAAAATAGACAAATGGAAAATTCCTGGGGGACCTGGATTTCGCAGATGATTTAGCATTCTTAAGTTCAACACCCAGACAATCCCAAGAAGCAGTAAATAATTTGTGTCATCTCTCAGTTAAAATAGGTCTCCAAATAAATGCCTCTAAAACTAAAGTTATGAACTTTTCTAACGTGTTAACATACGGCTGTGAGAGTTGGAAAATAACAAAATCATCGGAGAACAAGCTGAATACATTCGAGAACAAATGTCTTAGAAAACTCATGAACATCAGTTGGAAAGAATTCAAGACTAATCGACAAATAAGAGAAGACTCTAGGCAGAAATATGTCTCCAACTATATAAGGAAAAGACGATGGTCATATATCGGTCATGTCCTACGAATGCAAAACAACAGAATACCACTACAGGCGCTCACTTGGGTTCCTGAGGGTAAAAGGAAAAAAGGAAGACCAAAAGAAACACTCAGAAGAACAATAATAAGAGAAGGGAGAACGTTGGGCCTAAATAATGTGCAAGAGCTAAGAGGAGTGGCGTCACAACGAACAACCTGGAGAGCACTGGTTTCTGCCTTATGCGCCGTGTTTGGTGCTTAAAGAATTTATTATTATTATTATTATGGTCAACTTTTGTTCATCTTTTTTTTTCTCTTTCCCCATATGACATTGTCGGCGTCTGTGGCCTAGTGGATATGAACGCAGTTTCATAATCCAGATATACCAGGTTCGAAACCTGCTGCAGGCGGTTTGGTAGCAGATCGCTTTGCGTGGATTTTCTAACAATGGTATAAGCGCCGTACCGTTCAGAAAGCAATGGCAAACTACTGAATGAAAAAATTGCCTAGAAAAATCACAAACAGCCAATAAAAGCTGGGGTTGATTGCCACGTCCTGTAAAGGATAAGCAACTAACTAACATATGACATTACTTATTCACTTGGAAGGATTGCCACGCCCTGTAAAGGATAAGCAACTAACTAACATATGACATTACTTATTCACTTGGAAGGATTCACACACTTAGTCAGTGTTGTCTATTCATTGTGTGACGTTCACTTTTCCACCAACCCCATCCTAATATTCCAAACACCTTGTCTAAATATGATTATTCAAATGTCAAATTCACGAATAAGAGGAATGAATATATATATATATATATATATATATATACACACACACACACACACATACAAATACTTATATACAGAACAACTTACCCGTTGTATTATGGCTTTATAGAACTAGCTTTAAGTACCCGGCTTTGGCAGGTTCTCAGATTTCGCCGTCCAATTCGGAAAGGATTCAGTTTCTCGGCCTTCCCCTCTAGAGCAAGCAACATATAGTTGCTCGTGTGAAAAGCTAGGATTTCTAAGTTAATGCCTGTTACTTTAAATGACTTTCCTTGAGCCTTGTTTATAGTCAATGATAATACAAGTCGCATATATATTGCAGTCGAATAAAATCGAAAGGCGTGTTGGAGTACATGATTTTTTTACCACATTTTCTCCTCTAGCGCAGCCTGTTTATTCTGTCGCCTTTATTATGTGTGGCGTAAAGTTCTTCCCTCACAGTCTAGTTCCATTACTAACTTAAGGCTGATCAAGAGTATACAGTAACATTATCAGTGCTGCAATTTGTAAAAATTAAATTGGGCGGGTGAATTCCAGGGGGCCTAAGAGTTGAGGAACTCGGTTTAATAAAATATAGCCTGCTGGGTATCTATGACTGTGTTGATAGATTTTACGTTAATTTTTACTTCGAGGATGATATTACTAAAGCTCTAGGTTTTAGAATTGCTTGCTCGCAAAACCATTTATGATTTCAACAGTTGTTGCGAATGTTCTGAAAAGTTGTTTTGTACTTCGTGAAATAACGGGACCACTTTGCAAGAATACGAGGGATGTGAAATCAGATTAGTTGTAGAATCTATAGGAAATGTCTTTCCCGTCCAGCCAGGCACTTTACGAAAAAAAAGTCTACTAATTTCATCTCATATCAGGTCTTGAACAGCATTGTATGACGACTTATGATCATTAACTATAAGATTTATTGGTTTCAGTACATTTTTCCAGTTGATCAACATTGCTAATTTGTTTCCCCGTAAAACATCTCTATCTGTGACAGTATTGCCTCCCCTGCTTTGCAGTAGTGGTCCAACAGTGGCCAAAACTCAAGAGTATCTAATATGGGCTTCAAATGTGTCTACCTTCGCACAAGATTACTCTTGGCAGATTTGTAAATAGAAGGGCAATGACACTTCTATCTCAATGGTATATCCACAAGATATTCAGATAAGCGAAAACAATGCTGCATTGGCTGATCACGTTAATTCTAGAATCTGCCGAAAACTTTTGTGAAGAATTAAGCAATGATTAATTTTAGCTCGTTCAAGTCCCCACCTCTGATTTGCTCAGTGGAATTCTTATTATTCTGGTATAGCTGTGTTTAGAGTGTGTTTAGTAAATTGACTGAGTCAAACATGCAGTACATTTAAAATAATTAAGTAGAAATTAAATTTGTAGAATTACAAATAACAAATTTTAATAATCACTTGAGTTTAACAGTTTGAAAATAATTGAATATTTTAAAAGAAAGGGTTCATCACTGATTGATAGTAGGTTCTATGAAAAAAGTTCACTTTGGCAGCTTATATATTGCACTTAGCTGCCAGTGGATGTTTCTGCTCTCGCTGGGTTGGTTCTCGATGGACTGATCACTGATAACGCTCGTCGCTGGTCAAGGATGTAGGGTGCAGCTTGTTCCCAGGAGTGACAGGGAGAGTCTACAAAGTTGGTCCATCGTCTTAAAGTTCAGGCCACTGTTCCCTTCTTGTTCCAGAGATAGTACAATTCAACTGGAATATGTTTACATTTACATTTCCACTGATTAAAAAGTGTTCACAATATAAATTGAATATATTTTCATTTCCATTTACACTGATTTGAAAAGTTTGAAACTTCCATTAATTTTAAAGTGAATATGTTAACATCGACATTTACACTGGTTTGAAACTGTAAGTATTATAATTAAAATGTACATAATTTCTTTCATCTTTCCCTCCCTGCTTCATATGGAACCTGGGACTACTTTATTCTTTAGTTCTCTGTAAGAAACTAGCAATAAAGCAGTAACCAGCCCGTGTAGTGGTGGCTCATGACATCATCATTCTGTGCGCTGAGGTTGCCAGCCTCAAATGACTGGGACATCCACCAGCGATTTTCACATATTAATATTCACGTGGTAATATATACATATTAGTTCACATGTTAGTAACGAAAATATAGAATGTAAATGACAACTTACGCCAATCCTGGCTCACAGACTTTTTGCTCAGATGAATGAAATTAAGGCATTAGCCGATACCTTTTTACACGTGTACTTGGGGTCGTTAATTTTAACTTTAATTTCCTATCTGATTCCGTGTGTTCAGTTTCCTAAGATATTCCGGATTTCCTTATTTTAAGTGATAGAGATTACTTGGACTGTTTTGAAAGTCCTGATACTCCAATAAACGTCTGGTCTGAAAAAATGGAATTCTGAATTTTATGCTTCACTCTAGCAAGGCCTGGTTGTGTCATCTTGGCAATCGATCTTCACAGTGAATTAGACTGATTGAAGCGTCTGGTTATATTTATTGTCCTCCCCCACATCTGTTATGGAGCTAAGTAAAAGCTCCAATCATTTCAAACATGCTGGTTGGGGGGGGGGGGGAGAATTCAAAATATTCCTGACATGGAAAAGTTTTGAACGTAATGTAGGGGTCAACTATCCCATATATGGCATGAAAATATCCGATGCAGGCGAACCAACACATCTGTAAACTCATATGACAATGTGTTTCATATGTTACAAGTTATTGTTATCTAAAGTAATCTTGTCATAACAAGTAGATTAAGAAGCGATTTGGTCATCATTGTCTGTCCAAAATGTGTCATCCAGACAAGTAATCTCTTATCTGTCACGCAAACTGATTTTATCAGCAATTAGCAAATACGCTGGCGATTTCCGTGTTAATCGGTAGTGGGCAAGGTTGCGTACATGAGAATATGCCTGTCGTTAATATTATCTTAGCTTTAGAGAAGGGACGGGTAACAAACAGACGTGATGACTTATCAGTGAGAGGAATGTAAGAAGAAAAATACAAAATATCTGCTACAGTGTACAGAGAAAGAAAAGGGTGCGACTCGGAAAAACTGCAATAAAACCTGTACAATAATGTAACTGATTACTGCCGTAGTGAAAGAGAGATCGGAAAGAAGTCGCCTCATAATCCATCTTGTGACACTATCACGTTTCCCAGAACTAATTTACGTAGATGCTTCTAGGCGAAGGTTGGGCAAATTTATTTTAATTGTTTTTTTTTTCTGTCGCCAACTAACATGGCCACATTATTAATTCTTAAAATGTTCACTCTCTCTCTCTCTCTCTCTCTCTCTCTCTCTCTCTCTCTCTCTCTCTCTCATATATATATATATATATATATATATATATATATATATATATATATATATATATATATATATATATATATATATATATAATTTATTTTCTTTTTACCAATTTAAATATAATGACACTCATTGCCATATGTAAACACAAAGGGTGAACTTGACACAAAACAGTGTGGCATCATTAGTTTCGCCAAATCTTTCCAACTCATCACCTGCAGCGAGAGTTGCATTAATTCGATGATAGACGGATAGAGACAATAGCCTAGAGACATATATCTTTCTGTATTCCAGAACGAAAGCGAAAGCGAGGTCAGCCAAAAGCTGCCTGGCGGAGAATTATGGAGGCAAAGACGCAAAGCATGAATCAGAGCTGTGGCGCCACACGAAGGATGGCTGGTGACCGAGCACAGTGAAGTCAGTTTGTTGCTGTCTTACAAGACGCCACCAGGCGTGATGGTTGTCGTGACTTGGGTATAACTCTGAGTGAAATAAGACAATGTGAGTGAACTGCAAGAATTATAGAGAAAACGCAGATACTGTGCGAAGTTAGGGAGAAACTTAAGACAACCTGGAAGAAGATCTATTAAAGCTATCTCTCTTACCAAGCACCACAACTTACCTATGAAGCCGTAAGTCTCCCCCGCTCTCCTTTCTCACTCACAGACAGAGAAATAGTAAGAGCTTACACAGTTACTTAATAATAGATATAGATGAGGGTCATGAACAGCGCATTAACAAAAGGTTTCAATTTATTAAAATTCCTTTATGTTGTATAGAAAAAAAAAAATCTCAGCAAATAATAATTGATCAAATACCAAAGTCAACAATTACATAAATTCATACATCATAGAAAACAATACGATCTCGTAAAACACCGACAGTGAAAATAAACGGAGAGTTAACGATCCTTCAGCTGCTTGTTGTCGCATAGAGATTTATGATCAATAAATTTTCTATATTCTTTTCTTTTCTACCCGTGTCCTCTACTTCATTATCGCTCTTTTATCCTTTTCCTGTTTTTCGCATTCGTTCGTTTACGAATATATATATTTTCCCATTCTAACGTTTACCTGTTTCTTTTTTCTTACTGAGAACGCATTTTATTACGTCAGATGTCAGTCTCTGCAGGTGAGTGAATAGTGCGAAATTCGTCTCGACAGACATGGGATGGCAGACATATCGTCTAACATTTTCATCTGACACGGCGTCCTTCGGCCAGTTTCTCGGCCTGAGGTGTGGAAAGCGCCAGACATACATCGCCCAGAATAGCCGTATGTCGGAGAAGGCGTTAAGACGCGTATTGACAGGTTATGGCAGGCTTCTGAGTTAATGTGAAGTGTTAGGAGAGGGGGAGATACCGGCGCTATTTCGGATTTCGAAATAACGTGGGATGCTTTGTCTGTTTCAAATATTCTAGCAGGAGTTTAAACGTGACTTCATTCTGTTCTCCAAATTTGCAGCAGATAGGTTGTTTCGTGCTAAAGACAATAAGCTGTATAGCGAAGTCTGAGTTTGTTTCGAAAATTTTGCCGAGCTTCTAGACTACCAATAAATATAAGCGTATCATTCTAAGTTTGTGCGATCACCCGTAGTTCTGTTTGGAGGTAATATTTAATATCTATTGTGTTGAGTGATCTAGTGATAAATCGCTTATTTTCATTTTACTAGTTAGATTTATGTGCAGAAGAAATTAGTATTAAGTCTGTTATATTCGCTAGTCGACATGTTACAGTGGAAAGCAGAATATATTATAATTTCTATCTTAAACTCATGCAGCTGTAAATGAATTAAATTAAACTGCGAATAATCAGTCGAGAATATTTTAACTAACTTATAACTGCACTGATTCATCATTGAGTATTGACGAAATACGTATGTATTTCTAATTCATGATGACTGATTTTGTGAATATAACTTATTTCACGGCAGATTTAAATGATACGACGAGCTCTATGCTTGCAGTTTATAATGTAAGTTATAACCGAGGAAATAGTATGTATAAGTATTTTATATGTTGTTTTCTCTTTATTCAGTGAAACTGGGGTGACCCAACTTTGCCAGCGTTGAGTACTGAGTAGTATCTGTGAAGAACATAAACATTTTATTCTTAAAGACCTGGGTGTATAAAGTAAAACCTGTCTGGCATTGCATTGGCATCCAGAACGACAGAGTACCCATTCCATAAACTTTAAGATTTAAATAAAGTAACGGGCCTATCGCGCCAGATTTAATTCTTCCTGAGAGAAACCTCAAGTACATTTCAGCCCTTGTGGCAAGTAAAATATTACAATCAATAAACATTCCGACGGAGTTGTGACTAGTATGTGGTGTGACCAAATAAAATCCTGTACTGGGAGAAGGCAGTTACCTGACATTCCTAGTTACTAGAAATCTAAGCTATTGACACTTTGCTCGCTCTTAACGTTCGTGCCTTGACAATTTTAATGTGACAGAACCAGATATCCCTAAATAAGTAATACCAAGGAAACGTTCCCTGAAGAAGCGAATTCAACCTATCTTTTTGGAGCTGGGGTTCCCTTGGCCAATGTCTAGCCCTGGAGATTCTGAATGTGCATGTCCTAAACATTGTTTGTCCAGATGTTGTTACCAAAGCTGTAAGTACGAACGGAAGCTAGTGATCACGGCTGACTGAACAGAGTGAATGCAGGACAGAGCGATTCTTTTATTGTTGTATTCTGGCACCAATTTTTTTGCTGTCTTAAATTTCTTTATGCAAGTGTTGTTGCTAACAATATTTTCCTTAGGATAGATCAGAGAATCAAAGTCTGTTCATACCTTTGAAGGGAAATCTTAGATTCAGTATATGTATCCGTGACTCTTTGGGGCTATCACTTTTCTTCTAACAGGACTGTGGGCTTTACATCGAGGGGAAGGATCATAATAATGGGTCTATCATTCTTGTAGCAATTCATTGACTTTATGACTATGTGTATATGTTTTGATGTAATTTTATGTGTTGTGATGGAATTTTAGTATGATAATTAAAATTCTCATAAACTTAATCAGTGTGGCGGTCAGTTCGTTCCCAAATATCTATATTTTCATTTGTCATAGTTTTTCACGTCTGTGTGTCTATTGTAGTCACTTATGTGTGTGTGGATGTGAGGAGTATATATATTAATATATATTATTTTAGATTTGTCTGACTAATCTATCTCTGTTGTAGATGATAGGCTGACTGAGAGAAGCTTCTCGTGAAATCTATTTCTATTTTTTCACTTCCCACTGAGCTATCACTTATTTCTATGTCTATTCAGAAGGGACCAAACTAAGTCTTAATCACCTATCACAAATCTACGACAAATGTGGTCTCGTCCGAAGGATTTTTCAATTTAGAATACGTAGACGATACGATAAATGTGGTCTCGTCCGTAGGATTTTATTGAACTTAGAATAGGAAGACGAGACGACAAATATCATCTCGTCTGTTCGATTTATTTCTTTATTCTGGAATAGAGTAAGAGTGTGATTGTCTCGTGGTGTTATATTATCTTTAACAATAACTAATCCCCTAGACCAACGATCTGTTTATGGGCGTGCTGACCACACAATTAATAATTGTTTTTCCACAGCATTTTGAAGAATATACATTTGAGTTAAAGGTTGATTTTGTCGGAATATATGTTAATTATTGATTTTGTAATACTAAATGCTGGTAAAGTTTGTGATTGTCTAACAGTCACAGGGTTCTGAAGAAGTAGGTGTTTGAGCTAAGCTAAGGAGCGCGATCAGACTATACGTCCAGTAATTGCCTCCCTTACCTTAACTGTCTTCAGGGGTGAACTTGTAGTGGACTTAAAATTAAGGGAATTTTTTCTCTTTAAATATTTTGCAATAATTATTTTGTTTCCACTGTAGCAACTTATTTTTTTGTTAGTGATTAATCTTAACTACCATTTAATTGTCGTAGTCGTCTGCATTAGGTGCTTAATTGCCGATTAATAGCAGCGATAGTTAGAGACTATATCATAGAAGGAGGTATCCCAGGTTAAAGTATATCATCTTTTGTTTTGGTATTTTCTCGCAAGTGGTAGGAACCAGTATATCCTTTTTCTTCTTTTCTTTCTTGAGTAGTCTCAGTCACTGATTTATTATGGCCGAGAGGGCGAAACTGAGGCAGATGCTCAGACAGGAAGCAATGGAAGAGGGACTGGATGGCGACGAAGCGAAAGCTTTCGTCAGGGACGAGCTTGAGAGATATGACGCGGAGAAGAAAGAAGAAGAACTAAGGAGGAAAGAAGCAGCAGCGGAGAGGAAAGAAGAAGAAGAACGTAAATTAGAGCAGAAGAAAATAGATGAGGAAATGGAAATCCGCAGGGAGAGAGAAAGAGAGAAGGAGAGACAGCATGAGAAGGAGAGGGAGGAGAGACAGCATGAGGAAAGAGAAAATGAGCAACGACGACAGCATGAGCTGGCGCATAAAGCTCTAGAGGTCCAAAGTCGTGGCGCTGCCTCTACCTCCAGCAATGGAGAGTCTTCTAATTCTTCCTTAACTGATCATTCTAACACTCAATCTACTCAACTCACTGCTATGTCTTTTGCGCTAGAATCTTTCCCCTGTCCAAATGAGACGATTGACACATGGCTAGAAAAATTTGAGAAAATTGCAACTCTGTACGGTTTAGAGAGGTCGCGTTGGAATATGAAGCTTTCTCAGGCCTTGAAAAGCAGTGCGTATGATGTTTACGCCAAACTGGAGATCAGCCAACAAGACAATTACGACGTCTTGAAGAAAGCGTTACTGGAGCGTTTTGAAATGAACGCGCGCAAATTTTTGCAACTGTTTTGCAACAGCAGAAAGGAGAATTCTGAAACTTTTCAGCAGTTCTCCTCTCGTCTGAAGGGATATCTGACAAAGTGCCTTGAGCTTTCACAGCTCCCCTCTACCTATGAAGGTCTGGAAGAATTTGTTATAACAGAGCAAATAAAGAACACTTTGTCTGCTGACACCCGAAGATTTTTAGCTGAGCAATGTGCAGAAAGCTTGAAGACATCTTGGAAAAGTCTGAGCGTTAACAAAATGCGCTGGCCGAACTGCCGGCTACAAAACGTAAACAGACAGAAGAGCATTTTCGAAAGAATAATCTAGACCAATCTTCTCATGCTTCTAATCAGAATAACCACAGAGAAACTGGACCCCAAAACCCCCCTCCCGAAAAATCCAAGTTCTACAAAAACAAGTACCCCAACCACAGTAAACAGTCTGATCAACCCGACCGCCCTTCATGGCACCGCAGCCAGCGAGGACAAGGTGACAAAGGGAAAACCCCTGCGCACGGGACTAATGATCAGGGCGAGCACTGAGCCTAAACGCATCGGATGCTTGCTAACAGTCTCGCAAGGCGGAATTATTGACAATGATTCCCAACCTGAGGGAGAGAGACCCTCAACGAGAGGTACTGTTATTTTGAACGGTTCTCAAACTTTTTGTTTATTTGACACGGGGCTTTCTTATGATTGCATTGTCGCCAGAAACCTGGTTAAACCCGGTCAAGAGACAGGAGAGACCGTCGAACTTTGTGGAGTCTCTAAGAGTAATGCACCTACAGCGCTTCCAATCGCATTGGTGGAGATACACTCTGACTTTGTCAGAGGTGTGATCAAAGCGGCTGTTATGGATGACCCCATCTACCCAGTCATACTTGGCGGTAGATACGTGTTTATTGGGAAACCTGAAGAGCCGATTGTGACAGCAGTAACTACAAGAGGGCAAACTAAGAAGGAACGGGAGCCTGCGCCTAATTTGTTACCTATGGAACTTAAAGAAGCGCAACAAAAGGACCCTACTTTGGCACCCTGCTTTAGGAAACTGCCCATGGCTAAGGAACCCAGACAGCACGGAGACATTTTTTCTAAGGATGGCGTACTTTATCGCAGAACGGGCAAGCCTGACCAAGGTTACAACCAGCTCCTAGTACCGAAACAGTACAGAAGCCAAATCCTAGAAATGGGGCACTCTCTTCCCTTCAGCGGACATATGGGACAGAACTCCACAAACCAACGGATAACTACTCATTATTGGTGGCCAGGAGTAAATACTGATATTATCAGGTATGTCAAATCCTGTGCCCAGTGCCAACGTGTACCACCCAAGCAACGGACACCCCCAGTCCACATGGGTGAAATGCCAATAATGGGAACACCATTTGAACGGGTAGTGATCGACAGTTTAAGACCCTTCCAAAGGACTAAAAGAAGGAACAGGTTTATCCTCACCTTAGTCGACACATGCACTATGTGGGCCGAAGCTATACCGCTAACATGCACAGATTCGAAGCATGTCGCAGAAGCCCTAGTGCAGATTTTCACTCGGTTGGGATTCCCTCAGCAAGTGTTGACGGATAACGGATCTCCATATCGGAACCTGTTGATGGATGAGATCGTGAAGATCTTGAGGAACCAACACATCTACATAAAGCCTTATACTCCGGCCGGAAATGCGCTCGTGGAACGTGTTAATGGAAACCTTAACATGATGTTAAGTAAACTGGCACAAGTGAAACCTGAAGATTGGGATCTTTGTATTCCTGCAGCTTTATTTAGCTACAGAGAATCTCCTCATACTTCCACAGGATTTCCGCCAACAACGCTTTTATTCGGCAGACCTATTAAGGGGCCACTTGAAGCCTTACTTTGGTCACTGACAGACCAGAAGGCGGATGAGCCAGTTGTCTCATCAAGTAAATATGTGTCGGTTTTAAAGGAAAGGTTGAAACTAGGATGGGACCTAGCAACGACTAAATTTAAGCGAGCACGCACTAAGCACGCTAACCGATACAGGAAAGTCGCGAAAGAGAGAGAACTGGAAGCAGGAGTGAAAGTTTTGGTGTTACTCCCCACCGGGAACAACAAACTGAGGATCGGATGGCAAGGGCCGTTTACCGTCATAAAAAGATTTCTAAGGCTAACTACCAGATCTCTATTGAAGGAAAGGAGAAGGTTTTCCATTTAAATCTGTTAAAGAGATACTTGGAAAGACCGGTGCCGACCTCCAAAAATCTCCTGACGATCGCCAAAATTGACGAAGATGACGATAGTGGCAGGGACATTCCACTGCAATCACACGGAATCTTTCAAAAATGTCAAAAGCGGCGACGCTCTTTCAAGCGCACCTAGCTATAAATAGGTACTTAACTTTGAGTTAGGGATGGAAAAGACAGCGAGGATGGAAACTGGTCTCCCCACCTCTCGATGCTGGACCTAGTGTAGTGAAGTCTCTAACGCTCCACTACCGCAATAAGTTACCGGGTTTCGGGTTCAAAGCTTGGTAGTGTCACGCATCAGTCTAACCAGCTGTAAATGGGTACCTGACTCTGATCTTGAGTTAGAGAAGGGAACGGCAGCGAGGAAGGGAACAGGTGTCACGCATTTATAGCTAGGTAGTCCTCACCTCTCGAGCTTGGTAGTGTCACGCATCAGTCTAACCAGCTGTAAATGGGTACCTGACTCTGATCTTGAGTTAGAGAAGGCAACGGCAGCGACTTCCCTTGTTTCCTGTGTACCGTTAACTTGTAGAACTGATTCAATACCGTTTTATTGGTTTATAAACTTAAAATACGGGGGGGGGGGGGGGGTTGAGGGCGGGTCTGTCGTAAGCGTGTCAACTATGAATGCACGAGGAACGTTTTTTTTTTTTTTAACTTGCCCTCCCAAACCACAATGTGAAATCAACCTTTTTCAGTCAAGAAAAAGTACGGTTCTCAGTTTGGGTAATAAATTTCCACAATTTGATTTTAGCGGTGAATTAACGCACAAGAACCCCAAACAGCGCTAGACGGGGAAGGGGGGGGGGGAATTGTGCTTTCCTCCGCTGGCCGTTTTGTATTCCGTTGGTTAGTGGGGTACCTTGAACTAAGACCAAAAAACACCCATTACCTCAAGCAAATTAAAATCGAAACTTAATGTTTAATTTAAGTCTTTTGCACCACTAAGGTATTTGTTTATTATTGCTAGGTAAGTCTCTTTTCTGTCTCTTTCCACGAGAGTTATCCTCCTGTTAATTCCACTATACCAGTTCTCAATATGCATCCCACATAGAATAATTATATTTGTGTGAGCGATTGCTCTGAGAGTACAAATCGGCTCGGTGTCCTCTTCCAACTTAACATATGGGTTTTCCAACCATAGAGTT
Organism: Oreohelix idahoensis; assembly: GCA_024509875.1. Lineage (NCBI taxonomy): Eukaryota > Metazoa > Mollusca > Gastropoda > Stylommatophora > Oreohelicidae > Oreohelix > Oreohelix idahoensis. Next base: position 299,917 of record JAMPIV010005112.1, on the reverse strand, counting down.
CCCGTTGAGAGAATGTACTATCATTTTATATCATTACGTGAATTAACATAAAATATATAAGCATTACCTACATTACACAATTAATTTGTATGCGCCCCGTGGGATCGACACACAAAAGGGAAATATAAAAACCTCCCAAAATGGAATACATACAAATTAATGTTTATGCAACTATGATACATAGTGACTTTATAAGACATAATTCTTTCACTGGCTGGTGGCTAATTCTCTAGGCTGCCTTGTAAGTTATATCTGAACTACACAATATGCATACTATAGTCCCATACCCTGCTTGAAAGGTTTCTCCGAAAATAAAATAACTGCCTCCCACAAATTCAGTCGATATAGCGAACACCTGTCACTAGTACGATTTATGTAAATAAAATACACTCTCTAATTCCCCAAAAGTAGTATCAGCTTAAGCTTACAGTTAACCCATGGTAAACACTAATAAAACTATGAGGCTCTTAACATATTAAGTATCTGTTAGCTTATGTTGTGTGACAGAGCTACATCAGGCACGATACTGAATCAATTACTGATTAAAGGATTAGTCACAGAAAAAATTGCAAGTCACTGCTGAAAGTTTTATATACACTAAAGCTAAGGATATACTGTATATATATATATATATATATATATATATATATATATATATATATATATATATATGTATGTATGTATATATATATATATATATATATATATATATATATATATATATATATAAAGACAAATGTTAACTAAACCCGAGAAACCAAGAATTTAGACGAAAGGGTCGTATCTTCCGCCTCAAGTGATCTGTCTAATTCGGCTATACTCGGGCTCATTTGCTGACAAGTGTAATGAAAGTCCCAGGTCTTATAGTCTTGTTACTGACTCTGACCTGAACATCTGCGGTAGCGTGGTTTTTGCAGATTGTCGTGAAATATTCTAATCCACATATATAAATTAAAACGTAAATGTAAAGCCTAACAAATAACTTCAATAAAAGGAAAGAAGAATGGTAAAGAACAGTGCTGTCACAATGACTGTACTCGAAATCCCCCTTGTTTTCTCCTTCGTCTGCAAATTGTAACGTTTCACGTTGATAGTAAAAGCCTTCTGCAGCATACACGCGTTTCCCAACACAATAAAATGTGTACTCCATTTCTAAGAAAAACCTTGAGATACGCAAGAGGACCTAGATTTAAAATTCCATTCATGTCATTTTATACACTACGTTACCAAAAAACGAAAGACAGATGGACTAAAGATAGAAAGAAAGGGAGAGGCTGAAAGCCGGAACGCATGCAACACTAAACACGCGTCTCGCTATACAATTACTACCATCACGCGTGTAAGGCCACAAGCACTAGCTTTTTTCAAATCGACAGTGATAAAAAACACTACACACACGAGAGTTAGTTTTTAAAAACTCACAAAACGCTTATTAGGAAACATGACATTATACTGGTTTACGTTTGAAAACATTACAGTACCCAGACACCACATCGTATTCGAAGTAAACAGGAGGTAGAAGAAAATGCATATTTTGAACGCAGCCACTTAGCTCCTTTAAATTTGTATATTTGGGTTCCTTAGGACTTGCTGACAAAGAATATGTTAAACGTTACGCAAATAGTCTAGGAATTACCAAATTATAGCCAAAAGAAATAGTGATGGATGTCAGACAACACCCAAATCAGAATCGCTCAGTGGCAGATTTTCACACCACCATTGTACGGGAAATGGGTCTCCATGTTAAATCCGATTTGATTGGAGCGCAATAAATGTAAGGCTAAACACGATTAGTCGGGCTATAAATACTATCTTTTGTTGTCAGGGGAAACGGGAGTAGGAGTACTTTTTTTCAAACGATTGGGTAAACATGGCACGATTGGTTAGACCCGCGAATATAGTCAATCAGAGGCGTCAGGTCACCACCACATGTTCAAATAAACTTACTACAGAACCAGTGCGTTGAGCACCAGTGCATATTTTTCTAAATAAAAGCCTGGGACATCGGCAGATCGAAGTTGTGCTATATTCATTGCCATTCAACGTAACTGTGTATTATTCCATGAATTGTGGTAAGCTTGATATATTCAATATCTTTTTAATGAAAATTGAATGTAAATTGATAATTTATGTCTGTATATATGTGTGGTTCAGTAGCGAACATGAGGTAAAGCCTATATAGTGCTCCAACCTGAACAGAAGGTGTCGGAGGAAAGTAAAACTGCATGGAATTGCCAAACAGTACACTGACACCTATATTATTGACTAGAAAGAAATAATGCTGGAATTGCAGAGGCGTAGTAACCATTAGGGAGGAATATACTGGTGTAAATTATTTCAGATGAAGCTGACAGTTGGCCTACCGCTCTGAACTCAGTGTTTGTTATGTATTGTGTTCAGTCTGTAAATGGATTATAAACTAGTTATGAAGTAGGAGGTACAACCTTCTTGTTTCAGGGACCGTGGTCCTAAAGCTATTGAGCAGCACCTGGTCGGAGCTTTGCTGAACCTAGAGGCTGACAGCATACTCCTGGGTCCAGATAGTGACCAGTGAGGTGTCTCCAGAACATAGGGAGGCTATCGAGCAGAGGAGTCCTTTCCTGCCGCCATCACGAAAGATAAGCCTATGTGGCCCGTGGAGCTCAACATTATGCCCCCCCCCCCCCCCCTCAAAATCTGACTTTATAATAAACCAGAGGGAAAATACAGTGTTTAAATTGATAGGAACTGTGAACTTTTCCCCATACTACTTACAAGATAAACAAACACTTGAAGTCATGATGACAAATAACAACATAGCTTGAAAAAACAAAACCAGTATTACCTCATATTACTACTACACAACTGACACACATAGGATAATATTAATAAAATATGTCACTACAAGATTCATATTGATAAATTCTGTACATATAAATTGTAATTAAAATTTATTGTGATTCCTGGTTCACTTTGTAGTTGAATCAGGACATATATATTAATGAGAGTACTTAATACATATTGATATTTGAAAATTTACCAGTGACTCATTTAAGATAGTCTTATAGAATGTTACATGTGTGTGAGTGTCACAGTGTTGTCAAGTGTGGTGGAATAAATTAAATTGTTTATCTGTCTGTTGTTGTTGTGACTTACACTTCATCATATACATACCCTAGACATTTAACGTAGTCATCACAATATTCCAGAATAATTCTGACTGAGGCATAATGTGGTAGCAAGTAAGGTTATCTGTAAAACACTACACCTATAAGATACAGATACCTTCACAGCTGATCTCAGTCAGTACACTAAGTCCCCTATAAAAATTTATAACATCCCACTTTACCACACAGATGTTCGGCACTTCTACAGTAATGAAACCCCGAGTAACGACAACATTGTTGTAGAATCTACATCAGAGACACTAAAGTTCCCTATATTTTACATAACATTATACACGGCTACCCCAGCGTTCGACAACTTCGGCTCTCAAAGGCCTGCTGCAAAGGCGCTGGACGAATGCGAGTTTCTCTCACCTGGACGGAGACGTAAGGAAGTTACCCAGCTTTCGAAGGGCTGACCACTCTAGGCCACTGAACTTAAAACGACTTTAGTAAGGCTGCCTCACAAGCACCAAGGAATCTGTTTATCGGCTGGTGTGGACAAAATTAATATGGCGACGGTCGCGATTGAAGAAGCTTAAAGGACGAAAGTTCATATAGCAGGCAAGAACAGAAAAATGTAAAGAGAAGTGCCAGGTGAGGAGTAGGGACGGATGGGAACATTCAAATTTACTGTCAGTTTGCAACATATGCACACCGTTCAAGTTCGTGATCCGCGGACTAAGAGCAGTAATTTGATTTTCCACATTCGTCCACTTACGTCCGTGAAGTACCCTATTCTCATTAATGCCTGTCTCTAAGCTTATCCGATCTTCTGGCTTACTGAATTGAATGCTACAAATCTTCCTTTCTTTCCTCTGTCCATCAGCCGCTCTGAGAATGGCAGTTTGCTTGGTCAATTAGCCATGTTACATTTCCTTTTCCTGCCTCTATGGTCAGGAGTGAACGGCCCCTGACCAAAATCTGAAAGCTCGCTCAGCCGGCTTATTATCGGGAGAAATACCCGTAACACTTGTGAATGACAGCCCCAGTGTACTACATTGACCACTGGATATGTTACGTGCCTTCGCGAATTGGTCGGCGCGGAAAGTTTACGTTTCACTTCCTGTACCTATCTGACCTGAAATGCCTGGGGCCTACCGGAGGTCGCGGTTGGTCCGTAACCGTGTTCAGAAATGGTAGCAATTGGTTAGCAGAAGGGGCGCGCGCGTATTTCTTTTTCGCCCTATTTTTCAGAACCAGTGGTCCTAATGATGTCAGACTCCCCCTGGTCTCCTGAGTAGTAAGATCGGATGTCTAGCTTTCTCGGATAAGGGCAAAAAAATAGGAGGTCCCGTGTGCAAGTTGCGCACGTTAAAAATCCCACGGCAGTTGGAAATCGTAAAGAGTAGGTCATAAGGCCACTACCCTGGCAACATTTAAACAAAATTAGAAACCTACCCACCACAAAAATATTTATAGAATGTGTGATTCTTATATACACACAGTTGGGATTCTCGCCGGTGCTACGGAGTTCGTGCACTGGCCTGAATCCCTCCTTGTGTTATCTAAGGGAGGAGATCGGCGCACTGATGAGTGGTCCATGTGCAATCAAGATAGTCCTTAAAACCAAACCAAATCCATCGTGCTTTTCTACGCAAGCACGCATTTATACAGTTCTAAAACTTTTTGTGGAGAGCAACAAAAATAACAACCAAAAAGCTACAGACTTTTATAAACGGGTGCTTGCGTAGAATAGAAGGACTGAAATGGTATGACAAAGTCACAAATGTGGAATTGATGACAAGAACCAGACAAGTGCCAGTGGAACAAGAGTTGAAAAGAAGACGCTGGCGATGGATAGGACACACATTGAGGAAACCTGTTGATAGCAATAAAAGGCAAGCCTTGTTCTGGAATCCACAGAGAAAGAGAGGCAGAGGTAGACCAAGAAACACATGGAGAAGAGAACTGGATACAGAGTTGACAATGATGAGGAAAACATGGAAAGAACTTGAGCGGATGGCACAGGACAGGAAGACTTGGCATGTGTTTGTTGAAGGCCTATGCTCCTCGGGGAGATAAAGGGTATTGAGTGATTGATTGATTGATAACTTCTTGGTTGTTGTTTTAGTTTTTGGTTGTTCTGCATATTTCAGACCCATACAATAACACTGCCCTGACATTTGAGTTGCCGTTTCTTATAATCCCAAGAAATAACTGATCATTTTGTTGACCTATAAGAATATTTTTTGCTGGCTTATTCTTAAAACAACTGCGATGTCTAACTTCACTCATACTTTAAACGGAGTTGTTTACGCCACTCTTTCTTGAACTCTGTCTATCTTTCTATCTTGCATGTTTCTATACTCGTTCATTAAACTGCCCACTATTTCGCACACTTGCACGTGAAGACAAATTAATTTCTGCTCCGTTTTTTATTTTCTCTTACACGTTCGTTCTTTACGTGGGCTCTTTCGCATTATTGTTTCCCTTATGTAAAACATAACCACCGGTTTTTTTTTTGCGTCCATGTCTTCTTGAAATCCATTTCCTTAACCAAGATTTTTTACCTAGCTGTTTCTCTGCCTTTCAGCACGGATTCAAACCACCCTTCCCGCCCCGTAATCTTTCTCTGATTAAAGGTAAGACTGTTCTAAAACAATGTTCCAAGGGGAGGGAAAGGATAAGGAAAGACTTTGAGCTGATGACACGGGACAGGAAGACTTAGCAAAAGTTTAATGAAAGCCTAAGCGCCTTGAGGAGCTAAAGAATGATGATGATGTATATTCTAAAGCAGAGATCGGCAACACTGAGTCCACTAAAGATCTCCCATATGCAGACAGCAAATCCCCCGCTTAGCGCTGTTTATTCGTTCGTGAAAACTTGAGCGCTAACCGAAAAAGCGTTAAACAAAACTTGATTTCCCATAAGTATTAATAGAAATCAAAATAATTCTTTCACGAGGTCCAGAAAGTGTTATTATTATTAAGTAAATAGTGATAAAAACAAAAACTAAATAGTTAACAACATTGATGGGTAGTTTATTGTCCGGTTTCGCTTTTTAGTTTCTTAGTATGCATTGTGTACATCCGGCGGCGGAAGTCACTTTCTGTTCAGCCACGCGGTCATCAACAGACAGCGATTTTGATAGAATTTCGGTTCTTGCCTTCAGGGAAGTACCCAGTTTTTATTTTATTTAGTTTTTATGTGTCCTATCTAGCCTTCACTTTCTTTCCTTTCCTGACGAAGGCCTTGTGGCCGTAACGTAGACTATTTTCTTTGTCTTTTGTCCTCGTAAGACGAATCACCTTTTTTCGATTTTTTTTTCAAACCCATCCATTGATTAGCACATATAATTATCATATATGTTTTACAAAAACGAAATATTATGTATGTACTATAATTACACACACACAAAAAGAAGGATTTTAATCGCTGTTACTTCCGCCATTTGTGGCTACAGTTGTCACTGCTTAGCAGTCTTCATCATAAGACGATTGGTTAGCAAAAGATTTTGTAGGTGTTGAAAAAGTTGTTCTACCTCCAGAGGTAGAAGACATGGCTGTATGGTCGATGGAGGCAGAAGATATTCGAGGAGACTTTTAACAATACGAATCAAGCTTGCTTTGCTTTGCCACCTTCTTTTTCTCTTCAAGAAGCACCTTGTATGAATTTAGATCTTGTTCTCTGCTACGGATTGCCGAAGAACTGCGTTCAAATTTGGGGTCCTGCTTCACTATACTTGCAATTAATGCTACCCGAAGTTTGAAAATCACATTCAGGTTTGCTGCTGTAAATGCCTTAGCCTTCTCTGGTTCACTTTCCTTTTCTTGATACTCGAGTGGTAGCTGCTGTTCCAAGTCTACGATAAGATAGTGGCTCACGTTTCGCGTAAGATCTAATTTTTTCAAAGCGTCAAACAGAAATTACGCAAACAATACAAACAGCGTTACATTTTAAAAAAGCGGTAATTGAACAGCGTAAGACCGAGGGATTGCTATATATATATATATAAAGACCTATTATCTTATTAAAGCACTCAGACCTATCATCTCATAAAAATTTGCCAGAATTATCCTTTTATAAAACAATCAAAATTACCATCTTATAAAGCAACGAGATATTTCATCATATACAGACCGATCATCTTATAAAAAAGACATTTATAACACATAAGGAAGGAAAACCCGAGGTCTGTAAACTGTCCTGTACTTACTGTTTTTAGTCTTCTATCATTTACTAGACACAGTATTAACGTCTTTGTCTTGTGTAGTCTGACCTATACTGTATAATAGGGGAACAACAGAAGTGATTGCGTCATTAATAGGCTGGACTGCCCATGATACATTTCCGGTGTTATGTGTTGCGGGTCGCACTAATGACCCGTCATCGAAGCATCATTTTTTGGTGATGCCTAGATGGCAGGGAGGGTAGTGTGATTCGCTTGCATAGATAGGCGGGGTTGTCGCACGGAAGGTCCTGGGTTCGAGTCCTGGGTAAGCCACTAACGTCTGTGGTTTTTCTGTTGTCTAGTTTTCTACTTCTTTATTTCTTACGAGTGCCTGAAAACATACCTTTATGTTTGTCTAATATTTATTTACTATAAAAAAGACAACCAGATCTTTCATCTTATAGAGCACTGAAACATTTCATCTTGCAAAGCAGATATACTGATTATCTTATAAAGCAACCAGGCATCATCTTTTAAAGAAATCAGATCTATCATTGTATAAAGTAACCAGATTGATCACCTTCTAAAAGCAACCAGATGTACATCTTTCAAAACAGTCAAATCTATCATCGTATAAAGCAACCAGATCTTCCTCTTCAAGTACTATGCCTAGTGGCGTAGGAGATCATATCTCTCCACAACTACCTGTCTCCAGTACAATTTATCAGTTTTATTGTTGACTTCTTTGTATGCCACGATGTCAAACTGTCCAGTATTTGCTCTCTTGGTCTTTCCCTTTGTCTTTTCCCTTCAATCTTACCTGTTGTTGCGATATATTCCAGCTTTCCTCTTCTCATAATATGCCCCCCCAATAAGTGGATTGCTTCTTTCTAACTTGTGAAATAAGTTTCCATTGTAGATGTCGTGAAACATTCTAAATCCACATATCTAAATTAAAAAGTAAATGTAAAGCCTAACGAATTAATTCAATAAAAGGAAAGAGGAATGGTAAAAGAACAGTGCGGTCACAATAGCGTACGCCTGTGTTATAGAACGTCATACTAGCTAAAAAGAAAACCCCTTTTTATGCTCCGTCTGCATAATTGTAACGCTTTCACGTTTACTAGTAAAGCCTACTGCATCAACTACACGCGTTTCAAAAAAATAAAACGTGTACTGTATTTCTTAGAAAACCTTGAGATAGACGCACTGCGTAATGACCTAGATTAATATTCCATTAATTTCATTTTATACACTGCGTAACTAAAAGACAGACGGGCTTAAAAGAGAGAGAGAGAGAGAGAGAGAGAGAGAGAGAGAGAGAGAGAGATGTACGGAGGAACGCATGCAATACTACCACAGTCTCGCGATATAAAATTAATGCCACCCCACGCGAAAGGCACGCAGGCTTGCTTTTTTTCAAATAAACAGGGACAAAAAACACTACGAATACGAGGTTAGGTTTTAAAAAACATGGTTAATGTTTATTAGGAAACATGACACAATACTGTTTTACGTCTGAAATCCTGACATTAGCCTGACAGTACAGAAGACACCCCATCGTATCGAAGTGAACGGGTGGTAGAAGAAAATACACATTTTGAACGCAGCCACTTAGCTCCATTAAACTTATATATTTGGGTGCCTTGGGACTTGCTGACAAAGAATATGTTAGGTGTTAAGCAAATAGTCTAATAATTAACAAATTATAGCCAAAATACTATAGTGGTGTTGTCTGACAACACAGGATCATATTTGCTCATAATGGCGTGTTTGGACACTGCTTTAGAGGAAATGAGGCCACCACGTTAAATCCGATTTGATTGGCTAGAATAATATGTAAGGCGAAACATGATTAGTCGATGGCAAATACTATTTTTGGTTGTTAATGGCAACGATAGGAAGGGTACTTTTTTTTCAAAAGCTTTTGTAAACATGGTCTCATTGGCTAGACCATTTAATATAGTCAATTAGGAGCGTCAGTTCAGTGCCACTTTTTGAAAATCCAATTTGTAAAAGCAAGTGCGTTGAGATCCAGCTCATATTTTTCTAATAAAAGCCTGGGACAGAGGCAGATCGGAATTGTGCCATAACTCATCGCCAGTCAACGTATTTGTTTAATATTTCCTTGAATTGTGGTAATGTAAAGGGCAATTTTTACTATCTTGCAATATAATACATTTATATTCTTATTATGTTCGCAAATATTTTGGAAGCAAAGTATTTCCTTTTTAAGTGCTTAAGGAGAAGTCATTTTTGGGTTGCTTCCCTTGAAAATAGTTCTGTCATCTTCGATCGGACTCCGCAGACGACTCTAGGCCTACTGCGATTTATTCTGTGGCTGGGTAGGAATAGATTGTTCTTGCTTCAGTATATCTATGGCCTGAATTTATACGTAGTGTTTGTATGAGTAGGACGAGTCTGTCTTATATATGGATATCTTTGCATTTCTAAGTCGAACTAATTTGGTTGTCGCTAGAAAAGGTCAAAGGCTATGCAGCGGAAGTATCGCTAGCGAAGGGGTGTGATTCATGGCTGCCATCCTGTGAGGATGCTGAGTTTTGTTGTAGCAGGCTTTTTGCCGAAATAGTGATCTATATATGGATGGGGAAAAGTGATAGTCATATAGACATGTTGTATGTACTTTACCCCAGTGTTTATTCTCTTTTGCCAAGGAATGGCAAAGTTATATTTCGCATAAAAAGGTAAAACCACAATTTATTATGAACTTGGGCTTCGCCATCGTTGTTGATAAGCAGATGCACAGTGGTACTTTTAAAAAGAATATCCATTCAAAGGAAGAAGACATTCCTATGTATCAGCACTGGATTGTATGATATTATTCAATTACCTCTATGAGAGAACCTATGAAGAAATGAGGACATTTAATGAATGACTAATTTTGGTCTATATTCTATAGTGAGTGAAGCTCACGAGAGAGAGAACAGCCATGTTGAAATTCATATACTTTGTATTTATCGAGTGAGAAAAAGGGATGCCTGTACTATCGCTCGATGAACCAAGAGATCACTGCTACATGTGAGAACCCATGTCTGGGATTCCTATATATATTGAACTTTACGTGAAGGAATATTCGCTAGACGAGGTTAGGTCTAGGAGCCTTCCTATGTATTGGTTATGGTCTGACGTGCCCAGTCAGTAAAGCCAGATGATTTACATGATGGAACGCTGAATGCTTATTTACGAATGCTCCATTATGATATTTGCCAAGCATGAATGCTAACTTAAGATGATATTCCTGTGATCAACATTATGCTGTCTATGTCGACATTTGTTCCTGTAACCATACACGTACTGTCCAAGTGTGCGTCCCATTAAATGTTATAAAAAGACCACCGTAGTTCCAGTACTTCTTGAATTCGAACAGTGTGAGTATGAGTGATGTACTACCAACCTGTCAACTCTATCGAATCATTCTACCATTCGCGTACTGACATTCAGATACACACTCATTGTTTACACTCACATTCTTGTCGGAGCCTCATCACGTTCCAGGACAAGATGACCTGTATGACCAAAACTGTGCTGGGTTTGATGAGTTGACAATCGTTACACTTTGCTACACCAGTCCCAACATCTACATTTATCCACTGGTGGACATTCACATCATTTAGCAAATAAAGCATGATTCAACAACTATACAAACAGAGTTTATCAACTGGTGTGCCAGCTTCCTGGGTCAACCTGCACAGTGACTATATTGAGAAGTAAACTACTGAGACCAGACGTTCCTTCGGGTCTGTTACGACACACAAATACATCAACAGTACAACTCTACAGTGATGTCAGCGTGACCTGTCCTGTCGAGAGTATGCAGTAACTAGGTCAGGGTTTGTTGACATTTGGTTCATTGGACATTTGCCATACAACTGACAGTGTTACACGGCAAGCTTGGTTGAAACATAGAACATTACACATCAGGACTGGAGAATATTTGACAGTGTTTGCGAAAGAAAATGTTATTGAACTGAGAAGTCCTACATTGATTGTTATCATTCAAATCAACGATGGAGCTTCTATTTCTGTGTTGAATTTAAAATAATTAGACCAGAAGTATTTGTTTAATAAAGTACCACAGTACTGTACTATTAGGCAGTGTAGCTGAGCCTTCATTCCAACACATTCTTTCTGCAACACTCTATTTACATCATATTGCCATACTATTTATGCATTTATGTATTTATGTTTAACTATTTATATGTGATATTTGTTTGTATCCAGCGGGTTGTTGTTTCGGTTGGGCGGTGTCACACAGCAGAGTATCCCACGTAATAGAGGGTCTGATGTGTGCGTTTCTATAGGTGCAATTTTCTTGATTGAAAATTTGCTGCGACAGCTGTTGCTATTAGTGTTAGCTGTGAAGTCTGTACTCATTGTTGTTTTTGTAATAATCCTCTGTTATTTAGTTTGTTTTGATTTGTTTGTAATTTGTTGGTCTACCCTATTCTATCTTTCAGTTCTATTCTCAATTTATATTTATATTTATATACTGTGGCGTTATTTGTATTTGTTATCCTCTTGCGGTTTATCTTTTATTGTTTTTCCCATTTGATTTATTTCATTTCCGCAAATGTTTTCATGTTTTTCTGTATAACTGTTTTGTTTGTGACTGATCGACATACACTATTTTAAATATAGTTGATCATATAAATTGATGTACAAGAATCAACTGATAGTTAATTGCTATTACTAAAGGTACACAGTTGATGATATAAAACACTATTTCTGGTGCACTGCACTTATATTATAGAGTGAACCAGCAACTTATAGCTGTTATTATATAAGGATTTATACAAGACCTTTGTAAGGCTTGTTTCCCACAGTGATTGGGATAGTTAAGTACTATTTTTCACAGGTTACAAAGTTATCATACAAAGTCTTTGATTAAGACTAAGAAAGTAAATTTATTTACTTTTGCAAATTACTGATCTTATTAGACAAGATGTCTACCTTGGATTATTTTATCACACAAGGCAGGGCTCTTGATAAGACTGGTCAGCAGTTAGAAGAATGGGCAGTTGCTCAATATGACAAAGCATTGGCTGCTGAAGAAAGAAAAGCATTGATTGAAGAAAAGAAATTAGAAGCTGAGGAAAGAAAATTACAAAGAGAGGATGAACAAAAGAGATTGCAGATACAGACTGATGAAAAAAGATTCCTGATGGAAATGGAAAAAGAGAAAAGAAAAGATGAGGCTACTGCACAAGAGAAAAAAGCAATAAGAGAACATGAACACCAAAAAGAACTTTTAGCATTTGAGTTAGAAAAGTTAAAGTTAACAAACATAAGTAATGTTAATCAAGCATCTAGTGGTAATGGTAAACCCTTTACTTACAAGGTCAAGGTACCAGCGTTCAACCCTTCCAGTGATGACATAACATTCTGGCTAAACAGATTTGAACGCTCGTGTCGAGCACATAATGTGGACAAATCACAATATGCTAACCAGTTATCAGAAAATCTGAAAGGTGATTCTCTGACTAGTTTAAGTTTGGTTGAAGAGGCTGACAAAGATAACTATGATGTTATTAGGGCAGCCTTGTTAAAGAAGTATCAGTTGTCTGAAGAGGGTTATCGGAAGTTGTTTAAGACAATGGTGCCTGAGGCAGGTGTAGAATTCTCAGAATTCATTGCAAGAACACGTCTTACATTTGATCGTTGGATTGAGCTATCCAAAACAGAAAAGACTTATGAAGCCCTTATGGACTTGATACTCAGAGACAAGATTATGTCAAGTATAAATAAAACCTTTCCTCGAATTCTTACATGAGCGTAAACCTAAGTCTCTAAAAGAAATGGAACAGTATTGTACCCAATACGTCACTGCACATCCGGACGTAGCTATTAGCAACAGTAAGGTTAAAGAAGGTATGCCAGTTGCTTCTGCAACACCATACAACCCTAATCACTCTCACAAATTCCAAGGACCTCAAAATAGGTTTAATAAAAAAGGTAACTATTACAGTTATCAGAACCAAGGTAACCAATCATTTCAGGGTTCTTCTTCGAATACCTGGAGAAGAGCTGACAGCCCTCGATTCAGGGGTGGTCATAATTACAGGAACTTTCGCAAAGGAAGTCATTCTAGAAACTATCCAAGTTTTCCTTCATGGAGACAACAGGATCATAATTACCGAGATACTCATTATAATGAATATGATGATAGTAACCAAAGGAGCTATGATTCAAACCCGAGTAGGGGTTATAATGATGGAAACAATGATAAGTACAGAGGCAATAATAACAGAGGTAGAGCACAATTCAAAAAACATAAAGCTCATTACCAGGCGAACTCTGCACAGCAAGAGTCCCACGAAGCCTATAAACAAAATAAAGATAATGATGACTCTAATAATATGGCATGTGCCGCTTTTGATTTTGGGAGAGCATCTCAGTGCCCCCAATGCAAAACATTATTTGAGCCAACCACAGTGTCTACTTTAAGCTGTGGCCATCCTCTTCCCGCTCTTCCTGCGTCAATCGCGCATGATGGGAGAGGTTCCCTTGTCTTACACAAAGGTTTAGTAAATGACAATCCAGTCTCAGTACTTTTTGATTCTGGATGCACAACTATTGGGGTTAGGCAGTCACTCATAGATCCTTCTCATTCTACAGGCAAAGTAGTCAAATGCGTAACATTTGGCGGCACCATAGAGAAATACTCTACCGCTATCATTAGGATTGCTACTCCTTTCTTCACAGGAGATGTACACGCATGTCTTTTGCCGGATCCGATCGCTGATCTTATCATCGGTCGCATTCACGGAGTCAAAGAATGCACTCCGGAGCAAATTTCCGTTTGGGAAAATCAAAATATGCAATCTGCTAATGCAGTAGTCACTAGAGCTCAAGCTCTCAATATGCCTGAAACTTCATCTGTTGAAGATAATGAAGTGCATAACCAAGATGATCCCTTGGTAATTTCTCGTGACTCGTTTATAAAACAACAAGAAGAAGATCCGACTCTTAAGAAATTCTTCACTCTTGTAACAAAAGGTGATCCGAATAAAGATTCAAATTGTAAATCTTGGATTACAATGAAGAATGGCGTACTTGTACGTATGGTGCAAGACTCCACTAAGTCAAGTCATTCTCAGATTCTTGTACCCAAGAATTTGAGAGTTAAGATCTTACAACATGCACACGACTCGCAGTGTGCTGGTCACATGGGTTTTTCCCGTACTAAGTCAAGAGTTCTTGCGGCTTTCTTTTGGCCTTTTGTGAACAAGGACATACGGATCTATTGTCGATCCTGTAAAGTATGTCAAGAAGTCAAATCCAAAGGTCCTCGTCATGCTGCGCCTATTCAGGCTGCAGATATTCCTATTCGTCCATTCCAGAAAATGGCGATAGACATCATTGGTCCATTCAAGATCAAATCTGCTAGAGGACATCAGTTTATCTTAACGTGTGTAGACATGTGCACACGTTGGCCAGAGGCTATCCCTCTAAAGAGCATTACTACCGCTGACATTGCAGATGCTCTTTGGCTTATATTTTCTCGGCTGGGATTCCCCGGAGAAATATTATCAGATCATGGCACCCAACTGATATCGGATACCATGTCTCAAGTAATGTCTACTCTACAGATAGAGAGATCTTTGAGTAGCATCTATCATCCTATGTCCAATGGGATGGTCGAGCGACTAAATAGAACACTTAAGAACTTATTAGGGAAGATAACTGAGGATCATCCTCAAGATTGGGATAGGGTTTTACCCGCGGCCCTCTTCGCGTACAGAGAGGTCCCCAATGAACATACAGGGTTTTCGCCCTTTGAACTTGTCTTTGGCGCGCGACCGCGCGGCCCAATGTCTTTGCTGCATGATCTTATAACAGCTGACAATATTGACGATGACACAAAATCTTCTTACGAGTATGTCATCGCGCTGAGACAAAAGATTATCGAAGCATGCAAATTGGCAACGTCCTCTTCTGAGTTTGCTAAGCAGAAGGCAAGACAATTTGCTAATAAGAAGAGAACTTTACGACAACTTTGTCCTGGTGACAAAGCATTTGTTTTGCTACCTTGTCGTGAAAATAGACTCCTTATTAGTTGGAAAGGTCCGTACGATATAATATCGAAAATTTCAGATGTTGACTACATCGTCGATATTAACGGGAAGCATAAAACCTTCCACATCAATATGCTTACGGAGTTCCATGAACGTCCTGACTATTTACAGCCTATTTTCCAGGCAACGGACGATTCTCATGTCAAACATGGTCATTACTCATCACTGTCTGTAATACAGGATGAGGAAACAAGTTTTTCGGATGTTAATCTCCCGCTTCCAATGATCCCACTTCATTCTAGTGAATCATGGAAAGACGTTACTGTTTCTCCTGATTTGTCTCTAGGAGAACGGCGACAAGTTTCGTCTATGTTACAAACATTTCAGGATGTCCTCACTGACATCCCTGGACAAACTCATGTCATTGAGCATGACATTGTTCTAACTGAACATACTCCAATTAGGGTTAGGCCTTATCCTATCCCTATACATTTCCAAACACAGGTTGAAAAGGAGTTGGATGAAATGATAGATTTACAAATAATCGAACCATCCACTTCTGCATATTCTTCGCCGATGGTTATTGTTCGAAAAAAAGACAATAACATACGTCTTTGCGTTGACTATCGCAAATTGAATCAAGTTACGAAGTTCGATGCTGAACCTATGCCTTTACTAGAAGAGTTACTTACTCGTCTTTCTAAATCGCATTTTTTCACTAAACTTGATTTGTCTAAAGGATATTGGCAAGTTCCATTATCCGAACGCGCCAAACCTCTTACCGCTTTCTCTACTCCCAGAGGCCTTTTCCAATGGAATTTTATGCCTTTCGGCCTTATGAACGCACCAGCTACATTTGTACGCATGATGCGTCGAATCCTATCGTATCGGTCAGATGTCATTGCTTATCTAGACGACATCTGTCTTTTCAGCGATACTTGGGAAGATCACTATTCAGGATTAGTTGAATTATTATCAACTCTGCGTGAGTATAACCTGACAGCAAAACCATCTAAAGCTTGTATTGGCTTTAGCGAAATTGCTTTCTTAGGCCATCGAGTAGGTCACGGTTTCTTGAAGACAGAAGACCATAATATCACTAAGATACTTAACATCTCTATCCCTAGGACTAAAAAGCAAGTGCGAAGTCTTTTAGGTCTCATACAATTTTATGGACGTTTCATTCCGAATCTGTCCTCTATCATGGCACCTCTCTCTACACTATTAAAGAAAGGGTCGCCTAACATGGTTCACTGGTCTCATGAATGCCAATCTTCACTAGAGAAGATCAAAACTATGTTTTCATCACCACCTATTTTAGTGTTACCTACAACAGATAAGACATTTGTTCTTCGTAGTGACGCTTCATCCACTGGGATTGGAGCGGCACTAATGCAAGAGTACTCTGGAACTCTGCATCCTGTAATGTATATATCCAGAAAACTTAATGCTGCAGAAAGGAATTACTCGGTTTTAGACCGCGAATTATTGGCGATGGTTTGGTCAATTCTCAAACTCCAAAGATTCCTTCTGGGCGCGCATTTCGTAGTGGAAACTGACCAAAAAGCTCTTACGGCTATCCAAAGTAAGAACTTGAAGAGCTCGAGATCAACTCGATACGCAATCGCTCTTCAACCTTTTCATTTTTCGGTACGAGCTATCCGTGGTTCAGAAAATGTGATGGCGGACATTCTGTCCAGATGCCCACATGATGCCACTTAACTGTTAAATATTGGATCTTTTTAATATGTATAACTTTACAACAGTTATTTTTTGTTTCTTTATTAAGATACACATTTGTAATTTAATAATAGAATGATGGTATCTCTACTTAGCGGTTTATTGATGTTAATTCACCGCTGTTCTTTGATGATTGTTTCTTCATAAATCATAAATTTAAGATTATAGTGTGAATTTTTGGTATGCATTGTATAATTACCAGAATTGTATTATACGTACATCACACCTTCCTGGAAACATTTATTCGTAGGGAAACAATTTCTCTCAGATTTTGAGATATATATTCTCACCAGTCATATTAGGAATTATAGTTATTCCTGATATTTTCATCTGCGCAGTATTCTTGCGTTGTGAGCCTATTCTACGGTGCTCCTAGATGTATTTAAAAAAAAAATTTTATTTTTTTTTTCCCGGGAGGTGTGGTAAGACTGTAAAGGGCAATTTTTACTATCTTGCAATATAATACATTTATATTCTTATTATGTTCGCAAATATTTTGGAAGCAAAGTATTTCCTTTTTAAGTGCTTAAGGAGAAGTCATTTTTGGGTTGCTTCCCTTGAAAATAGTTCTGTCATCTTCGATCGGACTCCGCAGACGACTCTAGGCCTACTGCGATTTATTCTGTGGCTGGGTAGGAATAGATTGTTCTTGCTTCAGTATATCTATGGCCTGAATTTATACGTAGTGTTTGTATGAGTAGGACGAGTCTGTCTTATATATGGATATCTTTGCATTTCTAAGTCGAACTAATTTGGTTGTCGCTAGAAAAGGTCAAAGGCTATGCAGCGGAAGTATCGCTAGCGAAGGGGTGTGATTCATGGCTGCCATCCTGTGAGGATGCTGAGTTTTGTTGTAGCAGGCTTTTTGCCGAAATAGTGATCTATATATGGATGGGGAAAAGTGATAGTCATATAGACATGTTGTATGTACTTTACCCCAGTGTTTATTCTCTTTTGCCAAGGAATGGCAAAGTTATATTTCGCATAAAAAGGTAAAACCACAATTTATTATGAACTTGGGCTTCGCCATCGTTGTTGATAAGCAGATGCACAGTGGTACTTTTAAAAAGAATATCCATTCAAAGGAAGAAGACATTCCTATGTATCAGCACTGGATTGTATGATATTATTCAATTACCTCTATGAGAGAACCTATGAAGAAATGAGGACATTTAATGAATGACTAATTTTGGTCTATATTCTATAGTGAGTGAAGCTCACGAGAGAGAGAACAGCCATGTTGAAATTCATATACTTTGTATTTATCGAGTGAGAAAAAGGGATGCCTGTACTATCGCTCGATGAACCAAGAGATCACTGCTACATGTGAGAACCCATGTCTGGGATTCCTATATATATTGAACTTTACGTGAAGGAATATTCGCTAGACGAGGTTAGGTCTAGGAGCCTTCCTATGTATTGGTTATGGTCTGACGTGCCCAGTCAGTAAAGCCAGATGATTTACATGATGGAACGCTGAATGCTTATTTACGAATGCTCCATTATGATATTTGCCAAGCATGAATGCTAACTTAAGATGATATTCCTGTGATCAACATTATGCTGTCTATGTCGACATTTGTTCCTGTAACCATACACGTACTGTCCAAGTGTGCGTCCCATTAAAATGTTATAAAAAGACCACCGTAGTTCCAGTACTTCTTGAATTCGAACAGTGTGAGTATGAGTGATGTACTACCAACCTGTCAACTCTATCGAATCATTCTACCATTCGCGTACTGACATTCAGATACACACTCATTGTTTACACTCACATTCTTGTCGGAGCCTCATCACGTTCCAGGACAAGATGACCTGTATGACCAAAACTGTGCTGGGTTTGATGAGTTGACAATCGTTACACTTTGCTACACCAGTCCCAACATCTACATTTATCCACTGGTGGACATTCACATCATTTAGCAAATAAAGCATGATTCAACAACTAGTAGCCAGTATGAGTTAACTACACAAAGAAAGAGTTTATCAGGTAAGCTAGACATATTTGATATCTTTTAGATGAAAATTGAATGTGAATTGATAAATTTATGTCTGTATGTGTGTGGTTCAGTAACAAACATGAGGCAAAGCCTAGATATTGCTCCATCATGGACAAAACTTGTCGGAGAGGAGTATAACTGCATGGGATTGCCAAATAGTACTATGACACCTATCTTATTGAATAGAGGGAAATAATGCTGGAATTGCAGAGGCGTTGTAACCATTAGGGAGATGAATACTGGTTTATATTGTTCATGAGAAGCTAGCAGTTGGCCTACCGCGCTGAACTCGGTGTTTGTTATGTATTGTGCTTCAGTGTGGAAATAGAATATAAATTAGTTCTGAAGTAGGAGGTACAACCTTCTTGTTTCAGGGACCGTGGTCCTAAAGTATTAAAGCAGCACCTGGTCTGAGTTTTGCTGAATCCAGAGGCTGATAGCATACTCCTTGGTCAAGATATCGACCAGTGTTGTTTCTCAAGAAAACTGTGAAGCAAGCGAGCATAGGAGACTGTTTCCTGCCGCCCACACAGAAGTTAAGATTACGTTGGCCAGAGCAGCTCAATCTTGTGTTTACCCCCCTCTAAAAGTGACTTTACCTTAAATCAAGAGGGACATTTATTTGTTTCAAATAAAAAGAAACTGTGAACCTTTCCAATATTATTTCCACCAGAAACAAACACTTGAAGTCATGATGACAAACAACAACCTAGCTTGAAAAGCCAGTATTACCTCATAGTACTACATCACAACTTACACACATATTGCAATAATAATATATGTCAATACAAAGATCCTATCTATAAATTGTGTACATACAACTTGTGATTACATTTGATGGTGATTCCTGGTTCACTTTGTAGTTGAATCAGGATATCTATTATTGACAGGAATTAATACATATTTTTAAAAGTTACACTTGACTTATTAAGATAGTCTTATAGTGTTCTATGTATGTGAGTGTTACAGTGTTATAAAGTATTGTGGATTAAATTAAATTGTTTATCTGTCTGTTGGTTGTTGTGAACATACACTTCATCACTATCATAACCCTAGACATTCAACGTAGTCATCACAATATTCCAGAATAAGTCTGACTAAGGTCTAAATGTGGTAGCAAAGTAAGGTCATCTGTAACACACCACACTTATTAGATACAGATACCTTCACAGCTGATCTCAGTCAGTACACTAAGTCCCCTATAAATATTTATATCATCCCACTTTACCACAGTAGATTGGCCTCTTTCATGACATCCTCATTACTCTTTTTGGCTGTCCGTGGTATTTTTAACATTCTTCTGTAAAACTACATCTCTGTGTCCTCTAGTGTCTTCCCTACTTGACCTATCATCTTATAAAAAACCAGATCTAATAACTTATAAAACACCCAAATCTACCATCTTATAAAACAACCAGAACTACCATATTATAAAATAACCAGATCTATCATCTTATAAAATAACCAAGCCTATCGTCTGACTGACTGTATACACACATCCAAATACATGAAACAAGAGTGTTTTCTACAATGAGACAGTCCCATAAAGTTCATAAAACGGACAAGAAAAACAACTTAGCAACACCCACGTCACAAGGTTATCTGAACAACACAACAGAATCTCTCAAAGCCGCATAATAAGAAAAAAATGATCGAACAATACAAACATTCAAAAGCCAGATCCAAATATATTGCTTAGATATTATGGCTACATGCACTTTTGCTGCATTAACTACAGAAAGTGCTCTTGAAATCTCCACTTATTATTAAAAACTGGCGTGAAAGCTTGAAGGGGATTGCGATTCACATATAAGGAACCTGTCACAGGGTCACAGAATGAAAACAGTTTAATTAGATTAAATCATAATTTATGTTACATTTCCTCAGCCATTATCTGTAGCAGGATTTGTTAGACGTTTTCTTCTGGCATGTGTATCTTTCTCTCTCGCTGATTTTACTTTTTACACACACGTAACTCTGAGGTTATAGCAGTGAAATGTGTTAGAAAGGGAAATTAATCTAACGAGATATTTTCGATGGCCTGAAATTTAAAGTAACAGATAAAAAGAGTGAGGAGAAAGAGGGAACATGATTTAGACGACAATATAAGAGAAAACGAGAGGGTAACAGAGAAATAAGAGAGGAAGAATAGCAAAAGAAGAAAGAACGACGAGCATAGGAGAGAAGTACATGCGTAAAGAAGAGAGGGAAAAAACAGAAAGATCAGAAGAGAATTTTACAAAAGAGACCTAGGAAATAAGCGAGATGAAAGAAGTATTAGAGAGAAATACATATATATATATATATATATATATATATATATATATATATATATATATATATATATATATATATTTTATATATACACATATATATATATATATATATATATATATATATATATATATATATATATATATATATATATATATATATATATACATACATATATACATACCTATACACATACATATATATATATATATATATATATATATAGAGAGAGAGAGAGAGAGAGAGAGAGAGAGAGAGAGAGAGAGAGAGAGAGAGAGAGCGAGGCAGAGAGAGAGACGAAGAGAGATCTATGGTAGAGCAAACAAAAGAGAAAAGAGAGAAGATTGTTAATAGAAACTAAGACTGAAGTAAAACAAAACAACTGAAATGGGAAAATTAAAATGCTGTGGATGAAAATTTGAGACACATTTGAGATAAAGAAATGTATACACGCGATTCAATGACACGGATTAGATGAGGCAACAAGTGACAATTATTGTGTCCAATTTATCTTTGGTTACAAAATAAACAGCCCATATCATCAAACATTTAAATTCCACCAGTTCTAGACAAAACAAGTCGGAACTCATTGCCTCGATTGGCCCATAGATGACGTAGACGAGATACAGTAGGAGCAGGTAGTTTGTAAGTCCGAACATAATTCTAGGAACACTTACAGGAAGCGTAGCATGGGAAATGTAATCCCTATTTTCTTGTCTAACGAACTTTGATAAAATCTCACCCCCTTTTCGGGAAAACACGGAAACGTTCATTGAATCGTGAAAGCAAAATTGATCACACATTACCAGAGCACGCAGGTCTTCAATTTTCTCATGATCCACTAACCATTGACCATAAATCATGATGTTTGACTACAAAGATCCAATAAAGTTCAAATGTCATGGAAAGGAATCAAATGACCTCAGGAGAATCAGTGCCGTCATCAAGACATGCAGCAGGAAGAGCACAACAAATTTATTTCTCGTCATGACATGGCTGGTTACTTGATTGTAATAATAATAACGATCATCGTCAGCATCATCATTATTATCATCATCGCCCTACAATTCCCCAAGGCGCATAGATCTTCAACAAATTTATGCCAAGTCTTCCTGTCTCGTGCCATCAGCTCCAGGTCTAAAACATTATAATGATGACGGGGTATTTGTGTTTTTAAAAACCACTTTTACTGAAGAAAACATGCACTTTATATAAATGTCACGTTTCAACTCGTTGACGCTCAATACCTCCATTTTCCACTCATCGTAGCCAGCTGAAAATTTGTTTGCAGTTCCCTTTCGCGGTATATTTTCATCTACGAAGTTTTGACCGACATTAACAGAGCCTATTTAATAAAACAACTTAAAAACACAAATAACATCTAAATAACTACATTAAAGTAAGGGGAATTAAGCAAGGGATATAATGAACTGCGAATATTTATTGTGTTTCGCATTTGAATATTAGGGCGTCGGATAGAGAGTGATGATCTGTCGATTTAATCAAGGGGTTCCTTCTAGAAACTAGATCAGCGAGTACTTTGCTTTAAACACAGATAAAGGTACTAACCCGTGGTAGTAAAGACCAACATTCTCGCTAACTTTACTTTAGGTTATAAAATTGAATGTAATAAAAAAAATTTTAAAATAATAATTAAAAACTGAATAAAATAACATTTTATTCATAGACGAATTTCACTCGACTGAGATGAAAGAGATTCAGAAAATTAACATTCAGTTATTACGTAAAATCATAAAACAAGGAAAGAGAAAACCATTGAATGGATCCAATTTTATTGTTAACAAATGCACTATAAGAAAAGAAGAAGAAAAAAGAAAAAAAATTTACCATTCATTCTATTGCATAGAACAAAAGCGAATTAACAGTTATCATCAGTCAGGAAATGGTCATATTTCAATGATCTCCTAATGGTTATGAAGTGTATAGAAACAGGAACACAATGAATATTTGACAACTAGAAGATTTTTATTTTTGTAAATGAAATAAGCTTTCTATAATATAAACAAGTTTTAAAAATGTAGGTAAAGGTAGTCCCATAACAGACACTACTTAGGAAAGCCTCTAATAGTTCACTATACTAGATCCAGCTTAATATGGTGAGGTGACTAGCTCCCCTCCTCTCTGCCTATTCCTTCCCTAAGTCAAGAGCAGAGTCAGGTACCAATTTACAGTTGGTAGACGGGAGCTGAGGTTCATAGATGTGTGCAAGAAAGATATGAGGGCACTGAACCTTAATCCAGCAACCTGGGAGGATGAAGCTGCCTATCGCACCTCATGGCCATGCACTCTACGGCGTTACCTCAGACTGGGCGAAAAAAAGCTCTTACGGCAAGTAGAAGAGAGGAGAAAACATCTAAGGAACCCCTGGAAAATAAGCAGCTGAGGGCTGTCCCCTCAGGGGCGCATTCCTATAGTCAGTTATGACTGAAGGGGCTATTATCATTAGACTGGAGTATGACGATACAAAGATTCGATCCTGGAACCCGGTAACGTTTGCCGCAAAAAGACCAAGAGACTTAGTGATGGAGCAGCAACAACAACACTATGCAAACTATAAACACCCACTTTCATACCCAACCCTCATTGATTTCTGCTGCGACATGCGTGGAAGTCTACGGCAATGTTATTATTCTTTGATCCGTTTTCGAGCCCTGGTAATACAGTGGACTGACAAAAGAGCTCCATGATCTGGATGTTACCGATGAACTTGATCTATTCCATAACTGAAATCAGCTGCAAGATAAAATGAGAAAAGTGAATGAAACGTCATTTGAATTCTGGACCAAACTTCATAAAGTCAAGACACAGATTATGAGAATAAATGAGGCACATGGTAGCCAGATCGCAGTTGGATTAAACACCCTTTCAAGATATAGACTCATACATATATTTTGCCATTAAAATTGACAAAGAAACGTAAAGTAACCCAAAAATAAGAATACAGATATCAAGACTAGCTTTCATTGCGTTCAGAAATATATGGAAAGCAACAGAACTCAAACCCAACACAAAAATACAAATTTTCAAATCAAATATAAAGATAATTGTATGGCTCTGAGACATGCACAACAAAAGAAACGACAACCAAGTAGTAACAGTCTTTCAGGCATTGATGCTTGTGTAGAAAAGAAGGATTGAATTTTTATGACAAGAACACCAGTTCGGAACTGATAGAAAGTACCAGAAGTATACTACTGAACCGTGTGGTGAGGAAATTACGTTGTCATTAAATTGGATGATAATGATAGTTATAAGTAAAGATAATATTTAAAAACAATATAAAACTAGGTTAACCTGTACACGTTAGATATTATTGGAAACAACAGGTGCCACGATGACTATTAGAGTGCCACGATGACTATTAGATGCTGCCACTTTTGGCGAGAGAAGGAAAGAACGAAATATAAAATCCAGGGATGAAGAAAAAAACAACATATAAAGTGGTGAATCATCACCATTCCCCCGCTTTGCTCCCAATAAAGCATGGAGACAGAGCCGACCCTAGGGAGTGTTCAGGGTGGGGTTAGGTCACGTGATCGATCTCTTCTTGTCACCCCCCCCCCCACCCCCCACCCCGAAATCTGTGCTGTATGTATGTGTTGTTATGAGAGTCGATTTCATGCTACAGCGTTGACCACACTGCAGTTTACTCAAGTGATGGTCAGTGCCGAATTTTGCAAAAACATGTTACATTTATGTGTGTCATGTGTATTTCATGCTGAATTACAGATGGGCGCTCTTTGCGTTGTTTTTCCAAAATGTAATAATATAGATTTTCTAACAAATAGAACCGGCGTTGCCCGAGTAAAAAAAAAACAACCAAAACGACCACATTATAAACCGTGCAAAAAGGACGACATGTGTAAAGTGTGATGGTAACATTTTTGTATGGTGATTACCCATAATACAATTACGTCATCACTTTTGTAGGTTGAGAGTACCGATTTAAATGAAGCCATCACAATTGCCAATGGTCGGAAAAAACATTTTATACAGTTTGATGTCAAGTTTTGAAAAAAAAAAAAAAGTTGACGCTGGTACTCCTGGACCCATGAAGAAGCTCTGTACAAAATTTCATGGCCGTAGCTTCAACGTGGCCGAAGTTAACCCCGGACAAACTAACATACTTTCGAAAATATATATACGTATATAAGACAGGAAAACGAACAGTTTCATATATGCAAATATTTTTTAAAATTTCTAAATGTTCTGTTTCATTATGTTAGTTTAAAATTTTTTTTAAAATGTGTGTTTTATCCACATACACACACATATATATATATATATATATATATATAATATATATATATATATATATATATATATATATATATATATATATATATATATATATATATATATATATATATATATATATATATATATTTATAGGCTCCTCCCCCCTGAGTCGGCGGCCCTGAATGTAGCCACCTTGTAACTGTTCCCCCAGCAGAAATGCCTGCAGCAAAACATTGAAGCTCTATTGCAGCAGTGGTTTCTATAGAAACTTGTTTTACATGATAAGTTTGCCATATACAACTTCAAATTAGTTGCCACACGATATAATTAAAATGGATACGGAATCACACGAGAGCACTGAAAGTAGCAAAGAATCACACAGAGGCGTAAAAGTGATCCCCACACAAGATGAAAATCAATAAGAAAGTGTGAAAAACAAATGTTTGAAACAAGATTGGCAGCCAGGGCGCAAGTTCTTTTTAAAGGGTTCATACTGGGCACGCAGGCATCAGTTATCACTCTATCCTTCGTCTAGTTCATCTTTTATACGGTGTCATTTCCTTGTCTTGTGTACTGCAATATTACACAGAAGTCAAACACTCGAATACCAGCATCAGGTAAATAGAAACATTTAGAGTATGCCATCACTGCCAGAAGAAACCAAATATAGTGTGAACTACAAGAGATATAAAGATAGGTAGGTAGATAATAGATGTATAGACAGTCAAGAAAGATAAACGTAAACAGATAGATAGATTCTATCATATATGTTATATATGTTATCATATCTATAGATGATAGATATATAGATGGATATATAGATAGATAGATAGATAGATAGATAGATAGATAGATAGAGATAGATAGATAGATAGATAGATAGATAGATAGATAGATAGATAGATAGATAGATAGATAGATAGATAGATAGATAGATAGAGAGAGATAGATAGATAGATAGATAGATAGATAGATAGATAGATAGATAGATAGATAGATAGATAGATAGATAGATAGATAGATAGATAGATAGATAGATAGATAGATAGATAGATAGATAGATAGATAGTGTAAAAACAGTGCCCGAAATAGAATATAAGAGCCATAGAAGCAGTGGCGTACGCGAGGGCTCTGATTTGGGGAGGGTAAAAGAGTTACGTGGTCTCCAGAACATTCAAGAGTTAATGAATTCCCGGTTCTCAAACAAATTTAAGACCAGGAGCAAGGAAAAGAGAAATAGCGGAAAACTTTGTAGACGCATTGTAGCCTCTGGGCGTAGTGGGGGGTTTTTAAGGTGCTCAGCCGTCCCTTCATTATATTTTTTGTTATTTAGAATTGAACTAGATGTAAAAAAAAATGCAGCTATCTTTGCGACAACTGTAGTTTGCATGAAGGAGATTGCTAACGTATGTTCTGGTCGATGCGAGACCGTGGTTAAAACTGGCCAAATAACCGGGCGAGAATAATCTTACTGTCTGCGACTACAACGGGTTTATTCGGTATTATGCGAACTGTCATATTAGATTAGCGAGATCTACGTTATTAGGTTTTGTTGGCCAGAATTCGGTTCACGTGTATCATATAAATCATTATCATCATCACCATCATCACCTGCCATATTCCACATCGAAGGTCGGCTGCAGTAGATCTCCAGCGCCCTCTGTCTCTTGTCTTGATGTCACACTCTTTCCTGTCCAATTCTTGATATTATCTTCCCACTTATAGCGCTGTATTCTTCTTGCACGTTTGCCTTCAACTCTTCCTTCCTGTCGCGGCTTATCTCTTTTGATCTGCCGTAGTGTACCACGAATAACCAGCCAGACAGTTCGAATATAATGGTGAGTTTTCCAAAGGTAGCAACCTTCGCTCAAAATGACTCTTGGCAGTGATATAAATAGAAGGGTTATGCTCCTATTTTAGGAAGTCTCACACGGATTTAGGATAACAATTGCAAAAACTGAGTGTTTTCTGTTATTTTAAAAAATGAATCCCGCCCACTTCTGTGAGATAGATATTTTTGTCACGGTATGACTCGTATTTAATGAGGCCCCAACCGAAGGTAATTCAGCAAAATGTTAATCTGTTTAGCTTTGTAAATAAGTAATTAAAATGATCCATACGGGTGCAGACATCAACTCTCAATCAACTAAGTTATCAACTCCAACTGCCATATATTTAAATCAATGTTCGACCATACGTATGGTATGTATTGTATTTTAAACAATAAAATACGTATTATAAGCGTATGGTA
Source organism: Oreohelix idahoensis (assembly GCA_024509875.1). NCBI lineage: Eukaryota > Metazoa > Mollusca > Gastropoda > Stylommatophora > Oreohelicidae > Oreohelix > Oreohelix idahoensis. Next base: position 272,099 of record JAMPIV010005112.1, on the reverse strand, counting down.
AAATACCGTACGTTGAAATAAGTTGCACCAACGCGTCAAATGACAATTTTCCTGTAAATCTGAACGTTTTAACACATGTTCGCCTAGCTATTCAAGCTGTAGTTTAAATAAAACATACATGTATGATATTTACATTTAAAGTGTCAGAAAAACTCTTGTTACATACAAACAAACAACTTTGTGTTACACATTATGCGCCAGTGACTCAATTTAACGGTATACCTATGGAAAACGCCCATGTCAAACTTACGCATATTAATTTAACGTATAATAACGTATTATACGCTTGTTTATGTTTTGCCATAAAATACGTAAAATACGTGCATTTTATTCTTAGATGTAACGTACGGTTGAACATTGATTTACCTGTCTATAAACAAGTACATTTATTTATGAAATATAGCTGAAACAAGGTCAAAATGGAAAATGGGTAACTTTAGAGAAACAGTTTTAAAGGATGTTATCTTATTGAACTTTTCGTCGTAGGACGGTTTGAATTATATTTGGGTATTTCGAGTCCATTCTCTGTGCTACGTAGTGCACTTATCTGTCCGGGTGGCGACAATGGGTTGTCGCTCGAGTCTGGTGTAGTCGATTCTGGTTCTCAGTGAAGTATTGGCTGTTCCTTCTCACGTCAGCAGTCGAATGCCTTTTCTGATACGTTCGTTGCACGAGTAACTCTCACAAATGTCGCCGCTCGAATGACACATTTTTTTATGGTTGGTGTCCAGAAACTGAGAGGAATATAATTGATCCTCTCCCTTAAATCTTCTGTCTCCTGAAGTAAGCATCAAGCGACGACCTCCGCTTTCCTCCTCCATTTCATCTTCTTTTGAATGTTTCTGATGCCCATGAGCGTGAAATCTCAGGTCATCGAGACAGCTAAAAGTGTGTTAGGAGAGCAGAAGAGGGCATACGAATTATATTACAATATAAATCAATCTTATAGACGTTTTGCCACTGTGGTAAAAATTCTAATACCCATATATAAATTAGAACATAAATGTAAAGCCGAACGAAATAATACGATAGGAAGAAGAATGGAGAAAGACCAGTGCTTTCCCAGAATAGATAACTCCTTCGTTGTATAACGCCGTAATGGCTAACACAAGAATCCTACTTGTCCTAATTCGTTCGTTCATAAATAAAATGCTTAGGCTAAACGATACGGCAATAACCGTAATTCTAAAAATAGAATGTGTAGTCAAATCTTCTAGACGACCTTGATTTTAAAAACTAACATTAGTGCAAAATCGCGCACAAGGTTAGCCTTGGAAAGACAGACGGGCTTAGAAGAAGAAGAAGAAGAAGAAGAAGAAGAGAGAGAGAGAGAGAGAGAGAGAGATAGACGGACTGTGGAACACGGTCACACAAGCAGCTCGCCGTGTGTTTAAAAAATAAACCAATTCGCAGTGTGCATGGCCTAATTTTTTTCAAATAAACAGTGATGAAAAAAACTAACGATACGATGTTAGGTTTTGAAAACAGGTTTAATTCTTATTAGGAAACCTAATATTTTACGTAGGGCTCCTGATTTTATACTGATAGTACAGTCGTAAAGGATTGAACAGGTGGTAGTTGAAATTAAACACTTAACATCGAAAAAAGATCGTATTCTTAACTACGCCACTTAGCCCCTTGAAAAGCATATATTCGTGTACAGGAAGGCTAGGAGACTAGGAATATGTAATAAATTATCTAAAAAGTCCATTAGATAATTAGATATTGATAATAAAACATATAGAGAACAGAGATACTGTCAGGTTTGGTCATATCTGCTTGGGATGGAAATCCCTTAATTTTGTGAAACATAGTAGTGACAGAAAGTCTAAGATAGTACGAGGGAGGCCATTGGCTGAACCTTGAAGTTAAAAGAAATTTGATTGGGTGACCTATGAATAACAAATAAATGCCTAGAAACGGAGTAAAAGTGAATGAAAATATTTGAATGACTGTGTACTCTTTTGAAAATATTCAAAACGATTGGCCAGTGTACTGGATATTGGCAGAAAAAATCTTAGAGGGGACGCCATATCGTTACACATTGTGAGAGATGAGAGCAGGCAGTGTTATTCAAAATTAAATATATATATATAACAGCCTGGACATACCGCAGATCAAACTGTGTCAGTCATCTTTAGTGGGTTTTCCTTACGAATTGTGGTAAGCTAGACATTTTTAATATGTATTTATATGAAAATTGAATGTGAAATGATAAATTATGTCTGTATGTGTGTGGTTCAGTAGCCAACATGAGGCAAAGCCTAGATATTGCTCCACCATGTAAAAGATTGTCAGAGAGGAGTATAACTGCATATATATATTGGATTGCCATATAGTAACATAACACCTATCCTATTGTATGGAAGGGATTACAGCTGGAATTGCAGAGGCGTTGTAACCATTAGGGAGAGGAATACTGGTGTATATTGTCACATGAAAAGCTAGCAGTTGGCCTAAAGCGCTGAACTTTATGTTTGTACTGTCATGTACTTCAGTGTGGAATAATAATTGTATATTAGTTATGAAGAAGGAGGCACAACCTTCTCATTTCAAGGGCCGTGGTATAGATGGTGATATTGCATCGTCCGGTCTGAGTACTGCGTGATCCAGAAAGCTGGCAGCAGGCTCCTTGCACAAGATAGCGGCCATTGTCTATCTTACTATCAAACTGAGAAGCAAGCGAGCAGAGGATACAGGTTTCCTGCAACTGCATTGTGAGATAAGAGCTTGTCAGCACGAAAAGACTCAACCTTGAATAAAATAACCCTGAACTGAACTTTATTATATAAAAAGAGACAGAAATTTTAAAGAAACAGAATCTGTGAATCCTTCAATAAGATTTCCACCAGTAACAAACACATGAAGTCATGATGACAACCAACAGTCTAGCTATTAATGACAATATTACCTCATAATATTACACAACAACACCACACTCATATTGCTATAACAGTCTATGACTGGATAAATATCCAGTATATAAATACTTGTATATAAATATTGTGATTACATTTTTATTGTGATTCCTGATTCACAAATATAATAGAATCAGGAAAGATATTGAAAGATCATTAATACATTTTAAAAAACTTAACCCTTGACTTAATAAGATAGTCTTTTAGAGTGTTATGTGTTTGTGATTGTCAAAGTGCTGTAAATTGTGGAAATTATTAAAGCAATTGTGTATATGTCAGTTGGTTGTTATACTTACACTTCATCACTATCATAACCCTAGACACTTAACGAAGCTATTATTCATTATTCAAGAATAAGTCTGATTGAGATCGAAATGTGGTAGCAAGTAAGGTCTTCTGTATACACACCAAATTTATTATCTTCAGAAACCTTCACAGCTGATCTCATTCAGTACACTAAGTCCCCTATAAATATATTTATTTCCCAACTCACCACATATATTGGGGTCCTGTCCGGGATTTATAAAATTAAAAAGGTATTCTTGGGTGGAAAATAAATAAGGTTGAGCTCTCAGTGCTTGTGGTTGTCCTTACTATAATTAGTCATAGATAGAATTGCTTGGTTAGACATTGTATAAATTTGCCTGTTAGAAAATAGCTGATCTGGCAAAGTTTCGATCTGCTGCTGTGCAGGCTGCAAAAGAGCTGGGAATGGAGGGGCAAATTATGATTGCTTATGTCACAACTAAATGTGACAAATTTATTGAACGTGAAGAAAGAAAATTTGAAGCGGAAAGAAAGTTAGAAGCAGAAGAAAAGAGATTAGCTGCAGAAAGAGAAGAAAAGAGACTAGCTGCAGAAAGATAAGCAGAAGAAAAGAGACAGGCTGCTGAAAGAGAAGAAAAGAGACAGGCTGCTGAAAGAGAAGAAAAAAGGCTGCAGAAAGGGAAGCAGAAGATAGGAGATTGCAGAGGGAGCATGAGTTACGACTAAGAGAGTTGGAAATTCAAGGCCATGCTCCTGAAAATTGTGCCAGCCCTTTTACCTCCGATGCTACTGCCATTCAGGCAGCCTCAACCTCAGCTATGGGTTTTCATGTAGACCATTTTGTTGAGAAAGACGATGCTATTGAAGGGTATCTAAGTAGATTTGAACTATTGACTACTACTTATGGGTTAGAGAGAGAAAGGTGGAGCCTAAAGTTATCACAAGGGCTTCGTGGTACAGCTTATGAAGTTTTTGCCAAGATGAGCAGAGATGACCAAGACAATTATGACATGCTAAAGCATGCTTTTTTGTTAAGATATGAAAAGAATGGAGAATTTTATAGAAAAAAGTTCAGGAATGCTAAACTACTGTCAGGTGAGACATATCACCAGTTCTCTGCACGGTTAGTGACATACTTGGAGAAATGGACTGCTCTGGGGAAAACCCACGATCTTAAAGAAATGATCCTTATAGAGCAGCTAAGAGAGTCCATGGCTCCAGACCTGAGAAAGTTTCTCATGGAACAAGGTGCAAAGAGGCTGGGTGAGTTACTAAATGTCGCTGAAAGATATCAGGCAGCTCAAGCAGAGGTAACTGGTAATAAAAAGGAACAGGTAGACAATTTTAAGGCACCACAAAACTTTAATAAGTTTGATCATAGAGATCAGAACAAAGGTAAGCACCAGTTTGATAGGCTACGGTATGATAATAAAAATAAAACCCCACAATTCGATGAAAGAAAATCTTTCAACCAAGGAAAGAAGTGGTGTAAAGTTTGTCGGATGAACAATCATACCACCGAAAATTGTAGAAGGAAAACTCCTAGTTTTGCTGCTATGAAATCTGGGAAGAAGGGAACAAAGGTCAAACCTGCGGAACTACAGGACCCGTACCACCCCCAGTGTGTGAAGATGTAATCTGTAATGGAGTCGCCATAAGGTGCTTATATGATACAGGTCTAGATTATGATTCAGTTGTGAGTTCTCACCTGGTGCAAGCAGATCAATACACCACAGAAACAGTGGAGATTCAAGCTGCAACCAAGGAAGGAGTGACCATGACACTCCCTATCGCTAAGATAATTGTGAAAACGCGATATGTGGAAGGAGTAATCAAAGCAGCAGTAATAAATGAACCAATCTACCTTCTGATATTGGGGTGTAGATATGTCTTCTTGGGGAATCCCAAGAGACCTGTGATATTGGCAACAGTGCAGACCAGATCACAGTCAAAAAAAGGAGGAGGATAATCCAATAAATACTCATCCAGATGAGACGAGGAAGGCACAGGCGGATGACAAAACACTCAAGCCGTGTTTCAAGAAATTGCCCAAATGTCATACACCTCAAGGCAAGGGAGATTTTTTATATGAAGAAGAAATTGATTTATAGGAAGGCGGGATCTGAATCCAATGGTCACGGACAGCTGGTCCTTCCCACTTCATATAGGACTAAAGTGTTGGAACTAGGGCATGCGATTCCCTTCAGTGGTTATATGGGGATCAGCGCAACCGGACAGCGTATAGCTTGTCATTACTTCTGGCCAGGGATAACTGAAGATATAAAAAGATATGTAAAATCCTGTCCAGAGTGCCAACGAGTAGCACCAAAGCATTGGACTGCACCAGCAACTCTAGGGGAAATGCCCATAGTGGGAACACCTTTTGAGAGAGTTGCAGTGGACATTGTGGGACCTCTCACTCGAACCAAGAGGAGGAGCAGCTACATTCTGACTCTGGTGGACACCTGTTCTATGTGGGGAGAGGCGGTAGCCCTGTCATCAATTGATTCTAAACATGTGGCAGAGGCATTACTCACAATTTTCACAAGGTTAGGTTTTCCCAACCAAATCTTTACTGATAATGGCTCTCAGTTCAAGGGGAAACTAACAGAAGAAGTTTTCAGGATCTTTCAAGCCAAACACGTCCATTGTAGCCCGTACCATCCCCAAGGAAACGGCCAAGTGGAAAGATTTAACGGGACATTAATGTCGATATTGAGAAAGTTGGCACATGAAAAACCAGATACATGGGACCAGTACCTTCACGCCGCCCTCTTTGCTTATCGGGAGGTACCACATAGTTCAACCGGTATGGCCCCGGCAACATTATTATTTGGGAGGCCAATAAAAGGTCCACTAGAAGCCCTGTTAAGAACGTGGACTGATGAAAAGGCAGAGGAGAATATTACATCATCATACCAATATGTGAATGAGCTGACCACTCGTTTAAAAACTGGCTGGAAACTTGCCAATGAAAATTTGAGACAAGCCACGAAAAAGCATGCTGCCTATTATAACAAGAAAGCAAAAGACAGAGATTTGGCTGTGGGAGAGAAGGTACTGCTTCTTCTACCCGGTAGCCAGAATAAGTTGCAAATTGGATGGCAAGGTCCATATACAGTTCTAGAGAAGGTGTCTAGAACAAATTATAAGATAGATAAGAAGGGGAAGGAAAAAATATATCATGTGAATCCCCTGAAGAAATATTTGGAAAGAGAAAATCAGGAAGAGACACATTTGCTAACCTTGTCTATTGCAATGGAGATGAAAAAAAGAACCACTTTCATCATTTGAATATCCATTTCACCCCTGTGAGACTGCTGCACAGGTGAAGATTAGTACACATTTAACGAAAAATCAGAAGGAGAGAGTGCAACAGGTTCTAGATGATCATACAGAGGTGCTAACGGACCGTCCGGAGCATACAAACTTATTAGAATATGATATGAAACTTATAGACCCAACACCAGTCTGTATGAAAGCCTATTCGATTCCTTTCTCTAAGGGGAAAGCTTTGAAGGAAGAGATAGACTATTTGCTGAAGGGAGGAATTATTTCACACAGTGAATCTCAGTACAGCGCTGGAGAGGTTCGGGATGGGCGGAGCGGCAGGGCGTGATGGTGTAGCACCGGGGGTGGTTAAGTACATGGGAGCATCGGGCGACCTATTACTCTTAAAGGTCCTACAGGCAGCATGGTGCAACAAGTCAAAGGGGGTGACGGTCGACGGTGTGGAAACCATGGAGGCGTGTCCCTTCTCGGTGTCCCTGGTGGAATCTACTCTGGGGTCCTGGAGCAGAGACTCCGACGCCTGGCTGGGCCACAGTTGGATGGGGTCCAGTGCGGATTCCGAGAAGGCCGAGGTACTCAGGACCTGGTCTTCACACTCAGATAGCTGAGTGAAAAGGCCCTTGAGTGTGGGAGTGAGATCCGTCTTTGTTTCGTGGATCTGGAGGGGGCGTTTGACAGGGTCCCCTGGAGCAAACTTTGGGACTGTTTGGCAAGGAAGAATATTCCAGCACCTCTGATTCATGCTATGCGGGGCTTCTACGGGTCTTGCAGAGATTGTGTGAGGACGGCGAACCATGGGTCAGGGGCGTTCGGGACCGCCTCTGGTGTGGGACAGGGTGGTGTCCTGTCGCCTTACCTCTTCATACTCCTTATGGACGATGTCATCAAGGCATGTAAGGAGAGAACAAAAAAGTATTCAGTGGGGTACTGGAAGATGAGACAGGTCTATATTTCGGAGCTGGCATTTGCTGATGATGTTGCCCTGATTGCTAAATCAGAGGCACATCTCCAATCCAACCTGCAAGTCTGGAAGGAAGAGCTGGAGAAGAGAGGGATGGTCATAAGCAGCTCTAAAACAAAATCCATGGTGATATCACGAGAAGAAAGAAAACATCAGTTTAAGTTGGGAAAACAGGTCCTGGAGCAGGTCGACCACTTTAAATATCTCGGAGCTACTATAGACCGAAAGGGAGGCATCAAAGAAGAGTTGGCCACTCGAAAAGCAGCGGCTGGGAGACTTTTTCAGGCCATGGGTCGTGGATTCCTCAGCAAGAAAGAGGTTGGTGGGAAGGCGAGGATGGCTGTATGCCGCTCCACCTGTGTCCCGGTCTTGACATGTGGATGCGAGTCGTGGGCGGTGACTGCGGCCCACAAGGGCCAGATCCAAACCTCAGAGATGAGGTATCTGAGGAAAGTGGTTGAAGTGACAAGAAGAGACATGGTCCGCAACCAGACGATCCGTCGGGGCCTAAAATCCCATCCGCTGCAGACCCAAATAGAACAGTCCCAACTAAGATGGTTTGGCCATGTCTGCAGAATGGGAGAGGGTCGGCTGCCACGACGGGCATGGGAGACAGGGAGCCGGGGATCCAGACCTCCAGGACGACCCGGAGTCCGCTGGGAGGACAACATTAGACAATCTTTGAAGGACCGAGGACTAGAATGGAACCAGGCCAGGAAGAAGACAGCTGATGGAATGGTCTGGCGCTCTCTCTTCCAAACCTCTACACCTCACGGTAGAAGGGGAACGACTAAGTAAGTAAGTAAGAATCTCAGTATAGTTCCAGTGTGGTTCTCTTGAGAAAACCCTCTGGGGAACATAGACTCTGTATAGATTACAGGAGACTGAATGCTATCACAGAAGGTCAGGTGGATCCATTGCCGGATACAAATCAGCTGTTTGCCAGGCTGAATAAAGCTAAATATTTCTCAAAGGTGGATCTGAGCAAAGGCTACTATCAGATTCCAGTAAAGCCTGAGGTTAGACCTTATCTAGCTTTTAGTACCTCAGAGGGACACTATGAATTTAACAGATTGCCATTTGGATTGAAAAATGCGCCCAGTGTCTTCTCTAGAATGATGAGAAAATTGTTGGATCCCCTGAATAATCCATACATCACAAACTTCATGGATGATATCCTCATAGCGACAGAAACATTTGAGGAACACATTAACTCTCTGAACATGTTGTTTGATCGATTTAGAGAAGCGAATTTGACAGCCCGCCCAACCAAATGTTGCGTTGGATGTAAAGAATTAGAATTCTTGGGACACACAGTCCATCAGGGAAACATGACCCCTGCCCCCAAGAACTTGGAGAAACTGAGAAAAGCACCGAGGCCACAAACAAAGAAAGACGTGAGATATTTTGTCTCATTATGTGGTTTCTACCAAAAATATATCAAAAACTTTAACTCCATATGTGCACCGTTAACTGATTTGACACGCAAAGGAAATCCAGATCGAGTTACCTGGACAGCACAGTGTGAATTAGCATACCAAGAATTGAAGGAAAAGCTCACAAGCAAACCTATTTTGAAATTACCTGACTTAAGTCAAGAATTCATTGTGAGAACGGATGCTAGTAATCTAGGGTTGGGTGCCACCCTGTTACAGAAGTCAGATTCACTGGATGGGGAATTAACCCCAGTGGCATATGCTAGTCGTAAGTTGAATACAGCTGAAAAAAATTATTCAACTAGGGAAAAAGAATGTCTCGCAGTGATATGGGCGATCAAGAAATTCAATATTTATCTGTATGGGAAGGCATTCAAGTTACAAACGGATCACAAACCCTTGGCTTTTCTAGCGCAAGCAAGGCATGAAAATGCTAGGTTATTGCGCTGGTCTTTGCTCTTACAGCCATATCAGTTCAGTATAGAATATATTTCTGGAAAAACGAACCTAGGTGCTGATTTTCTAAGCCGCCATCCGTGCGATGAGAATCAGAGTAATCCCCAGGCATAGATAGAAATTTATCTATGTGTACCTAGAATTAGGGACTGACATATGATGTCTGTTTTAAGTGGGGAGAATTGTGGTGAAAAATTCTAATACCCATATATAAATTAGAACATAAATGTAAAGCCGAACGAAATAATACGATAGGAAGAAGAATGGAGAAAGACCAGTGCTTTCCCAGAATAGATAACGCCTTCGTTGTATAACGCCGTAATGGCTAAAACAAGAATCCTACTTGTCCTAATTCGTTCGTTCATAAATAAAATGCTTAGGCTAAACGATACGGCAATAACCGTAATTCTAAAAATAGAATGTGTAGTCAAATCTTCTAGACGACCTTGATTTTAAAAACTAACATTAGTGCAAAATCGCGCACAAGGTTAGCCTTGGAAAGACAGACGGGCTTAGAAGAAGAGAGAGAGAGAGAGAGAGAGAGAGAGAGAGAGACGGACTGTGGAACACGGTCACACAAGCAGCTCGCCGTATGTTTAAAAAATAAACCAACTTGCAGTGTGCATGGCCTAATTTTTTCAAATAAACAGTGATGAAAAAAACTAACGATACGATGTTAGGTTTTGAAAACAGGTTTAATTCTTATTAGGAAACCTGATATTTTACGTAGGTCTCCTGATTTTATACTGATAGTACAGTCGTAAAGGATTGAACAAGTGGTAGTTGAAATTAAACACTTAACATCGAAAAAAGATCGTATTCTTAACTACGCCACTTAGCCCCTTGAAAAGCATATATTCGTGTACAGGAAGGCTAGGAGACTAGGAATATGTAATAAATTATCTAAAAAGTCCATTAGATAATTAGATATTGATAATAAAACATATAGAGAACAGAGATACTGTCAGGTTTGGTCATATCTGCTTGGGATGGAAATCCCTTAATTTTGTGAAACATAGTAGTGACAGAAAGTCTAAGATAGTACGAGGGAGGCCATTGGCTGAACCTTGAAGTTAAAAGAAATTTGATTGGGTGACCTATGAATAACAAATAAATGCCTAGAAACGGAGTAAAAGTGAATGAAAATATTTGAATGACTGTGTACTTTTTTGAAAATATTCAAAACGATTGGCCAGTGTACTGGATATTGGCAGAAAAAATCTTAGAGGGGACGCCATATCGTTACACATTGTGAGAGATGAGAGCAGGCAGTGTTATTCAAAATTAAATATATATATATAACAGCCTGGACATACCGCAGATCAAACTGTGTCAGTCATCTTTAGTGTGTTTTCCTTACGAATTGTGGTAAGCTAGACATTTTTAATATGTATTTATATGAAAATTGAATGTGAAATGATAAATTATGTCTGTATGTGTGTGGTTCAGTAGCCAACATGAGGCAAAGCCTAGATATTGCTCCACCATGTAAAAGATTGTCAGAGAGGAGTATAACTGCATATATATATTGGATTGCCATATAGTAACATAACATCTATCCTATTGTATGGAAGGGATTACAGCTGGAATTGCAGAGGCGTTGTAACCATTAGGGAGAGGAATACTGGTGTATATTGTCACATGAAAAGCTAGCAGTTGGCCTAAAGCGCTGAACTTTATGTTTGTACTGTCATGTACTTCAGTGTGGAATAATAATTGTATATTAGTTATGAAGAAGGAGGCACAACCTTCTCATTTCAAGGGCTGTGGTATAGATGGTGATATTGCATCGTCCGGTCTGAGTACTGCGTGATCCAGAAAGCTGGCAGCAGGCTCCTTGCACAAGATAGCGGCCATTGTCTCTCTTACTATCAAACTGAGAAGCAAGCGAGCAGAGGATACAGGTTTCCTGCAACTGCATTGTGAGATTAGAGCTTGTCAGCACGAAAAGACTCAACCTTGAATAAAATAACCCTGAACTGAACTTTATTATATAAAAAGGGACAGAAATTTTAAAGAAACAGAATCTGTGAATCCTTCAATAAGATTTCCACCAGTAACAAACACATGAAGTCATGATGACAACCAACAGTCTAGCTATTAATGACAATATTACCTCATAATATTACACAACAACACCACACTCATATTACTATAACAGTCTATGACTGGATAAATATCCAGTATATAAATACTTGTATATAAATATTGTGATTACATTTTTATTGTGATTCCTGATTCACAAATACAATAGAATCAGGAAAGATATTGAAAGATCATTAATACATTTTAAAAACTTAACCCTTGACTTAATAAGATAGTCTTTTAGAGTGTTATGTGTTTGTGATTGTCAAAGTGCTGTAAATTGTGGAAATTATTAAAGCAATTGTGTATATGTCAGTTGGTTGTTATACTTACACTTCATCACTATCATAACCCTAGACACTTAACGAAGCTATTATTCATTATTCAAGAATAAGTCTGATTGAGATCGAAATGTGGTAGCAAGTAAGGTCTTCTGTATACACACCAAATTTATTATCTTCAGAAACCTTCACAGCTGATCTCATTCAGTACACTAAGTCCCCTATAAATATATTTATTTCCCAACTCACCACAGCCACAAATATATTATATATACTATATATATATATATGTATGTATATATATATATATATGTATGTATATATATATATATATGTATATGTATATATATATGTGTATATATATATATATATATATATATATATATATATATATATATATATATATATATATATATATATATATATATATATATATATATATATATATATACATCCCATGATGTCATCATCATCCTGCTTCTGCTCCATATGAAGCATACGGCTACCATTGCTATTAGTTCCTTGCGAGGAAACTCTCATGAAGCCGTCATCAGCTCTTGCAGTTGTTGTTTCTGTGACAATTTGTTTTACATGATGAATTTGCCAGCCTCACACACAACTTTACATAGATAAGCAATTCTTTTCATGTAAATACACATAAAAGAATAATATAATTTACACTTTAAGACTTACCCCGTCGTAAAGGGTAGGTATACAGTGCTTTAGCACAGTTTGGTCGATAGTATTTCACTGGAGCCGTGTGGGTTCGGTCTTCCATGGTGAGCTAATGATAATTGCTAATTTACAAATCCTGTCTTTATCACTTGTAGAAGATTCCTCGGACTATGAGTATAAATATTTTAAAAGAAGTTTTTTACTTTTAATGTTACAAAGTTACTTCTTAATATTCGGTGCGTCCTGTAATGAAATCTTCTATTATCTCTTCTCTGACGAATGGTCCTCTCTGAATGATGAGAATGGAATCAGTGCCGAATGTGAAGACACTCATGTCTTATAGTCAAAAGCTTCACCCACAAGAAATTTAATTTCAGCTAAGTTTATTCTTCGTAAACCAATCACCTTGTAGTGTGTCGTATTTTTGAATGTTTCACCTTCGCATTATTTTATTATTGGGAAGTGTTCTTATTCAAAATAGATTGATAATGTTGCCAATTACTGACATTGCTGGAAATTATTACATGGTCTTGCCAAAAAAATCCCCAATATTTGCTAGAAACAGGTCAGACATAAGGACTTGCAATATTTCCCAGGTCACTTCGGCAAGATAAATAACAAGTTAACTTATAAGTAACCATGCTTCCGAATTTGACAACATTTGCTTGTCTCATTTACCAAGCTAGACGGAAGCAAATCAACTCGCTTATCTAGCAAAATACACCTATTGCCCGTTTCTATGTAAACAAGAGGCCAGGGGGAATTCAATATGTGTTACGTCTTTTCCTATATAAGTGCAGATAACAAGGAACATTGTAGTATAGATAGAAAAACCAATGAAATTAAGTCTGTGTACTGCTATGCCTTCCAAATTTATAATGCTCATGTAAAAGGTTGCTCAAACAACCTTTAGAAACATAGACCGAGAACTGTCATCCATCTAATCAGTCATTTTAGAATGAAGTACTCTTCAGCATTCCATTGCAGAAAACCTAAACAGTAAAGGTTCATTTATGGTGGTATTCTCATGTCTTCGCTGTTTAATGTTTTTGCAAGTTTCCACAGTTTTGTTCCATTCTTGTCTAGGTTTAAGCTTACTGTATTTATGTCTTTTCAGCTCCTTCTTACTGCTTCCTTTATCTTCTTTCTGAGCTGTGGAAATTATCAGTTGAATATTGCTTTCCATGAGTATTCTTGTATGCACAACCTTCTGTAAGTCGGCTTGTACGACATGCCTGAGGGAGCACTTCCTCCCATTCTATTTTTTGTTGGTCTTTTCTGAGCCCCCGGGAATTACACGGGGCATATTGAACTTTGTAGAGGCGTATTTCACGATGAATATTTGAAGAGTAGCGGATCACGTGCTACTGTTTATACAGGCGCATGTCATAAAGTTATGTCAGTAAAGAAGTATAATATGTTTTATATTTGTACAGTACAAAATGTATTACTCTTTGTGGGCAGCTGTCGCGTGCACGTCGTTCTCCACTGACATGCGCAGTAAGGCAGTGACCCACATATTGCTTTCTGCATCTCATAAGGTTAGCGGCAAAGACCGCTTGTTATATGCGAAGAAAGTCAGTTGAGCAAAAAAGTGTAATAATTATAGATGAGCGTCATGGTAACAGAATGGCTAGAGCGCTTGTTTCCAGAAGCAAAGCGACAGGGTTCGAAACCAAGCCGCTTCGCGTTGTAGACAACCTAGCTGTAAAAGCAGGTACCTGTTGAGGTAGGGAAGGCAATGGCAGCGAGGAGAGTAACTGGTCACCCCCAACTCATAAAGCTGAGACCTAAGTATACGTTAAGTCTCTAGCTACGGAAGTAGCTGCTTTGGTAAAGGATCCCTTTACACGCCCATTGAGGCATATTGGGAATTTGGTGTTAGACCCATATTTTCTTGACCATCGACACACTAGGGGTATTGTGGTCAGCATCACGCCGGCTGCCTTAACCTTCCCATGTTCCTCTGGTTCCCAATTCATGAGGCTGGGTCGACCCCGGAGCCGTTTGCTGTCTAAAAAAAATCCCGCCTAAACTGGGGATCGAACCATGGACTACCGAGCAAGGAAGCTAGTGCAATAGCTACTGCGCTATCGTGGCTTCCAGCTGCTATGGGACGGCCTATATCTTTTTAAGGAATATACGTTCGTGTAAAATGAAGAAGTTAGTGCGGGCATACGAAACCTACACTGAGAAGAATTTTGAAGAATGTTTTTGCAGAATAATAAAATATAATGAAAGAAAACCACAACCTTCGCACATCATGAATGCCTGAGCATTGTATGAGTTAGCTAATTCAGTTACCTTTGCTAATTTTATACAGATAAATTAAATTCAGCAAACTGCCTTAAATACCATGGTAAGCTGAGCACGATGTAGGGAAAGGTTATTCCATAGCAATCCTTTACATCAGAGAGAGGGAGTAATTAGGTTGATTCTCTCATAGCCTCAAGTTTATATTGACGTATATACATTTTCAACGGTGGGCACTGTGACGTATAATAGAAATATAGCCTACAGTAATCTGACAGCCTTTGTAATCCCGTTAGCGTTCTATGATTTGCTAGCAAAACCATGCATTTTTCTGCCTGTCTTACTCACACAAGCTTTTTTTTCACCTACGCCTCTTTTTCTTTGATCATAAGGAAACGAAGTTGTTTACAAACTTGCGTGACCTGCCAGTAATAACAGGTAGCGAATCAGCTTTCGTTTATCTCGGTTTCACACGCCAGTATCTGTCAGGCATACTATCTCAGACAGAATACACGTAAAACAGACGCAACGGTCTTTGAAGCCTCCGGAAAGGGGAGCTAGCCCTTTGATCTGAGAAACGGGCATTCGCACGTGGAAAATCTTCGAGAGACCCGTTAGACGTGAGAATTCTTCTGATGTCGATTAGCAACGCCCGACAGAGCGACCGTAAAGCTTTTGTCTTGGGAACTCATGTTCTGATTCTCTCGATACACATGGTAACGTGAAAAGTAGCATCATCTATAGATCAGAGAACCATCATGATATATAAACTGTGTTTTCTTAAACCTGCTATCAGTCATCACTCAGAATTGTTGGATAGTCTAAGCAAGCAGTTCTAGAACCATTGTGGAAGATATGTTAATAGCATTTGTGGGGATTGTCATTCTAATTTTCTGACCTGATCACAAGGGGCTCCAGCGGTCTTTTTCGGTCTTTTCTTCATTTACTGAGTGGTTAATGTTGTATTTTCTTGGCTTGTGCGTCACCAATTTCGTTTGTGAGCACGGACTTGCCAACGATACATGAGAAACATTTTAACTTGTAAATTTAAACTGGACTTACCAAACATAGCAATATTTTTTTTTCATTTTATCAGCCCACTGGGGTATACAAAATACCAACTATACTCCCGACCTCTGACAGTCGTATCAGCGGATTTATCCAGAAAGTTACGCTGTTTCAGAATCGGCACTCTACCATAGAGCCAGTCGATAGGATTTACCATCATTTATCAATTGTAACATTTTAGCAACCAGATGTTTCCCAATACTGAAAGTATTTTCCTCTTTTTTAACTGTGAACCCCAAGAGCACTTTCTGCTAGTCAACTAATAGTAGGTTGTACATGAGGCAAGCATCCGCATCATGTCAAACAAATGACAACATAAATCACCACTGCAGTTGCACATAAATGCTTTGATACATGAGGACCAGGTCAAAAATCTCATAGGGTGATTACAAGATGTGGAAACATACATATACTTTGGCAGATGTGCTTGAGTTGAAAGGTATGGTAGAGGTGTGATTGGAGTAGATGTGTTGGAGGTGAAAGGTATGGTGCAGGTCATGGCTGGAGTAGATGTGTTGGAGGTAAAAGATATGGTGGAGGACATGATTAGAATAGGTGTACTCGGAGTGAGAGGTATAAGAGAGGACATGTTTGGGATAGATGTCCAGTTGGAGGGACAGACAATGATGTCAAAAGAAGAATGCGTAAGGCTAGAGGACGTTTCATTGCATTTGAAAATATGAGGAGATAAAAAGAAATCAATTACAGCACAAAAATCGGAATTTTCAATTCAAATGTCAAGTCAGTCTTATTGCGTGGCCGTGAAACATGGAGAACAACAAAAAGAATAACCAAAAAGTTACCGACTTTCATAAAGGGATGCTTGCGTAAAATAGAAGAATTGAGGTGGGGCGACAAGATCACTAATGTGGAACTAATGACAAGAACTAGACAAGTGCCAGTGAAACAAGAAATGAGAAAATGACGCTGGAGATGGGTATGACACACTTTGAGAAAACCAGCTGATTGCCTTACCAGACAATCCCTGCTCTGGAATACTCATGGTAAGTGAAGCAGAGGAAGACCAAAGAAAACATAAATAAGAGAACTGCAGATAAACATGAAAGGAATGAACAAGACATGGATAGACCTTGAGCTGATGGCACGTGACAGGAAGACTTGACCTTGAGCTGATGGCACGTGACAGGAAGACTTGACCTTGAGCTGATGGCACGTGACTGGAAGACTTGACCTTGAGTTGATGGCACGTGACAGGAAGACTTGACCTTGAGCTGATGGCAAGACCTGTCATAGGTTTGTTGAACGCCTATACTCCTTACGGAGATGAAAGGTTTAAGAACAAAAAGAATGGGAACAGCTAGAGTGATGGCTCTATGCTCCATTTGGAGCGAGATGGGATATGATGAATGAAGATAATACTATTGCTCCGTAACTTCTCACGTCCCACCACTTCTAAATAATCATTTGCAATCCCTTTGTTCGTCTTGAACTGCAAGGCGGCAATGGCAGACGGTAGCAAGAGAATTTTGCGTGATTTGTGGCCGTTTTCGGTTTAAAAAGCTTCAATGTCATTACTAAAAGTAATGTGGAGAGACATTGTCTGGGGTTACATTCTGTCTAAGCACCACCTTGATTGGGCTGTACAGTACAAGTTACACTACTTCACTAACCGTCTGCTCCTGCGGCTTGCAGAGTTCCAAATTTTTCTGGCTCTCGTTTCCGGGAACCTTTTTTGTTTTTTGTTGAATTAATAAGAAGGCACTTCTTTCTTTCTTTCCCCCCTTTTTTTGTGTGTGTCCATAATGAGGCAGGAGTAAGCAGAGACAGGGAGTTTAATGAGGATGAGAAAAGGCACGATTTTGAAAGATGTGGAGGAATTTCATTCACCGGCCTCGTATATACGAAAATACATACGGTTGTGTTGCACTTGGGTGCATGTATGTTGTATGAAAACTGTGATCGCGAAACCAGGTCTTAAGTGTTCTAATCTATTACACATCTTGTCTTTACTGTAAAGAAAGATAAATACGGCTCTTTTACTACAAGTGTTCTAAGTTCTCCGAAGTCTTGTCTTTACAAGAAAGGAAAATAGAATGTGCTTATAACTTTCTCTATTCTATGCCTTTTATCTTCAGCTTTTGCTACGACGCTTGGCAGATACGGGTAATTATTAGTTTCTGATCTAATACACATATACAGCTTGTTGTGCTGTCACATTGTGTTTCTTTAAATTAGACCCTGTGTTCATTCACACAGCGTTTCCGTAACTGCGACCTAGTGTTCTGTCAGACTGTGTTTCTATAACTGGGACCTGACGTGCTGTCATACCGTATTTATTTATCTGGGAGCTAGTGTGCTGTCACAGTGCGTTTCTATAACTGGGACCTGGTGTGCTGTCATATTATATTTCTTTGACTGCGACCTGGCATGGTGTCTAACCGTATTTCTTTAGCTGGTAGCTGGTATGCTGCTACAATGCGTTTCTTTAACTGGGATTTAGTGTGCTGTTATACCGTGTCTGTCTAACTGGTACCTGATATGCTGTCAAAAGGTACTTTTAAGATGTCTATCACCCTTCAATCAGTCTCTGTGGTGTTATCTCCTTAATCTATAGTGGCGATCTGCGAGATTATGATAAGTCGGTGAGAGTAGATGATAAGTTAAAAGAATATGAAAATAATATACTCAAGAAATACTTACGAGAGTGAGTATAGATGAAAAGAGAAATTCTTAACAATAAGTTCTGAGGGAATATTGAGAAGTTCACGGCAGATAGCTTTGGAATCAAATAGAAAAAGCTGTGCACGTGAGTATTTCCACCACCCTTTCTAAGAGGAGATGTAGGTTGATAAAGATATTTGGCTCGAAGATGAAATCATGAATTGTAGGATAAGTGAGTTGTAAGATACCTCACTGAAGTCAAGGCCGAAAAAGACGGAAACATATAGAAAAAAGGACATGGTAAATGGACAAAAAGTAAAGGCTGGTAAAGGTGGGGAAAAAAAGGTGAATAAATGACTTTCCAGACATATCCCCCGTCTTTAGAATACTCTGCGAAAATTAAGGAGTTGGGCTTTTAGTTTTTGTGTGTCTGTGCCTTCAAAAGAGGCGTAATGTCTTTACCAGCAGTGTCACAATCTAGGCTACCCAGCTGTAAATAGGTACTTGACTCTGTTATTGAGTTAGGCAAAGGCATTGAGGAAGGGAACAGTCACCCTAACTCATAATGCTGGGCTAGTATAGCGAAATCTCTAACATTTCCCTCAGCTACAGCAGTATCTGCTATGGGACTACCTTTCTATCATGAGCTGGCTTCTGTATCAATGAAGGAGATGCCGTATCATTCCAATCCTCCCAATCCTCAGGTGTCATAAATTTTTGTGTCGGAAGATCTGATGGAGTATGACGTAATCAGTCTGTAGGATCATCAATCTTCCATGCTCTCTTCTTGGATGTTTATATAATTTTTTATACCTTGCTTGGATTCGCGTGAATCTCTGTTTTCTTTCATGTCATCTCTCCGTCAACTTTTCATGTTCGCTCCTCTGTTATCTGTTTTTCCTTTCCTTTCATCGATCTTCAGCTTTCATCTTTCTTTTGTATGTCATCATTTTATCTTTATTACTTTGTTTCTGCTTTAAATTGTGTGCATAATTTTGTAATTGTTAAAGTACATGTTTCAGTTCCTTTTGTCCCTGTTGTATGTCGTCGTCGCTTCCTTTTCCTTCTTTCTAATTAGCTTATTCTCACGGTGTAGTTCGTGGGAGGGGGGGGGGGGTATCTGAAGAGACAAAGAAAGAAAGGATTAGTCCACCCTCAGGCATGTCTTATGAGGATTTGCATGGGATGGGGCTGGCAGCATAATCATGTAAAACAAATTGCCTAAGAAACCAACGTTGCATGAACATGTGAATATTTGGTGTAGGCTTCCTGTGAAGGGGACCCACTACAGTGGTGGCTGCATACTGCGCAAAGGTACATGATGATGATGTTCTCTTTATTCTCTTTTGGTTTTTTCTTGTCTTGTAATGTTACTTAACCTCTTTGTTGATTGGTTGCTGACTATTTGTATTAGTGTGCTTTAACTTTCATGCTTTAACAATGAGTTATTCCCCAGTGTTACTTACCTACTTGTGTTTATTTATTTATGTCCTATTCAGTTCTGTACGGTACAGAAACACGGAAAATGAAGAAGCAGTTAGAAGAAAGAATTCAAATCTTTCATATATATATATATATAAAGATTGGAGTCCATCTCACGGAAACAGAAGGAAACAAATTTAAGTTCCAGAAGGAATAGGAATGAAAATACGAGAAAGTAAAATGAAACCACTTAACTGATGATAAATAAATAAATAACTGCTTAGCAAGTTGCCGTTCAGATTGTCTTAGGTTCGAGTCCTCGTTAAAGTGGTAATGAACAAGTGGTAATCTTCAGATTCTGCACTGGTCACAACAGATTGAGATACCATCTATTCAAAAAGCTAAAGATAGGAACTACTGATCAGTGTGACTGTGGCACTGATAAAATGACTGCTGAACATCTGCTTCAAAGTTGCCCAACATATGCGGAACAGAGAAAGCGCATGTAGCCAATACCTGCACCATTCGTAGAAAAGCTCTTCTTCTTCTTTGATCCTTAGCCGCCGACCGTCAAAGCAGTCAGTGGCCATCACGCCTAGTGGCGTCTTTAGGGCAACAACAAATTGATTCCACTTTGCTCGGTCGGTGGCCATCCTTCGTACAGTGCCCCAACTCTGGTTCATTCTTTGCATCTCAGCCTCCACAGTCCTCCGCCAGGTTGTTTTTTGGTCGGCCTCTCTTTCGTTTTCCTTCAGGGGTCCAAAGCATAGCTGTTCTTGTGATGGCATCGGGTAGAAAAGCTCTACGGAGATTCATATAGCTTCAAACTGACTGCTGCTTTCTTTGAAAACATTCAAGTGGACGTCTGAGAGTGAACGAAGACGAAGAAGAAGAGTCCTCGTTAAACATATCACTTCTGTTGTTTTTAAATTGTCTAGTGTTCTACTTCTTGATTTCTTACGAGTGACTGTTACATACCCCTTTATGTACGTTATTTATTCACTTTATTGATAACCATATTAGAAGAGGAAATTGAGGGCGAACCGGCAAGTCGATGGCAGCGCTGTAAACGGGAACGTAAGACTAAGGTATGAGCAGAACATCGTCTGTGGACGTTGGTTGCGTTGTGTCTGTTTAGCCGGACTGTGATTCTGCACCTTTCGGACCATCCACTTCAGTGGAGGTTTGGAGTAGGGTCTTAGTCAGCTCTGATTCGCTGACTCTGATGCAAACAGTCAAGCTATGGGTCGCTGACTGCATTCTCTATTGCTGCATCTTTGGGTCCCGTTCTAGTTATTTGATTTATATTTGTATTAACAATGTCTGTGTGACGCTCAATGGAACAATAATCTTAGCTTTGTTGTGTGTCTTTGTTCCTTTTTAATTTATTTTAGTTACTTTGGTTTGTTTTGTGCCTTCAGAATATCGGAAGCGTTACTGTGACGACAGGTTAAACAATCTAAGAGCAATAGACAAGAGCGGCGGATTGTGAAGTATTATGCAAGGGACATAAATGTATATAATTTCCTTCACTTATATTGAAAATAGGGGTTTTACCTCCTTCAGGCGATACTGGCTACGTTCATCCCAGACACAAGGTTTACCGGTTATATTTGGGAGCATGCTCAAATTTAAAAAAAAAAACGCGGTCTAGTTTAACGGTCAGTAAATGTTCCATCTCTTAATCTAAACTGTCGTATTAAAAAAAAAAAAACATCTTAGCTTGTCAAAAATTCACTGACTTACATAATAAATTTTCTTTATTGTTATTGCCTGCTGTTTGTGTATTCTCTTGCATGTGTCCTGACTTTGCTGGATTAATTGTGTGAGCACGATTTTCTACGTATTTTAATATTTCAGAGGCAGACTTAAAGATTATGTGTCCTATCACCAAAGAGAAGTAATTGTCTCACTGACTCTTAACCAAAATAATTAAAGGGTTATATCCCTTGCAATCTTTCTTTTCAGTCTCGCAGACAAACACTTGCACTCCCACGCACACATACATTCACTCTCGCACGAGTGGGCCAGATAATTCAACGACAGTAAAGCGAGGCCGCAGCAGAATCTGGAATAGAGGACAAAATAAATATGTTGAATAAAATATCATGACAGAAAATAAAAATAAAGACTTCATCCTGAATAGCATAATAACAGATGTTGTGGTCATCTCGAAGTGACAAAATTCTGAATGCATCATCAGATTAATGGAGCATTTGCGAAACATGTTCCTCGATTCCAATACCTGAACCCATCAATAACATAAGATGGAACACACATCTCAGAGATTAAAAGCAACAAAGGCCAAACAAAAAGAACGTTCCGTAAAATCTCTTCTTCTTCTTCGAGGAAGTTAAGGGGAAATGCGGTAAGACGTGCAGTACAATGGATGGGTGTGAAAAAACATCGAAAAAAGGTGATTCGTCTTACGAGGACAAAAGACAAAGAAAATAGCCAACGTTACGGCCACAAGGCCTTCGTCATGGAAAGGTAAGAAAGTGAAGGCTAGATAGGACACATAAGAACCTAAATAAATATAAAAATAATAAAACCAAGGTACTTCCATAAAGGCATCGAAGTCCTAACACTTTTGCTGCCAGCGAACGGACGCGCGTGCCCGGAAAAGGAAATGACTGCCACCACCGGATGTATACAATACATACTAAGAAACTAAACAACGAAACTGAACAATAAACTATCCAAACGTAATATTAGTGGGGACTGGAAATAGAAGAGGACAGAATGAGTTGGAGATAAATAAATATGAAATAAAAAAAATCAAGACATATTAAAAACAGTGTATTTTATATTCATACATATTATTAGAGGGCGGCCGAAAAATAGAAACATAGGATAAGAGTGGAAAGAGTCAAAATAGAACAAGAGAGGAAAGGGTGACCTCAGACAAAGGTGTGTAGAGTGTTAAGACCAGCTGGTTTTAGACACCCCATGCGGTGGATAAGACGGTTCTCAAGCTGTTCTCGGCTAGCAGTGTCAGAGGAACAGGATCTGATCGCCGTGACCTGGATGTCGATGGGACCATGGTCGTCAGGACCATTAAAGTGTATGGCAACTGGTGTGGATTTTTACTGAGAGATGTCATTCAAGTGCTGGCTGAATCTGTCCCCAAGTCGTTTGCCTGTTTGGCCAATATAGGTTTTGCAGCAACGTTTACATATGATCGTATAAATCACATTGCGCGACTCACACGTGAAGCTACTGGTGATGGTGTACGTAGCCTCAGGAAAAGACACCTTGTGGGTTGAGATGACATACTTGCACGTGTTGTATCGTCTCCGACCACAGGGTAGTGTGCCAAAGTGAGTGGCATTCTCCTTTGGGAGACGGCTGTGAACAAGAAGATCCTTTAGGTTCTTGTCGCGTC
The DNA here is from genome assembly GCA_024509875.1 of Oreohelix idahoensis. Lineage (NCBI taxonomy): Eukaryota > Metazoa > Mollusca > Gastropoda > Stylommatophora > Oreohelicidae > Oreohelix > Oreohelix idahoensis. Next base: position 248,979 of record JAMPIV010005112.1, on the reverse strand, counting down.
TATATGCCACCAAAGGTGCTTCACCGAATACTTCTTGGGTCACAGAATCTGCTTGGAGGATAGGTAGGTGGCGGAAAATGATCTGTTTGACTGCAGTACTGTGAGGGTGATAGGTCAAGATTAATTTGACTCTATCCGAAATGGATTTATAGTGACGTTTGAGGGCCTCCTGACGAGAGATGGGGAGCACACGTTGGAGGGCAGAGGTGAGAACATGTTCCGGATAAAGTCTGCTACGGAAGAAATCCAACATCTCATTGGCTTGGAAGTGGAAGTACTCGTCGTCTAGGCGCAAACGGCGGAGGCGGAGAATTTGTGAAAATGGAAGGGAGTCACAACAAGCCCGAGGATGAGAGGAGGTATACAGAAGGTAGCTATGGGCATCTGTCGGCTTGTAGTACACTGAGGTATTAAGGCCGGAGGGCGTGATAGTAATAGTAATGTCAAGAAAGTTGACAGGTACTGTGGAGATAAGGGAGCTGAACTTGATGGTGGGGTGGAAGTGGTTGAAAAAGTCGATGAAGCGGGATAAATCAGTCTCGGACATATCTGTAAGACCTATGTGAGACATATCTGCGGTATATCCACCCCACCATCAAGTTCACCTCCCTCATGTCCACAGTATCTATATATTTATTTAGGTTCTTATATGTCCTATCTAGCCTTCACTTTCTTTCCATTCCCTGACGAAGGCGTTGTGGCCCTAACGTTGGCTATTTTCTTTGTCTTTTGTCCTCTTAAGACGAATCACCTTCTTTCGATTGTTTTTCACACCCATCCATTCTTCTTCTTCCTATACTCTCAGACGTCTACGTGAATGTTTTCAAAGAAAGCAGTAGTCAGTTTGAACCTATCTGAATCTCCGTAGAGCATTTCCACGAATGGTACTGTGTCGGCCATATGCGCTTTCTCTGTTCCGCACATGTTGGGCGTCTTTGAAGCAGATGTTCATCAGTCATTTTATCAGTGCCATAGTTGCAAGCATTCTTTGAACTTCTTAAGATAAAGTTTTAGTTATGAGAAGAGGAAAACTGAAATACAAATTGAAATCTGACAAATCTGATTAAACAAATACAATAAAAATAGGCAGAGTGCTACAGAGAATGGTAATACTGAACAGTTTAACATTATAGCATAAGAAAAGGTCAGCAATACATTGATAAAAACAGCAATGGACAGGAAGGTGTCGAGAAACATCATATCGTGTTTCACCTGTTATAGCACGTGCAGAAGACGTGGTCGTTTTTAAAATAACTTTATCGGAGTTTTTAAATCTGTTCCATAGAATTGTTATCAAGGCTGATTTCAAACCATATAACTAACTTCTTGTTGTTGGGTCACTTTTTTTATTGATATAACTCTCAATTTTCTTCTGTCACTAACTGAACTGGTTACATTGTACTTGAAGTAGATTTCTAGCATGAGATCAACTGTGGCTTATAGTGATTCTTGCAGATTTACAACAGCCCCCTTTACTTTTTACATATAATATATTTGTGATATGGAAGTAGTAATGTTGTAAAATGAAAATTAAAGATATGCTTACGTGTTTTTATGGTCGCCACTAATTTGACCGTATAAGTGAGAACAAGTTACATTGACCTAATTACGTCACTGAAAAGATAAATGTAAAGGTAGTCTCGTAGCATATACTGCTATAGAGGAGTGTGGTGAGATGGATGTTGGATAGAAAATAATAGATATAGTTCCCAGCAATGGAGAAGAGAACTGATAAACTAGAGATAGGGATGGCACAGGACAAGTCTGGTAGGTAATTGCATAGTTTTGATGGTAGCTGTAGAAGAGAGCTGTATAATAAGTCACTTTCTCGCTAGACCTATCCTATGCTCTAAGGGTGTCTGTATTAATAGTTTGTGTAAATTGCAGCTCGTTAATTATCCCTGCCAATTAAAAAAAAAAATCTTTCTCTTAATTTCCACACAATAACACAAACAGAAACTGGGATTTAAACAAAACCAAGCAACTGCAATTTATGAAACATATCTGTACATTTATTAATTAAAATAGGAGTTTGGTAAAGATTGTAGATATGTGTTTACACAAATCCAAAATTGAAAAATTTTAAGGTGTCATTGTCTTTGTTCATCATTTCTGACAACTGATGATTTGTGGATCTTGTTTCTTCAAAGTAATGAGTACTTATCAAATTCAGGTCCTTTCACTGCAGACACATCTTGCCATACATCGGGTGTTGATGTCCACGATACTTAATTCCCCTAGACAGGTAGCCACAATGCTACTATCCGGCAAACTGCAGAGCTGGAATCACACCCTGCTATCTTTTATGCCTCTTATCAGAAGTATTTGTTGTGACTGTCTCGGATAAGAATCTGATACATGTGCACAGATTGTGGTATATGTTTCCGATCACCAAGACGATCCTCCGATGGTGACGGGTCACCATTGATAAGAATCCTTATTTAGACAACATAGTCCAAGAGGCCGTGGTGATGTCAATCAAAGAGGTACGCCATACAATCAATAAAATACATCGGTAGATGTCGTACCGATAGGTTTGGAAGTTATTTTTGATCCCGTCTGAGTAGAGTGGATGGTGATAAGTACGTGAGAAAAAGGTGTGAGAAATAGATTTCACGGGTGAATAGTTTAAGGAGAAGATATGTCTCTGGAATTAGTAAGTTTCTCTAGTCCAGCCTATCTACGACTATAATTTAGTACAAGACAACCTTTCCCTCCTCATACATATAAATATAAGTTTAACTACACACACACAGCTATGTGACAACAAGACACACAAACGTGAAAAACTACAATTAATTGGGTATGGGCCTGACCAACACACAAAGGTAAGTTTTCTTTGTTGTTTATTATTATTAAACTTGACAACACCAAATATCTAAAGAAAGATCAAATAAAATCAGATTTACATACACATGAAATAGCAGAATAAATGTGCCCTGCTCCTATGGATAAAAGAACCCAAACAATTTAATAACCCAAAGGTCAAAGGTTAGCACTATGTTACAGAATAGACAGTAAAGAAAACAAGTTCCTACTATATGCTACCCAGTAAAGTAAACAAGTTTAAGCAAAATCCAATGTTGGTAAAGTTCCTGAAACAAAGAAAAATATTCACTCTCTCTGTCATACAATGGCCACTCAATCACGCTTACCTACTCTTGGTGATATCCCTTGGAAAATACAATTATCCTGAATATAAAAATGCCAGGTTTTTTTTTCTCCCAAATTGGCCCCAGTCCATCCTCTAACAATCAAGACTAGCGAGGTGGACGCCGAATCTGGTGTTTTAATTGTCCCTGGATGAACAAAATGTCACCGCGAATAGTTAGTGTAGCAAAACGTGCTCTTGAGGTTCAAAGTTAAAAAAGGAGGAAAATACTTCCAGTATTAGGAAACATCTGGTTGCTAAAAATGTTACATATAATGATGATGGTAATCCTATAGGCTGCCTCTATGGGAGAGTGCCGATTCTGAAACAGCGTAACTTTCTGGATAAATCCGCATGGATACGACTGTCAGAAGTCAGGAGTAATGTTATTTTATCTACAACCCAGTGGGCTGATAAAATTGAAAAAATATTGCTGGGTTTTTTGTAAGTCCAGTTACATTTACAAGTTAAAATGTTTCTCATGTATCTTTGGCAAATCCTTGCTCACAAATGAAATTGGTGACGCACAAGCCAAGAAAAAGACAACATTAACCTATGAGTAAATGAAGGAAAAGACCACTGGACGCCCTTGTGATAGGGTCTATTAGGGATATAAGAAAACAATTATGGAAAAATGCTACTCCACCATATAGCTATATATATATATATATATATATATATATATATATATATATATATATATATATATATATATATATATATATATATATCTATATATATATATATATATATATATATATATATATATATATATATATATGCACACAGAAGGGGACAAGATGATCTCTTATCCACTCCGTCAGTCCTGATTAAAGTTAAACGGCACAGGTGTTCTTTCTGTTACGCCTATACGGTCAGCTTTCGCTAGCGCTGAGTTTTCAGGTCGGATGAAGGTATGTGTGGTGGATTTAGATGTTATGACTTGTTGTTGTTATGTATTTATATTGTACTGAATGAGGTCAGCTGTGAAGGCCCCTGAGTATAACAATTATTTGGGTGAGTTTTCAGGGTGCCTTTCTGCTACCACCTTATGATCTCATTCAGACTTATTCTTGACTAGTATGTCTGATAGCTACGTCTAATGTCTAGGGTAATGCAAAGTATGTTGTAATAAAATGACAACAAATACAACTAAGAACTCTATGAAAAGTATTTAACAACACCCAGAGTTAAGTTTAAATTGAGAAATTTTTTTACAATTTATTGTTCCAGTATCATAATTTTGTGTATACTGGAATGATGAAACTCAAATGATAATGCAAAGTATTTACATAAAATTGATTCAATTTATAACTGAGTATATTATTATTCACAAATTAATTAAAAATGTCAATCTGGAACAGTGTCAATTTACTCTGGCTCCTATGAATGGGTAAGGTTAGGAAGAACGTTTTTGTTCATCATAATCTGAGTGATTTATTAAACATTTGGGAAATGAGAGTAGTTGGGTTTGATCTATCATGTGCCTGCAGACAATTTCTTAACTTTGTGTCGTCTGGGGTACAAGATGAAGTATAATCACACCACCAGCGTCCACTACCAAGTCAGGGTTCTGGTCTTGAAATATACAGGGAGGCACACAGTTGATACTGCCTCACTTCTTTATGTTGCAGAAATATACAGATCTACGTTGACCTGGGCTCACTTCGAGTCATAGATGAAACCCTGGAACAATATAAATGCGGCCTACATCACCCTCTGATATACTCTCTCTTTCCCTAACTGAACATTTTCAATCACATTCAGACTCAGCATGGTAACTACACAATTAGTTGACGTTCTTAATTGGTTTGTTACCCCATTCATGGTCAAATAAACTTCAAACTACAGTTTGACACTTTCCTTGACAAAGGAACCATTTTAAGTTAATACTATCAAGTCATGTACAATCACTGTGACTTGCTGAAAAAGACGGCCAGTGGTTTTCCTGGTCTTATGTCATAATACTGTACAACAATTTCCCCATTAATATTTTAATTTTATTTTCTCCCAAAATGGCAGAAAGCCTGTCGGGCTTTTCTACAACCTGTTACTATATTTCCTAACAACTCTGTGAAACAACACAAAGTTTGATGTTGACTTCCCTCTAGATAAACGTCTACCCACATAATTTTCATACATATTCAATAATACATACATAATAATAATGATAATATAAATGTTTGCTTTCTTACCGCATCAGAGAAATATTAACACTAATAAGTTTGATGTGCGATAATATGGTCAATTCCAGATCGCTTGCTGGTGCAGATCAGCAAAGTCAAGACAGTACTATTATCTTGCTTGTAAAACAACTTTAGTGATGAAAATTTATTTCTCAAGTGGCGTCTAACACTACCTTCGAACTAGTTTTATTTCCCCGTTAGTATATTAGACTCCAGCCAATCGGGACTGTTTGGCTTCTAGCGTCCGTATTTTCAAAACTGCACTCAATTTTCAAATCTTGGACCACCCTACCCTTCCCCAGTATCTGTCAAGCTGAGAAAGAAGTAGTCTGTTCGTCCATATGTCTTCTGTCAATATTTCCTTTATTTATTGAGTGTTTCAAATTCTGATAACTAATTATTGATCCTGTTGCTGTCTGTCACACAGTGCTTATTTTATTCTACGTTTATTAATTATATTTACTATTATCGTTTTCCTACTCTCTAACCTTATATGCTTTGCTTTTGGTTCAAATTCAAATTTCTGTAAACAACGAACAGTGACACGACCACCAATGCTCCATTCCACCCTCTCTCTTACTATATTTTTTTCAAAATTTTTCCACGTTAATCGTATTATAGGCCTGTCTAACGTTCTCATTCAAACGAAACACCGTATTTGTAGTACGTCACAAAAAAAAAAAACCACAACGCTTTGTCGTGCGTTACAATAGCATTACTTTTTAGCCCGAAAAACGACTTGTGTGTGTGTTTTGGTCTGTGTCGCGTCTAACAGCGTGGTTATATATATTGAACTGCGCGATGAGCGAAGAGGGGTCTGCAAGCCGTGCGGCAACGTTTTTCTTCCAACATGCTACTGCATTGATTTGCACTATCGTTTTCCTCTGGTTCGCGAGGCCAGAAAAAAATTCAAACGCGTGTCAAATGGTAGCATTTGCTCTCTCACTTTTTATGCCTTCGCGTATTCGTTTCCCGTTTTCGTCTTACACTCTTGCTCGAAAACTAGGCCTAAGTTTTTTCAAGATGTTATTTTTATTTTCCTAGGTCGGATGCAAAAGCCAGCACTAGTGAAAGCGAGACGTTACAGTCTCGTTGCGTCAAGGCTTTGCCCAGACTAATACGATTGCTGGCGTAGGAGACAACGTGTCTCGCAACTTCCTTATTTTATCTATATATTATTTTATCTCTATAAACAAGAATATTATCTATTTGATCGGTGTAATCTCAGATATTACGACAGTATGCAACCCTCCCCGCCCCTTGCTCGCGATCAACGATCAGCGTACAATGTCAATTATTATTCAATTATCCATACGCGCACTTACATAAATATCGCCTGTCGTTAATAGCTATTAAATTGTTGGCGTCTGTTGGTCATCGTATGGTATAAAATAATAGTCACTTATAATAAATACACAAAATGAAATATAACGTGAATTCTTTTCTGTCACTATCAGTCGCGCCTAGCATATAAATCCGTCAATTAAAACCGTCTCTTCTTGTGTGAGAAAGCGGGTGGTGAAAATTAACATTATAACTGAACATCTGGTATAAAATAGCTACGCGTTATTTTATTTCACTGGTTTTAACAGCTAGAACTCTAAGTAAATTATAATGGTAAAAGCTTAACACTTTTAATCACCTAAACACTAATTTCTATTACCAGAAAATCAGAATGAAAGATCCCCACGAATGCTATTAACACATTTTCCACAATGGTTCTAGAACTACGTGCTTAGACTATGCAAAACTTCTGAGTGACAACTGATAACAGGTTCAAGAAAACACAGTTTATATATCATCATGTTTCTCTGATCTATAGATGATGTTACTTTTTACACTATTGTGTATACCAGAGAATCAGAAATATGAGTTCCCCAAATACAAGTTTACGGTCGGCCTTCTGGCGAGGTTTCAACCGTCATCAAAAGACTTATATCCGTGTAACGGGGTTCTCGAAGATTTTCTCTGTACGAATGCCAGCTTCTGAGATCAATAACCCAGGGGTTTTTCTGACTACCCTAAGTACGAACTTCAAAGCATCTTTGGTTCTTCACGTGCAGTCTGTCATGTATCTTATGATTGACAGATAAGCTCGGGTGAGAAGACTCGATAAACAAACCTGATTGGCTACCTGTTATGACTGGCAGGTCACGAACGTTTGTAAACCTAGTGTTAGCTCGTGTTAAACACAGACAAAGAGGTGGGACTAAAAAGTGAGTAAACACAGACTGTAAATGCATGGTTTTGCTAGCAAATCATAGGACGCTACGAGGTTACAAGCCTGTCAGATTACTTTGGGCTCTCTTTCCATTATACGTTACAGTAGACTAAAGACATCATTTACACATTGTTCTTAACTCTGTCTTGATTATTTCACTTTGGTCATAAGTCATACCGAATGTGGTAATTGTTGCGTATGGTTTTTTACAACATTTCTGGTGTTGCGCATCAAAGAGCGCTGAGTTGAGTTTGGGGAAAATATTTGAAGATATGTGAATAGTACACTTAGGTGCATTATTCATGCGCGCAGTAAAAAAAAATGACGTAGGAGTTTTTTGGGTGTTGAAACAATGACTCGACCCAAGAAATAAACAAGACAACACCTTGAACTTGAAAACTAGAAAAGGGTTAATTGATTCGTGCCAGAAGGGAATGTATACCAGAAGCACTATTGTAATACATTTTTTAGACTGGCAGTCTATACACCGTAAAACGGAGTCTTAAGATGCCTGCTCTGTCGCTAGTGTGAACTCAAAAAGTGAGTTTGAAAGAAGGTTACAGAAGGGCACTATAAATCAATAAATAGGAAGTATTTAATAAGCTGTAGTCAAGGAGTATAACACTATGTTACGAATAGACAGAATGACTTACTAGCTAGGTTACAAGCATGTCTTACTGGATCATGAGTTTTCATTAAACATTTACACATTGTTCTTAACTCTGTCTTGATTATTTCACTTTGGTCATAAATAATACAGTCATGCTACACCGAATGCGTGGTTACCCTTTATAAGACACATGACATCAAAGCAAAAAACTTTTAAATACACGGGAATGAACGGGCGGAACTTTAAAACAGTTACCCTTTAAAAGAAACCAAAGGAACGTAAGAAGAAGCAGTTGAAGAAGAAGACGACGAAGAAGATGAGGCCGAACTCTTTGGCATCTAGTATTTAAAAGGTAAGCTATGTAAAGGACTGTAAGCTCTTATAGCTAGTATTTCGCAGTACTGACAAGGACTTCTAGCTGCGTCATGCTGTTCAGGATTGTACAGGTTATATTCAGTTTGGAAACCAATTTAAGAAATCAGCACATCGTTAAAAGCACCAAGATTAAAAGCAGGTAATTGAAAGCCAATGATAACATTAATATTAAATATTACAGCACTTTACATAACACCAAAATACTTGTAACACAACGATTAAAACAAGCTTAACATACACTTCAGACACAGTATTACGGATCTGAGCTTATCACTTATGCATGTCTGCTCACATGCAGGTCAGGTTTGCTTTTCTCAGCAATGGGCTATGGATATTTGGCTTCGACAAGCATGTGTCAGTCCGCTGGACGTCTTTTCAGCTATGAAAGTTTGAGAGTCCAGAATTGAATTTGAACGGGCCTATATACCTAATCTCAGGTCTAGCCCTTGTTTTTGTAGACATCCAAATCATAATTTCCTCGTTAATTACAAAAGTTAATGATTTCCTACTGCCATATTTACATGTATTTGTAGACATTTGTAAAAATAATTTTTCAGTTTGGGGCATTTGCCGTAAAGTTATAACAGAATTTCTGGTGTGTGATTCATAATTTATCATAAAGACACCAGTTTACGTGGCGATTCCAGAGTGTCTTGCCCGCTTCGCAACAAGGAGTAAAGTGTTAGTGACTTGACCATGTTAGGTCCAACTTTTTATGAGGTGAGGTAATCAGCTCTCTTCCTCGCTGCCTCTGTCTTCCCTAACTCACGATCAGTCAAGTACCCACCTACAGCTGGGCTGATTGGAGCGTAACGCTTCCAGGTATCGATCCCGGAGCATGGTAACTGTGCCGATAGAGGAAAGCGATCTAACCGCTTAGCCAGTCGAACGCTTTACTTTATTGAACAAGAAAAGATAGTCCGCACTGAAGAAGTCGTCAACTCTGATAATAGGAGAGAAATAAGAACTGCTAGGGGATCATAAAATATGAGTCAGTCACTCCAGTCAGAAATAAATTAAGCGCCGACTGTGTACCATAAATGAAGCCGGTGTATCAAACGTTATTACGTGCATGAGGGCATGAGAGAAACATACCAAAGTGAGCCGCATACGTATGAAAGCATAATCACATAATATAGTTACAGAACATTGTGTTAGATACCTTTTTGTTGTACGCCATAATTGTTGAAGGCGATGAAGACATAGTATGGTATCTGTGGTCTGGTTTGTGTAGGATGCAGATGTGTACTCAAACAGTGAGCATTACAAAACAGGGCAATCCACACAAGGACGTCACGTTAACTCACGATGTGTAAAGTCAATGATGCTTGCAACAGCTAGTGACGTTTTTGTATAATTTATTATAGACGCCACAATGACGAGGTGTGTAGACATAAACAAGCAGGTACATCATAGGTACGATCAAACAGTCATTATTACATCAAGATAGTCCATAAGTACTGGACGGCAGACGGCATCATAATATGGATGAATCATATGCATGTCAATACATTATAAGGCTGTAATGTAGTCGGGAAAATTCTCCATCCCTTTCTATCTTAGCCAGGAGATAACAATATGTAGGAGATCAATCCACTCTCCTTGATCTGACTTCAGCAAGACAGTCACGTCTTCTGAAGTATCAATAATGTCCTCAAAAATCCTGTGATCATGTAAAGCAAGCAAAAAGAGATATAGCAAGTAATAGTGCATCAACCGATGCGTTATGTGAGCCGAGGAACAGGAAACATAGGCTCGCAAGCTAATTGCAAGATTGATGTGAAATAGTAGTTCTCTCCAGCCCAGTACAGTACACTGATCATAGTCACGGCTGTGAAGTATCTGGACTGAAAATATTCAACATAATGTGACCACCTGCCCAAACTCAGTATCAACTATATTGAATGAATAAAGCTGGTGAATACAATTTATATCCTCTTTATTTACATCTATCTAATTGTGGTGATTGTGTGTGACTGGTGATACAAAAGTTATATTTATACAAAACCAAATTGGCGAATTCAATTACAGTTTTTGCAAGTTAAACTAAAATGTCATTTCTTTAGACTCTTCCAATTAGTTGGGTAATAGACTTCTTCACTGTCTTATTCACTTTATAACTTTCACTAATCACGCAAATTGTATCACAAAACTCTGCTTGACAATTATCACTTCTTGGTTGCACGATTGTCACAAATATCACTCATCTATTATTATAATCAGTGTTCATATGAGATGTACAGATAGGTCGTGCTTCTACCAATCCACCGGGCGATTAGCATTGTCATCGAGCAATTCTATCATTGACCTCTGACTTTTGGTTGAAGATAATTGTAGGCATATGTGATTTGTGGATAACAATTACCACATTCCTATTGTAGGTGAGATGAATTTGTTTTCAGATGATGCGTGAAAATCATGATTATGGATCAGTGACAAGACAGTATAAAAAAAACCTTTACCTAATCTTACTTTAAAATAATTATCAAATGTCTACTGTGGAACATTTTATAAAATCAAATAATACAAAATAATATGTACACACATATATGGTATGAGGTTATAGTATCCCCCTGCCTGACACGTTAGCTCTGTAAAGTGCAGTAACTTGAAGACAGATTGAATAAGCCCTGATAATTGTGTCAAAAGAATTGTTATTAGTCCTGTGCTAGCCCTGATATGGAAAACGGTGGTTATATTTCGGGTTCCAATCTTCAACAATCATATCAAGTAATAAATTAATATACATGATACTTTCATAACATATAGATTAAACAAATCCTGAAATAAAGTTGTAATTACTGTATTATTTTACAATAACTTTACATACCCTCGCAGGATCTAATTAAGATCAGTAAAGACTGGCTTTAGTGGAGTAACAGAACTGCCTGGCTGCAAATAACAAGATATTGGCCTCTGCACGTTCCTCTCTCTCCAGCCGTTGTCCTTCTGTCTTGCTTCGCTGTACAAGTGAATTTGAAATCATTTCCGTCCGCCCTTATATATGCAGCTACCGGACGTACAGGAAACAAGGCTCGCAACTCCATCAAACTTCCCAAAAAAAGTTGTAACTTCGGGGGGTTTGTGCTAGAGGTGTTTCAAACCTTGGTCTCGTGCATTTCACCTAACCCAGTTCAAGCCTTTGGAGTTATATATTTCCGTTCTCCATGAGTTGACAATCCATATGTTGTTTTCCTATATCTGTCGTGTTAACGATTTTATATTGAATTATAAATAGGAAAAACACAGGATTTCTCAATGCACGACACTATTCTTGCGAAATTCTTCACAACTACTTACTCCCTTCTGATTTCCTTGTACCTATACATAAATGAAGATATTCCCGTCAAAAGGAGACCATTCTCATCCTTGTCTGTCATTCCGTTCTCCTTCCCGATCGCTAATTCTAACCATGTTTCGGACGATTATTCTTCCTTATACAATCGCCGAAGTCGTTCTATCTGACCGTGGGAAACCCCTTCTCTGATTGGCTGCCCTAGATACACACAGGAAAATACCCCTGCATTCCTTTATACAGGCCAGCACACTGGTGTCCCACTTTTCGGTCTTCAAACATTTAACTAGGCAATGCGTAACATGCGACACTCATAATGAAGACTCTTCAATGACAGGCTACGAAAAAATGTCAATCTCGAAAGATGTCTATAAAGTTACTGGAAAAATGCAATTACCTTGTCTTCAGGAAATAAACCACATAACTCACACGCCTCCAGGCGTATTAAATCACACTAGAAATATCATCTCAAATAAACGAGCAATCTATTAGAGGACTCCATATTCCTGACAGAACAAAATAAGCCGAGACGCTCGCACAGAGACGTCTTGCTCGTGAACCAAAATCTTCGCTCTCTGCTGGGCGGAAATCCCGCTTAGACAAAGACACAAACTAGGACATGCGCAGAACACGCGAATCGAATACAGCTCAGCTAACTTACGAAACGAAGAATGTTCTAAGATGTTCTAAGAACAATCGTCTTAAGATTCGAACCTTAAAAGGGAATGACATCGCAAGTTGCCAACTGTTTCTAGGAAAACGCTCCATACATGGTTATGACTTAAAATCGCTCACACACAAACTATCGGCAACCGTCGCTATCAAGATTAGACAACTGCTTGCCGATGCTATCACGATTAGACAACTGTAGAAATAAAAGTGACTACAATTCCATGAGTTATTTCCCATGCATTACAAAATTAAATATATAGTCAGAATGCATGGTCAGAATACGTAGTCAGAATATATAGTCAGAATAAGTTGCGACAAGTTTAGCGCAACACATTGCTTCTAAGCCATTAAAATTTCTTGCATTCTTTTACAACATCGTAAGAAGTCTCGCATCCCGTTATCTTCAAGCTTGCATAATATTCCACAAATGTGAACAATATAAAATTATGTCTATCTACATGAAAGAAAAAGAAACATATCATTTTATTTATATACTTAGTGCATATAAGTCAGCTCGGAAAAATGGGAAACAGGAGTGCGTTTAATTGTAATTTGCAGTGTTCTTTTTTTTTTTTCTCCTCACAGCTGCAGACACTATGAAAATAATTCTTCTGAATATGCACGCACCTATATTCGACTCTCTTTGGAGATTACAATATTTTGAAGTACAATATATTCATAATTATAACTAAGTGTCCAACTGGCTAAGCGATCACAACGCTTTCCTCTCGGCTGCACAGTTACCGGATTCCGGGACCGAAACCTAGAAAAGTCAGAATCCAGTCAACTCAGCAGTAAATGGGTACCTGACTAACTGTTTTCAATTAGGGAAGGACAAATACAGCAAGGAAGTTAACTGGTCACCGCACCTCATAAAAAATCTTGTTATAGTATGATTTAAACAAAAATAGTTCTGCCTCGTTTTGGCGATGCGTGTACCATTCAACCTAGACACAATGTCCGTTGGTTATATTAGGGCGCAAGTCCAAATATAAAAGACCTTGCGGTCTGATATGCAAGGTTTTGCTGAATGATAAGTTGATAGGAAACTCTATACAGAGCGATACTACAGGAGGCAATATGATCATCAGACGATTCCCCCCCCCCCCCGTCGATCAAGTATTTCGGCCTCTTAATCTTCTTTACACTCTAAAGTGGGCGGGCCCACTTAGTTCATTACTCCCAAGTGTCAGCCTCCTGTTGTCTAGTGCAGAGAATTGAACCCGCTCCACCTTGGTTGCAGCTTTCAAATTCACTCCTATTTTCTGCCAGCTGGAGGCAATTGTGAAAGTAACCGCTATGTTGAAAATAAATTACTGTCCCGAGTTCCATAGCCCGTTGCGGTTGTTCCACAGCCAGCACGATGCCTTTTCCGCATTTTCGCTGGTATGGTGAATTTGTATTGCCTCAGGAAGTTTTCTGCTATGAGGATACCTTTACCTTTTACAATCATAACTAACGAACGACAGAAATACTTTTAAATTTCTTAATTGTTGAAATAAATGTTAGAATATATACAGTATAATCATGAGGTTTACTTGGTTATTGAACCGTCTGCTGCTGCTTCTTTTCAATTATGCTTAAGACGATGTAATTTTTAAAATGTGACTTGTAAGTTTTGAGTTCATGTTGGCACTGCTCTTTTTTTAAATAGAAAATACATTTGATTTCTGTATGTTATTTTGCGTTTATGAGGAATCTCCTTCTAATATATCTGGCATTTTGCGTTTATGATGAATCTCCTTCTAATATATCTGGCATTTTGCGTTTATGATGAATCTCCTTCTAATATATCTAGCATTTTGCACACCCCCAGAAGTCGAGTCATGCACCCCCAGAGGAAGAATGCGTCCCTATTTAGGAAGCACTGTTATGAAATAACAGTCTTACCAATATCATTTAAAATGTATAGTATATACTATGACATCGAAAATGCACATACCTCCTTTCCGGTCTTTCAGCTTCGGCCCTGGTCCAATGTACTTTAAAAGATTCGTGCTTTTTCACGACTACGCCTCAAATAACTTAAAAACAAACATCACGATCTGGTTCTACTGTTTCTCGTGCAGAAACAAAAAAATGGTGGGCTGAATGTTATTTCTTTAACCTTGTGTCTGTATACTTGAATGGGCAGAGTAAGACACCGCTATTATTCCCCGCTTTTCCATCTCAGACGTCTGGATTTGTTGAGTATCCGCAATTTCTGGTACAACTGAGATTGCAAATATAAACCAACCGTTGTATTTGACCAGCGCCTGGTGTCCACTGCCGTACGCTTACAATGAAAGTAGCCAATTCTCTAGCCACATAAACAAACACAAAAACACATACACACACTCATACAACAGACTCTACTCCAGGGCTGGTCAAATACAACGGGTGGGAGATCTCGGGACGGCTCCCACCCCCCAACCACTCCTCTTGCCTTTCTGTAATGCACTCTTAACGACATTCTACTTCCTGCTACAGAGTTGGATGACAATGTAAGTAATGTTGATTGTAACATTTTACAAAAAAAATAATAAATTTATAATAAATAAATCTAGGTAATAATATTGTAGGTAATTTATTTCTGTATTGATGCAGAAGTATAGTGTCACGGGTTGTCTCCCCTTGCTCCGCAGTGATGGTCCAACAAAGGCCAAAACCTTGAGTATCTAATGTTGCTCTTCCAAAGTATCTACCTTCGCACAAAATTACTCTTGGTAGAGATGCAGATAGAAGGATGATGATGCTTCTACCTTGAGGGAGTTTTCACAAGATATTTCATAAGTCAAGAACAATGCTGAATGGGTCTTACCAATGTTAAATTTTATCTGCCCGCCGCCTTATTTAAAGAGGTATTATATAATTTAAATTAGCTCGTACAAGCCCCAACTGAATTAACAGTAACATTCTTCTTATTGACTCTATGTAGATATAAATTGAAGATACTGAATCATGCGTGGGCACTTCTCTCTGTAATAGCTAAATCAATTATGAATTTGTGAAACAATTGTTAAGTCCTTTTTACGCGTGGGAGTTAAGTGTGTGAGACTCTCCCATGCCCGTCTAGTGTTGATAGACGTACATGTGAGCGCAACTAAATAAGTTGTACATGCTTATTTATTTACGCGCTGTCAGACACTATACTTGAACAAAATAGCGCAACTCGGTGCGATTGGTTTTGGTTGCCAAACAGCGATTACGCTGTACAAAGAGATCCATAAAGTCTGTGGTTGAAGACAAACGTCTTTTGACGGAGATTATTGGAAGTCTTACCCCAAGTCGTGGGAAGACTTAATGAAGATATAATATTACACCTCCCCTGTGTGGAGCATTTGTTCTAGCCAACACCTGGCTTGATTATGTATCACATTTGATACCATATTATTCTATAGCAAGATTTGGTAGAACTTCGACACGTCTCATCATGGCGTGTTGCTAGTGTGCCCATATCCTTGCGGCTTATTATTTGGATCATACTTCAACATATTTCCAGGGTTTCTTTCTTAAAACCCTTCGTGTTATTCAAGCTCCGTTATAAAATACCCAGAATATTAGAACTGCTCACCGCAGAGCTCTCGCTGTCCTTGAGATGTCGGCGGTCAGAGAGTTGTTCAAGTTCATGATTGATGGTATGTACTAAAGAAACGTATCTTGATGCAATGCAATTGTAATATATTGTATAACTGAAGATGTATACCTTTGATGGATCTGTCTACGTCCAATAAATCGTCGTTGATGTCACATACTATGGGTTCAGTTCAGATGCCTTATACCATGGTCAACCTTCATGACCCCATCATCATAACGATGTTCGTCTGTTTACCATTTGCCCATCTACACGGTCCATCATTAGTCATTCGCGTTATCTAAAATCTATCGGCCATGAGCTATAAGCCCGAAAATACCACAACACTATAATAATGGTGGTAACAACAATATATAACAATTTAATGATCCGTCAATTCGTCTCTGTGGTAAGGGGCACGTCTCTAGATCAGTTCCAGAGGTAACCTCTTCTGGTCAAGGCGGTATCTTTACAACCCGTGGAAACGTAGGTTCCAAGTGTCGATCACAAGCTTTGAGCCACAAGAAAGTAGTACAACTGGTATCGTAGAGTAGTATCTCACATGGTCTCTTCGATTCGTACCACAAATTTTAGAGGAAATAGAAGAACAAAACCTCTGCTAAGTTTTCGCTTTCCTGATATTAATCAGGCTCCTTTCCCGCTGTTTGTCTACCGATTTATTTCTCTGATTTTTAAAAGTCTCCCTGAGCGTACATCATATAACTCAGGGGATATGATGAAAAATCACAATTTGTTTAAGTTAATTTAATTGAAAAATTGCGACTGGACAGCGGCAAGTGCAATGTCTTGTGCCTTGGTGAACATGTTTAAGTTTACATACAACTTATTACAAATGATTGTAAATATATACATATGACGTCATCATCATTCACACCCTGCTCCACTCGGAGTGGGGTTTCCTCTGCTTTTGGTTCCATGTGAAAACTCTCATGAAGTAATCACCAGCGCTTTGCTGTGGTGGTTCATGCATATATCGTTTTCACATGCTGAGGTTGCCAGCCTCGTTTGCATCTGAATAACCATCAACAAGTTCAAACACGTAAAATTCAAAGTATAAAATGTATGCAACAACTTACCTTAAACTAGCTGGGAACTCTAGACTTCTTGCTCAGTAGAACAGTCTTGGCAACTTGATAAAGATGCCTCGTACACGCGTCAGGGGTATTATTTCTAGTTAGAATCACTCTGTGCTTTTGGGAGTAGATCCTACAGGAGTCCAGTTTCCGTATTAACAGGTAAATTTTCATTGCTGTAGTGTTCAGAAGGAGTTCCGATACGTGTTTTGTCCGGTCCTATAAGTTCAGAATCCTAACTCTATTCTTTTCCTGGCTTCAGTCCAAACTGTCTACTTGACGATTCTGGAATGCAGTGTGTTTTAGCCTCAAAATTTGCTAGTTATATTGCAGTTTTCCCGCCCACGCTTCCACCCGGCATTTCCGACAGAACTTCCAGTCAGAATAAATGTTTATTTCTGATTCTCATATGATCCAATCCATGAGCTAGGATGTAATTGGTCGGTATGCCAGTTATTTTACTTTCCCCGTCGTGTTTTAAAATATCATTTTACAATTTAAAGACATGACCTCATCTCTTAGATATGGCCCGACGTCTTCCGTCCCTCTTAGTTAACCTTTCAATTACGACTTACAACCTCGCTCTGCAGATAGTGTCATCGCAAATTTGTCTACCCAGACAGGTTTCTCTGTAATAATTACACAGACAATGTCTGGTCGGAAGTGAGTTAAGCAATTGTCACCTGTTCTTTCCTGGTCCCAGAAGGATTAGCCACGACATATCGTTGCACACAGACGTTTTCTACAGACAACATCTGGTACTCCTTTTGTATTTTCCGCCACAATGTCTGAACGCTTTTGTAGCGAACAATGCGCCTAGACGGACATGCTGGCGGAAAAGTCAACAATCATTTTCCAGTGTACAGGAGGAAGCAAATCTGGTTCAACAACTTAAGCGATTTTAATTAATCCTTAAGGATGGTCAATTAGCCGTGAAATAACACTATCGCAGTATGAAACGAGGTAAAAAATATCTAAGGCGTTGCGATGGGGCAGGTTTATGTGCGAAAAATGAAGAAATAAAAGGAGAAAGTAGGAGAGAAAGTAGGAGATGTAAAAGGACACAACCAAAATTCCGTCACATATAGTTAGGCTCTCAAAGAGCTCTTTGAGTAAAGAACATTATATACATATAGGGAAAACTATCAGTTTCATTTAAGCAAATAATTTTTTACATTGAAATGTTATGTTTCATTTTTCTTGTTATTTTAAAATTAGTAATATTATTTTGTTTCGTAAATTTCGGCGCCTTACCCGTGCTGGCGACCGGTACGACCTAAGAGTCGGCCCTGCAGACAACTTCCTGCCGGTGCCAAGATATTATTTTATGTCACATTCATCATCATCATCATCATCACCCTTTATCTCCCTAAGGAGCATAGGCCTTCAATCATGCCAAGTCGTCCTGTCTCAACGTGCCATCAGCTCAAGGTCTTCCTCATAATTTTCATTTCTATCTCGAGTCTTCTTCTCCATGTGTACTTCTCTTACCACGGAGATCAATAACTACCTGGTAATACTATCAACAAGTTTTCTCAATGTGGGTCCTGTTCATCACCAACGTAACGTTACTTCGTGTAACATTACAATGTGTAAAAATTGTGACTTTAGTTGAGCATTTGCAGTATCAGGACGTGCCAATGGGCGCGTTTACGATCCGCCTTAGGTAGGACAACGTGGAATAAACATTTATTTGAAAGCAAATGCAGCGAGTAAAAGATAAAAAAAGGCGCTTTATTAGTCAAAAATCTACATTGTGACGTCATTGTTGTCTGCTCAATGGTCCTTCAGTATAGAGAATCTTCACGAAAAATGTATTCGAAAACATTATCATTAGCACTCATAGTTTACATTTCCTCCAGCCATTAGTTGTATATTTCAAACATTCTCGTATCTTATAATGAATGTTTTCTTTCTTCTCTATATTTTACCATCTAATCTCTCAATACTCCCATCCCGCTCAAACCAATAGTTATTTCCCTTATCTGACTAAACTCCCTTGTATTTATAAAACCGCTCTGGCACCTACAGTTACAAAGCGTACAGACAACGTAGATAGGGAGGGGTCATAGAAAATAGAAACATATATATATATATATATATAAGAAAGGAAAACAAGAAAATAAATTTAGTCGCGTCGTAGTATATCTCAGAAGTACCGTGATGTGGATAAAGCCGTGTGCTGGTCAGGTCGGAAACGTGCCATGGAGCCAATCTTTTATTTTTATCTATGTGGGTTATCTAAAAGTTAAATAGCAGAAAAATAAGACTTGATACCAATGCAAAACACCTGGCACTTAAACATTATAAAAGAAGACAACCGAAGGGAGGATACTTGTCATTTGGACGTTAGAGAAGCAAGAAAACTAAAGGCTTGATACTTGTCATTTGAACATTAGAAACAAAAAAAATATAATGTCAAGAAACTTGTCTTTGAAAGTTAGAAACGCAAAAAAACCAAAGTAAACGAGGAATGATTCACTACAAGAGAATGTATGTTCTATTATGTCTGTATTTACGATTTTTAATACGTTACACACTGTCACGGAGTGCCTACCCTTTGCTCTTCAGTAGTGGTCCAACAGTGGCCAAAACCTAGAGTCTCTAATGTGGGTCTTGAAAGGTGTCTACCTTCGCACAAGATTACTCTTGGCAGAGTTGTAGATAGAAGGATACTGATGCTTCTACCCCGAGGAAGCTTTCACAAGATATTCAGAAAGCAAGAACAATGCTGAGTGAGTCCCAGCAATGTTAACTTTAGTATTTGCCGTCAACGTTTGTGAAGGATTGTCTTATAATTAGCTCGTTCAAGCCCCCAGCTGATTTAATTCAACGATCTCTTAATTATTATTGTATAGCTCTGTTTAAATGTATTTAAGATGACTGAGACATACGGATGCAGTACATTCAAAATGATTGAATCAACGTTAAATGTGTATATATACAAATAAAAAAATTAATAATCATTTATGCTTAACAGTTTAAAATGAATAATTCTTTTTAAAAAAGTATTCACCACAGGGTGATGTTATGGTTTTTGAAAAAATGGACAGTTCACTTGGCAGCTTTTAAGTTTTACTTAGTTGCCAATAGTTTAATGGTTTCTGCTCCCGCTGATGTTTGGTTTTTTTGCAGATAGATGACTGGTTCAATCGTCACTGGTCAAGTCTGAAAGTTGTGACACGTTCCAAGAAGTATCAGGGAGTAATCACAAAGCTGGTCCAGCGCCTCTAAGACCCGTCTGATGATGGTGTCTAGCGTCGACTTCTGGCCACTTATATTCTCCCTTGTTCCAGAGATAGGTTCCAAAGGTTGTTATTGCCGGGAGTTGTAGTGAGGATAAGCTCTCACTGCAGATAAAATACTTCTATGGCACGCTCCTCAAACAGCCTCTGACAACCAAGTCCAGCTCCCGGCCTTCATGTGTGGCTTAATTTGAGCCCGGCGGAACTGTTTCCACTGACGGGAGAAGGGGCAAAGGCGAGCGACTGGCGCCTTAAAACCAGCAGCTTCGGGCAGATAGGGCTCGTTATCCTTGGTTGGTAGCTTATCTAAGAGAAGGAACTCTGAATTCAAACCACCGCTGCCTTGCGGGAATATCCATTTATGGAATTGGCTTCGGGAGTAAACCCTGAGGATAAATCCGGAGTCGGAGTCCCTAAGGCAGTCTAATGTCGATTCGACATTATTCTGGCAACTCCTGCGACATGGCTGGTACCAAACTGTATTGGCTACTGCCGTTCCTTTGGATCTACCGGCTGTGTGGAGAGGGGGAACATGCTGCATGGGCAACAGCTTGATCTCCATATAACTGTGCCCAAGCTCGCGCCCTGGAGAGGACACTCCAGCTTCACCCTATAGGTGTCGGCAAAACACGGGAAGTAGCAGTTACTGGTTATAAGCATTTTGCCCAATTGGCGTAGGGCATGGCGCCAGGGGCTACTTCCGACAGTGGGAGAGGTTCCAGGATCTCACTGGACAGCTACCGCCCGCTTCAAGCTGGGCAGCCCCCAGTCAATAAGGTGTTGTCCCGCCACTGTCTGCTTTCCCCATTGGGTGCATGGGGATTAGGGTCAAAACCCGAACTGTGGACAGAAAATTTTGCACCAAGCAATTATCGAAAAAATAGAAATAAGCAAACTCTCAGATTGGGATGCTGGAACGTCCGGACTATGTTGACTGGACTATCCGAAAACCTACAGGATGTAAACGATGTAAGGAAGACAGCCATAATTAATGATGAGCTTAAACGACTTCATGTGGATATAGCTGCACTTCAGGAAACGCGCCTGGCGGGCTCTGGAACGGTGAGCGAGAAGGACTACACATTTTATTGGCAAGGGAAAGATCTTAATAAAGCTAGAGAACACGGAGTAGGTTTTGCGGTCAAAAAATCGCTAACTAAAATGGTTGAACCAGGCGAGAATGGATCAGAACGCCTGTTAACGCTCCGCCTGCAAACTAGCACAGGTCCCATCACCCTTGTCAGTGTGTATGCTCCTACTCTGTACTCTGCCTCAGAAGCTAAAGATGAGTTCTACGAGAATCTAACAGCAATTATCAAAAGCATACCTAGGCAAGAACAGCTTGTTCTCCTTGGTGACTTTAACGCTAGAGTGGGTGTCGATAATGTTTCATGGCCTTCATGTCTGGGCAGGTTTGGTATTGACAAGATGAATGAACATGGACAACGGCTCTTAGAGTTGTGCGTCAACCATGACCTCTGCGTGACCAACACCTACTTTCAGACAAAACCCCAGCATAAGGTGTCATGGAGACACCCACGATCCAAGCACTGGCACCAACTTGACCTGATTCTCGTCAGAAGGCCACTCCTCAGGTCTGTGCTCTCCACGCGCTCGTACCATAGTGCAGACTGTGATACAGATCACTCCTTGGTTTGCTGCAAAATCAGAGCACAACCAAGAAAACTCTATCGTGTCAGACATGAAGGGAAACCACGCATTGATACCAGCAAGATGTCAGACCCTTTCATGATCGCTCAATTCACTGCGACCTTCGAGAAAGTGCTCAGTAGCCCTCAGCATGGTGATACTATTACAGAGAACTGGGAGCATCTACGGAACACCATTCAAAGTACTGCACTTGCCACCTTTGGTAAGAAAACAGCAAAGTCAAATGACTGGTTTGATGCTTCATCAGATGTGATGGCACCTGTCATTGAAGCTAAGCGCAGTGCTATGAATGAATACAAACGTTCACCGAGTGCCAGAACCCTACAGATCCTGAGGGCTACGAGAAGCAAAGTTCAACAAACTGCTCGACGCTGTGCAAATGACTACTGGCTCCAGCTCAGTGAGAGCATCCAGATCGCAGCGCAAACAGGCAACATTAGACAAATGTATGACGGTATAAAGAAAGCACTTGGCCCCCATAAAAGTAAGACGGCACCGCTAAAAACCATCAGCGGAGAGAAGCTAACCGATAAGGGTAAGCAGATGGAGAGGTGGGTCGAGCACTACTCTGAGCTTTACGCTAGAGACAATACCGTTACGCCTGCAGCCCTTGATGGTGTCAACAGTCTGCCAACTATGGAGGAGCTGGATGCCGAACCAACATTAGAGGAACTCAGCAAGGCCATTGATAGCTTGGCCTCTGGCAAAGCACCAGGCAGTGATGGGATTCCTCCTGATTTAATCAAATGCTGTAAGAGCACGCTATTACATCCGCTGCATAGGATGCTGTGCCAGTGCTGGGAAGAGACAACTATTCCTCAAGACATGCGAGATGCCAAGATTGTAACACTGTATAAAAAATAAAGGAGACAGAAGTGATTGCAATAACTACAGAGGCATCTCTCTTCTTAGTATTGTTTGTAAGGTTTTTGCCAAAGTCATCTTAATGCGACTACACAAGTTAGCTGAGCGCATATATCCAGAGTCACAGTGTGGATTCCGAGCTGGCAGATCAACAACAGACATGATCTTCTCTCTCCGCCAGCTTCAGGAAAAATCAAGAGAGCAGAAAAGACCATTATATATCGCCTTTATAGACCTCACAAAAGCATTCGACCTGGTTAGTAGGGATGGACTCTTTAAAATCCTCCTGAAAATAGGCTGCCCTTCTAAAATGCTGGAAATGATAAAGTCATTCCATGACGGCATGAAGGGAACAGTCCAATATGCTGGAAGCACGTCACAGCCCTTTGATATACGAAGTGGCGTTAAACAAGGCTGTGTTCTGGCTCCGACCCTCTTCGGAATCTTCTTTGCCTTACTCTTGAAACATGCATTCAGAGATGCAACTGAAGGAATATGCCTTCACACTAGGTCAGATGGCCGTCTGTTTAATCTTTCAAGGCTGAAGGCAAAAACAAAAATCAGAAGGGTCACTATAAGAGACTTGTTGTTCGCTGATGATGCTGCAGTCGTCACTCAAAGCCAACAGGAGCTTCAGAGCTTGATGAATCGCTTCACTAAAGCATGCAAGGACTTTGGCCTCACAATAAGTCTAAAGAAAACGAATGTGCTGAGTCAGGATGTGGGTGCTGCACCAGTTATCACTATCGATAACTATGAATTGGCAGTGGTGCACCACTTCACATACCTAGGGTCTACCATCAATGACAAACTCTCACTGGATACAGAAATCGACAGCCGCATTGGCAAAGCTGCAGCTACCTTTGCCCGCCTCACATCGCGTGTTTGGGGAAACTCTAAACTCACAATGAAGACCAAAGCTGCGGTATATAATGCCTGCGTCACCAGCACACTCCTATATGGCAGCGAGACCTGGACGACCTATGCTAAGCAAGAAAGAAGGCTCAATACCTTCCATTTGCGGTGTCTACGCCGCATCCTTGGCATCTCGTGGAAAGATAAAGTGACAAATGTCGAGGTGTTGTCACGTGCTGGCCTTCAAAGTATGTATACGCTTCTTAGACAGCGCAGACTTCGCTGGCTTGGCCATGTTCGCCGCATGGATGATGGTCGCATCCCAAAAGATATCTTCTACGGACAATTAGCAGAAGGCAAGAGAACAGTTGGGCGACCACAGCTGAGGTTCAAAGATGTGTGCAAGAGAGATATGAGGGCACTGGACATGGATCCAGCAACATGGGAGGATAAAGCTGCCGATCGCACTAAGTGGCGATGCTATTTACGGCGCCACCTCAGATTGGGCGAAGAGAGGCTCACACAAGAAGCAGAGGTGAGGAGAAAACGTCGAAAGGAGCACCAGGAAAATAAGCAGCTGAGGGCTGTCACCTCAGGGGCGCATTCCCATAGTCAGTTATGACTGAAGGGGCTATTATTATTATTATCCAGAGATAGTACCCTCAATTGGTATCACCGACCCAAATTGCCTTTGGGATCACATACTCCTGGCTCAGAGAAATAGTTAAGGCAACTTGTTTAAGATGCCTCTTCCACGTGCGGTCTTTAAAATAAGTTCCCACTCCGACTTCGTGTTCAGATTCCTAAAGTTCCGGTTTTCCGTGTTAATAAAGGTAGAGTTTTCCTGGGAAATAAGTCCTCAAGATGCTCAAACAAGGTCCGTTCCGATAAATAGAATTCTGATCTTATTCTTTACTCTGCCTGTCTGGCTGGTCTCTTGACGAGTTGAATTTCACAGTGCTTTCAACAGACTAAAGTGTCAGATTATATTGCAACTGTCGTTCCACGCACGTTTTTGTTTATTATTGTGGTGAAGTGGGATGTTATAAATATTTATAGGGGACTTAGTGTACTGACTGAGATCAGCTGTGAAGGTATCTATATCTATTAAGAGTAGTGTATTATAGATAACCTTACTTGCTACCACATATCTATATATATCTCAGTCAGAATTATTCTGGAATAGTGTGATGACTACGTTATGTGTCTAGGGTATGTGTATGATGAAGTGTAAGTCACAACAACAGACAGATAAACAATTTAATTTAATCCACTACTCTTGACAACACTGTGACACTCACATACATATAACACTCTATGAGAATATCTTAAGGAGTCACTGATAACTTTTCAAATAACAATATGTATTCATTGTTGTTATAAAGGTATATGTGTCCTGATTCAAATACAAAGGGAACCAGGAATCACAATCAATTTTAATTACAAAGTATATGTACAGAAATTCTCAATATGAATATTGTAGTGACATATATTATTAAAAGTATCCTATGTGTGTCAGTTGTGTAGTAGTAATATGAGGTAATACTGGTTTTGTTTTGTTCAAGCTCTGTTGGTATTTGTCATCATGACTTCAATAGTTTGTCTTTTGGGACTAGTATTGGAGATGTTCTCAGTTCCTGATATTAAGACAATTAAATTCCCCTCTGAATGTTATTTTTACAAAGTCATTTCAAGATGAGGGGACATAATGTTGAGCTCAGCTGGCCAAATCAGCTTATCTTGCGTGATGGCGGCAGGAAAGGACTCCTCTGCTCGAATTCTCCCCTGGGCTCTGGAGACACCTCACTGATAGCTAAAAAGACCAATGAGTATGCTGTCCGACTCTGGATTCAGCAAAGCTCTGACCAGGTGCTGCTCAATACCATCAAGACCACGGTCCCTGAAATCAAGAAGGATGTACCTTCTACTTCATAACTAACTTATACTCTCTTTTTACACTGATCACAATACATCACAAACATTGAGTTCAGAGCGTTAGGCCAACTGTCAGCTTCATCTGAAATACTTTATACCAGTATTTACCTCCTTAATGGTTACCACGCCTCTGCCATTCCAGCATTATTTCTTTCTAGTCAATCATCCAGGTGTCAGTGTACTATTTGGCCATTCCATGCCGTTTTACTTTCCTCCGACACCCTCTGTTCAGGCTGGAGCATTATAGGCTTTATCTCCTGTTTGCCACTGAACTACACATATATATACAGGCATAAATTAACAATTCACATTCAATTTTCATTAAAAGATACTGAATGGTTCAAGCTTACCACAATTCATAGAATAAACACAGATACGTTGATTAGCAATGAATTCTGGCACATTTACTGGCACAAATTCCCATCTGCTTATGTTCCAGGCTTTTATTTAGCAAAAATATGAGCTGGCTTCAACGCACTGATGCTTTATCAAGCTTATTTAAACAAGTGGTTTCGAACTAACGCTCCTAAGTGATTATATCAGCGAGTCTGGCCAATCGAGCCACGTTTCGACAAGTGTTTGAAAAAAATGTTACCTTCCTACGTCTCCCTAACAACCAAGATAGTATTTATAGCCCGACCAATCGTGGTTAGTCTTTCATTTGTTGCGCTCCAATCAATTTGGAGTTTACATGGTAGGCTATTTCTGTAACGTAAGGTTTTTTTTTCAAACACGTTATAAAAAAATTTTATGAGCAGAAATGATTTTATGTTGTCAGGCATCCCCACTATTTTATTTTGGTTATAATTTATTAATTCCTGGACTATTTGCGTAACGTTTTACATATTCTTTGTCAGCAAGCCCTAAGGAACCCAAATATCCAAATTTAAAAGAGCTACGTGGCTGCGTTCAAAATATGCAATTCCTTCTACCTCCTGTTTCGAAGATGTGCTGTCTGGGTACTGTAATGTTTTCAAACGTAAACCCATCTATTGTTATCTTTCCTAATAAGCGTTTTTTGTGATTTTAAAACCTAACTCTGGGAAGGGTAGTGTATTTTATCACTGTTCGTCCGAAAAAGTTAGTGCATGTAGCCTAACACGCGTGATAGTAGTAATTGTGTATCGCGTTACGCTTGTTGGGGGTGGCATTAATAGCGAGACGCGTGTTTAATTTTGCATGCGTTCCTGATTTTATTCGCCCCTCTCTCTTTTTATTTGAGTCCATCTGTTCGTTCGTTTTGGTAACGCAGTATAATTAATGTTAGGATTAATTTAGGTCATTACGCAGGGTGCCTCTCAATGTTTTTCCAAGAAATACAGCACACGTTTCATTGAAGAAAGTGGGTAATAATACAGTAAGCTTTTACTATCAACGTGAAAGCGTTACAATTTGCAGACGAAGCAGAAAACAAGGGGGATTTCGAGTACCTTCTTTGTGGCAGCACTGTTATTTTACCATTGCTCTTTTCTTTATTAATTTTATTTGTTAGGCTTCATATTTACCTAATAATTTATATATATGTGGATTAGAATATTCCACGACACCTCCCCTCTTAAAACAGACATTATATGTCAGTCCTTTATTCTATATACACATAGAGAAATTTATTATTATTTCTGGGGTTTACGGTGATTCTCATCACACGGATGGCGGCTTAAAAAATCCGCTCCCAAATTGGTTTTTCCAGATATATACTCAATGCTAAAATTATATGGAGCCAAAAGTAAAGACCATCGGAGTAACCTGGAGTTCTCATGCCTAGCCTGTGCTAGAAACGATAAAGGTTTGTGGTCTCTTTGCAACTTAAATGCCTTCCCATATAGATAAATATTGAATTTCTTTATCGCCCATATTACTGCAAGACATTCTTTTTCGCTAGTTGAGTAGTTGATTTCAGCTTTATTCAACTTTCTGCTAGCATATGCCACTGGGCTTAATTCCCCATCCAATGCATCTGATTTCTGTAGTAGAGTTGCACCTAACCCAATATTACTTGCATCCGTCCTTACTATGAATTCTTGACTTAAGTCAGGTAATTTCAAAATGGGTTTACTTGTGAGCTTTTCCTTCAATTCTTGGTAAGTCATTTCACATTGTGGTGTCCATGTAATGCGATCTGGATGTCCTTTACGTGTCAATTCAGTTAACGGTGCACATATGGAATTAAAGTTTTTGATATACTTCTGGTAGAAACCACATAATGAGACAAAGGATCTCACGTCCTTCTTGGTTTGTGGTCTCGGGGCTTTCTGTAGTTTCTCTAAATTCTTTGGTCAGGGGTCATGTTTCCCTGATAAACTGTGTGTCCCAAAAATTCCAATTCTTTACATCCAACGCAACATTTGGTTGGTCGGGCTGTTAAATTTGCCTCCCTAAGTCGATTAAACAGCATGTTCAGAGAGTCAATGTGTTCCTCAAATGTTTCTGTTGCTATAAGGATATCATCCATAAAATTTGTATACAGGGATTATTCAGAGGATCCAATAATTTTCTCATCATTCTAGAGAAGACACTAGGCGCATTCTTCAATCCAAATGGCAATCTATTAAACTCATAGTGTCCTTCTGAGGGTACTAAAGGCTAGGTATGGTCTAACCTCAGGCTTTACTGGAATCTGATAGTATCCTTTACTCAAATCCACTTTTGAGAAATATTTAGCTTTATTTAGTCTGGCAAACAGCTGATTTGTATCCGGCAATGGATCCACCTGTCCTTCTGTAATAGCATTCAGTCTCCTGTAATCTATACAGAGTCTATGTTCTCCAGACGGCTTCCTTAAGAGTACAACACCGGAACTATACGAAGACTCACTGTGCGAAATAATTCCTTCCTTCAATAGATAGTCTATCTCTTCCTTCAAAGCTTTCTCCTTAGCAAACGGAATCGAATATGGTTTCATACAGACAGGTGTGGAGTCTATTAGTTTCATATCATATTCCAATAGGTTTGTATGCCCTGGTCGGTCTGTTAACACCTCTGCATGATTATTTAGAACCTGTTGCACTCTCTCTTTCTGAGTTTTCGTTAAATGTGTACTGATTTTCACCTGTGCTGCTGTCTCACAGGGGTGTAATGGATATTCAAATGATGAAAGTGGTTCCTTTTTCATCTCCATGGCGATGGACAAGGTCAACAAGTGTGTCCCCTCCTGATGTTCTCTTTCCAAATATTTCTTCAGGAGATTCACATGATAGATTTTTTCTTTCCCCTTCTTATCTATCTTATAATTTGTTCTAGACACCTTCTCTAGAACTGTATATGGACCCTGCCATCCAATTTGTAACTTATTCTGACTCCCGGGCAAAAGAAGCAGTACTTTCTCTCCCACAGTCAAATTTCTGTCTTTCGCCTTCCTGTTATAATAGGCAGCATGTTTCTTCCTGGCTTGTTTCAAATTTTCATTGGCAAGTTTCCAGCCAGTTTTTTAACCGAGTGGTCAGCTCATTCACATATTGGTATGAAGATGTAATGTTTTCCTCTGCCTTTTCATCAGTCCACGTTCTTAACATAGCTACATATGGACCTTTAATTGTGTGGACCTATTTGTCCATGCACCGTTATGGTCTCTTCCACTCGAAGCTTTATAGTGATGATTTTTCCTCCCAGAATTATCATTCACAAAACGACCGCTACCAATTTTTCTTTTGGGGCTTTCTCCCCACTTAAAATTCTTGATGAGAGATTTCCTCTCTACATCCTCTTCCTCCAGTTTGTTTAAGTCCGATTGAGGGATTGTCGGCTTATCCTGGGGTAAGACATCTCTTTGCACTCTCCGCATAGTGGCCATTGTAAAACAGTTAAGTGAAGCTTGTCCGTGAAAAGGGGCTTCCCATTCCATTTGGTCCACTTTATCAAATCTATTTTTCTTTTTATTATCAGGCCTAATTTTGCCCCGTGGCGTGTCCAGGTCCTGATCCATGTTCCCACTTGTGGGTGTTCCCTCATGTGCTATGCTACACCTTTCTACAAAATTCTCAATGTCCCATCTTGCTTTGGGCCAATAATAATGGTGAGCCACCTTTTGAATGATGGTACCTATCTTCTCATGGTCCCCATCTGGTTTCACATGTAGGCTCCTTATTAAGTCTGCCCTATATCTTTTAGGAAGTACCAGCTGTCCTTGACCTTTGGATCTAGCTCCAGTCTTCCTATACATCAACTTGTTTTTCATGTAAAAATCTCCCTTGCCTGGAGTTGTATGACAAGTTGACAATTTTCTGAAACAAGGCTTGAGTGTTTTATCCCCAGCCTGTGCCTTCCTCATCTCTTCTGGAGTGGTATCTAACATAATATCCTCCTCCTGTCTTGAGTTCGACCTGACCTGAAGGGTTGCCATATACACAGGTTTCCTTCTGCAACGGTCAGTGTCATGATTGTCCATCTGACAATTTTTACACCACCTTTTTCCTTGGTTGAAAGATTTTCTTTCATCATATTTCCTTTCATCGAATTGTGGGAATTTATTTTTATTTTCATACCGTGGCCTATCAAATTGGTGCTTACCTTTATTTTGATCCTTAGGATCAAATTTATTAAAGTTCTGTGGTGCCCTAAAGTTATCCACTTGTTTCTTTTTATTACCTGTTACCTCTGCTTGAGCTGCTTGATACCTTTCAGCAACATTTAGCAACTCATCCAGCCTCTCTGCACCTTGTTCCATGAGAAACTTTCTCAGGTCTGGAGCCATGGACTCTCTTAGTTGCTCTATAAGGACCATTTCCTTAAGATCTTGGGTTTTCCCCAGAGAAGTCCATTTCTCCAAGTATGTCTCTATTCGTGCAGAGAACTGGTGATAGGTTTCACCTGACAGTAGTTTAGCATTCCTAAAATTTTTTCCTATAAAATTCTGCATTCTTTTCATACCTTAACAAAAGAGCCTGCTTTAGCATGTCATAATTTTCCTGATCACCTCTGCTCATTTTTGCAAAAACTTCATAAGCGGCCCCACGAAGTCCCTGAGATAACTTTAAGCTCCACCTTTCTCTCTCTAACCCATACTTGGTAGCTAATAGTTCATACCTATTTAGGTAGCTCTCTATATCATCGTCTTTCTCAACAAAATGATCTAAATGAAAATTCATAGCTGAGGTTGAGGCTCCTTGAGTAACCGTAGCATCAGAGGCAAAGGGACTGGCACCATTTTCAGGAGCATGGCCTTGAAACTCAAACTCCCTTAGTCGTAACTCATGTTCCCTTTGTAATCTTTTATCTTCTGCTTCCCTTTCTGCAGCTAATTTCCTCTCTTCCCTTTCTGCAGCTAATCTTTTGTCTTCTCTTTCTGCCTCCAATTTCTTAGCCTCAGCCTCAATCTGCAACCTCTTAGTCTCAGCCTCAGCTTGCAACCTCTTAGTCTCAGCCTCTAACTTTCTTTCGGCCTCTTTTTCTAATCTTCTTTCTTCGCGTTCAATAAATTTATCACATTCCGTAGTGACATAGGCAACCATAACTTTCCCATCTAATCCTAACTCTTTTGCAGTCTGTACAGCAGCAGATCGAAACTTGGCCAGGTCCGCCATTGTCTATCAGGTAAATTTCTACAATGTCTAACCAACAATTTAATCTCTAAATATATCTAATGGACAACACAGGCACCGTGAGCTCAACCTTATTTAATTCCACCCAAGGATACCTTTTATTTCTTATATTCCCTGAAGTGAATTACCCCCAATATTTTTAATAGGGAAAGATTCAAAATCCCGGACGAGCCCCCAATATATGTGGTGAAGTGGGATGTTATAAATATTTATAGGGGACTTAGTGTACTGACTGAGATTAGCTGTGAAGGTATCTATATCTATTAAGAGTAGTGTATTATAGATAACCTTACTTGCTACCACATATCTATATATCTCAGTCAGAATTATTCTGGAATAGTGTGATGACTACGTTATGTGTCTAGGGTATGTGTATGATGAAGTGTAAGTCACAACAACAGACAGATAAACAATTTAATTTAATCCACTACTCTTGACAACACTGTGACACTCACATACATATAACACTCTATGAGAATATCTTAAGGAGTCACTGATAACTTTTCAAATAACAATATGTATTCATTGTTGTTATAAAGGTATATGTGTCCTGATTCAAATACAAATGAACCAGGGATCACAATCAATTTTAATTACAAGTATATGTACAGAGTTTATCAATATGAATATTGTAATGACATATATTATTAAAAATATCCTATGTGTGTCAGTTGTGTAGTAGTAATATGAGGTAATACTGGTTTTGTTTTGTTCAAGCTCTGTTGGTATTTGTCATCATGACTTCAATAGTTTGTCTTTTGGGACTAGTATTGGAGATGTTCTCAGTTCCTGATATTAAGACAATTAAATTCCCCTCTGAATGTTATTTTTACAAAGTCATTTCAAGATGAGGGGACATAATGTTGAGCTCAGCTGGCCAAATCAGCTTATCTTGCGTGATGGCGGCAGGAAGGGACTCCTCTGCTCGAATTCTCCCCTGGGCTCTGGAGACACCTCACTGATAGCTAAAAAGACCAAGGAGTATGCTGTCCGACTCTGGATTCAGCAAAGATCTGACCAGGTGCTGCTCAATACCATCAAGACCACGGTCCCTGAAATCAAGAAGGATGTACCTTCTACTTCATAACTAACTTATACTCTCTTTTTACACTGATCACAATACATCACAAACATTGAGTTCAGAGCGTTAGGCCAACTGTCAGCTTCATCTGAAATACTTTATACCAGTATTTACCTCCTTAATGGTTACCACGCCTCTGCCATTCCAGCATTATTTCTTTCTAGTCAATCATCCAGGTGTCAGTGTACTATTTGGCCATTCCATGCCGTTTTACTTTCCTCCGACACCCTCTGTTCAGGCTGGAGCATTATAGGCTTTATCTCCTGTTTGCCACTGAACTACACATATATATATACAGGCATAAATTAACAATTCACATTCAATTTTCATTAAAAGATACTGAATGGTTCAAGCTTACCACAATTCATAGAATAAACACAGATACGTTGATTAGCAATGAATTCTGGCACATTTACTGGCACAAATTCCCATCTGCTTATGTTCCAGGCTTTTATTTAGCAAAAATATGAGCTGGCTTCAACGCACTGATGCTTTATCAAGCTTATTTAAACAAGTGGTTTCGAACTAACGCTCCTAAGTGATTATATCAGCGAGTCTGGCCAATCGAGCCACGTTTCGACAAGTGTTTGAAAAAATGTTACCTTCCTACGTCTCCCTAACAACCAAGATAGTATTTATAGCCCGACCAATCGTGGTTAGTCTTTCATTTGTTGCGCTCCAATCAATTTGGAGTTTACATGGTAGGCTATTTCTGTAACGTAAGGTTTTTTTCAAACACGTTATAAAAAAAAATTTTATGAGCAGAAATGATTTTATGTTGTCAGGCATCCCCACTATTTTATTTTGGTTATAATTTATTAATTCCTGGACTATTTGCGTAACGTTTTACATATTCTTTGTCAGCAAGCCCTAAGGAACCCAAATATCCAAATTTAAAAGAGCTACGTGGCTGCGTTCAAAATATGCAATTCCTTCTACCTCCTGTTTCGAAGATGTGCTGTCTGGGTACTGTAATGTTTTCAAACGTAAACCCATCTATTGTTATCTTTCCTAATAAGCGTTTTTTGTGATTTTAAAACCTAACTCTGGGAAGGGTAGTGTATTTTATCACTGTTCGTCCGAAAAAGTTAGTGCATGTAGCCTAACACGCGTGATAGTAGTAATTGTGTATCGCGTTACGCTTGTTGGGGGTGGCATTTGCCGGCCAATAGTTACAATCATGCATTGTTCGATGGGGTCTATTCAAAACATGTCCTCATAAGAAATTTCTGCGTGTTATTAGAAAGGTCACTTTCCAAATATGCAATTGTTATATCCGTCAATTCGCGGTAATGATTGCACTACAACTCACTACATTTTCACAAATAATGTCTTCGTAACACTTCTGTCCGGAAGCTATTACAACTTTCCGTCTTTCAGTTGCATGTCTGTAATATGTCCGCAGACGGATAATTTATCTCACCGTCCTTGTGCAAACTCCGACCCTCGTTTGATCATCTGGGCTGTGACTCTTCACGACAGTATTTAGAAAATCACAATAGCCATATCAGCGCTAAATAAGCTTGCTCGGAGTACGTCGTGTTAATCCGTCGTGCCCAAATGCTTGGTACACGAGAATTTTACAAACATGACTGTCGGTCAATATTGCATCACGTATCTACTCTCTCAGCAGGGATGGTCAGGTAAGCAGACAAGACTAATTATTCCGGAGAAGAATTGCAAACAATGACTGTAAAATAACAATACTGCCGTAGAGGAAAAGAGAGCGAACCCAGTTATGTGACACACACATAAGTTAACTTATACCAAACGCATTAATTTTACTTCTATTTATTCCAACTCTTTCTTGCTTCGCCTGTCCTTCAGTTAACTCTCCTTCATCTTCTTTCACGTGTTCTGAAATTTTTATTTCTTTGTCTGTTTGGTCCTGTTTCTTTTTTCTCCTTCGTTTCTTTATTTCATCATCTTTTAGCATTTTTCTGTCTGTCTTCTTGATCTTCTCTACTCTTGTCAGTCTTATTCTTCTTCATCTCCTTTTTTGCCCTGTATTTTTCATCAGAACAATCTGTATTCTTCTCAGTTCCCTGATCGTTATCTATTTCTGTTAAGTTCTTATTATATTTTTAACATCACTCATAATTATTTCAGACCTTTGTGCGGTAGCATGCCAGTTACGAATGTCTCTTTAGCGTTAAAATGGGCGACCGATTTCAGACAGCAAGTAAAGTCTCTCGACACCAAGGGCCGGCAAGGTGTCTTCTATCACCACCATTACTGTCAGGTATGGGATTCTGCTATCACTGTTGAACACCGTTCTAGACAAGATAATGCCATATCCGCCTCGACAAATCCCATAGTTCTAGGTTTGTATCGTAGGCGGAGTAACCATTAATCTGCGCTTGGCAGACAAGGTTGATGGTTTGGTTGAAAATGAGCTAGATATTTTTGATTATCAGACGTCTTGACTTCTTTCTGTCTTGTTACTTTATCTACTGCTTATGCTATCAAGCGACGTAGGTAGTGTTAATTATTGGTTTCCGATCTAGTGCACGTATAAGGCCTGGTGTGCTGTTGTGTAGTTTGAAGTTAAAGATTTTTTTCAAACCTTTCTATCCATCTTTTCCGTTTGTCGTTTTCTGTTGGAATTCGCTATCATTTTGATGTTACATGCCCGTGCCCTTAAACATATTCCAGACTTGACATTTATAGGAAGTGAATTCACAGAAAGCTGACGATTTGACTGCGAAATGGAAACAAGCTATCAATAAGCCAGTGCAGTGTGTGTCTGTCACCACTACTCAAAGATTTGAATATCAGTATTGAAACAACACCACACATATATATATATATATATGCTTACCATACGTCCCGGTTTGACTGGGACTTTCCCGGTTTGAAGGTATGATCCCGGCGTCCCGGCCAGTTTGTCAATTTGTCCCGGTTATTTGGAAAAAAATTAAAAAGTGCCGTATATACACGGTCAAAAAGTGCAGCCTCGGAAAATGGCAATTAGGCAACACGAAAACCCGACTTTAACACCTTCCTAGTACGCAGCGTCGCAA
Source organism: Oreohelix idahoensis (assembly GCA_024509875.1). Classification (NCBI taxonomy): domain Eukaryota; kingdom Metazoa; phylum Mollusca; class Gastropoda; order Stylommatophora; family Oreohelicidae; genus Oreohelix; species Oreohelix idahoensis. The sequence continues at coordinate 213,611 of JAMPIV010005112.1, read as the reverse complement.
GTCAGTTGCGCAGCCGCCGCGCATACGCAATCTTAGTTGAGTTCTGTCTGATTGCGTAGGTAATTTACTCGAGTCGGTGTTTGTTTTCGGCCTGTTGTTTGCGATTATTTTGTACTGTACATTAAATAAATTTAACCCCCAAAATGCCAAAAAGAAACTGTGTATTTACGGATGAATTAAGAAAGGATTATCCGTTTTTGAAAAACGTTTGTGGTCATATTGACAAAGTGAAATGCGAACAGTGTTCTTCAGAATTGTCGGTGACTCGTGGTGGGCGTTCGGACATCAAAAATCACTTGAAATGTGCGAGACATAAGGCTAGTCTAGCAGCGGCAGGAACTTCCTCAAAATATTGTCATATTTTAAAAGTGCCGATCCATGTGACAACGAATTTTTAATAGCTGCTAAAGAAGCAACTTTTGCATTTCATGTTGCTATTCACAATCTCAGCTTCAAGTTTGGCGATTGTTCTTCTAAATTGATATCAAAGTTTTTTGAAACAAAGTTTACACTAGCCAGAACAAAATTTGAAGCTGGCATTGTTAATGTGATTGAGCCACTGTTGTTTCAGCAACTTTGTGAAGATTTAAACAAAACAAATTTTGTGACAATTTCAATTGATGCTTCCAACAGGAAAGAAATTAAAACTGTGCCATGTGTTGTGCGGTATTTTGTACCAGATTGTGGAGTACAAGTTAAACTTTTAGACTTTCTATCAGTTCCCGGTGAAACTGCAGAAATATTGACAAACTATTTAATGTCAGTTATCAAAAACCATAATATAACAAAAAAATTATTGGATTTTGTGGAGATAACTGCAATACCAATTTTGGAGGTGTAAAACGGAGAGGAGAAAACAATATTTACAGTCGAGTGAAGAAGGAACTAGGAAGAAATATTGTGGGCATTGGTTGCGGTGCTCACATCGTTCACAACTGTCTTCAAACTGCAGTTGATGTTCTACCTATTGAAATAGAAGCTTTAGTGGTCAAAATTTATAAATATTTCCACATTTATACGGTTCGAGTAACTCAACTGAAAGAGTTATGTGAATTTGTAGATGTCGAGTATAAAAAGGTTCTTCAACATGGCATCACCCGTTTTCTTTCGCTACTTCCAGCTATCGACAGAATACTTGAAATGTATGAGGGACTGAAATCATATTTTATTTCACAAGAACACTGTCCAGTGTTGATAAAACAGTTCTTTGATAATGATTGTGGTGAAATGTATTTGTGGTTTGTGCAAGGGCAACTCACATTGTTTAACAAATCTACCTTGATAATGGAAAGTACAAAAGCAAGTGCAACTGATATTGTCAGTGAACTTAGAAGATTGAAAAAAAATCTTGAGGAAAGGTGTGATGATAAATTTATACCTCACGAAGCAAAAAAGCTTTTTAGAATACTGGAAAATAATGGAAGTATTAATATTAATACAATCCTACAAGAGTTTACAAAATTTTATGACCGATGTCTTTCTTACATTGAGCTATGGGAAAACAGTTTTGGTGGAGCAGAATCTTTTATTTGGATAAACAACAATGAATTAACATGGTCTGAAATTGAAGCATCAGGTGAAAAAATTAATGAAACTCTTGCAAATAGTGCAATAGACTTGGATGAACTGTTTGATGAAGTGGTGATTGCAAAATGTTTTTGGTCTGCAAACTATGACATTTGGAAAAATACAAGTTGCGAAGAAAAATGGACACAACTATTCAGCCATTTCATAGAAAAGAACATTTCATTGCCCAATCTTGTCCAAATTATAGAATACATTTTCAGCCTGCCAGGCACATCTGCACCTGTTGAAAGGATATTCTCAATAATGAATAACATATGGTCTGAAGAAAGAGGTAGTGTCGTAAATTTATTTTGAGAGAAAGAGTCTTAGAAATGGTGGTCCGGTTTAGAGTGGAGAATGATGATGAAAGCTCAGTGATAGAAAATGTAGAGAGTAAATAGTTGCTTCACAGAGTGCTGGGGACAGTAAAGACAGACTTATTTACGACAAATCGTTCCTCTCAATCTTCTCTTCAGACTCTCCTGGTCAAACAATTATTTGCCAGTCTCCAGACACACACCTGCGCTCACACCGTTTTGGTGGGGTAAACAGAGTTAACAAAATATCCCACTTAAAGGAACAATGCAGGGTATACAGAAAATTTATTACCCGGTAGGCCAGTTAACAAAATGGTTTTAAAAAATTAAATCTCCTGTCATTCATGCACGCGCGTGAGGATCCACACTCATATACTCACACACACTTACCGATTGCAGCATCAGACAATCCATAGAATATATAAACAGCAATTACACTCTTGACATGTGAAAATGTCTAGTACTTCGATCTCCCGACCCAGATGTAGCGAGGTTTGCTGATAGCAAATATTCCCACTTATCGCCGGACTTGAAGCCTAAGAGTTCTTGTGTTTTATTGTATAAAAAAAGAGTCTATGGGATGGCACTGACACAGTTCGATACAGTGGTGAAAATGAAGTGGTCTCTTTAATTTCCCGCTAGTGGTAAAATTCCTTCAAGGCGTGATGACAGTATCTGACCGCTGAGTTTTAAATCCAGTGAGGAAAACCTCTGCCGAGTCACAGTTCAGGTAAATTGGTACTCTCTCACAACAGAGCAGTAAATAAAATATCGCTACTGGCAACTGTTCATCTTCCAGTTTATCTTACAGGTTGAAATTTAATTTGATGATTTATTTAAATGTTCTTGGGTAGGCTTTATTTCATGTAATTATGATAGCTAGGCCGCATCGGACCGTCACAAGATTAAATTTAAAAAAATGTTTCATCAATATGTCTGGAAGTTTTAAGATGTATGATTTCTTTATTGCTGGGATCGCAAAGGTTACGATCACTCTGTATGAAAGAAAAAGACATGTAATATACCGAAAAATCAAATAACATTCTAAAGCGCGATGAATTTCCCGTTAAGACTCTATATATATACCCTCGCGTATTTAATTATGTATTTAATAAAACACTGCGCGAGTTCTAATGGTTAAAACACACACACACACACACACATATATATATATATATATATATATATATATATATACATATATATATATATATATATATATACATATATATATATATATAACACAAAATCCAGTGAAATAGAATGAATGAACTGATCACTTTACACAACTATATTTTACCGTTTTGCACAGAATAGAATTCACTGCAAATATATATTAAAATATAGGGGAAAATCTAACACGATTTCAAATATAGCTAGTGCTTCTGTCAAGGTCTGGCCAACGAGTGATAACATGCATTTCTTCATGGTCTGTATATATTTAACATAGAATGTAAGATGAGTGGGACATGAGAAAATTGACACCTTTTTAGATCTCAAAAAACTTTAGGGATCTGACCGCCAGACTAAAGAGCGGTGCCGCCCCTGGTCGTCTGTATCTCCTCTCGTTGCGTTCGCGACGGCTTTCCCGTGTGCTCCCACTGCGATCGTTCTGTGATTAACACCGAGAAGCGAAATACCGGCAGGAAACTTGCGTCGCGTTTCAGGGACCACTACTGCCTCTTTGATAGCGTGCCGCTAGTCTTTCCTGAGATCTCTTCCGTGTCTTTGATCGTGGTCGCTACTATCGTTTGATGTTGGCAACGCCCCCCACTGGCCAAGTTAATGAAAATAACTGCATATGATTGCTCAAGAGATATTCGTGGGCGTGATTTAACCTCTCCTTAAATCAATGCGATGACCAGAATGAACGGTAGATAAACTGTCCACATATTAATCAGCAAACGTGTTGACCATCTGCGTGGAAAGGTTGCATAGTTAATGAGTCCAGGTGAAAAAAAATCCCGTTTGACGAAGAGTTACCACAATATTCGGGGGCACTGATGTTATCCGAAGGGGTCGTTACAAAGGGTCGTACCATATCATCCAACACTTCAGGGTCGATTCAGGGTCAGCGAAGTTCGTCTGTCACAGGTAGAATGGCTGAATCACCTGTAAAAGCTTTATTGCGCTACAAAGTTAATTGTGAACTAAATTGTAGTGAATTTTTCGACGCGATTAAAAATAACGAAGAATTTTTAAAGAAGTAATAATAAGTTATGTTCAGTTAAGAGTAATTAAAAATTATTACTACATAATTGTTGTTTTTTGTTAACCACTCCATTACTTAGCCTTTTTGAATCATAAGTATTTAGCTGAATATACTTCTCTCTTTCTAAAATCGCATAGAAGGCGCTAACTTTCTGTTTCGAGCAAACTCTCAAAATTGTCCCGGTTTGAGACCCAAAAAAAAAAAATATATATATATATATATATATATATATATATATATATATAATATATATATATATATATATATATATAGATATATCGTGATATATATATATATATATATATAGATATATATATATATATATATATATATATATATATATATATATATATATATTCTTTCCAGCTCTTTGTCATCAGTGTCAAACATGGTGCCTCACCAGAGCACAGGAACGTAGAATCACGTCGTGAAGGATAACATGCTTAAGGTAGAAGGATACCCAAAAATGTTAAAAATAAATAAAAATCCAATAATTTTCATTTTCATGCTTTAAATCATCGTCAACATGTTCTTGAACTAAAAATAATTCATAGAAGCTTAGAGATACTCTGCCTTGATAGGAATCAGTGTTTTTCTACACACACCCCTGTAAAGACGTTATTTCTTACTGCACCTGTAGTACACCACTGTAAAGTATCAGTCTGTCTGCTCTGTAAGGAAGAGTGGTGTGTTGTTGAGATCAGGCATGCTCCAGTCTACCCAGCTGTAAATGGGTAACTCACCCTAGTCCTGAGTTAGGGAAGGCAAAGGCTCCAGGGGGAAGCAGGCCCTGAACTTGGTCACTTCAGCCGACGCAGGATGGTGTATGTATGAAGTAGAAGTGTAGAGTGTGATTACCGCGAATGGTGTGCTGTTCGTGTGCTGACCAATATAACCACTCACACTTGTCTACAAGGCACCAATGCAGACTGCTGGAATCTTAGTTTACTCAATTTATTCAGACGTACACACTGAGACATACGAGTACATCGTGGTTCGTTGACATATCAATTTGTAGGTATACATAGCAGATCATGACACATTCAGAAATAATGGCAGTACATCAAAGTTCAATGTCATGATACATTATGGCCGCATTCCCCTATCTGACTAAACGCGTCAGTGAAGGAATCGATAAATAACTAAAGTTACCTGACGTCCATAGTTTGTAGTATAGATTATGAAACCACGAAGGGGGGTTTCTAGCAGGATTGAGATCTCTCTGTCACTGTCCGATAATAAGATAAATAATCTGTTCTCTTGGCAGTGATCAAAACATATGATGACCGAAATCCAACATGGCTACCTCCCTGAGTTGTCGTTCACTCATGCATAGGGAGGAGAATATAAGCCAGAGTTAATTTGTAATGGGTATATAAAGGATTTCATAAATGTTTCCATACAGCTCTACGGTGATCAGGTTAATTTCACGTAGCCATAACCGCTGCAGGAAAATCTGTCATCTTCGTCGATACCAAACACGACACTAGCATAACGAAGCACCAAAAGTCAAGCTAGGCCTAACCGACGAGAGATCATCAAAATAGGAGCTGGGTTTACCTGGAGTCCGAATCATCTATATACTGACATAAGGAGAGTCTCGAACACAAACTATCGTAGAGACACCATCTCCTTCAGAAGAAATACCACTTCGTAAGACATTTTTTTCCTGACGAAAGGACCAGCTCTAGAAAAAACGTACCCCGCCATTTGTAAGCAGTACATCGGAACTCCTCACGACTTGTCAAGACAACTCATACTTCCGCTAGACCGGAATACAAGAATCTAGTCCCTCCTACCCATCCAAAATATACAATATAGGACTGATTCTACTTGTACTAATAATATGTAATACATATGAATTCAGGCCATAACACAATAAGCAAATTAATATATTTTCTGGCCCTAAAAAATAAGTACAAACGCAAGCGCACTATCCTTGCGCCGGATCAATATCCAGAACGATTACTCCTATAATCAAAAGTGTGAATCAAACATGGATTATCTCGCTTTTACCATAGACAGCATTTTCATACACAAATGAATGCATGTCTATATTTTCCCATATCAAATAGCCATATCAATTTTTGTAAAATGTGCGTCAAAATATGCACGCAACAGATTACCACACCCCTCGGGAAAAAAAAAATGGTACTTTTTTTTTTTTTTTGAAATACATCTAGGAGCAACATACAATAGGCTCACAACGCACCAATAACAATGCGCAGATGATAAGCATAAGTTTTATGACCTTAGAGAAAGTACTTCTCTAAGTATAAATATTTCCAGAGAGGTGTCACCAACGCATACTACAATATTAGCAATGACACAATTTCCACATTAGTTTATACGTAAATTTCATCTAAGATATCTTAACATCATGATCATCAAAGACGAAAACCATTGAAAAATCAGCGGTGAATACATATCAATGAACCGCTAAGTAGTGTTACAATCAATATATGATATATTACATATGTGTACACATTTCAACATAGAAACAACTGTATCAAAGTTGTATAACAGTTATGAATCATGTGGGCATCTAGACAAAATATCTGCCATCACATTTTCTGACCCACGGATAGCTCGCACCGAAAAATGAAATGGCTGTAGAGCAATCGCGTATCGCGTTGATCTCGCGCTCTTCAGATTTTTACTCTGAATAGCCGTAAGAGCCTTCTGGTCAGTTTCCACAATGAAATGCGCGCCCAGAAGAAATCTTTGCAGTTTAAGGATTGACCAAACCATAGCCAATAATTCACGGTCTAGGACCGAGTAATTCTTCTCTGCGGCATTTAATTTCCGAAAAATATACATCACCGGATGCAGAGTTCCAGAGTACTCTTGCATTAGTGCAGCTCCAATCCCGGTGGATGAAGCGTCACTACGAAGAATAAATGTCTTATCCTTAGAAGGCAATACTAGGATAGGTGAAGTAGAAAACATAGTTTTAACCTTATCCAAAGAGGATTGACATTCTTGAGTCCAATGGACTACATTAGGAGACCCTTTCTTTAGCAAGGAAGAAAGAGGTGACATAATGGAGGACAGATTCGGGATGAATCGTCCATAAAATTGTATTAGACCTAAGAGACTTCGTACTTGCTTTTTAGTCTTAGGAATAGAAATGTTAAGTATCTTACTTGTATTATGGTCTTCTGTTTTTAGGAACCCATGACCAACACGGTGTCCTAAGAAAGATATTTCGCTAAAACCAATACATGCTTTCGATGGTTTCGCTGTCAGGTTATGCTCGCGTAAGATAGACAATAGTTCATTTATACCATTATAGTGATCGTTCCAAGTATCACTGAAAAGACAGATGTCATCAAGATACGCAATGACATCTGAGCGATGAGATAGGATTCGACGCATCATGCGTACAAATGTAGCAGGGGCGTTCATAAGACCGAAAGGCATGAAATTCCATTGGAATAGACCCCTAGGCGTCGAAAAAGCAGTAAACGGTTTGGCGTGTTCGGATAGTGGAACTTGCCAATATCCCTTAGACAAATCGAGTTTAGTAAAGAAGTGAGAATTCGATAGTCTCGTAAGTAGCTCTTCTAGTAAAGGCATAGGCTCAGCATCGAATTTAGTCACTTGATTCAATTTGCGATAATCCACGCAAAGACGTATGTTATTGTCTTTTTTCCGTACTATAACCATCGGCGAAGAATATGCTGATGTGGATGGTTCTATAATTTTTAACTCTATCATCTCATCTAACTCTTTCTCTACCTGTGCTTGAAAATGTATCGGAATAGGATACGGTCTGACTCTTATAGGACTATGGTCAGTAAGAATAATGTCATGTTGAATGACATCAGTTTGACCAGGAATGTCAGTAAGGACATCCTGAAATTGTTCTAACATAGTAGAAACTTGTTTCTGCTCTCCTGGAGATAATTCTGGAGAAATTGCAACATCTTTCCATGATTCATTAGAGTGAAGAGGAATCATTGGAAAAGGTAAATTTACATAAGAGAAACTCGTTTCCTCATCCTGTATTACTGACAGAGATGAGTACTGTCCATGTTGGACTGGAAAATCGTCCGTTGCCTGGAAAACAGGTTGTAAATAATCAGGACGTTCATGGAATTCCGTGAGCATGTTGATGTGGAAGGTTTTACGCTTCCCGTCAATATCGACGATATAGTCAACATCGGAAACCTTTGATATTATATCGTACGGACCTTTCCAAGAAATGAGAAGTCTATTTTCCCTACAAGGTAGCAAGACAAATGCTTTGTCACCTGGACAAAGTTGACGCAAACATCTCTTTTTATTGGCAAATTCCCTTGCCTTCTGTTTCGCAAATTCAGAAGAAGCAGTTGCCAATTTGCATGCTTCAATAATCTTGTGTCTAAGTGCGATGACATATTCATAAGAGGATTTTGTGTCATCGACAATATTATCAGCAGTTATAAGATCATGAAGTAAGGACATAGGATCTCGCGGTTTCGCGCCAAAGACAAGTTCAAAGGGAGAAAATCCTGTATGTTCGTTGGCGACCTCTCTATATGCAAAGAGAGCCGCGGGTAAAACCCTATCCCAATCCTGAGGATGATCTTCTGTTATCTTACCTAGTAGGTTTTTCAGAGTTCTATTCAAACGCTCCACCATCCCATTGGACATAGGATGATAAATACTACTCAGCGATCTCTCTATCTTCAGAGTCGACATTACTTGAGACATGGTATCCGATATGAGTTGGGTACCATGGTCGGATAATATTTCTGCTGGAAACCCCAAACGAGAAAATATTAACCAAAGAGCATCTGCGATATCAGCAGTAGTTATGCTCTTTAGAGGAACAGCCTCCGGCCAACGTGTGCACATATCAACACACGTCAAAATAAATTGGTGTCCTCTAGCAGACTTTATCTTAAATGGACCAATGATGTCTATCGCCATTTTTTGAAATGGCCGAATGGGAATGTCTGCAGCCTGAATAGGTGCATCATGGCGTGGACCTCTGGATTTAATCTCTTGACATACTTTACAAGATCGACAATAGATTCGTATGTCCTTATTCACAGCAGGCCAAAAGACAGCTTAACGAACTCTAGCTTTAGTGCGGGAAAAAACCATATGTCCAGCACACTGCGAATCATGAGCGTGCTGTAAGATTTTAACTCTCATATTTTTAGGCACAAGGATTTGAGAATGAATGGACTTAGCGGAGTCTTGTACCATACGTACAAGTACGCCATTCTTCATCGTAATCCAAGATTTACGATTTGTATCCTTATTCGGATCACCTTTTGTTGCCAGAGTAAAGAATTTCTTTAGAGTAGGAGCATCTTCCTGCTGTTTGATAAAGGAATCGTGGGAGATCTCCAAGGGATCATCTTGGATCTGCGCATCATCATCTTCAGAATGTGAAGATTGTGGCATATTGAGAGCTTGAGCCCTAGTGATTACTGCATTAGCAGATTGCATATTAACATTTTCCCAATTAGAAATTTGCTGTGGAGTGCATTCTTTCACTCCATGAATGCGACCGATGATAAGATCAGCGATCGGATTCGGCAAGAGACATGCTTGCACCTCTCCTGTAAAGAAAGGCGTAGCAATATTGATAATGGCAGTGGAGTACTTCTCCAATGTGCCACCAAATGTTACACATTTGACTATATTGCCTGTAGCTCGAGAAGGATTTACGAGTGATTGCCTCACTCCAATGGTAGTGCACCCCGAGTCGAAAAGAATTGATACCGGAGTACCATCTATTAGGCCCCTATTAAAGACAAGAGCACCCCTTCCATTATGCGCGATTGACGCATGGAGAGCGGGAAGTGGGTGACCGCAGCTTAAAGTAGACACTGTGGTTGGATCGAATAATGTTTTGCATTGCGAACACTCAGATGCTCTAGCAAAATCAAAAGCGGAATTCGCTACACTATTGGAGTCTTTTTTATCATTATTCTGATTATCGGTGTCGTGGAACTCCTGTTGTGCAGAGTTTGCCTGGTAATACGATTTACCATGTCTTTTGTGTTGTGATCTACCTCGGTTATAATTGTCTCTATAATTATTATTGCCTCTGTTATAACCCCTATTTGGGTTTGAATCATAATATTCATGATCATAATCATCATGCTCATTATATTGAGTATCCCTGTAATATTGTTTCTTTTGTCTCCATGAAGCACTTGGGTAGTTCCTATAGCTACTCCCTTTCCGAGAATTTCTAACATTATGGGCACCCCTCGCGTGTCGAGGACTATCAGCCCGATTCCAGTTCTTCGAAGAAGAACTCTGATTTGAGCGGTTATATTGGTTTTGATACTTATCCCAATTAACCTTTTTATCAAATTTATTTTTAGCTCCTTGGAATTTGTGTGAGTAATTCTGATTATATTCTGTTGCCGAAGCAACTGGCATACTCTCTTTAATGTTAGAGTTACTAAGAATCATGTCAGGGTGTGCCGTGGCATACTGGTCACAATATTCTTCCATTTGCTTTATTGTACTAGGTTTACGCTCATGTAAGAACTCTAGGAATGATTTATTTACAGAAGACATGACCTTGTCTCTTAGCAATAAATCTGTAAGACCATCAAATGTTTTCTCTGTTTTGGATAATTCAATCCATCGTGAAAGTGTAATTCGTGCTTTTGAGATGAAATCTGAGAATTCTACACCTACCTCAGGTCTCATTGTTTTAAACAAAAGACGGTAACCTTCCTCAGACAGCTGATATCTCTTTATCAAAGCTGCCCTAACAGCATCATAATTGTCTTTGTCGGCCTCTTCAACGAAATATAACTTACTCAGAGACTCCCCTTTTAGATTTTCAGACAACTGATTCACATACTGTGATTTGTCAACATTATGAGATCGACAAGCCCGTTCAAATCTAGAAAGCCAAAATGTTATGTCATCACTGGTAGGGTTAAACGCTGGTACTTTGACCTTGTACACAAAGGGTTTACCATTACCACCAGATGCCTGATTAACATTACTCATACATGTCAATTTTAATTTCTCTAATTCAAACTCATGTTCTCTTATTGCTTTTCTCTCTTCAGCTTCTCTATCTAATCTTTTCTGTTCTGCAGCCGCTTCTAATTTTTTCTGTTCTGCAGCAGCAGCAACTTCTAGTTTTTTCTGTTCTGCAGCAGCAGCAACTTCTAGTTTTTTCTGTTCTGCAGCAGCTTCTAATTTTTTCTGTTCTGCAGCAACTTCTAATTTTCTCTGCTCTGCAGCAGCAGCAACTTCTAATTTTTTCTGCTCTGCATCAGCTTCTAATTTCTTCTGTTCTGCCTCAAATCTCCTTTCCTCCACTTGCATCTGCAATTTCTTAAGTTCAGCAGCAGTATCAGCTTCTTTTTCTAATCTTTTTTCTTCAGCTAAGGCTTTCCTTTCTTCTGCAGCAGCTTTTTTTTTCTTCTATTTGAAGTTTTCTCTCCTCAGCCGCAGCTTTTTTTTCCTCAGCAGCAGCTTTTCTTTCTTCAACAGCAGCAGCAATTTTTTTCTCTTCTGCAGCTAATGCTTTGTCATATTGAGCAACAGCCCATTGTTCTAAGTCTTTTCCAGTCTTATCAAGAGATTTTCCTTGTATAATGAAATAATCTAATGTAGACATATTGTCTTCTTAAATCAGAAACCTGAAAAAGTAAATAAATTACCCTCTTTCAAGTTAATGGGAGACAAGTCTATACCTTAGACCTAGTCTTAGTCCAAACTTGTATGGTTTATAATAACCAATGATAACTTGAGTACCTGTGGACAACAATAATTGTATCTCAAATACTGTGGGGACAAGCCTTACAAAGGTCTTGTATACCTCACTGTAATCAAAGATCACTTGAGTACCTGTGGAAAAAATATTTCCCTCTACCAATCACTTTGGGAGACAAGCCTTACAAAGGTCTTGTATATTTTGTTTTATAACAATAACAATCAGAAAGTACTGATCTGTACTATACTATCAGTGTATACCACTATATGTCATATGTCAACTAAAGACATTACAAATGACAAACAAGAAAAGACAATCTGAAAACATTTGCAGAGATCAAATTAAATTAAATAGAAGAAATGAAAAAAATGATCACAGAAACCGCGATGGTAACTGCAATAATAAAATGACAAGACAAATAACGCCACAGTGTATAAACATAAGGGTGTAAAAAACTGAAATGAAAGAAAAGATGAGACCTACAATTATACAAACAAATCAAACAAAACTAAGGGACACAAAATTATTAACAAAAACAACGAAGAAAAGAACACCTCATCACAACTAACAGAAATAGCAGCAAATTGTTGCTAACAAATTTCCAATTAAGAAAATGTGTACCTATCGAATACTAGTACCAGACCAATGTAACTCGGCATACCTTGTACTAGTCACACAGAACATAAACTAATTTAATACATAACAAATAACATGTAAGCATAAATAGCATATAGCATACAATATCATTTATGTCATGAATGGAATGTGTTGCAGGTATAGTGTTGTAAAGCAGGCACAGTTTATTTAAATAATAATAACTTGCCACTTTATTCAGTAATAGATTTAATTCTAAACTATTACACTGTCAATTTTTTCTCTTTTGAGCATATGAAGATCCCACGATGAACTATGCACTTTATGTTCCACAACACTGTGATTCTTCTGTACGTTGAGAAATGTCAACAATATTGCTCCAGATATTTTCTACACTTGATACCACTGTCCTGTGTAATACTGTCTGTACAGCGAAAAAACTGTCAACAAGCGCTGACCTAGATACAGCATCCTATCGGTAATACAGGTCAAGCTGACATCGACTGTATAGCTGTCCTACTGGTGTTGATGTGTTCAAACAAATGTTCTTTCAGCTGTAAACTGTGATTCTCAACACAAAACTGCGTAAGCTGGACCCAGGAATCTGGCTCGCCACTGTAAAGACGTTATTTCTTACTGCACCTGTAGTACACCACTGTAAAGTATCAGTCTGTCTGCTCTGTAAGGAAGAGTGGTGTGTTGTTGAGATCAGGCATGCTCCAGTCTACCCAGCTGTAAATGGGTAACTCACCCTAGTCCTGAGTTAGGGAAGGCAAAGGCTCCAGGGGGAAGCAGGCCCTGAACTTGGTCACTTCAGCCGACGCAGGATGGTGTATGTATGAAGTAGAAGTGTAGAGTGTGATTACCGCGAATGGTGTGCTGTTCGTGTGCTGACCAATATAACCACTCACACTTGTCTACAAGGCACCAATGCAGACTGCTGGAATCTTAGTTTACTCAATTTATTCAGACGTACACACTGGGACATACGAGTACATCATGGTTCGTTGACATATCAATTTGTAGGTATACATAGCAGATCTGAAGTCATGACACATTCAGAAATAATGGCAGTACATCAAAGTTCAATGTCATGATACATTATGGCCGCATTCCCCTATCTGACTAAACGCGTCAGTGAAGGAATCGATAAATAACTAAAGTTACTTGACGTCCATAGTTTGTAGTATAGATTATGAAACCACGAAGGGGGGTTTCTAGCAGGATTGAGATCTCTCTGTCACTGTCCGATAATAAGATAAATAATCTGTTCTCTTGGCAGTGATCAAAACATATGATGACCGAAATCCAACATGGCTACCTCCCTGAGTTGTCGTTCACTCATGCATAGGGAGGAGAATATAAGCCAGAGTTAATTTGTAATGGGTATATAAAGGATTTCATAAATGTTTCCATACAGCTCTACTGTGATCAGGTTAATTTCACGTAGCCATAACCGCTGCAGGAAAATCTGTCATCTTCGTCGATACCAAACACGACACTAGCATAACGAAGCACCAAAAGTCAAGCTAGGCCTAACCGACGAGAGATCATCAAAATAGGAGCTGGGTTTACCTGGAGTCCGAATCATCTATATACTGACATAAGGAGAGTCTCGAACACAAACTATCGTAGAGACACCATCTCCTTCAGAAGAAATACCACTTCGTAAGACATTTTTTTCCTGACGAAAGGACCAGCTCTAGAAAAACGTACCCCGCCATTTGTAAGCAGTACATCGGAACTCCTCACGACTTGTCAAGACAACTCATACTTCCGCTAGACCGGAATACAAGAATCTAGTCCCTCCTACCCATCCAAAATATACAATATAGGACTGATTCTACTTGTACTAATAATATGTAATACATATGAATTCAGGCCATAAACACAATAAGCAAATTAATATATTTTCTGGCCCTAAAAAATAAGTACAAACGCAAGCGCACTATCCTTGCGCCGGATCAATATCCAGAACGATTACTCCTATAATCAAAAGTGTGAATCAAACATGGATTATCTCGCTTTTACCATAGACAGCATTTTCATACACAAATGAATGCATGTCTATATTTTCCCATATCAAATAGCCATATCAATTTTTGTAAAATGTGCGTCAAAATATGCACGCAACAACCCCCTTGAGTGATTTGCATAGCAACCAATGTTTATAGTTGGTTACCATGTGAATAATGACCCAACATGAAGGTGCGTAATTGTAAAACTGTGAAATTATAATTATACTGAGGCAACAGGAAAAAGATATTTATAATTTTTCCACGGGGAATCACTCAATGATTTCTTATGAATTTTTCAAAAGTGTGTGTCTAGAAAGCTTTGATCGTAAATTTCAACATTTGTTACATGCATTGTGCATTTTCACCAACATCAACTCTATTTATTGCTAGTTTTATACTGATTCTGTATAATAGTAGTTAGCAGAGCTTCTTTTGTTCACAATGGGAAATAAGACAAAGACTGGGAGGCGTGTACACCAACAAACCGTTGCCTGAAAATGAGACACCTATTGTCGATAGTGACGCTATAAAGCCTCTGTGCTCCTCAGCTCTTTGTCATCAGTGTCAAACATGGTGCCTGACCAGAGCACAGGAACGTAGAATCACGTCGTGAAGGATAACATGCTTAAGAAAAGCCATTAATATTATCAGGAGAGACTAGATGAGACATGATGACATGAGATAAATTGTAGGAACCACATCCTGCATCTAATATATAGAAAGACAAAACATTATGTGATTTGGTCATCTCATGTGAATTAGAGCCCAATAATTTACCACTACACGCCTGCAACAATAGAAGATCTGCTTTCATGGCACAGAGAAGACAAGAAAGAGAGATGGATAGATACTGAAATCCCTTCATCAACACGGTCTTACATCAGTGACACACTCAAAACAAGAGACATTACCACAGTCATTTAATTAATAATAATAGTAATAAATTCTTTAAGCACCAAACACGGCGCATAAGGCAGAAACCAGTGCTCTCCAGGTTGATCGTTGTGACGCCACTCCTCTTAACTCTTGCACATTATTTAGGCCCAACGTTCTTCCTTCTCTTATTATTGTTCTTCTAAGTGTTTCTTTTGGTCTTCCTTTTTTCCTCTTACCCTCAGGAACCCAAGTGAGCGCCTGTAGTGGTATTCTGTTGTTTTGCATTCGTAGGACATGACCGATTTATGACCATCGTCTTTTTCTTATATAGTCGGAGACATATTTCTGCTTAGAGTTTTCTCTTATTTTTCGATTAGTCTTGAATTCTTTCCAACTGATGTTCATGAGCTTTCTAAGACATTTGTTCTCGAATGTATTCAGCTTGTTCTCCAATGATTTTGTTATTTTCCAACTTTCACAGCCGTCATTTAATTAGTAAAAGCTTAATGTGGATAACTGATAATTTAGTAACTGGCAAATATTCTCAACACGTCCTTCATACTTGAAGCGTTGTCGTCCACTTGCCTGCTAACTTTAACCTCAGCGTCTTCAGTTGTTTTAATCGACGCGACAAAATCAGCCAAATTCAAGATTTTTAGGTATTGAGACATTTATCATTATAAAGAACTTTCATCACAGAACTTTGCGACTGTGGAAAAAAATATGTACATTAAAAATTCGAGCAATTTTGGCAACACGTATTGTGAATTTCATGACGGTATGTCCGCGATGATAAATTTTTAAAACCGAGCTAACCATCAACGTCGTATTTTAATCTCTCCTTAGGTCAGTGCTTTATAATGCGTTTAAAGTGTGTTTAGGATCATCATATATAGTGTCGGTATCTTTAAAACAAAGTTAAAGTTTGTTTTTAACTGCGGTTTTTCCCAAAATCATGTATGCGGACAATATACCGATTTTGTGCGATCGCATGATTTATGTTCACAAATTTTGATTTTTTTTTTCGTTATATCTATTAGGTCTCTTATCGTGTTTGTGTATTGTTCATTTGTTACGTATAATGACATATATCTTTGTTCTTGTAATAGTAATAGAAATATAACAGCTAATTTAGTTATTTGCTTCACGATAAAACACAAGTAGTTGGAGTTGTTATGTGCAACTTTAATTATTAATTACGCAGTTTCCATTAGCATAAATAGTTGTTTTTAATACACGACCGCCACTAACAATGGAATTAAGTGAAAACAGAAGGTTCTTTTACGGGAAGTACGCTTATTTATGACGAAGAGACATTCCCATAGTTATTTACTTACTTACTTAGTCGTTCCCCTTCTACCGTGAGGTGTAGAGGTTTGGAAGAGAGAGCGCCAGACTATCCTATCGGCTGTCTTCCTCCTGGCCTGGTTCCATTCTAGTCCTCGATCCTTCAAAGATTGTCTAATGTTGTCCTCCCAGCGGACTCTGGGTCGTCCTCGGGGTCTGGATCCTTGGCTCTTTGTTTCCCATGCTTGTCGTGGTATCCGATCTTCTCCCATTCTGCAGACATGGCCAAACCATCTTAATTGGGACTGTTCTACTTGGGTCTGCAGGGGGTAGGATTTAAGGCCTTGACGTATCGTCTGGTTGCGTACCATGTCTCTTCTTGTTACTTCAACCACCTTCCTCAGATACCTCATTTCTGAGGTTTGGATCTGGCTTTTATGGGTTGTAGTCATTGCCCATGACTCGCATCCGTATGTCAAGACTGGGACATAGGTGGAGCGGTATACAGCCATCCCATAGTTATTAATAAGAAGAATACTGCGTCAGAGTAAAACTATTTGGTGTCCTACAGTCCTTCAATACATTTATCACTAATATTAAATAGTCGATGACGGGTACAAACGATACTTACCTGAACTAATGTTCATACACTAAACGTGATTATAATTACGTTGGGCATACACTTGTTTTGTTCATTCTTCTTGTAATGAGGCTCTTTAATATTATAGGGGCTCGTCCTGGATGTGTCCGAAGCTGGCTTTAGTATTATCAGGCCTTTCGTCCAGAATGCACATCAGTTCGCTTTAGTGTTAACATACCTTTTTTCTGGGATGTCTGAAGCTCATTTGAGAACTATCAGAATTTAAACTGGCGTATGTTCCAAATTTGCTTTAGTCTGGTATTGGATTTGATGTTGGCAAATAGTGATTGTTAGGAGAGGTTTCTTAAACTTGGCGCCCAATATTAGGGGATATATCCAATGTTAGAAGTGCCCAATAATGTTAGGAAGTGTGTCTTCAAATGTTAGAAATGCCTGGGCCACCTAGATGTCAGTAGTCAAAGGTGTTCTCAGCTGGTACAAGTGACCTAGTGTATACTTTTACTGCTAATTCAAAGTTCTAATCTTACAATTAAATAGTCCAACGGATAAACGCACGCAAAGCCTTGAACTGACGACTTCACAACTTTCAATAAGCCACATTTTGTTTGAACAGTTAAGTCGTATTCACTCCATTTCATGATATACTGAAATCCAGTTATTAGCGTGTGACATTCGCTCATTTAGTCTATCAAATCTTTTCTGTCTGAGTAATCATAGTTTATATTAATTCAAGGCAATATATGCCACAAACTGGTGATATGATGCACGCGTCTGTTGTCTGCTAATCTGTCAAAAACGATGCTTCCTGAGCATGTATGAATACACTGATAAAAGGTTGCTCACCTGTTTAAAAACACGCTTACTGTAAGTGCAAAGAGCACACATCCATAAGTGGCAAGTAGGACATACTTTAGGTTGAACATGTTCCAAGCACCTTGTCGTGAATTCTGATTCACAACACGTCATTCATACCACAACGGCACGCCATACTTTATAACAGTGTATGCTAGACGGACCAATGAAACAGCGTCGTTATTCGTTTGTTTACAATAGTATTAGGCATTAACAATGGCCAGTCTCAAATCTGTGTAACCCAGTTGGGGATGGAATGAAATCATAGGACTATGAGCGAAGTATCGCAT
Organism: Oreohelix idahoensis; assembly: GCA_024509875.1. Lineage (NCBI taxonomy): Eukaryota > Metazoa > Mollusca > Gastropoda > Stylommatophora > Oreohelicidae > Oreohelix > Oreohelix idahoensis. Next base: position 195,308 of record JAMPIV010005112.1, on the reverse strand, counting down.
GGAAGAGATCAGTAATTTAATAATAGGAATTTTCCTTGATATAGGTGTAAAGACTTCCACGAAAAGCATTATAAGAATGGAGAAATCTCGAGTGGAATGCATCGAGACATCAGGCAAGTCGAAAATTTTGCTGTTTAGGCTATGCCTAGGAAAAGGTGGATTTATGTAAAGAAAAGACAAGTATCTAGAAAGATAAAAAATACTCTAGGGCGTATTTTATGCTTAAGATGAAGGACATGGGCCCAGGACTAAGGAAGATATTTACATTCCTAGTTTTCCATACACGCACATCTAGACAAAAGTATGCAAGTATTTGAGTATGCAACACACTTCAGCATTACTGCTTTCCGTGTCGTCCGGCCATGACCTATATAAAGCCTTGCCCTCGTTAGGAAGGAGGCCATAAAATTTTCAAAAACTACAGTAAGAGCGACAGTCTGTCAGCGAGATTTTCTTTGCCTTCTGCATCTGAGAGCAGACTGTATGACCATTAACAGCTCGACTGTATGTACTTGAGGGTTACATCCTGTAATAAAAGTACACCTTTAAAGAGCCAGCCACAACTTAAGGAACTAGTGGTGTGAGCGCCCTTTGAAATCTAGAGGGACAGCCACCCAGTACCTACTGCCTGGATGAAACACAGTTGACCGTTTCTTTCCAGAACAGAAGTGTGACAGGCTACAAAAATAAGAAGTGCAGATAAGTAGCCATACAAGGCTACTGTCCAGTGTAGAACCAGATAGACCACAATAACTAAGTCATCTAAGACAGTAGATAATGATGACAATTCAGTGCATCTAGATAGGCACATTCAGATTCAGTAATTGACTGTAATTCAGTAACTGAAGAACTATTATTGATCCTAAAATACAGACAGTCTACAACCAGATTGAGTTCAGCCAGGAAAGAAGAACTATAAATATAAATTTTAAAGACTAGATATTTGTGAACATTTTACAAGTGATTTTAATAATTTTATGTTGTAATCAAATTTTGAGTTCAGTGAAAGATTTTCACAAAGAAAAGAAAACGTGTACAAAATAAATTGTAAATTTTACCAACAGACTTACTTGGATTATTTAAGTTAAGTTACAGTTCTTGTTGGTTAATAGTGTAGTTTAATACCCATAGCAGAGCTTAACATTATAAACAGAGGAGGATCTTGAGAAAAGCATTTAGGAACCTAGGATAATACACTATCATCATACCTAGGAACTTTTACAGCTTGATCTTACCTTTGATGTCTATACACCCTTACTCTTTTCAGAGAAGGGGGTATTGCTTATAAGACCAGTCTCTTATCTGGCACTATCCTGGTATCACCTGATACAACTTTGTGTCCAGGATATCTTATATTTTAAACAATATTAACCCCTCTCTTGACACTGGTGACTCAGTCCGGGATTCCTTTACTACACTGGAGTCTTTTCTTTGAGATATTCAGGCTTTTAAGTATCACTTATATCTTATGAGTTAGCAGTAGGGGAATAATTTTAATATTAAAAATTAATTTTAGTAAAAAGTAGAAATAAATAAAGCATTTTGAAGTACTATTGAGTACAAACCAAAATTGTGGTGACTGGGTACACTGACAGTAGTCTTTAATTAATTAGTGTTTGTATTAATTTTTGGTTTGGCCTATAAGAGAGTTTGAGTGTCTGCAAGATATTATTGTATGAGTATGGCAGACTTGGGAAAATTTCGATCTGCTACAGTGCAGACGGCAAAGGAGTTTGGGTTAAGTGGGGAGGCTCTTATTCAGTATGTCACTACAGAGTGCGACAAGTTTATTGAAAGAGAAGATAAGAAGTTGGAAACAGAAAGGAAACTTCAGGTGGAAGCTGATAAGGAGGCCAAGATACTAGATGCTGAGGAAAAGAGATTGCAAATAGAAGCTGAATCTAAGAAACTGGAAGCTGAGGAGAGAAGACAGGTTGCTGACAGGGAGGCTGAAGCTAAGAGGTTGCAAGTAGAGGCTGAAGCTAAGAGATTGCAAATGGAGGTTGAGAGAGAGGAAAAGAGGTTGCAAAAGGAACATGAGTTGAGATTGAAAGAGCTTGAACTTCAAGGAAATGTTACTGGTAATGGAAATAGTCCAACTACCTCTGACAGTAATGCCAGTCAAAGTACCTCAAATGAAGCCATGAATTTTTACTTGGATTCATTTGTGGAGAAAGACAACGCAATTGAGGCTTATTTGGATAGGTATGAGAGACTAGCCACTAGCTATGGCTTAGAGAAGAAAAAATGGAGCCTTAAGCTATTGCAGGGGCTGAGAGGAATTTCTTACGAAGTGTATGAAAAACTCGGGAAAGAAGACCAGAACGATTATGAAATCTTGAAGCAGGCATTACTGGTTCGTTATGAAAAGAACTCAGAATCTTATAGGAAGAAATTCTGAACTGCTAAGCTTCTTCCTGGAAAAACCTACCACCAATTCTATCTGCCAGATTAGAAACCTATTTGGAGAAGTGGACTACTCTGGGAAAATGTCAAGACCTAAAAGAAATGGTCTTCATGGAACAAGTAAGAGAGTCTGTGCCTCCAGACATGAGAACATTTCTTATGGAACAAGGAGGAGAGAGATTGGGGAAGATTTTAACAGTTGCTGAGAGATATCAGGCAGCTCAGACAGAAATAGCAGGAATTAAGTAGAAGCAAGGAGAAAGTTGTAGGCCACCACAAAAAAACCAGAATAATGTCAGGACTCGCTACGTGAAGGAGTGATAAGAGCAGCAGTGAGTGATTATCCTATATACCCGCTGGTAATAGGAAGCAGATATGTCTTCTTGGGTGACCCAATAAAACCTGTGATCATGCCAACACTCCAGACCAGCTCTAGCCCTAAGAAGGAGGAGGGAAGTCCAATAAACATTCGTCCGAGAAAGATGAAAAAGGCCCAAGCTGAAGATAGCTCATTAAAACCTTGTTTTGGCAAACTGCCAAAAAGCCATAACCCCCCCAAAGAAAGGAGAATTTTATAAAAAGGATGGATTGCTATACAGGAAAGCTGGAACACGACTCAATGGGCATGGACAGCTAGTACTGCCATCTTTTTACAGGGACAAGGTTATTGAATTAGCACATGTTGTATCAGACGGTGGACATATGAAAATCGGTACCACTTATCAAAGGACAACAGTGCAGTACTATTGGCAGGCATCGCTGAAGACATAGCTCGGTATGTGACTGCCTGTGCACAATGTAGCAAGGTAAACCCCACACGTTGGGAAAACCAACAGGACCTAGGGAAGCATTGGGGCGGACGTAGGCCTGAAAATAAAAATCCAAAGGTAGATATAGTGGGTAGGAGAACCCAATCTCACAAAAAGTCTTCCAGGAAACCAGTTACCATGGCGACTCTCCGTATTATACAAGGAGGGGATACAACACATCCCATACCGACAAGATTTTGTTCGGAACACCAGGTACTGGATAAAAATAAAAGTGTGGTTAGTCAGCCACCTTTGATAAAAAAAAACTGCGGGGAAACCCCAGAAAAAATAAGTAATGGAAGATTGGGGTGTACGAACCATTTGCCTGATGCACAGCCAACTTCATTATACTGCTGTTTCAATTAGCATTAGAAAGGGCTCCGGCAACGTTGTTAATTGGCCGGCCCATACACGGTCCATTGAAAGTATTGATGCGGACATGGACTGAAATAATATAGCAGCTTTAAAGGGAGAATTGATTTCTTGATGTAAGAAAACTTCATTTCCCCAATAAGCGCCAGTGTGGTTTAGCTGAGGAAACCCTCTGGTGAACAAAGACTCTGCATTGATTACAGGAAATAAAATGCTGTAACAGAGTCACAAGTGGATCCATTACCGGACACGAATCAGCTGTTTGCCCGGTTGAATAAGGCAACATATTTTTCTAAAGTGGATCTTAGAAAAGGGTATTACCAGATTCCCGTCAAGCCTGAAATCAGACCATTGCTGGCCTTTAGCACTTCGGAGGGGCACTATGAGTTCTATATGTTGCCTATCTGTTTGAAGAATGCTCCGACTGTTTTCTCTAGGAAGATGAGGAAATTACTGGATCCCTTACAAAACCCAGCTATCACCAATTTCATGGATGATATCCTCATAGCTACAGAAACATTTGAGGAACATCTATCTTCTCTAGAAATGTTATTGGATAGACTCGGAGAGGCAAATTTGACCGCCCGCCCTACTAAATGTTGTATTGGTTGCGAGGAACTGGAATTCTTGGGTCACACAGTATATCAGGGTAACATGACTCCTGACCCCAAGAATTTGGAAAAATTACAGAGAGCACCAAGACCTCAAACAAAGAAAGATGTAAGATCCTTTGTCTCACTGTGTGGTTTCTACCAAAAGTATATTAAGAATTTCAACAGTGTATGTGCTCCTCTGACTGATTTAACAAAGAAAGGAAAACCCGACAAAATTGAGTGGACGGCGGATTGTGAGAAAGCGTATTCAGAGTTGAAGCAGAAACTCACAAGTAGGCCACTACTGAGACTTCCAGATCTGAGTCAAGAATTTGTATTAGGACTGATGCAAGCAATGTAGGGTTAGGGGCAGCATTATTGCAAAGATCGCAGTCACAGCCCGGAGAATTGAACCCCGTTGCTTATGCAAGCCGCAAATTGAATAAGGCGGAAATAAATTACTCCACTGTTTAGAGAGAATGTTTGGCGTTGGTCTGGGCCATAAAGAAGTTCCAGATATATCTTTATGGTAGACATTACGTGGTCCAGTTTGATCACCAGCCACTTGTTTTTATCGCTCAGGCTCGGCATGGTAACGCAAAGTTATTAAGGTGGTATCTTTTGATCCAACCTATTTGCCATTGAATATATCCTTGAATCTCAGAATGTTGGGGCAGATTTCTTAAGTAGGCACCCACCTGAAGGAAACCATGAGAGTAAGAAGGAAGAATAAACTTCCTATTGGGTGAATGCCTTGTTGGTGATTCCAGAAGGAAAGCTCCACCAGATGGTTCACGCTTTTGAATTGGGGGGTTCTTGTCGTGAATTCTGATGCACAACACGTCATTCATACCACAACGGCACGTCATACTTTATAACAGTGTATGCTAGACGGACCAATGAAACGGCGTCCTTATTCGTTTGTTTGCAATAGTATTAGGCCAGTCTCAAATCTGTGTAACCCAGTTGGGGATGGAATGAAATCATAGGACTATGAGCGAAGTATCGCATGGAAGAGGTCAGTAATTTAATAATAGGAATGTTCCTTGGTAAGTAGGTATAAAGACTTCCACGAAAAGCATTATACGAATGAAGAAATCTCGAGTGGAATGCATCGAGACATCAGGCAAGTCGAAAATTTTGCTGTTTAGCTGTAGAGATCATTTTTATTAATCCTGCATCACGACTGCGCTACATTTAACATGTGGTACACCTGATTTTCTTCTGTACATGAACTGTTATGACGCTGTAGCTCATTACAATATCATTTTCTGTCAATCCATAATACGTTGGTCACAGACCCGGTGCTATCATTAGGCCAACTAAGCAGCCGCCTAGGGCGTACACCTGAGAGGGGCGTAGTACTGACCTTTGAGGGGCGCAGTTTTATACAGATTAGTTTGTTTAACTCATGTAAAATATGCAACTGACAATTTATTTCTATTTTTTATGTCCTGCAATGCGCACGCTTTAAACTTGGTAGTCAACGATGCCGCTAAGTGTTGTCTGGAAGCAACTAGTTTCTTCAGTTTGGTTTAACAGTTCTATAATTATTTCTGTGCACCAACTCTGTGTTGACAAATTATAACTAGCCATGTATCAGATTTAGGCATAATTGTTAAGCCATTGAGTGTAACAAGATGGGAGAGTCAGATCGATTCTTTGAAACTATTGAGATATTATCTTGGTATTATATATGAGGCTTTGATAACACCGTCATGAGTTGCCTCCCCATGCTCTGCAGTGATGGTCAAACAATGGCCATAACCTAGAGTATCGATTGTGGGTCTTCAAAGGTATCTACTTTCGCACAAGATTACTTTTGGCAGAGATGGAGATAGAAGGATGATGATGCTTCTACCTCGAGGGAATGTCACAAGATATTCAGAAATCAAGAACAATGCTGAATGAGTCTTAGAAATATTAACTATTTTTCTGTCCGCCGCCTTGTGAAGGATTATTCTGTAATTTGTTATTAGCTCGTACAAGCCTCAAATTGATTTAACAGTAAAATGCTACTTTATTAGCTCGTTTATCTATGGAAAATACTGGTTGATCCGTGTGCACTTTTCTCTGTAATAATTAAATCAACTATGAATTTGTAAAAAAAAAACATATAACAAATTTAATGATCAATTATCTTTTAACAAAGGAAAAATAAATAAATGATTGATTAGTTAATATTGGTTTCTTCACTGAAACTTCGCTGGAAATGTATGATTAAAGTGTTCATTTGGTTCTGGGCTGATAAGTTTCACTTAGCTGTCAGATTGATGAAGTGTTTCTATTGGCTGCTGACTGCTCCGTCGATCTACATTGTCTGTGGCGACGGCACAGACCACGTGGTGTAACCGCTACTGAGATCGATTGCGAGTATCTTCACAGACCGTTGAAGGTAGGCGTCTGGTGTCGACTACATGCTATGAACCACAGATTTATCTTCCAAACTGGTATCGCAGACTGGTACCACAAATGGTCTTGTAGACTCGAACCACAAACTTTAGAGGAAAACAAAGACCTCTTCTAAGTTTTATGTTTTCTGATACTATTCAGCCGCCTTCCCGCTGTTTCTTCCAACGGCTCTTTTTCTCAGCAATTTTATCCCCTCTGAATATACAGTATAGCTCAGTGGACATGATAAAAATTCACCATTACTTCCAATTAGTCTGAGCTAAAAGTATGTCTGGACAGCGGAGAATGCAATGACTTGTGCCTGGGTGAACATGTTCAAGTATACATACAGCTTATTACAAATGATAGTAAATATATACATATGATGTCATCATCATCCACTCCCTGCTCCACCGAGTATGGGGTTACCTCTGCTTTTGGTTCCCATTGAGAACAAGCATGATGCAATCACCAGCGCTTTGCTGTGGTGGTTCATGAATATATCATTTTCACGTGTTGAGGCTGCCAGATTCGTAACGTTCTGTATAACCATCAGCAAGTTCAAACATGTCAAATTTACTGTGTTTTTGCATTTTAAAATAAATTTAGCAGTTTGAAGTTTTGTGCCGTCACAAGAGGTTTAGATGTTACTAAATGGTGGGATATCCTGGACAAATAGGTGTATCAGAGGATACCAGGATAGTGCCAGATGAGAGACTAGTCTTATAAGTAATACCCCCTTCTTTGAAAAGAGCAAGGGTGTATAGACAATCAAGATGAGGTCCAGCTATGTAAGTTCCCAGAGTAAGGAATGATGATGAAATTCTCTGAATCCCTATCCGCTACCTCTTAAGATCTCACCAAAGATTAAAATTTATAGTATTGTTAGTTTTATTTGACTCAATATGTGTCTAGGGATGAATTAAATTTTTACAAATACAAAATTTCAAAACAGAACTTTAACTGTAATAAACTTTGTAAGAAAGACTGTTGGAAATTATATATATATATATATATATATATATATATATATATATATATATATATATATATATATATATATATATATATATATATATATATATATATATATATATATATATATATATATATATATATATATATATATATATATATATATATATATATATATATATATATATATATATATATATATATATATATATATATAATTTAATGTTCCTGAACCTCAATCTTTGCAGGTCAGGAATACTCAAAAAAGGAAATGAAATATTTTTACACTTTTAAAATAAATAACAGGTAAATTTCTGCCCATGCGGTATCAGGTTCATAGGAAGCTATTCTCGCTTTCTTCATAACCCTCCACTCCCAAAGGAGCATAGGCCTTCAACAAACACATGCCACGTCCTCCTGTCACGTGCCATCATCTCACGTTCTTTCCATGTTCTCCTCATCATTTTCACCTCTGTTTCCAACTCTCTTCTCCATGTACTTCTTGGTCTTCCTCTGCCTCTCTTGCCCTGGGGGTTCCAGAACAAGGACTGCCTTGTAATGCTATCAACAGGCTTCCTCAGTGTGTGTCCTATCCATCGCCATCGTCTTCTTCTCATCTCTTGTTCCACTGGCACTTGTCCAGTTCTTGTCATCAGTTCCACATTGGTAACCTTGTCATACCATTTTAATCCCTCTATTCTACGCAAGCACCCATTTATGAAAGTCTGTAGCTTTTTGGTTGTTGTCTTTGTTGTTCTCCATGTCTCTGAGCCATACAATAGGACTGACTTCACATTTGAGTTGAAGATTCTTATTTTCGTGTTGGATCCTATTTCTCTTGATCTCCATATATTTCCCAATGCAATGAAAGCTCCTCTTGCCTTTTGTATTCTTATTTTGATATCGCTGTCTGTCCCTCCAACTTTATCTATATTACTGCCAAGATATGTGTATGATTCTACATCTTGTATTGGTGTTTCTTCAAGTTCAACCCTGTTATCATTACCTGCATTTATTCGCATTATTTTTGTCTTTTCCCTGTGTATTTTCAGACCCAATTGCTGTGACCTCTCATCGAGTGTTTCCAATTTGTCCTGCATCTGATTACGGTTATGGGACAGGAGAGCCAAATCATCAGCAAAATCCAGATCATCCAACTGCTTAGTCAGAGTCCACTGGATTCCATTTCTGTTGTGTGTTGTCGATGATCTCATAACCCAATCTATTGCCAGCAAGAAAAGAAATGGAGACAAGAGGCATCCCTGTCGCACTCCTGTTCTGATCCCAAATGGTTCTGTAAGCTGTCCTTCATGAAGAACTCTGCACGTCATGTCTTCATAGGTTTTCTTTATTAAATTAATGATCTTCAGGGGAACTCCATAATGCCTCATCAATTTCCAAAGTGATTCTCTGTCCACACTGTCAAATGCTTTTTCGTAGTCCACAAATCCGATGTATAGTGGTGAATTCCATTCCAGACTTTGTTCAACTATTATTCTCAAAGTGGCTATCTGGTCTGTACATGATCTGTTTTGTCGAAAACCTGCTTGTTCATCTCTCAATTTCTTGTCTATGGACTCCTTTAATCTCTCAAGGATAATCCTGTTCAATACCTTTCCTGGCACTGATAGTAACATTATTCCTCTATAATTTGTGCACTCTTGCAGATTTCCCTTCTTAGGCAACTTAACCAGATATCCTTCCTTCCATTCTGCTGGTATCTCTTCTTTTTCCCAGACACTACCAAGTAATTTATATAACATCTCTGTAGCCGTGTCGATATCTGCTTTGATTATTCTCGCATTATATTTCACAAAATGTCAAGTTTGTCTGTATCCTGAATGTTGGCTTTAAATCTGTAGATAGTTTATATGTCTATTACTTGTCATCATATAAAGGTAAGTTAAGTAGACTGTCTATTTTCAACTTGGGTGAGCTTCTGAAATTATGTCACTGGCGGGTAACTTATCTGTGGCTGCTGTTGAATTTCTCTGCCCACGTCATGACCAAACAATCTGCATATACTTGAGGAAAATACTGCTGGATAGAGCTCCTGACTTATGCCGAGCTGTGGTCTCCAGCAGCCTTCCGTATCAATGGCCAGAGATCTCTTCAAGATACTGAGATCGAACCTGGAATCAAGGATAACCACATTCTATGAAGGCATCTGTTTCAACCCACATACACATAAAGAACGTCACAACTTACCCTTCAGACATTGTGCTAACAGGTTGCACTAGACATATCATTTCTTTTCTACTGTCTGTTTCCTATGATTATCTTTTCCTGTATGGATTCCCTGTTACTGTCCTGAGCCCCATGCTTGGCTTCCGTGCGATAATTAGGTTAAGTACAAAATAATATGTAACAGCTTGATTTCTTTATGCCCACAATTCCTGTAAGCCTAATACAGTATCTTTTAACAGTGAATCACTCCAGACGAAAATACAAATTTAATTCCCTACTAGAACTTACTGGTCGTAATTATGCCATATTTTCAAACACCATACGCATTTTATCAGTTTCTCTCGCATCTCGAGCAGGTTTCTAACACTACACACTGCCACAATTTAGGTTAATGTGACCGTGACACATCCGTCCTGCAGTTTCACTTTTGAATCGGTATTGAACCTTTTTGGCTGGTTATCAATAATTAACAAAATATACAAATAAAGATATCTTCCTTACCCTCAGGTAATTATGCACACATACACACGCTGAATCTGGCCCACATAAGGATCTAGAACTGCTTTCAAGTCCAGGAAGGCAAAAGACGTGGTCGATACTGTCTTTACCTCGGTCAGCTATGTGCTAAAGTTTAAAATTGAATGGCGGAAAACCACAAAATATTGTTACTATTTATAGCCCTACACCCGCCCCATCAGAGAGAAAGTAAAAAAAGTTAATTTTTGAGACTTGAAACTTATGCAGTTCTAAGCGTGTTTGTATAATCTGATCAAATTTGAAAATATTATATTATAGTTATTAGTGGACCGATTTTAATCATCAAAAGGGATAATTAAACGGCCAATTTCTCTCTATCGTTCTATATAGTTTTCCCTTAGTTATTCCTTTCAATTTCAATCTGGGTAATTTTTAAGTAATTAAATTGGGCATTACCCTGATGTGAAAATATCCCTAAAATAAATTTTTCTACTACCATAAAATATTTTGATGAGGGAATCTTTATGTTTATGTGTTAAGCAATATCAGCGCTATAATTTGAGATATCCCTTTCATTTTAATTGTCTTTAGTTATTAAGAAATAAATTATCTACGTTCGGTCAAAAACACAAAATAGGCATTATTTCCCTGTAAACCAAAATTTTCTTATCACTACAAGAAAAGGAAACGATTTGATTGGTTGTTAAATTTGTACTATGCTCTTAGATAATTTTTGGGTCGGCGGTAACTTTTGACTTGTTTCCTAGACAAATTCAAATACACTAGATAAATTGTTGGCGGTAAATTTGACTGGGCCCTCAGACAAATTTCAAATACTGTAGTTATTTATAGATTTAAAAATACGATAGCTAGTTTATGAGCGGGGAAAATTTTGAGCGTGTTGTCATACAGATTCACTTCACTACAGCCTTTCATTTTTTCTACAAGACATGTTTTAAAAAATTGAAGTTGGCAAATTTTTAAGGGAGCAGTGGGTGCAAGTAATTAGCCTTGCCTAGGGACGCAAAGTAGCATGACACCTGCACAGGTTGGACATAACACATTATAAAGTCAACTTCAGGACGAACTCTAAATGTTGTATTTTTGAACAACTAACTGTTTAGTCTCACATGCTATTTCAAAACATAAATGTTACTATTAAAAGGTTTAGTGCTTGTTTGGTTTCAGATTACAGATTACAACATGCGTTTTTTAACCATTCTTTGTTCGCTTCTTGTGGAGCGTGGAGTCACTATTGCAGCTGACCTGCTGGAGGAATCCTGTCCCAAATAGTTTTTCTTAATTAGCGGCACTTGGGCTTTCAGCCCTTCGGCCCAATGACTTGTCATTGCGAGGCTGGGGAGCCTGTGGACTTTCCTTCCAACCCGGTCAGGAGCTTCGCACCTTCCCATCCCCAGAGGGTTTATCTCAGGAGCCGTTCAGGTTTTTCAGTCAAAATCCCGGTCAGTGATACTTCTTCAAATGCACACGCCCGGGCTTGAACCTTGAACACCTGATCTCCAGCGCAATGTGGTAACCATTACACCAGCGCGGCTCCCAAAAGTAGTCCAATAGCAGATACTGCCGCAGTGTTAGAGACTTCACTATACTAGGCCCAGGTTCGAGGGGTGGGCTGACCAATTCCCTTCTTCGCTACCTTTGTCTTCCCTAACTCTAGATCAGAGTCAGTTACCAATTAACAGCTGAGTAGACTGGAGCATGACGTCACCGTGTTTCATACCCGACGAGAGATCAGTGTTCTAACCAGTCTCTTAAACGAACTTATGGGATGTAATAATGAGCTCTTATTTTAGATCGGGTCAGGAAAATTGGTTGGTGCCCGCCATTCCCTATCAAAATATGATGTTCCCGCGATACAAGATGTCACTTTTTTTTTCCCTTGCATGAGGTCGCATATTTTTTCCTCGCATGAGGTCGCATTGGCACCCGCCCCAATCCCGGCTCTGGTCAAGACCACATGTCCCAACACTTTTTTTTTTTTTTAAATTTCCTCGCATGAGGTTGCATATTTTTTCCTCGCATGAGGTTGCATTGGCCCCGACCCAACCCCGGCCCTGATCAAGACCGCATGTCCCAACACAAGAAGACCCAATGACAACATGTGTCATTGTAGTGGTCTTCTGTGTTCTCACACAAAGGACCTAATGACAGGAATGTCACTACTGGTCCCTGTGTCTAGACGCATGATCCTAGCCAAAGGCCGGATATTAGGGCGTTGGGTTTGCCGGAGCAGTATTTATGCTTCAAGCAAGGTTTATATGAACGGTGATTTGGTTTTAGTCAAGTAAAAGAGTGTAGAAAAATGGTTTAGGAAATATGAATGGATTTGGATACAGACTATTTGTCTTAGTTGAAGGGAGATAAAACGAGTGAAGGGATGCTTTGAGAGAAGGGAGGAAACTCCGCATATTACGGTTGGTGGATAAAAGTCTTGAATTAGGGTTAAGAAGATTTAGTGGGTTCTCAATTGTGGATGAGAAAATTAGCATGTAACGATTTTGTAGTAAGCTTTAAAGAAGAGAACATGGTGTTCAGTTAAAATGTCAAAGGGAGATAACGTAGAATTAAGTCCCTTGTAGGTTTTAGTGAGTTGAGGGAAAAAATACTCACGGGAATAGAGTGAGAGAAGTCTAAAAATAACAGACGATAGTTCACTGAATTCGCTTACGTTGTAAAAGCGTGAGAAAATTTTTTCCAGTGAGTGGAAATAAGGCCGACCAATCGTTTTAGCTGGAAAACAGGGACAGATCAGCTGAGCATTGACTAGAAGTCAAGGGCAGAACATTTTACGGCTCGCAAGTGTGCGGTCGTGTATTTCTGAAGATGAGGAAACAAGAATGTTGTGCGGTTGCCACAAGTTTGATAAGATCAGTAGAAGTTATCACAGATAGATTAGAAGTGACAAAGTAAACTCATAAGGTATATAGATAAGTTAGGAGATGCTAGTCCTAGGAAATTCGGAGGATGTGATGAAGATTAGTCAGAACAGTATGAGTAAACTAAGAAGTTTCATAGACAGTGAAAAATGCTACTTAAGAGAATTTGTTTTATAATGTCACTAGTGAGTGTATTCACAGGAGAGATTCAGGGAATCACCTGTAAGTATTGACTTTTTATGAATTATTATGCACTTTGATGAACATTTTCCTGACTCGCAGCAGAGAAATCACAAGACGATATGTTAGAAAAATGAGTAAATGAAATGGCACTGGGCGAGAAGTTTAAAGAAGAGAAGCAATGGAATGCCCAGGAGGTACCAGAGGAATAGAAATACAAAGTACTTTGCATAAAGTTGATCAGGAGTTTTGAGGCAGATTGGGCAAAATGAAATAGAGCTTTAGGAAGCTAAATAAGTACTTTGAGATGAGATAAGCACAAAGGGGATTAAATGCCTGCATACTTTTGAGATATAGAATGTGTACTTGAGGTACATATGATATGACTGCAGGTGTGCTTGTCGCATACAGATTATGATCAATAAATTTTCTATATATTCTTTCTTTCTTCCACCCGTGTCCTCTATTTTATTATCACTCTTTACCCTTTTCCTGTATTTTTCGCATTCGTTCGTTTGCGAAAAATATTTTCTTTCCCATTCTCACTTTTCCGCTTTCTTTCTCATACTGGGATACGCATTTCTATTATGTAAGACGTCAGCCACTTAGGTAGACGAGAAATTGTGAATATGCATCTATCTCAGACATACGAGCAGACTTGTGTCTGCACATTCAGCTGACACGCGCGTTTTCTTCGGCTGAGCGCTCAGGTGAGGCGCGATAACCGACATCTCCACGGCGCAGTATGAGACATTTGTCTGGCAATTCCATCTGACACGGCACTCACTGTTGGCCCTGGTCAGCGTGAGGTGTGAAGACGAGAAGTGTCAGTTATGGCATGCGTCTAGTTAATGGGAGGTGTTAGAGAGAGAGAGGGGGTGAGACCTGCGCTATTGCGTTGTTTTGGAAATAGTGGGATCTTTTGTTTGTTTCATAAATATTAACCTGAGTTTGAAACTTTATTTCACTCATTCTCCAAGTGCAGTAGACGTGGTCACTTCGTTCTAGATACTTAAACTTATAAGTGAAATCTCTTAGTTTCGTTGTGATACCGTAGTTCTGTGTTGAGGTAAATATTACATTAAGTATCTAATATTTTGTGAGTGATTAAGTGTTTAATCGCCTATTTTTTCACTAGTTTCTTTTGTGCAGATTGATTAATTTATAAGTCTGTTATATTCTCTAGCTGATGAGTTACAGTGGAAAACAGAATAAATTATAATTTCTAGCTTAAAATCATGTAGCTATAATGAATTTAATTTAACTGCTAAATAATCAGACGAGAATAATTTTTCTAAACTAACTTATAAATGCTAGATGCCTCATGAGTGTTGACGGAATACGTATGTATTCCTAATTCATGATGATTGATTTTTATATATAACTTATTTCACGGGAAAGTTTAAACGTCAAGTCAAGCTCTACGCTTGCAGTTCAAAATGTAAGTTATATTGAGTACATAATATGTAAAATATTTCATATGTGTTTTTTTTTCTTTATTCAGTGAATACTGGGGTAACCCAACTTTGCCGGCGTTTAGTACAGAGACATACCTGTGAGAAACATAAACATTTTATATCTTTAACCACGTGGGTTTTCAAGTAACACCTGTCTGACAGGGCGTGTGCCTTCAGAGATAGACAGAATACCAATCCCACTAACGGGTTTTTTTTAAAGAATAAATGCTTATACTGGGCCTTTGAGCCAGATCATATTTCTTCACAAACTCTAATGTACATGCTGCCTTGTGGCGAGAATAATTACAGAAAAAAAAACATTAACTTTTCCGACATTATTTGACCAAGTGTGTGGTGAACCAAGATTATCTGTTGAGAGAAGTTGTCCACCGGTCATCTTCCTAATTAAGGGAAACCTCGTGTTCTGACACTGTGTGCCCGCTGAAACCCTAACTCTTACCTCGTGCATAAGTGACATTAACTTAAATCTGTAAAGAAAGAACGATCGCCTGAAGAGGACGCTCCCCGGACACGGTGAATGAAACCAATATCTGCAGAGCTGGGTATCCACTTCATCCACAGATAGACAGATTAAACGAAGTGTACACTAAGGCTTGCGCCAGACGGCGAAGGTCAGCACGATTGTAGGTAAGGTTGTGTGAGTCAGGGCCCTGATGAAAGAACCGAGTGAAAGTAGACTGAAGGATGTTCTTCGTTTGATTCACTCACTTTGTAACTTTCCTTATGCAAGATTTTGTTGCTAAACTATATTTTTTCCTTAGAATAGATACTGCTATCAAAGTCAGTTCATACCTTCAAAAGGGGAAAATATTAGACCCAAATCATATGTATCTGTGACTCTTTGGGCTATCATCGTTCTCCTAACGGGACTGTGGGCTAAACATCGAGGGAAGATCATAACTGTGGGTCTATCATTTCTTGTAGAAATTCCTTGATTTTTTATGACTATTTGTATATGCTTTGATGTAATTTTATGTGTTGTGATGGGATTTTAGATGATAATTAAAACTACCCTTAAACTTAATCAGCGTGTTGGTCAGCTCGCTCTAGAATATCTATATAATCATTTGTTATAGTTTTCCCACGTCTGTACGTCTAACTGTCGTCTTGTATGTGCGTGCACGTGAGTGGATAGAACTATATATATATATATATATATATATATATATATATATATATATATATATATATATATATATGTTTTATATACTGTCTGACTGTCCTCCTCTAAATCTGTCGTAGAAGATAGGTGAAAGAGAGAAGATTTCTCGATTTCAGAGACAGCCTCTATCACAGTCTACCATCTCACTCGTGGAAATCTATTTCTATTACTATCTCTCACTGTGACTATCACTTATTCTAATCTATTCAGAAGGGACCAACCCAAGTCTTAATTCTCCTATCAAAAATCTACGACAAATGTGGACTTGTTTCCGGGAATTGAACTGAAAATCCTGAGCAAGGACGACAAATGTGGTCTCGTCAGAAGGATTTTTTTTTCACTTAGAATAGGAAAACGAGACGGCAAATATTAGCTCGTCTGTAAGATTCTTTACTCTGTAATAGAGTAAGAGTGTGATTGTCTCGTGGTTTTGTGTATCTTTAAAAATAATTTATCCCCTAGACGAAACGATCTGTTTATGGGCGTGCTGACCACACAATTAATAATTGTTTTTCCACAGCATTTTGAATAATATACATTTGAGTTACAGGTTGATTTTGTCGGAATATATGTTAACTGTTGATTTTGTAATACTTAACGCTGGTAAAGTTTGTGAGTGTATAACATTCACAGGGTTCCGAAGAAGTAGGTGTTTGAGCTAAGCTAAGGAGGGCGTTCAGACAATTGCGTCTTGTAAATTGCCTCCCTTACCCTAACTATCTTCAGGGGTAAACTTGATAGTGGATTAAAAATTACGGGATTTTTCTCTTCAAATTTTTTGCAATAATTATTTTGTTTCCACTGTAGCAACTTATTTTTCAGTGAGTAATCTTAACTACCATTTATTTGGCGTAGTCGTCTGCATTAGGTGCTTTATTGCCGATTAATAGCAGCGATAGTTAGATACTATATATTTTTGGAGGAGGTATCGCAAGTTAAAGAATATCATCTTTTTTTATTTTTTTGTAATTTCTAAGTGGTAGGAACCAGTGTATCCTTTTTCTTATCTCTTTCTCGTCTAAGTCTCAGTCACTGATTTATTATGGCAGAGAGGGCGAAGCTTAGACAGCTCCTCAGGGACGAGGCGAGAGAAGAAGGTTTGGACGGAGAAGAAGCGAAAGCTTTTGTCAGGGACGAACTTGACAGATATGATGCGGAGAGGAAAGCAGCGGAAGCTAAGGACAAAGCAGCCGCAGATAGAGAGCAGAAGAAGATGGATGAGGAAATGGAAATTCGCAGGATGCAGCATGAGGAAAAAGAGAAGGAGAGACAGCATGAGAAGGAGAGGGAAGAGAGACAGCATGAGTTGGCGCTTAAGACTCTAGAGTTCCAAAGCCGTGGTGCTGCCTCTACCTCCAGCAATGGAAGTCTTCTCCTCATTCTTCTTTGACTGATCCTTCTAGTACTCAATCTACTCACCTCACGGCTATGTCTTTTGCGCTAGAATCCTTCCATTGTCCAAATGAGAAGATTGACACGTATCTAGAAAAATTTGAGAAAATTGCAACTCTGTACGGGTTAGAGAGGTCGCGTTGGAATATGAAGCTTTCTCAGTCTTTGAAAAGTAGTGCGTATGATGTTTACGCCAAACTGGAAAGCAGCCAACAACACAATTGCGACATGTTGAAGAAAGCTTTGCTTGAGCGTTTTGAAATGAATGCTCGCAAATCTTTGCAACTGTTTCGCAACAGCAGGAAGGAGAGCTCTGAAACTTTTCAGCAGTTCTCATCTCGTTTAAAGGGATACTTGACAAAGTGCCTTGAGCTTTCACAGCTCCCCTCTACCTATGAAGGTCTGGAGGAATTTGTTTTAACAGAACAAATAAAGAACACTTTGTCTGCAGATACCCGGAGATTTCTAGCTGAGCAAGGTGCAGAAAAGCTTGAAGACATTTTGGAAAAGTCTGAGCGATATCACAATGCGCTGGCTGAACTACCGGCCACAAAACGTAAACCGACAGAAGAGCATTTTCGGTAAAATAATCTAGACCAATCTTCTCATGTTTCTCATGCTTCTAACCAAAATAACCATAGAGAAACTGGACCTCAAAACCCCCCTCCTGAAAAATCCAAGTTCTACAAAAACAAGTACCCCAACCACAGTAAACAGTCTGATCAACCCGACCGCCCTTCATGGCAGCGCAGCCAGAAAGGACAAGGTGGCAAAGGAAGAACTCCTGAGCACGGGACTAATGATCAGAGTGAGCACACCGAGCCTAAACGCATCGGATGCTTACTAACAGTCTCGCAAGGCGGAATTATTGACAGTGATTCCCAACCTGTTGGGGATACACCCTCAACGCGAGGTACTGTTACATTGAACGGTTCTCAAACTTTTTGTTTATTTGACACGGGGCTTTCTTATGATTGCATTGTTGCCAGACACCTGGTTAAACCCGGTCAAGAGACAGGAGAGACCGTCGAATTTTGTGGAGTTTCTAAGAGTGAGGCACCTACAGCGCTTCCCATCGCACTGGTGGAGATCCACTCTGATTTTGCCAGAGGCGAGATCAAAGCGGCTGTTATGGATGATCCCATCTACCCAGTCATACTTAGCGGGAGATACGTGTTTATTGGGAAACCGGAAGAGCCGATTGTGGCAGCAGTAACTACAAGAGGGCAAACCAAGAAGGAACGGGAGCCTGCGCCTAATTTGTTACCTATGGAACTTAAAGAAGCGCAACAAAAGGACCCTACTTTGGCACCCTGCTTTAGGAAACTGCCCATGGCTAAGGAACCCAGACAACACGGGGACATTTTTTCTAAGGATGGCGTACTTTATTGCAGAACGGGCAAGCCTGACCAAGGTTACAACCAGCTCCTAGTACCGAAACATTACAGAAGCCAAATCCTAGAAATGGGGCACTCTCTTCCCTTCAGCGGACATATGGGACAGAACGCCACAAACCAACGGATAACCACTCATTATTGGTGGCCAGGAGTAAATAAGATTATCAGGTATGTCAAATCCTGTGCTCAGTGCCAACGTGTGCCACCCAAGCAACGGGCACCCCCAGTCTCTTTGGGTGAAATGCCAATAGTGGGAACACCATTCGAACTGGTTGCGATCGACATTTTGGTACCCTTAGAAAGGAATAAAAGAAGGAACAGGTTTATCCTGACCTTAGTCGACACATGCACTTTATGGGCAGAAGCTATACCGCTAACATGCGCAGATGCCAAGCATGTCGCAGAAGCCCTCGTGCAGGTTTTCACTCGGTTGGGATTCCCTCAGCAAGTGTTGACGGATAACGGATCCCCATACCGAAACCTGTTGATGGATGAGATCGTGGAGATCTTGAGGACCCAACACATCTACACAAAGCCTTTTACTCCGGCCGGAAATGTGCTCGTGGAACGTGTTAATCGAAACCTCAACACGATGTTAAGTAAACTGGCACAAGTGAAACCTGAAGATTGGGATCTTTGTATTCCTGCAGCTTTATTTGGCTACAAAGAATCTCCTCATACTTCCACAGGATTTCCGCCAGCTACGCTTTTATTCGGCAGACCCATTAAGGGCCCGCTCGAAGCCTTACTTTGGTCGCTGACAGACCAGAAGGCTGATGAGACAGTTGTCTCAGCAAGTAAATGAGTGTCGTATTTAAAAGGAAGTTTGAAACTAGGATGGGACCTAGCAACGACTAACTTTAAGCGAGCACGCACAAAGCACGCTAACCGATACAGGAAAGTCGCGAAAGAAAGAGAACTGGAAGCAGGAGAGTAAGTGTTGGTGTTACTCCCTACCGGGAACAACCAACTGAGGATCGGATAGCAAGGGCCGTTTACCGTCCTGAAGAAGATTTCTAAGGCTAACTACCAGATCTCTGTAAAAGGAAAGGAAAAGGTTTTCCATTTAAATCTGTTAAAGAGATACTTGGAAAGACTGGTGCCGACCTCCGAACATCTCCTGACGATCGCCAAAACTGACGAAGATGACGATAGTGGCAGGGAAATTCCACTGCACACACATGAAATCTTTCAAAAATGTCAAAAGCGGCGACGCTATTTCAAGCGCGCATGGGAGACATTCCAGAGAAAGGAAACTTTGGGAGTAGACTTGCGTAGGAATTGGAGAGAGATGGAGGGGGGAGATGAGAGGGAAGAAGACAGACACCATGAAGCTACGGATATAGGTAACACTGACAAACAACATTTTTCTTTCTTATATAAGAATAAGTGTTCTTAGGTCAGTTTTTTGTTCTGATTTCAAATCTGAAATCCGTTTATCTCTATCACATCAGGTTCTTAAGATATTTGTGAATAAATATATTTTTGGGAAACCGTTATTTGCTCCGTTTCATTTTTACTATATAACTTATTAAAAATTAATAAAATGCAAAATAATTCTACATTTTATACTGCTAAAAGATGCATGAACTATGTTACGCTATTTTTCAAATAGTAACTGTATTTTGAAATAATTCTGAGCGAAATATGGCTTCTAGAAGTTGTAGAAATTCGGCTGGTCTGTTCTGTTACGTTTTCGGATATTTTACCGATCGTGTTCACCAGAAAAACTTTACACCATTACTAAAGAAAGCATATAAACTTTATTTCGATTCGAAAGTTGATGATGCAAATAAATCTTGAAAGCCAAATGCAGTTTGTTCGACTTGTGCAAATACGTTGGCAGGTTGGTTACGAAAATCGCCGAAGCATAAGTCGATGCCTTTTGGAGTGCCAGTAATATGGCGTGAACCGACAAATCACGCTACTGATTGTTACTTCTGCTTGACAAATATTCATGGTTTCACTTTTAAAACTAGAAAGTCTTTGGTTTATCCAAATATTGAATCGGTTTCGAAACCAGTGCCTCATGATCCAATCACGTGTCCGATTCCAGTTCCACCAGAACAACATCCGTTGGACGTGAATGAACCATCAGAAAGTGATAGTTTACCTGCTTTAGAAACTAATTCGACTCGGATTATATACCGGTGAATGATGGTGTTCACTTAATCAACCATTCAGAACTTTCAGATCTAATACGTGATCTCGCTCTTACCAAAGGACAAGCGGAATTACTCGGTTCGCGACTCAAAGAATGGAATCTTTTAGCCCCCAATACTCCGATATCTAAATTTCGTCATAGACACAGAGAACTTGTTCAATACTTTGAGATGGATGAGGACATTTGCTATTGCAAAGATGTAAACGGTCTAATGGTGCACCTCGGTCATGAGCACATAGTCAACGAATGGCGACTTCTCATCGACTCTTCCAAGACTAGTCTAAAAGCCGTGTTATTGCATAACGGAAATTTATTTTCATCAATTCCAGTCACCTACTCTGTTCATATGAAAGAAACTTATGACAATATGGCTATACTTTTGGCAAAAATAAAGTACAATGACTACCAATGGCGGATTTGTGGAGACCTAAAGGTCATTGCAATTCTCACGGGCATGCAGACTGGGTATACTAAATTTTGTTGCTTCCTATGTGAATGGGACAGCCGCAACAGACAGGAACATTATGCAAGAAAGGTGTGGCCTATCAGGGATCGTATGCAGCTCAGGCATAAAAATGTAATACACGAGCCATTAGTTAACAAAGACAGCATCATTTTACCACCGTTACATATAAAGTTGGGGCTCATGAAGAATTTCGTAAAAGCGTTAGATAAAACGGGCAAAGCTTTCACTTATCTTCGAGAAAAGTTTCCGCAAGTTAGCGATGCAAAGATGAAGGAAGGTATCTTTGTAGGACCTCAGATTAGGAAAGTTATTGCAGACAAACAATTCGAGAACTTGTTACATGGTAGTGAACTTCGCGCATGGATGGCATTCAAATCGATCGTCGATAACTTTCTGGGAAATCAACAAATCTGTCGACTATGTGCATACAGAATTATGGGCTGTAAAATGTCCCTCAAAATCCATTTGCTCGATTCGCATCTTGACTTTTTCCCTTACAACCTTGGCGAAGTCAGTGATGAACATGGAGAACGATTCCATCAAGATATCGCCATAATGGAGTCACGTTATCAAGGACGGTGGAGTGTGACCATGCTTGCCGATTATTGTTGGATGCTTCATCGCGATGTACCACATGCCATTCACCGACGAAAGTCGACTGCAAAGAAATTCAAGCCTACATAACTGTTATACTTCTTGTACGAATGATGTTGTAATACCTTATGCGTTGTTAAAAAACTTCAATTGCGTATTTCTAGAGGTCCCGACCGGATAGAGAAAAACGGTTTGCAGATTTAAAAACAGCGCATTAAAATTGACCAGAAAAACATAGAAATGTTAGAGAAAGAAAGAAAAAAAAAAAAATTTTTTTTTGTTAGCCAGTGTAATTTATTTCCATAACGTAGACATGGAGTGCTTCCATATCTTAAAGGGGGGACGTTCTGTCGCATAGAGATTATGATCAATAAATTTTCTATATATTCTTTCTTCCACCCGTGTCCTCTATTTTATTATCACTCTTTACCCTTTTCCTGTATTTTTCGCATTCGTTCGTTTGCGAAAAGTATTTTCTTTCCCATTCTCACTTTTCCGCTTTCTTTCTCCTACTGGGATACGCATTTCTATTATGTAAGACGTCAGCCACTTAGGTAGAAGAGAAATTGTGAATATGCATCTATCTCAGACATACGAGCAGACTTGTGTCTGCACATTCAGCTGACACGCGCGTTTTCTTCGGCTGAGCGCACAGGTGAGGCGCGATAACCGACATCTCCACGGCGCAGTATGAGACATTTATCTGGCAATTCCATCTTACACGGCACTCACTGTTGGCCCTGGTCAGCGTGAGGTGTGAAGACGAGAAGTGTCAGTTATGGCATGCGTCTAGTTAATGGGGGGTATTAGAGAGACAGAAGGGGTGAGACCTGCGCTATTGCGTGGTTTTGGAAATAGTGGGATCTTTTGTTTGTTTCATAGGTAGTAACCTGAGTTTGAAACTTTATTTCACTCATTCTCTAAGTGCAGTAGTGTTGAAGGCGAATCTTCTCTGTTGTTCTGGAACATTCAATTTGACAACAATGTTCCATATAATGTCAATAAAGTGGTTATAAATTCTGGCCATGTTAGTTGAGTTCTTATATGGTTTCATTCAAGATTTTCATCGTGTCAATTGGTGTTGCTTTACGCGAATGCGGGGTGGGGTAGAAAAACATGTGGGCAAACATTTGAAAGTTGCAATTATATTGAACTTGTAATTCCATTGACGTGATAAGTCGGTTCATTGAGTCCAATACATTTATTCACAGTGATACATACATGATGATCAATTCC
Organism: Oreohelix idahoensis; assembly: GCA_024509875.1. Lineage (NCBI taxonomy): Eukaryota > Metazoa > Mollusca > Gastropoda > Stylommatophora > Oreohelicidae > Oreohelix > Oreohelix idahoensis. The sequence continues at coordinate 172,132 of JAMPIV010005112.1, read as the reverse complement.
AATAGGGGTAGAGCATAAGTCCATATAAGTCATGCATAAATTAATCAACAACGTAGACTGCTGGTTATGTGTCAATGTCCGTTATGAGGATACAATGCAGTATTGTCGTCAGAACGTCACAGCTATATGCACGAGCAGATAGACATGGCTACCTGCCGACAGTGAGACTGCGAGTCTGAATATATTCATACGAATTTGACGATTATTCTTCTCCTTCTGAGAATTCTAGTTAAATACTAACCTCCATATATTTCCCTCTCATATTGAGTTCTAGGACTGACCCTGGTCCATCAAAAATACACATAAAATGGCTATATCCTGCCATTAAATTGGAAGGTTAGAAAAACGCAGCTATTCAGCTTGGCGGTCAAGTAACAAAGGGTCACGTTTCTTAGTTACCGACTGTGTCCTAAACAACGCTATACACGTCATAATCGATCGTGTATGAAGCGTTCAGTAATTGAAACATCTATCGCAATATATTAAATGTCTTAACCTTTACAATTGCACGTCTGGTAACCTTTAGCAGACGGCGTTAATATCATATACCGTAACAATTCCCTGTACACCGGGGAAAAAAAATCGATAGATTTTTTTTCAATATCTATCCGACTTAACAATTTTTTCAAAAAAAAAATTTAACACAATTGTGACATATGGCCGACGATGTTCTGAGTAGAACCGTGTTGCGGTCGTGTCAACTAACTATTTGTCATAGTCATCTAACATAAATCACATTATATATCAATATTATACATATTATTATATCAACTAAATAAATGTCCAATGTTAATAGTGAATGATAAAATTAAATTAAAGTAAGGTCTGTCGTATTAGTATGTCCTATAGGAATTAATTTGACTAATTAAAATTAAATTAATTAATTAAATTAAGAGTTAAATTATTAAGGTTCTAATGTAACGCGATGTTATGAGAGAAGAAAAAGACAAAATAAGTGAGAAGAAATAGAAAGAAATTCGAATATAAGTTTTAACTTAATTGTGTGTGTTAAGTGTTAGTGAATAATAACTATCTAATTTAACTAACTAAATAATGTATAGGTACATTAAAAAAAAATTATTAATCTAATACTTGTGTGAGATTTATTTTCTCTTTTCATAATTTCTTCTTTTAGTATTTCGTTCTCTTTTTTGTTCTTTCATTTCATTTTTTTCTCACATTTCATTTTATTGATAATAATTCAATTAAGAAGTTAAGTTAACTAATTAATTAGTATAGGATATGATGATCCATCCGTAGTCTTGATCCTGATGAATTCTTTTAGGCAAAAATGTTCAAACGTTTACGTTGGAAAGAAATGTCATTTATCCTAGCATCCAAGAATTAAGTGCATATAGGATAATAAGTTCGACTTGTCGTCAGATATTGTTCCATGATTGTTCAACGAATATTCGTATATCGTGTATGGACATTAGACGAAGTTCGAATGTCAGTATATATACCTTGATTGTCTTTTAGTTCAATTCTGTGATGCATATAGTGTATATAAAGTTTAAATTGAAGGCAAGGTTAGTTCCTTTATAGTTGATACTTCGTTCAATCCAATGTAGTGCTGATTGAAATAGTTTAAGAGTGTCAATGTTGATTATTCGTCGTCAATAGGATTACGTGACAATGCATCTGCCACACAATTTTCAGTGCCAGGTATGTGTTCAATGGAGAACTCGAATGGCTGTAGGATGATTGAATATCTGGCAAGTTTCTGGCTTGTATGATTCGATCGACGCAAGGATGCTACAGCACGTTGGTCCGTCTGTATGGTGAAGGGAGCACCAAGCAAGAACTTTTCAAGTTTGGTTATTGCCCAGATCACAGATAAAAGTTCCTTGTCGACTGTTGAATACTTTGTTTCTGCCGGCTTCAGCTTTCTTGAAATGTATAACGTAGGATGTAGAATGCCATCATGGTTCTGGAGCAGGCATGCACCAATGCCGTAGTTACTAGCATCTGTTCGTAAGAAAAATCTTTTGGAAGCATCGGGAAGTCTTAAAATTGGTTCATGCGAGAACAAATTTTATAATTTTGTTGAAAGTTTCATTGCATGTACCAGTCCATGTCACCTTCACCGGCATATCTTTTTTTAACAATGAAGACAATACAGCCGTGATGGATGACAAGTTTGGTATGAATCTACTGTAATATTGAACAAGTCCTAACAAACTCCTGACCTGTTTCTTCGTCTGAGGAACTGCTATGTTTAGAATTTTGGAGACTGTACTAGGTAACGTTCGGATATATCCCGATCCAATGATATGTCCCAAAAAGGTTATCTCATTACACGCGATTTGCACCTTTGTAGGTTTAGCAGTTAGATGATAATTCCTTAGAGTATCGAAAACATATCTAAGTCCCGAAACATGTTCCTCAAACGACGAACTAAACAAGCATATGTCGTCAATATATGTAATAACGTCTGGTCTACCTGATAAAATTTGTCGCATCAGGCGAATGAAGGTAGCTGGCGCATTAACAAGCCCAAAAGGCATCACATTCCACTGGTATAGACCTTGTGGAGTGGAAAAATGCGGTGTAGTACTTAGCCTTTTCGGTCAGTGGTATCTGCCAATAACCTTTAGTTAAGTCTATCTTACTAAATATAGTTGCGTTGGATAGACGTGGTAGTAAGTCGTCGATAAGTGGATGTGGTTCGCTGTCAACTATAGTCTTAGCATTTAATTTTCTATAATCAACACATAGTCTGATGTTATTGTCCTTCTTCCGGACAATCACCAATGGAGAAGAGAATGGCGAATTACTAGTCTCAATGATTCCCAGAGACAACATCTGTTCAAGTTCCTTAGTAGTTTTAGCAAGGAAATGTAAAGGAACAGAATAGGGATGTACACGAATAGGTGTATCATCATTGAGAGTAATGTCATGACTGATAGCCGATGTGCGACCCGGGACGTCGGTCAACACATCTGGATAAGATTGTAATAGATTAGCAATCTGTAGACGCTGTTGCGGTGTAACCGTTGAAGAGATGGTTACATCCCGCCAAGATTCAGTAGGTTGAACTACTGGTACCGGTAACGGTAACTGTACCTCAGGAAAAGAAGATTCTTCTTCCTGGATGACAGATAAGTTAGTATAATGACAAGTGGATACTGTGTTGTCATCTAGTTCATGAAAAATTGACTGTAAGTGTTCAGGACGTGTATGAAATTGCTTGAGCATGTTAATATGAAATATCTTTTTGTGTCCCTTGATATCTAAGACGTAATCAACGTCGGAAATTTTATCAATGACTTTGTAAGGACCATTCCAAGATATCAGTAATTTATGTTTATTGTGAGGAAGTAACACATAAGCTTCGTCGCCTGGGAATAATTGGCGTAATCGTCGAGACCTATTTTGTAGAGATCGAGCCTTAGCTTTTGCAGCCTCAGAAGAAGCTGTTGCCAACTGGCAAGACTCAATAATGTTCTTCCGAAGATTAATTACGTACTCGTAAGATGACTGAGTGTCCTGAGTCATCTCCTCGTCAATTAATAAGTTTTTTATTAGTCCCATAGGACCTCTTGGGGGAGCACCAAAAACTAATTCAAAGGGAGAGAAGCCAGTTTGTTCATGCGGTACCTCCCGATAAGCAAATAGAACAGCTGGGAGTGCTCTGTCCCAGTCATGAGGGTGCTTAGCAGTAACCTTATGTAGTAGTTGTTTAAGTGTACGGTTAAGTCTTTCAACCGCACCATTACTCATCGGATGATAAATACTACTTAAATTCCTATCAATGTTCCAAGTTTTCATGACTTCCTTCATGGTGTCAGATATAAACTGTGACCCATGGTCTGATAAAAGTTTTCTAGGAAACCCTATTCTAGAAAAGATGAGATGTAGTGCATCAGCTACATCTGTGGTAGTGGTGGTCTTTAATGGGATAGCTTCTGGCCATCGTGTGCACAAATCAATGCACGTAAGGACGAATCTATGTCCTCTGGCCGATGGTAGCAATGGACCAATAATGTCTATTGCCATCTTGTCAAAAGGTCTCACTGAGATATCGCAAGCCTGAATAGGCGCCGTGTGAAAAAGCTCCACGTGCTTTCACTTCTTGGCATGTAGTACAGGAACGTACATACTGCGAAATATCTCTTGACACCCCTGGCCAAAAGAATGAAGACAGTACTCGAGATCGTGTTCGAGTATATCCCATATGTCCAGCACAATGTGAGTCATGTGCATGTTGAAGAATGTACCGTCTAAAAGTATATGGGACCATAACTTGTTGTTTCATTTGTGATTTGTCATTAAAACATCTAATCAATATGTCATTTTTAATAACAAAACAATGTTTGTTATTATTACCTGAGGATAGATTGTCAACTTTATCAACCAACTTAAAAAATTTTTTTAAAGATTTATCCTCTTTTTGTTTGGTTGCAAATGTTTCCCTGTCAATAGGTGAATTGACTACAAATTCCTCTTGGTTGTCTGCATCCATTTTATTATCATCAACTTTCTCCATGAGTTGAGTCTGCGCTCTAGTCGTCACGGCGTTTCCAGTGCATAGGTTATGTTTCTCCCATTCTATAATCTCATCTGGAGTACAATCTTTACTGCCGTGTATACGACCGACCATCAGATCAGCTATAGGCTTTTTTAGCATACATACTTTTACGTTCCCTGTAAAAAAAGGAGTGTTAACATGAATAATAGCTGTGGGGTAAAACTCTATTGTTCCACCAAAAGTCATGCAACGGACATATTCCCCCGTTGCACAGCTAGGATGTACCAGCGACTGTCGTACACCAATCGTTGTGGATCCCGAATCCCTCAACACTGAGACGACGGATCCATTAACTAATCCCCTGTTAAAAATTAGTAGGCCTGTTCCATCGTTGACTGCAAGACCTACCTCTGGTGTAATATGTCCGCAGTTAAGCACTGTTTCTTTCGCCTTCTGAAAAATAAGATTGCATTGCTGGCAACTATTTGCCACATTATAATTAATAGCAAAACATGCAGCAGAAGACTGTGTTGTATTATTGTCAAGTGGGACCTGAGCTGTAGGGGTAGTATTATTTGTAACTGCCGCCCCTGTATTATGGTTGTAATGAGATGATCCCCGAGAATGAGATCGATTCCGAGTATAATTGTTAGAATTATCTCGTCGTCCTCTATAGTAACTATTATCTCGATGTCTCGAGCCATGATTATTACCATTCCAGTTATTATTATTATTGGGAGTATGTGATCGATTATAATGAGTGTTATGTTGACCATTGTGGTAGTTTGTTTGAGGTGAATAATTTCTATCTCGTGATCTACCTCTGTTGAACTCATTTTTATTGTTGAAATCATTATTATGTCCCTTCTGAAAGTTAACATTGTGATTTCTTTGGAACCTGCTTCTGTCTACACTGTGATGTCTTTGTTTGTTATTGTGATTGTAGGCCATATTAGACGCCACAGGTAGAGGTTCTCTTAATGAGGAGTTAGAAATGGTTGCATTCGGATGTGCCGAACAGTAGTTTAAAGAAATTTTTTCTAACTCATCCATAGTACCTGGTTTACGCTCCTGCAAATATGCAAAAAATGGCTGGCTAACCGAAGATAATACCTTATCCCGCAGTAGTAAATCAACTAATTTGTCGTATGATTTGTTGACTTCTGCCAGTTCAACCCATCTATTAAATGTATTGCGTATGTTCGCAATGAATCCTGCAAAATCTTTTGGAGATTCAGGTAAAATTCCCTTAAATTTCAACCTACAGTGTTCCTCGTCCAGGTGAAACCTTCGTAAAAGCAAGGACTTAATAGCACCGTAGTTATTAGCTATTGATGGGTCAGCATTTTGAGAAGCTGTCAATGGTTCTCCAACCAAGAATTCATTTAACTTGAGTACCCATGACTCTTCAGGCAAATGGTTTGTTTTGCAAGTCTGTTCAAAACGTGACAGGAACGATGAAAGGTCGTCCACGTTCAAGTTGAGAGTGGGTAATTTAAAGTTGTAGAAATGTTTAGGTTGGCTGGATGATGATCCATTTTGTGCGTTATTATTCTGGTTTGCATCAGCACTTTGTGCTTGTAATCTTGCTGTCTCCAATTTAATACGCGCCAATTCCATTTCTTGTTGTAAAATAATTTCCTCTCGTTTCAATTTATTCTCTTCTTCCTGTCTGGCGATTGTTCTTTGCTCTTCTCTTTCACGTTGAGCAATCTCTCTCAATCTATTTTCCTTGTCAATTTGCTTCATCTCACGTTCTGCTTCCTCTTTCTTTAATGCGGCCTTTTGTTCCTCTTCCTCTTTCTTTAATGCAGCCTTTTGTTCCTCTTCCTCTTTCTTTAATGCAGCTTTTTTCTCTTCTTCTTTTCTTTCATATTTTTTTCCAGTTCTGATTCAGCAAACTGACGAAGTTCTTGAGATTTATAACCATATTCCCGACCAATTTTAACGAAATGGTCTATAGTAAGCATTTTGACTTTTATCTGTAAGTAATTATTGATAACTACTGATTAAAATAGTCAATAGTAGCTTCAGAGTAATTATTATACTTACTCAACTTAGAAATACTCAATATAAGTAATCACAATAGTACTGAACTTAATGTCTAAGTTCAACTAATAGACAATATTTTGTAACAATATTGTATCTAAATAATACTATATCATAAATAGTTATGATATCTGTTAAATATAATGTAATTATATCACACAATTAATCTCAATATCCAATAATGTTGGGTATAATTCCTAGTAATTATATTGTTCAATGTACTAAGTCACTCTCTTAGTACCAGAAAAGTATATTAAATAATATACAATGGGTCTATTACCTCAAAGGTAGCTATAAGATTATTTTATTTTGTCAATATATATATTATATTATTATGCCCTAGGCATCTATTATAAATTGTAGTGCTACTTTCTTGGACTATCACTGCATAATTATGCAATGTCCCATATTAACCTTAAATATCAGACAAAATTAATTAAATTAAATTACAAGTGTATTATTGCCTATAATATCATATTATTAATGTAATATTTAATATATATTATGAGGACAAACAAAACAATGATGCAACTAAAGGGTACAAACAATGTTAAGACGCAAACAAGACATTTTCACAATTAAAAAATGAATTTATGAACTAAATAAAATAAGCGGAAATGTCACAGACCAAATGAAGGGTTCAAGGTCTGACCCGAGGTCAACTGAATATTCAAAGTACACACACAAAAAAAATGACTGCGAAAAATGATGACGTCACAGGACTCATAACGGACGAAAATTTAACAATCATAAAATAAATGATAGTCAGAGGAGACTGGACGAATAGTAACGAACATGGTACAGAACTGAATAAAATTATTAACTGAGTACGAATAAAATACACCAATTATCTACGGGACAGTACAGCTAACGCAAATCGTCAAACGATAGCAGATTTGGACAACAAGTCCAATGTCAAACCTCAATGGGGTTTCCAAAGGTGCAATCGTTTAACTGCCCTAAGAAACGACCGAAATTAATTCAGGCATCGTGAGAGCCGCAGAATTTAATTTCAGTTCATCCTCCCTACCTCCCACGATTAGTAACAAATACATACGATGGAAAACAAATTTAACATATATACATGAAAATACATAGACATGCCTGATCAAAGCAAAATGGACTCAGCACTGTTATTTATCGACCGACAAAGGTCACACTTAAATGACTTATCTTTTGTGCTCAGTTCGGACTCCTGTCGATGACGGTATGCACCAACGGTGTAGAAGTATGTCTGACTGTTTGCTCTTGATGCATATACAGGGTTTATTCGTTGACTTTGTTATTTTTTTCCTCCGTAGAAACTAGGCTTGCTGCTGTCAACTTGTATGGCATGTACACGAACTTTGGTGACGTAAGGTTGGCCTCTTGTGGTAACTATGCGTCATAGGTCATAATTCAGCACATCATGTGATCGTCCTTCAAATGTAAACAATTGTTAATTTCCGAATTTTTTTTTTCGATCCCCAATCAATGGACACCATCTGTTGAAGGCGAATCTTCTCTGTTGTTCTGGAACATTCAATTTGACAACAATGTTCCATATAATGTCAATAAAGTGGTTATAAATTCTGGCCATGTTAGTTGAGTTCTTATATGGTTTCATTCAAGATTTTCATCGTGTCAATTGGTGTTGCTTTACGCGAATGCTGGGTGGGGTAGAAAAACGTGTGGGCAAACATTTGAAAGTTGCAATTATATTGAACTTGTAATTCCATTGACGTGATAAGTCGGTTCATTGAGTCCAATACATTTATTCACAGTGATACATACATGATGATCAATTCCAATAGGGGTAGAGCATAAGTCCATATAAGTCATGCATAAATTAATCAACAACGTAGACTGCTGGTTATGTGTCAATGTCCGTTATGAGGATACAATGCAGTATTGTCGTCAGAACGTCACAGCTATATGCACGAGCAGATAGACATGGCTACCTGCCGACAGTGAGACTGCGAGTCTGAATATATTCATACGAATTTGACGATTATTCTTCTCCTTCTGAGAATTCTAGTTAAATACTAACCTCCATATATTTCCCTCTCATATTGAGTTCTAGGACTGACCCTGGTCCATCAAAAATACACATAAAATGGCTATATCCTGCCATTAAATTGGAAGGTTAGAAAAACGCAGCTATTCAGCTTGGCGGTCAAGTAACAAAGGGTCACGTTTCTTAGTTACCGACTGTGTCCTAAACAACGCTATACACGTCATAATCGATCGTGTATGAAGCGTTCAGTAATTGAAACATCTATCGCAATATATTAAATGTCTTAACCTTTACAATTGCACGTCTGGTAACCTTTAGCAGACGGCGTTAATATCATATACCGTAACAAGTAGACGTGGTCACTTCGTTCTAGATACTTAAACTTATAAGTGAAATCTCTTAGTTTCGTTGTGATACCGTAGTTCTGTGTTGAGGTAAATATTACATTAAGTATCTAATATTTTGTGAGTGATTAAGTGTTTAATCGCCTATTTTTCACTAGTTTCTTTTGTGCAGAGTGATTAATTTATAAGTCTGTTATATTCTCTAGCTGATGAGTTACAGTGGAAAACAGAATAAATTATAATTTCTAGCTTAAAATCATGTAGCTATAATGAATTTAATTTAACTGCTAAATAATCAGACGATAATAATTTTTCTAAACTAACTTATAAATGCTAGATGCCTCATGAGTGTTGACGGAATACGTATGTATTCCTAATTCATGATGATTGATTTTTATATATAACTTATTTCACGGGAAAGTTTAAACGTCAAGTCAAGCTCTACGCTTGCAGTTCGAAATGTAAGTTATATTGAGTTCATAATATGTAAAATATTTCATATGTGTTTTTTCTTTATTCAGTGAATACTGGGGTAACCCAACTTTGCCGGCGTTTAGTACAGAGACAAACCTGTGAGAAACATAAACATTTTATATCTTTAACCACGTGGGTTTTTCAAGTAACACCTGTCTGACAGGGCGTGTGCCTTCAGAGATAGACAGAATACCAATCTCACTAACGGGTTTTTTTTAAGAATAAATGCTTATACTTGTCGTGGAATATTCTAATCCACATATATAAATTATCTAGTAAATATAAAGCCTAATAAATCCATATAATAAATAAAGGAAGAAGAATGGTAAAGAACAGTGCTGTCACAATGACAGTACTCGAAATCCCCTTTGTTTTATGCTTCGTCTGCAAATTGTAACGTTTCCACGTTAAATATAGGCCTTCTGCAACATACACGCGTTTCCCAAACACACAATAAAATGTGCTGCCTTTCTAAGAAAAAACCTTGAAATATGCAAGTTGACCTAAATTTTAAATTCCATTCATGTCTTTTTCTACACTGCGTTACCAAAACGAACGAACAGATGGACAAAAGGATAAAGAGAGAGGGAGGGCTGAAAATCAGGAACGCATGCAACACGCGTCGCGCGATACACAAATGCTACCATCACGCGTGTAAGACTACATGCACTAATTTTTTTTCAGACGGACAGTGATAAAATACACTACCCTTCCCAGACAGCACATCTTCGAAACAGGAGGTAGAAATTGCATATTTTGAACGCAGCCACGTAGCTCTTTTAAATTTGGATATTTGGGTTCCTTAGGGTTTGCTGACAAAGAATATGTAAAACGTTACGCAAATAGTCTAGGAATTAACAAGTTATAACCAAAATAAAATATTGGGGATGCCTGACAGCATGAAATCATTTCTGCTCATAAAATTTTTTTATAACATGTTTGAAAAAAACCTTGCGTTACAGAAATAGCCTACCATGTAAACTCCAAATTGATTGGAGCGCAACAAATGAAAGACGAACCACGATTGGTCGGACTATAAATACTATCTTGGTTGTTAGGGAGACGTAGAAAGGTAACATTTTTTCAAACACTTGTCGAAACGTGGCCTCATTGGCTAGACTTGCTGATATACTCACTTAGGAGCGTTAGTTCGAGACCACTAGTGCAAATAATCTTGATAAAGCGACAGTGCGTTGAAGCCAGCTCACATTTTTGCTAAAATAAAAGCCTGGAACATAAGCAGATGGGAATTTGTGCCAGTAATTGTGCCAGAATTCATTGCTAATCAACGTATCTGTGTTTATTTCCATGAAATTGTGGTAAGCTTGAATCATTCAGTATCTTTTAATGAAAATTGAATGTAAATTGTTAATTTATGCCTGTATATATATGTGTAGTTCAGTGGCAAACAGGAGATAAAGCCTATAATGCTCCAGCCTGAACAGAGGGTGTCGGAGGGAAGTAAAACGGCATGGAATGGCCAAATAGTACACTGACACCTGGATGATTGATTAGACAGAAATAATGCTGGAAGTGCAGAGGCGTGGTAACCATTAAGGAGGTAAATACTGGTATAAAGTATTTCAGATGAAGCTGACAGTTGGCCTAACGCTCTGAACTCAATGTTTGTGTTGTATTGTGTTCAGTGTAGAACTAGAGTATCAATTAGTTATGAAGTAGAAGGTATATCCTTCTTGTTTTCAGGGACCGTGGTCTTGATTGTATTGAGCTGCACCTGGTCAGAGCTTTGCTGAATCCAGAGTCGGACAGCATACTCCTTGGTCCATTTAGCTATCAGCGAGGTGTCTCCAGAGCCCAGAGGAGAATTCGAGCAGAGGAGTCCTTTCCTGCCGCCATCACTCAAGATAAGCTGATTTGGCCAGCTGAGCTCAACATTATGTCCCCTCATCTTGAAATGACTTTATAAAAATAACATTCAGAGGGGGATTTAATTGTCTTAATATCAGGAACTGAGAACATCTCCAATACTAGTTTCCTTAAGACAAACTATTGAAGTCATGATGACAAATACCAACAGAGCTTGAACAAAACAAAACCAGTATTCCCTCATTTTACTACTACACAACTGACACACATAGGATATTTTTAATAATATATGTCACTACAATATTCATATTAATCCATTCTGTACATAACTTGTAATGAAAATTGATTGTGATTCCTGGTTCCTTTGTAATTGAATCAGGACACATATTCATTCATATCAGCAATGAATACATATTGTTATTTGAAAAGTTATCAGTGACTCCTTAAGATATCCTTTAGAGTGTTATATGTATGTGAGTGTCCCAGTGTTGTCAAGTATAGTGGAATAAATTAAATTGTTTATCTGTCTGTTGTTGTTTTGACTTACACTTCATCCTACACATACCCTAGACACATAACGTAGTCATCACACTATTGCAGAATAATTCTGACTGAGATATATAGATATGTGGTAGCAAGTAAGGTTATCTATAATACACTACTCTTAATAGATATAGATACCTTCACAGCTGATCTCAGTCAGTACACTAAGTCCCCTATAAATATTTATAACATCCCACTTCACCACAATACTGGGCCTTTGAGCCAGATCATATTTCTTCACAAACTCTAATGTACATGCTACCTTGTGGCGAGAAATAATTACAGAAAAACCATTAACTTTTCCGACATTATTTGACCAAGTGTGTATCGAACCAAGATTATCTGTTGAGAGAAGTTGTCCACCGGTCATCTTCCTAATTAAGGGAAACCTCGTGTTCTAACACTGTGTGCCCGCTGAAACCCTAACTCTTACCTCGTGCATAAGTGACATTAACTTAAATCTGTAAAGAAAGAACGATCGCCTGAAGCGGACGCTCCCGGACACGGTGAATGAAACCAATATCTGCAGAGCTGGGTATCCTCTTCATCCACAGATAGACAGATTAAACGAAGTGTACACTAAGGCTTGCGCCAGACGGCGAACAACCGCACGATTGTAGGTAAGGTTGTGTGAATCAGGGCCCTGATGAAAGAACCGAGTGAAAGTAGACTGAAGGATGTTCTTCGTTTGATTCACTCACTTTGTAACTTTCCTTATGCAGTATTTTGTTGCTAAACTATATTTTTCATTAGAATAGATACTGCTATCAAAGTCAGTTCATACCTTCAAAAGGGGAAAATATTAGACCCAAATCATATGTATCTGTGACTCTTTGGGCTATCATCGTTCTCCTAACGGGACTGTGGGCTAAACATCGACGGATGATCATAACTGTGGGTCTATCATTTCTTGTAGAAATTCCTTGATTTTTATGGTTTTGTATATGCTTTGATGTAATTTTATGTGTTGTGATGGGATTTTAGATGATAATTAAAACTACCCTTAAACTTAATCAGCGTGTTGGTATCTCGCTCTAGAATATCTATATAATCATTTGTTATAGTTTTCCCACGTCTGTACGTCTAACTGTCGTCTTGTATGTGCGTGCACGTGAGTAGATAGAACTATATATATATATATATATATATATATATGTAATATATATATATATATATATATATATGTATATATATATATATATATATATATATATATATATATATATATATATGTAATATATATGTGTTTAGACTGTCTGACTCCTCTAAATCTGTCGTAGAAAATAGGTGAAAGAGAGAAGATTTCTTGATTTCAGAGACAGCCTCTATCACAGTCTACCATCTCACTCGTGGAAATCTATTTCTATTACTATCTTTCACTGTGACTATCACTTATTCTAATCTATTCAGAAGGGACCAACCCAAGTCTTAATTCTCCTATCAAAAATCTGCGACAGTGCTCTATATGAAGAATAACCTGCATCTTTATAATATATTTATATTAAAGTTAGTTGCTTATCCTTTACAGGACGTGGCAATCAACCCCAGCTTTTATTGGCTGTTTGTGATTTTTCTAGGCAATTTTTTTCATTCAGTAGTTTGCCATTGCTTTCTGAATGGTACGGCGCTTATACCGTTGTTAAAAATCCACACAAAGCGATCTGCTACCAAACCGCCTGCAGCAGGTTTCGAACCTGGTATATCTGGATTATGAAACTGCGTTCATATCCATTAGGCCACAGACGCCGACATATTTATATTACATGTAAATAAATAAAGATTTTGTAAGAGAACAAACAAATGCTTGAGTTGATCCATGAAGGATTGTTGTTGAATGCCTGATCATCAATCACTATAATAAAATCACTGTACGATCATTCACGGAATAACAACCAAGAAGGGTACGAACGAGCCAAGGGTTGAAAATAAGAAGGAAAGTAGTTCATCCAAGAATTGTCAACTCTGGCGGAGAGGGCCAATACCAAACACTACTAACTTAAAACTTGGAAGATATACAAGGAGACTGGTGTGAGTCACACAACTAGGCTTGCCATCTGCCACCTAGTAAAGACTAAGCAGGTAGCGCGGTTACAAAGACATGCTGAGGACCCCTGGACAAGGGTAACCCGTCACACAGAGTCAGAGTGACCAGGTCAGCCCGGCAAGCACAACCATTTGTATCCTGTACAAGCGCGCGTTGAATCGTATAATTGTTCACCTTTTCATGTAACAATATTTTTTTTCACGGTCTAGCAGTTATTATATTGTGACTTTTACGGGCCACTTAATCTTTGATGTTCAGGGCAAGACCTTAGGATATAAAGTTTACTGCCATTTTCCTGTCATTAAAAATCACTTAAATAGAACAGACAGTTTTTTTTTTTTTTTTTTAAACAAACTCAGAAGGCCGTCACCAGAGCACACTAGTCGGGGTGTGAATAAATGTGACTGAAACGGAAATGTAACACAAATCAGGAAAAACTTAACTCATGTTAAAAAAAATAATAGTGAAAATACTGCAAGGCAACAACGGTATCCACGGCAGGAATATTATTTCAGAAAGGTGTGATCTGAATCGACGACATTGCTAACTCGACGGCCTTCAGAGTCATGGCTGTGGAAACCGCTGGTTCAACGATCCTGAGAGAATCATCGATGTAGAAACATCTGACGCAATGACACTGAGAGTAATAGATATATACACCACAGAGCCATGGATGTAAAAACCACTGACTCTATGACCCTAAGAGTCATGGATGTAGAAACCACTGACTCAACGACCTTGAGATGGATGTAGAAAACAATGACTTAACGGCCCTGAGAGTAATGAATGTATAAACTACTGACTCAGTTACTCTAAGGGTCATGGGCATAGAAAACGTTGATTCAGAGGCTCCGAAAGTCTTGACTGCAGAAGGTTCTGACTCAGCGTCCCTGAGAGGCATGGATGTAGTAAACACTGACTCAACGACCCATGGAGCAACGGATGTCGAAATAACTGCCTCAACTTCCCAGACAGTAATGGACTCAATGAAAGAACCGAGTGAAAGTAGACTGAAGGATGTTCTTCGTTTGATTCACTCACTTTGTAACTTTCCTTATGCAAGATTTTGTTGCTAACAACCAGTGACTCAATGATCCTGAGAGTCATAGATGAGAAATCACTGACAGCGACCCAGAGAGTCAAGGATCTAGAAATAACAGCTTCAATGACCTGGAGAGTCATGGATGTAGAAAACACTGACTCAGCGACTTCGAGAGTTATGGATGTAGAAAACACTGACTCAGCGACCTCGAGAGTCATGGATGTACAAAACACTGACTCAGCGACCTCGAGAGTCATGGATGTAGAAAACACTACTCAACGACCTTGAGAGTCATGGATGTAGAAAACACTGACTCAGCGACCTCGAGAGTCATGGATGTAGAAAACACTACTCAACGACCTTGAGAGTCATGGATGTAGAAAACACTGACTCGACGACCTCGAGAGTCATGGATGTAGAAACACTGACTCAGCGACCTCGAGAGTCATGGATGTAGAAAACACTGACTAAGCGACCTCGAGAGTCATGGATGTATAAAACACTACTCAACGACCTTGAGAGTCATGGATGTAGAAAACACTGACTCGACGACCTCGAGAGTCATGGATGTAGAAACACTGACTCAGCGACCTCGAGAGTCATGGATGTAGAAAACACTACTCAACGAGTCATGGATGTAGAAAACACTGACTCAACGACCTCGAGAGTCACGGATGTAGAAAACACTACTCAACGAGTCATGGATGTAGAAAACACTGACTCAACGACCTCGAGAGTCATGGATGTAGAAAACACTACTCAACGACCTTGAGAATCATGGATGTAGAAAACACTGACTCAGTGACCTCGAGAGTCATGGAAGTAGAAAACACTGACTCAGCGACCTCGAGAGTCATGGATGTAGAAATTCCCTCTTCCTTACCTCTTCTCTACTATCTTTTAGCAGGTTCTTTCCATCAAGCTCCATTTTGGTCCTCTTGTCGTGATCGGTTAAGCCGCCATTAAAAAGATACCCGTATGACTCTTCTAGCAAGCGACAGGCATCATACATCGCGTCATCTCCTTCCTTTCCCGAAAAAAGCTATTTAGGGCTTACTTCAGTTGTTCACAAGAGTTTTTACTGACGACTTTATGATTTATTTTTCACTCAGGTAATATTTCAAATTTTTTTCATACATTTCCGAGCCCTTATAGGAACTCCATTGAAGACCTTCCGTACATTATGGCCATGATGCACCACTGTTGTCTAGTGCAGCACTCTCAGAGCCAAATATTCCGACATCTTCATTATTTAACGCTGGCCTTATTTTGTAGCTAATACTTTCTAATTCCTCTCTTCCTCTTTCTTTTCTTTTTTTCTTCGGCCTGTTTTTAATTTCTTTATTCCGACTTCCCTCATTCCTTTGGAGTATAAACGTGGTGGCGTTTTACTCATTGGGACCTGGGCTGTGAAGGTTATCCCAGTTCGCCCTTGGTCTTTGTCTCGCGTCCGTGAATCTTCTTCAAAGCTTCCAGTGTCCTCCTGTTCTACTTTTCCTAGTAAGGCTGCACTTATGGGATAGTAGAGCCAGGTTATCGGTAAAATCTAGATCGTCAGACTATTTTATCACAGTCCACTGAATTCCATTTCCATTGTTTGATGTTGATTTTTTGGAACCCAGTCTATAGCCAGTAAAAAGTGAAATGGAGGCAAGATGTATCCTAACTCAGTTCCAGTTCTTGTCTAAAAGTGTTTTGCGAATTGTCTTTTATGAAGGACGGTACATTTAAAGTCTTCTTATATTTTTTGTTGTTGTTGTTAGTTTTATGTACAGGGTGTCCGAAAATAATTCATCGGATTATGAAGTTCACTTACCTTGAGAAGATACGAATGTTACGGAAAAATTATACTGCATATGCAGCCTTAACGCAAATAATTTTATTGGTCACGTTCATTGACATTCACATTCAAGGTGAAAATCTCAGGATATAGTTTTTCATGGCATTCTCGCGGGCATCCTTTGTAAAAATTACGATATCCAGCCGTTACTTCAGTTCCCGCCACATGTCTTACAGCAGCACTGGTGCAATCATTGTCAAAGAATGTGACCAATAAAAACCATTTGGTTACTACTGCAAATGCGGTTGGTTCAAGTAACCGGAACATTCGATCTACTTCTTCCATTCTTACGCTGAGGATTCCAGGGCAAGGACTATCATGTAATGATATCAACGCGTTACATCTATATATGTCATATCTAACTTCAGCATCTTCTTCTCACTGTTTGCTCCACCGGTATTAGTCTGGTTATCATACCGGCATTAGTCTGGTTATCATTCATGTCCTGAGGCCCAGCAGCATTTCTCATATGCCCTGTGGCTTTCTGTCCTGTTCCTTTGCTCCTTGTTTCGTACAGTCCTAGGATGTCAGTGTTATAGGGTAATTTCTTCTGCAACCTGTGCATTTTGCCCTTGTCCTTTAAGTGTCCCAACATTCTAGGTGCCCGATGTGGAGATTTTCCTAGATGAAACAAAAGTGAGTCAGCAGGCCATACTTATTTCAGCCTTCTGTGGGCTGCGTCATTAACCGCCTAACCAGAAGACCTTCTTCCGACTTGAATGCCTGCAATGAATTATTTAAATTAGGTTTGGCTGACTTGTACATTTGACTAAAGATTTTAATTTTACATTTTTTGTGTGTTAAAGTTTCTACATGACGAAGTATCCGCCCTTACGCTCAACCCTCCTTAGCCGCCTCCTACGAATTGTTAAAATACGTATTGTACTTTTCTTATTGGGCTTCAATAAAACACGGGCGCAAATTACTATGCCATCGTTTGAGTCTTTCAAAATGAAGCCAATAATTATGGTAGTATCTAGTCCACGTAATGAAGCATGCAAAGTCGGAAAAGAACCTTCCATTATGCAGTTAGCGGCATTGCTAGTGGCTGTCTTCCATTATAACAAATATCCGTGTTAGCGGAAAATGAGTCATTATGGAGCAAACAACCACACTAACTGCTTGTCTTCCGATGTGAAGAAAATAACTAAATTAGCGGTTATTTTGTTACTTTTAAAAGTTCATTGCTATATGTCCGTTTACGTGATCAAGAAATAATGCACAATTACATTGTCATGTCAGATCCGGGAATATTTTAAGGAAGCAACAAGCTATGACCTCTTATATGAGAACAACCAGCTATAAGCTCATTATTGTGGTGTTCTTATGTAAGAAATGTAAGATGTCCGGCAAAAGAATAAAAGAGAGAGGCAGTTTCATAGCAGATACTGCCGTAGGAGAGTGGAGTGTTAGAGATATTACCATACTAGGTCCAGCTTTATTATGAGCTTCTCTTTTTTTATTTCGCTTCTCCGTTGCTTTTGCCTTCCTTAGCTGAAGAGCAAGTCAGGTACTCATTTACAGCTGGGTAGACTGGAGCGAAAAGCTACCAAATATCGATCCCGGAACACGGTAACGTCGCCGCGAGAAGAAATCGCTCTAACCGAACACTCCTCATAATTTAAGTTCAGTTATAGCTGTAGGCCTGTTTGACTTCCTTATAATGGACTTAGTTAACGGTATCTGAGCCAACGATTTACCGCTGTCAGACTGGTGCGTTTCTCTTTTTTATTACAGGCTTTTCTTTAACTTGCAACGTATGTCACCTTCAAATCTTGCAATCGATTTTTCGATCACTTTCAGATGAGCAATAGCTCTGAAACTTGGCATAGTTGTGTATTCCCGATGACAATACAATAATCAGTCGTAAAAAGAATAAAATGAATAACTGTTACGTGTCTTTTATATTGTGAATGTTAATATTTAGTGACAGGATGGTTCCTGTGGCCAAGATCACTTCTAGGGTAGTAGACGTATCAGACACCGAACAAGCCAACATCAATTAGTATTTATTTGAGCCACAATGGACGAAGTGGACGGTATACATTTTTATTAAGACTGTGACACTGCTCCTAATTCAATACAGTTCAGGCCAATATACAATGGCATATAATATACAGTCGTCGATATAACTTTAGGCAGTCCGTTCATGTCTGGAATGCTGTCCTTTTCATTTTCAACATTTTTTATATATTCACACTCGACATTGAGAAGCTATACTCCTTGAAAATGTAGATATTAGATACACCTCACAGAAGATCTTGATGTATTAGTAATGAAATAACTCAGTGATAGGCACTTAAATTTAGGAGCTCAAACACATTCGTCCACTCGCCATGACACACAACGGTAGAAGACTTGCAGACAATCTCCTCACTTCTGCATTTTCAGTTTCACGTCTGCCAAACAACCATATCGGCATGACGTCACTTCCTGTCTTAATAAATGACTCCGAATAAAATAAACAAACAAGGAGCCCTGTCGAGCTACCTAATTGTACCGACACAATCGTTATGAATTTTAATCATAACAATAACATTAAAATTAATATTAATTTTTTGTGTTTGTATAGTTTCATCAGTGAAATGAGCGACAACTACAAATAATCTAGGTGTATTCTTTCCAAAAAGATTGTCTTTCTTGAGAGAAATATTGAAACTTCTCCTCCCTCCCCCTCCACACACACACACTATCGCACGCGCGTGCACAGACGTACACGCAACTGACAACTACATTTAAAAAAATGTAATTTACAACTCTTATCAAAATTTAAAAAAAAAGAAAAAAAAAAAAAATTAACTTTCCGTATAATATACTGAATAATGAAATCTGCCTCCTGTGTTCTGGACTCGTTTATCGCAAACTGATAATGTCATTAGCGGATCGATTACATTTGGCTTAAATGTAAAATAAATAAATAAAAAAAAAACACTAAAAAGAAGAAAAAAAAAAAAGAATATTTTTTGCTGCAGAAATGATTGCGTCATTAATTAGACTGGATCTTTCCAAGGTACATATCCGGTGTTACGTAGGAAAATCGTATTAATGACCCCTATCCACGAAGCGCTGTTTTTGTGGTACCTAGTGGGGCGGGAAGAATATAGCGATTCGCTTCCGTCGCTAGGCGGTGTTGTTGTTTTGAAGGCCCTGGGTTCGATTCTCCGGTAAGTCTATCACGTCTGTTGTTTTAATGTTGTCTAGTTTTCTACTTCTTTATTTCTCCCGAGTGCTTGAAACAAAACGTTATGTGTATTGTTTATTTACTGCTTACAAGCCTCGGGTTTCCCCTCTTTATTTATTTACTTGTGACCAGAGGCACGATAAAATGAAAATACATGATGCGAAGTAATACCAATTAGGTCAGAAAATACACAAGGTAAAAAAAATAACAAGTATTATGGGAATAAATGCAACAAATTAAAACAAGATTACGCTTGACGAAACATCCTTACAAGATGTAGTCATACTCATATCTTGGCTGCAGTATAGACAATCAGAAGAACAAACAATGATATCAAAATAACAATGCAAAAGGGAGGAGAGTTTTCATTTCAGTGGAAAATATATGGAAACTAAAATAAATTAATTCCAACACAAAAATCAGAACCTTCAAATCAAATGTAATGGTTACCACACTGCGCTGGCGATCGGGTAATCCAGGCTCAGGCCGGTCGAGACATTTGAAGAAGTCTCGTCGACCGGGACTTGGACTGGATTAATTCGAGCCCTGGCGAAGACATTTGAAAGAGTGTCGTCGACCAGGGACTGGAATAACCTGAACGGCTCCTGAGCAGACCCAGCTCTAATGGGTACCTTCCGAAGACGGCGAGTATCTGTCTGAATGGCGTGTGGACACTTGTCATTGTACAGGTAAAAAAGATATACTCACCTAAAAATCAGTCTCTGGATAGATATACTAACCGGAGATTCTCGCCTCGAGTAATAGCGGGCGTACGTTAAAAACAAAAAAAAAATCAAATGTCTATTCAGTCTTATCAATAGGACAAACTGAGGTAACACACTGATAGCTTTGCAAGGCAGTCCTTTTTCAGAAATCCCCATGGCAACAGTGGCAGAAGGCGTCCGAAAAAAACATACGGAGAAGAGAACTGAAGACATAAATAAAAGGGATAGAAGATATGGGGACCTTGAGCTGAAGGCACACTACAAGAGGATCTAGTGAGAATGTGTTGAAAAGCTATGCTGCTCCTGAAACCGAAGGGTAATGAATGAAGGAAAATGACCAGTGTTACAACATTTCAAAAAGAAAACAAACAGAAAGAAAACAAGGACGTGGAACAATGAAATTTAAAAATAACAAAACGGAATGAAGGAGAGATAGTTGATAGATAGATAGAGATCGCGCGCGAAGAGATATAGATGGAATTACAAAGGTGGAATTATCGTCCACCTCTGTACTTGCCCTCTATCTGTTTCTTCCCATTTCTCAGTCTTTTAAAAGTACAACAGACAGAACAGTTATGAGCTGGGCCTTGTAGTCCGTTGAAGATGGCAGAGATGTATTATATTTTTTAATTTTGGGTTGTGTTTCTGTCTTTACGTAATATTCCATTTTCGGTATAAATTCTTCTTTATTCGTCCAGACGATTTATTAACGTACGTGTCAACTGCTTCCTAGTTCCACCGATATCGTGTACTGTAAATTCTGGCACACGTTTTCTCAGTAGTCAGTCATCAGCTACACCTTCACAAATTCATTTTCTCGTATGTCCATTTTCGGAACCTTTTTATTCTTTTCTACATTTTGTTCTCATCATCTCAACAATATCGATTCAACATTTCATTATCTCTGTCGTATAATGCAGTCTCAATGTTAAAAACAGTCAGCTATATTTTTTCAAATAATATTTTCTTCCGGAAAAAAAATCCGAAATTGGAAATGTTCATTACTCAATTCTACGAGGCCTTCTTTCATCTCCAAATATGAGCAGCATCCTGTATGAGTTTCGGCATACTGATTTTTGTTTATAGTCCTCTAAAGACGCCGACATACTCCCATGCAGGAGACAGAGGTGTGTATATCTTTCGTCTTCCAAAATCGATGGCACCTGGCGCCAGCGTAAGGTTGTTTCTTTAACAGTGAAAAAACATAAACTGGGGGGATTAAGGTCACCTGATCATTTTTATGGAATTTCCTTGGTTTGTGTGCCCTCTTTCTCCTCCTATTTATCCCTTTTTCTTCTCCTATTTACCCCTCTTTCTTCTCCTATTTACCCCTCTTTTTATGAGATACAGCTGGCATCATAAAATTATTTAAAGTGGGATAAAGCTGTGGGCTGTGAAAGACGCGAGAATATAAATTAGAATATCTCCCCAATGCATGGCAAGACCTGACGATAGGTGGTTGCTACCGTCATCATTCTGTAAACAGTGACGACTCAACGCCTGCTGGAACATTAATCACCAAACATCTGGTGGATCACTGACGACTCAACGCCTGCTGGAACATTAATCACCAAACATCTGGTGGATCACTGACGACTCAACGCCTGCGGGAACATTAATCACCAAACATCTGGTGGATCACTGACGACTCAATAGTTCCTGGAACATTAATCACCACATTTCTGGTAGGCCACTGTCGACTCATCAGCTCCTGGAACATTGAGCACCTAACGGTTGCTAGAATATTAAGAATTCAACGGTTACTGAATTTTTGAGCATTCAATAGTTGCTGGAAAATTGGGCACCCAATAATTGGTGGAATATCGAGCAACCATTGATTACTAGAAACTGAGCACCGAACAGTTGTTGTGACATTGAGGAACCCGTATTTACTACAACACTGAATATATAACAGTTATTGGAATATTGGGCAATAAGTGGTTCTTGGAACATAGAGCACATGACAGTAGCTGAAAAAATGAGCAACCAACAGTTTTTGAAACTTTGAGCAGCCTGTGGTTTCTAGAACATTGGGTACCCACAACGGTTGATGCAACATGAGCACCCAAAAGTTGTTGGAATATTGAGCAACCAACAGTTGCTGGAAAAATTGAGCACCCAACGGTATTTTGGCACATTGAGAAACCATTGCTTACTGGAACATTGAGTATCTAAAGGTTGTGGGAACATTGTGTAACCAGGGGTTCCTTGAACATTGAGAAACCAACTACAACTGGAACATTTAGCACCCAACAGTACTGGAAAATTGTCGACCAAGCATTTCCGGAATTATTAAAGACTCATCTTATGCTGCAATATGGAAGATTCAGCAGTAACTGGATGAATTAGCACCTAAATATGCTGGAAAAGGAAACACCCAACATATGCTATTAGTGATACAACCAAATTTCATATAAGGTTTCTTACTTTTATTTTTATTTTTTGATGATTCTTTTTTAACCGATGCGCCAAAAAGTGTTAACGTGTGGAGAGAAAAAATGACCTAACGATTCAGAGAGAGCGAGAGACAGACGGAAGAGGGGGCGAGAAACAGACAGTAACAAAGAAGAGGTCAGTGATTGAGCCAATACTGTGACGTAAATTAACTGGAAGTTACAGTTCAGTCAATTAATTCCCTTTTAGCTCCTCAAAGGGCTATCAACAAATACATGCCACGCCCACCTGTCACGTACCAACGTCTGCTTAAAGTCTTACCATATCTTAGTCATCATATCATTTCTATTACAGTTATGTTTATTATTAAGCCGTCATGACGTTTAACTTATACATAAAAGGTAAAGTTAGGCCCATAGCAGATACTACCATAGGGGAGTGAAATGTTAGAGACTTCACTATTAGGTCCAGCATCGAGAGGTGAGGTGACCAGTTCCCTTTCTCGCTGCCCTTTTCTTCCTTAACTCAAGAGCAAAGTCGGGTACTCATTTATAGCTGGGTAGACTGGCGTGTTTTGATACCGTGAATCGAACCCAGCGCTCTAACCACTCTGTTAATCTGACAACTTATTAACATAATTTGTAATTAGCTAGATCGGGTAAAATCTACACAGAATAAAGAATAACTAGACCTAACTAGGAGGTCAGGTTATAAGTCTTTAATAACTTTATACAGAGATAACAACAAAACATTTAGTGATAACTAGACTGAACAATAGCTACTCAACTAGAGAGTCAAGCTAACAGAAACTACATTAATGATATTGCCATTGTATTGATTTTTGTTAATGTCATAACAATCTCAGAAGAAACACAAATTATCTTAAGCAGTTATGATATGCCAGTAGCGCGTGCAGGTGGTGCACATTTGTTGCTGTTGTTATCTACGGACATTTATTTCTTCATTTAGTTATGTTTCCTACTTCTTTATTTATATTCTTTAATTTGTGTCTATATTTTTTTTCTTGGTTTTTGACAACGTGCTCTCCCTCCGCTCTGTGTAATTATATTTCTTCTCTGTTAGCGAGTTATCACTGTCTTTATTTTTATGCTTCCTTTATTTATTTATGCGACTGTCACTTCTAATTTTATCTGTTATATTTCTTTGTTTCTTTTATTTATTCTGACATTGACATTTCATCATTTCCCTGTTTATACATAATTTTCATTTATTTGTTCATATTTTTTCACTCCCTATGGCTGCTACAATTTTTTTATGGTGTACTGTTATGTCTCCTCGTTAAATTACCTTTATAATGCTGCATTCCTTTAAATTAATGCTTAAACTAACATGTGGGAATGAAAGGATATAGTATGCAAGATAAATGAGAGTGGAAGGTGTGACGTGGAAATGTAAATAGTGATACCGTAATCTGACAGCCTTTGCTTTCCCATTTAATGCCTACCATTTGCTAAAGCAAAACCACGCAATTTCTGACTGTCTGACTCACATCTTAATCCACGCCTCTTTTTGTCTACTTGACCTTACCAAACGAGCTTGTGAGCTTGTTTACAAACTCCGCAAACTGTCATTTATTCAGGGGAGCGAATCACGTTTGCTTACCTGAGTTTCTCACGCGAGCTGATTTGTCAATATTATGATAACTGGCAGATAGCACGTGCAGAACACGTGGGAGGTAACAGCTTTTGAAGTTTCTCTATGAGGGGGAGCAAATCCTGTGATGTCCACACATTCAGGGAAAGGTATCTCTTTGATCTCGTGAAGCAAGGAAATTCGCAGACAGGAGCCCGCTACATAGACTAATCTCTGTTGTCGTTAGCAGCGGCCGACAAAAGCGAATGAGAACCCTTGATCGGGGGAATCAGTTTCCTGAATTTTTGCTACGCACGAGAAGTGCGAAAAGTAACAGCCTTCTGAGATCAAAATACGATGATCCTATATAAACCGCGTTTGCCTCCAACCATTATCAGTTGTCGCTCAGATTGTTTGGGATAAGATAATCTAGCTCGTTAATCTAGAGCCATTGTGAAAATGTGTTATTAGCATTTCGTGGAGATTGTTTCATTTCTGATCGTGGTAATGAAAATTAGCATTTACGTGATTTGATGTGTTAAGTTTACCATTATAATTCCCTGGGATTTTCTAGGTGTTAAGATTAGCGAATTAAATAACGCATAGCTATTTTTATTCCAGATGTTTCAGTCGTAATGTAAATTTAATCACCCGCTATCACCCAGAAAGAGTTGGTTTAGTTGACTTATAAATACACTAGGCGAATGATAATTGACGGAATACAATTCACTTCTAATTCATTAAGTGTAATTATATAAGTGACTAGTATAATATCATGTGGCGAAACAAATAGCTAGTAACGACAAGCGATATTTGTATAAGCGCGATATTGGTTAAAGATTAAATAATAACTGACCAGACAGGATAGGCTAGACATAACGTGCGCCTTTTAACTTAATCAGGGATGACGGAGAGGATGAGAGATGTCTCGTCCCCTCCGTGTGTGTGTATATATATATGTAGATATTATTAGCAGTAAGTGTTTCATAATGGTCTTATATCCTTTAGGCAACTTGTTCAACAGCGATCAGCGTTTTTTACTTGGCCATATCTTGGGCCGTTTCTCGACTTTTTTTTACTGCGTGAAAGTAAAGTTGTCCTCTGTTTGCTGACGGGTCTCCAAGTTTCAGTTGTGAACAGGGCGGGCCACAGAGACGAACGAACATTATTAATAAGTAAAATTTTAACGGGGACTGACTGTTAAGTCATAATTTAATTAAGGTGAGTTAAGTGTTAAAGACTTGTATGTACGGGTCGATTTGTTGGTACACGCTTGTAAACACGCTTTGCGTGATGAGAGTATTTCTTAGTAGAGGGGTGGAAAGCGGAGTAATGTTTAAACTGTTACCTATCTAGTTGTTACTTTGTTTAAAGATAGGATACAGAATTATGAATTAGTTTTGGGGGGAAAGGCGGATGAATTCAGTTCACATCTCAAGCTGCTAGTTTGCGCTTGAATGAATTTTACTGAGCGGTTTTGAGCAGCTGTGATTTTTCGTGACAGTGGGTTTTCTGGCAGAGCTTGAAAATGGACGGGATCCATTTTGCTAGTGTGTCCCAGGATATTTTTTGTGTGAAAAGGGAATTTAATAGAGATTGAAGATATTTTCAGGCCATGGATTATAGGCCATTAAATACATGCATATTTCTGAAGACGGATTTTTGAAGTTCGATAGATTATTTAGGGAATGTTCTTTCTCCCTGGAGATGTGTTATACAGGCCTTGGAGTATGTTGACCCAGGCTATATTATTGTAAACTGTGAGGTATACAGTCCCTTTCTTGTAAGGATATTTTGCCATGATGTTCATGATTATGAGCTGCTGTGCTACACAGCCTTTGTGCTTGGAATTTTTATACCAGTAACTGAGTCGTATGGATTTTCTTACTGATGTCTGATGATCTGTAATGAACTGTCATCGACGATTATATATTTTTGGATTATGCATTCAATTACCTATGGATATTTTGCTTACATGATGTGTCATGATTTGCCGTGAACTGTAACCTGTGAAGTGTGCTGTCCCTACGTCAATGTTGCGGTGTTAATAAACTGTGAAACGTTACAGCTAGTTTCAATGATTCCTGACTCTTATGTTTGCTGTGGTATGTGTTTCCAGTTGGTGCAGGTATACCCGAACACTTATCATTCGCGTATGCATATATACCACATTATACACCTGTCGGCCATACGTAAGCCCGACCATAAGCTGATTGCCTTCATCAGAGAAAGATATTAACATTGTCTTCCTACGCCACTTAATAACTTGTAACGTATAGTGATGGCCTGTGTGGCCTGTGATAGAGAACCTATACATAGACATCGGTGCTAAGGAAAATAAACTGCAACACTGATCAAATACCCAGATATATTTTCTTGCATTTTATTAGCCCATTGTGGTAAAATAACAATAATTGTTCTCCCGACTTCTGATAGCCGTTTTATTCCAAGAGGATATTTATCCAGACGAATCACGCTATTTCAGAATCGGCACCCACCAGCCGGTAGGATCTATCTAATCAATCGCATACCAACATCAGTAACAATTTGTAGCAACTAGCTGTGTCCAAATACCTGAAGTATTCGTTTTCCATTCCTTGTGGTGAACACTTATCTCGATTTTTCTAGCATTAACTAGTCAAAGTGACAATATCGAGAACATGCCCTGAGTCAAACATGGGTAAACCACCGCGTCCTGTAGGAGTTAATACCCACTGGGCCATAATTAAAGAAATATATCAACATTCTTCAAGCTTATACAACAATAAGCATTCTACAATAAGCATTCACTCTTAAAACAATGAGCAAAGTATTAACTTCAGTGTTAAACTGTTAAAGCTCTTCGGCCTTAAGGGATTATGCCAATGTTTCTCTACCAGTGTTCAGCGGAACCCCAGGTTACCGCAATTCATGTTGTCAGGGGTTCCGAGAGAAATAGTGGAATAAATAAATAAATAAAAATTTTGAAATACTCCGAAAAAATCCAAAAATCGTTCTTTCGTGTTATCTTTAGATTTATATGTCAATGTTCGTTTCGTGTTGCGTTGATAAATATCACACGTATATAATAATTCAAACGTTTGGGAACGTTTCTATGATCAGCAACATACTTCCTGTTTATTGAAATTTAAAGAAATTTGAAAAATGAAAATACTGAAATTTTGAAATTTCCTACTCGATAATAGCTCCGATACACAGGATGCAATGTGCCGGAAATCCTGTAATCCTGGTGGTACCTTACCCCATACACACTGGTCGAGGATACCCAAGTCCCTCTCCACGTACTACCTAATAACAGTAACAATATTAGTAATAATAAACATAGTAGTACTATTTAAGAAAATAAGTGAAAGAAAATAGACAAAATGTTCTAATAATTAATAAACAAAAACAGACGCAATGAAACAAAAGGAACTACATCTAAAGAAAACGACTATTAAATACTGTTAATGTAGTGAAAAACAATAAAGTAATACAAACAACACGACACGTGCAAAGTGCCAATTACAAAAGTTAAAAAAACAAACACCAAAAAAAATTGTAATATAAATCGCCACAAACAGCAATCAGTTACAATTGCAGACGGCAGTATAGATCAGTTTAACACAAAACAAAAAATAAAACTACACTAAATACCCGGATTATAACCCACATTTAGATTGAACAGGGTAGACCAAAATGGTAGATGCGCGGATCTCGATCTTCTCCCATTTCTTTAACCCCCCCCCCCCCCCCCCCCCCCCCTACCCCCCCAAAAAAAAAAGAAAGAAAGGCACCAAAAAACTGGATAACAGAGATACCAAAGAGATCAATATAGATGCCGTAACAGTAAATCACACGAAAATGCACATTTTTGTTGAGTTGCTGGTGAGGGGTCACAATATAAAAATATGTGCGTGCATTATACATAACAGGCAAACAACATACAGTTTTTTTATTCTTCTTCAGCTTCTGTTCTCACTTCATTCATTTTTTAAATCATGTTTTGACATTTATCAGATATTGCTTTTTCACTGTCACAGTTTATTTCTGTCGCAATTAGTTCAATAACTTTAATACAGCACGTTTCGAGATATGTTTATTTTAAGAGCCGAGAAAAAATGTTTGAATATATTTCCGTATAAGGACAGCTGACACGCATATGTGTGTGAATGTTTATATGTGCGCATATTATATAGATGCCATTTCTTTACAATAAATTTTCTTGGCAATAATTGTGCAGTAATAGAATTACGTCATAAGGGTTCAGATGGTTGTGGAAAGTTGTCTGCGAGGTTCTGCTTGCTGAACAGGTTGGAAAACTCTGAGTTTAGTCTACATCTGCTTGTTTTCTTTTTTTTTTTAAATATTTTTATTCACGTCTGCCGCTCCTTCTACTGCTACCATTTCTTGTGTAAATTATATCGAGCAAGTGATTGATTTGCCCGCTACTCAATACACAATCTCAGTTATGAATGAGTTGTAAAGTGCTCACAGTTTATCAAGTGCAACGTCTGACGAGTTTGATAAGAATTCCCCAAGGTTTGGATTGCAGCTCGGCGACTCTACCACAGTTGTATCGATATTTCTAATGACCACTGCTTCACCGTGCTCAGTAATGGGCAATCGATTATCAGGTTGCACATATCAACACTTGTAACATAGCACGTGAGTGAATCATAAACGTGGTTTAATTTACACTTGGGTATTTGGTTTATGTCACGATGACAGACCTTTAACATGTACATTTACGCTGACTGATCTTCAACATGCACATCTGAAAACGGCATTCCCTTTAGGATTGTTTAATACTGGTAATAATGCATTATTCCTTTCTTGTGCAGACATAACGAACTGGTCGTTGTTTGTGACGTTATAAGACTTTGAATAACGTTCACAATGTTAGATTGTAATATAGAGGGTCTTTTATTGTACCGTATTATTTTAATACAGGACGTCTCCAGTCACGCATTCGTACCATAATACCATAATAATCTGGGGGGCGGAGTGGCTAAGAGGTTAGGCGTTCGCCTCGAATTCTAGAGATACCAGGTTAGATTCCAAGTAGAGGGAATATAATTTATGGAAATGTTTTTTCAGAACCAGCTGTTCTAATGATGTCATACTCCCCCCTCCCTCCCCCCCCCCCACCCCCCGGTCTCATGGGTAGTGAGATCGGATGCCTAGCCTTCTCGGATAAGGGCGAAAAAAATAGGAAGTCCCGTGTGCAAGCTGCGCACGTTAAAAATCCCACGGCAGTTAGAAATCGTAAAGAGTAGGCCATAAGGCCGCTGCTCTGGCTAAATTTAAAAATTAGAAACCCACCCACCAAATATATTTATAGGATGTGAGATTCCTATATGCACACATGGGGATTCTCGCCGGTGCTACGGAGTTTATGCGTTATCCTGACATCCTCCTTGTGTGATCCAAGGGAGGAAATCGGAGCAATGATGAAGTTATCCGTGTGCAATGAAGATATTCCTTAAAGCCAAACCAACCATAATATACTGAAGCACATTAAAAACGCACCACTATTATATATACTGATGCCGAGAAGCTGGAAAAAAAAATGTGGGAATGGATTTTCCCCGTGTTTGTCATGAGGTAGAGAGCGAATGGCTACTGGAATGAAAAGTGCATGATTCAACCCATGGGTTTGTGTACAGACTACATGAAAACAATGAAAGTTACATGTGCAACACGATTCCCAACAGCTATGACCCTGAAAATGTGTACGCGTTGTGGCAGTATACTCGGTATAAAAAGGCCGTTGAGACAAAACACCCAGTACATGTGCTTGAAATGCCACGACTATCTGAAAGCGACCGCCAACGAGCCATTGGTATGTTGGAGACCGGAATGAGCTCGCGGGCCATTGCCAGAAGGATGAATTGCCACCACAGCACTATTGTACGTCTCAATGAACGTTACGGAACCACTGGCAGTGCCCGGGATAGACTTCGGAGTGGCCAACTACGAGTTACAACCCCTGCGCAAGATCGTCATATTGTGCTGAGTCACCTGAGGAATCGTTCTCTCCCGGCAAGTCAAACAGCAAGAGCAATAGTAGGTAGACGTGGGCAAGTCTCTCGAATGACAGTCATACGACGACTCAGAGATACAGGTCTTACTGCATGACGACCTTATGTTGGGCCAAACTTGACTCACAGACATCGTCAGCAGCACCTGCAATGGGCAGAGCAACATGTCAGATGGACTAGACTGCAGTGGAATGCTGTCCTATTCACAGACGAGAGCAGATTCAACATATCCTTTGCTGATGGACGTATGCGGATTTGGCGACAGTGTGGAGAGCGCTTTGCAGATTGCTGTGTTCGTCAGCACAACCGATTTGGAGGTGGCAGTATTCACATTTGGGGAGGATTCAGCTTTCACCATCGCTTGCCTCTTCACGTCTTCCGTGCAAATGTTAATGCTGTGACATTTCGAGATGAGGTTCTGGATGCATTGGTTGCTCCTGCGTTCACAAATTATCCAGACTTGTAGCTTCTCCAGCAGGATAACGCACGTGCGCACACCGCATGCATTAAGCAGCAGTATCTACAGCAGCAGAACATTGTGACCGGGGAAGGGTCACGGCGACAAATCAAGTCTTTTGTGACCGGGAGAGGGTACTTAGGAAGGGGAAGGCTGTGTCACCAAATCAAGTCTAGTGTGACAGGGTGAGAATGGGGTGGAATCTTTTATCAATGTTCATCTGTTGTTTTACTGGCGACTGCCAGAGATGGTGCTTACAGATATGAATTGGAACATAACCCAAGTGGTTCTTTTGGAGACTCGTAACTGTATTTATGTTTTAGACTGTAAGATCGTCGAAAATATGGTAATATTCTTTTCTCTATTACCTGATGTAAACAAACGACACTTCCTACTGACGTTCAGGAAATAAGTTCAAGCTGGACTAAATATGAAGGAATACCTTTATTTAGTGTCTGTAACCTCTGACAACTTCATAACAGTTCATAAATACATGTGCTTTTGTGGTATACAAACCAGTCATCCCATGAAATATTACACAGCCCTCCAACTTACAAGATGGTCCAAACCCAAAAATCACTGCCTCGCTCGTCTCGTGCCCAAAACAACTCACTTAACCCCCTTCTTTCAAACCATCACTTCCGTCCTAACTACTGGGCAATTCTACCCCAAGTTCGATGACGTCATTTCTGAACACTTTAATTAAATCACTCATAGGATTTGTGACTAGTGTTATTACGCTAACTAGACACGCTCAAATACTTAGTGCTAAAATCTTGCTTAAGTATTTTTACTCTAACTCTAATAAGTGGCAGCACCTTAGTGCTAATCCGACGTAGTAGTCCGTACTGTCACAACATTGTGACGATTGATTGGCCTGCCCTATCACCAGACATGTCCCCTATAGAACATCTGTGGGACGAGCATGGACGCAGAGTCTACAGGCAAGGTTCTCCAGCTAATCTGCAACAGCTCGAAGCTGCTCTTACACGTGAATGGGACTTGATTTCCCGGAATTTCCTTCAGAGACTTGTGCGTTGCATGCGGAGCCGCTGCCAAGCTTGTTTGCAAGCACACGGTGGACATACCAGATACTGAGGATAGTGTGAATGAATTTTTTTATTGGTTGCATTTTTGGTTTTCTCCCTTGCCTGCACAGAATGCAATGTATTTCATAACAATCAAATGTACAAATTAATGGCCAGCATGGATTCATAGGAAAATGAATAAAGATTCCAAATATGTAAACCTGTAAACACTTATATTTACATTTCACACTCTGTTCCTGGATTATACAGGTGGTGCGTTTTTAATGTGCTTCAGTATATTATAACACAGTATGTGATAGATTAACATTTTAACAATTATGTTTGAACACTACATGTCTCCTGTTACTCACTCACGTCATAGCATTTTAATACTACTAGTACTCGTATGTCTTAGATAAACCACCCATCTGCAATTATCTCTTGCGCTGCTTATGAGGCATGCAGCCACCACTGCTTGTGGGCCCCCTGCAGGAAGCCAGCATCAATCATGCACATACTCTCACAACGGTGGTGTCTGTAGCAATTTGTTTGACATGGTGAGGATGCCGGCCTGATATATCTTAGATTGTACAATTATATCTCAACCCAGTAATCTAGATACAATATTCACACCATCCTGTATATAAAATCCCAGCTTTTTCTGTCAGTACGTAATGCTAAGGAATGCAACTTTGGTTGAAAGTTAGACATTAATTGTATTGTTTCCCTTATTTAGGTACTCTCCCAAAAATAGTAACACTTACCAAAGAAGAATGCGCAAATGACGGTGTGCACAAAAATATATTTATAGAATGTGTGATCCCGTATACACACATTGGGATCCTCGCTGCTGCTTCGTAGTTCATGTACTGTGGTGATGCACAGTGGTTTTTAAAAATACTTTTGAATAAGTAAAATTGCCGTTAGGTATTGGTGCTTTTGAATTTAATTCCCGTCTTATGACGGGCTTTTACACTAGTAATATTTATCTTCTCGTACTTTCTCACTCTATAATGTACACAGTATCCTCACTGCACCTAGCGTCCATACAGAATGGCCACCCCAGAGCACTTCATGTACCTTTTTAGTGGTGGTTTGTGCATCATTGTGTTTTACCTGATGCTGCCGTCAGCTTTGTGCCCAGCTATCATGAGTTGCTTTTACAACTTGCTGGACAGGGCGCGATGGCGACCATAATAATCAAAAAGATAGTCACATAACAGATACTGCCGTAGTGGAGTGAGGTGTGTGAGTCTTTACTATAACATATCCATCTTTATGAGGTGGGGAGACCAGCCCCCTTCCCCACCGAGCTCATGAGCAGAATCAGGGTAGACTGAAATGTGACCTACCAGGTTACGAACCCGGAACCCATTAACTTTATCGCGATAGGCAAGCGCTTTAACCACACCTGCCAGTCGGATGCTCACCATAATGCCAGTCGGCTCATGCTCACCATAATGAAACTAAGGATTTCGGATAGGAATAGCGGTAACTGAAAGTCGTATAGACTTGCAAATTAGAGAAATCAACAGAACACGGCTTTGAAAGCTGTTGCTTAGTAACGAAATTGCGAAGGAGGGAATACTCAAGGTGTAGGTTCGAACTTTCTAATATTTTCTGCTGAAGGACATCATCATCATCCCCAGCATTGCTTCCAACAACATTACCACGGAGACGTCAAGTCCGGGAACCAAGCGGTAAGGGGTTTGAGTCCTTTGCCTTTTGGCGGGGTCACTCAGACTCCTAGGCCTATAAGAATGGGAAATGGGGCTAGCTCACGCGCGCATTTTACCATTGATGGTGAGGCTATGGACGTGCATAAGGTGAAGGCGCTAGTGCCGGAACTAAGAAACGAAATTAAACGTCGGGATAAGATCATTGAGCAGTACGACTTTCAGGTGCGTCAGAAAGATGAGCTTATCAAAGAGAAGGATAACGAGATCAGCCGCCTGAAAGAGGAGGTACACAAACTCAAGTCAGTTCTTCAGCTGAAGGTCGACGCGCTCAAGATTCCCGAGACCCGGCCAGATCTTCTGTCTACTATAGACGATAACCAGACCGAAGCAACGGTCACTAAGGGCCCAGCCAAAAAGCAAGGTGTGTCTGGCGAAAGTTCTTCATCCAAAACTCTTGGATTTGTGGATCTAACTCACCACGATAAGGATTTCAAGTGAGTACTTTTAGTGTAGAAACAAAATTTGTCATGACTTTTTCTTTGAGCTGCTCACGGAGCATGGAACCACCACTACAGCTGGTCCTCTTTGCAGGAAGCCTGCTGCACCAGCAGTCACGTGCTCGTGTAGTGGTGGTTTCTGAGGCAATTTGTTTTACATGATTAGGTTTCCAGCCCCAAACGCAACCTCATTTTAGTTTTACGGCTTGCATTAGGTTTACCATTCTTTCTTTGTTTCCAGACACAATCTACGCAACCTCATTTTAGTCTAAATGCCTTATTGACGGTACTTGCATGATGGTTGTACAGAAACACAATTACTTGATCTAAATGTTGTACAGAAACAAAATTACCTTTCTAAATTGTTACAGAAACAAAATTACCTTCTAAATGTTGTACAGAAACACAATTACCTTGATCTAAATGTGGAAACTACCTTGACAGAAACACAATTACCTTGATCAAATGTTGTACAGAAACAAAATTACCTTGATCTAAAAACACAATTACCTTGTTGTACAGAAACAAAATTACCTTGATCTAAATGTTGTACAGAAACACAATTACCTTGATCTAAATGTTGTACAGAAACAAAATTACCTTGATCTAAATGTTGTACAGAAACAAAATTACCTTGATCTAAATGTTGTACAGAAACAAAATTACCTTGATCTAAATGTTGTACAGAAACACAATTACCTTGATCTAAATGTTGTACAGAAACAAAATTACCTTGATCTAAATGTTGTACAGAAACACAATTACCTTGATCTAAATGTTGTACAGAAACACAATTACCTTGATCTAAATGTTGTACAGAAACAAAATTACCTTGATCTAAATGTTGTACTCTTACTTACTTGGTCGTTCCCCTTCTACCGTGAGGTAATGTTGTATTCATGTTGTTGTACTCATGTTGTTGTAATCAGTTCATTGCCACACAACACCCCAGTCCGTATTTTAATGAGACATTACTAAGACGTCTCCAGCTTAATAGAGGTTGTATATTATGCCTCTTAGATGGGTCGAGTGGCAGAGTGATTAGAGCCCTTGCTTCTCCAGACAAAGTTATCTAGTTGAAAACCAGGTAGTCCACCCAGCTGTAAATGGGTACATAACTCTGCTCTTTAGTTAAGTAAGGCAAATGCAACGAGGAAGGTGACCAGTTGCCACATATCATGATGCTGAGACGTAGTAAAGTGTAGTCTCTAACACTTCACTCCCCAACGGCAGTATATGTTATAGGACTTTACGACATGTATGGCCTTCCTGCACGTTGCAGTATTTCCACTCTTATTCTGCTTCGCCCTTCTTTATGTGTCAGTAAATTGTACTAACTTCATCATTGTTATTGTTTGCCTACATCTAGTATAGTGAATGCTACAAAATTATTGTTGTATATACATTATGTCTCATATACCATATGTGCCTTGCCTTATTGCATCTATCAATCTTATTTATTTATCCGTGTTCATTTTCATTTCTCATCATTACCAATAATCGCACCACACGGTCTCTTATATTTGGACATGCGCCCAAATATAACCGACGGACTCTGTGTCTAGGTTGAACGGGGCGCGCCTCGCCAAAACGAGGCAACTTTTTATTTAAAAAACAACAACTCATTTCTGTTGTTTACCATTCTTAGTTCGTTTTCTTTTCTTTGCAGCATCAGCATTAATTATTTTATTGGTGTGTTTATTGGCAGTATTCCTTCTTTCTTCCCTTGAACACTTTGTCTATATGTTGATATGTTAAGATGTGTTAGATTATTTAGAGTAGCATCATCATCATTGTTGTCGTCATCATTATAATCATCACAGTCGTCATCATCATCGAAAGCATCCTTATTATAAACTCATCATTATTCTGTGCCATCTGTTTAACAGAAGTTGACCCACAATTTTTTAAGAGTATTATTATCTAAATTAGTTCTAGTTTCATATCTTCTTATATCATGTTGCTCTGTCCTTTACTTAAACCTCGTCTTTTTCTTCAATATAAATTTTTGACAAATCTGGTTTCCAGATATAACCACTTAGTTGCGTGTTGAGTGGCATAGGGACAGTGGCGGATTTACATTTTGGGGGCCCTGAAGTTTGAACTTCTGGAGGGGCCTCTTATTAAAAAATGTGTTTGAGGGGATGAGAAAGATACGTTTTATAGAGAAAAATGGACTTGAGGACCTTGATTTTCAAGCTTTATTAACTTCATAGTTGATCCGCCTTCGCTTAGGGAATACTTTCTCTTAATTTCTTCCTGCCTCTGGTATTTGCTGTGATAATATTTGTGACTTCCTTGCGTTCTATGCTGTCAGTCTATGTTGCGTCTTCTCCCCGTCTTCCTTTTGTCCCTACTTTCACCCTTCTCTGCGATCGTTATCATCTATTCCAAATTTATCAGAATATATCTTGTTAATTCTAATAGTCTATTCTTGATCTCTGAATTTGTTTGTCTCGCTTTCTAAGTCTCCCTGTGTAACCTCTCATTAGATCTCTTAGCCCGTTCATTATATTTTCGTATTTCTTCTAAGAAACTGTACGTCAGTGGCTTTAAGTTAGTTTTCACTTTGTTTATTCTCTGTCCATGCTCCGTTTCCATAAAGATTGCTAGTTTAATGTAGCAAGGGATCGACAGCTTTCTTACTTACTTTCATTGGCTGTGACTTATTGCACTGTATGGTTCTCATTTTCTGGGATGCTGCTTTTCCATGGGTACTCAGATCCGCAACACTGCGAAGCTACTTCTCTGTTACTACTTTACCTCTGTTACTACTTTACCTATGTTACTACTTTACCTCTGTTACTACTTTACCTCTGTTACTACTTTACCTCTGTTACTACTTTACCTCTGTTACTACTTTATCTCTGTTACTACTTTACCTACATTACCTAAGTATGAAATTTTCTGTACATATATACTTTATGTTTATTTTGCGTTCTGATGACATGCTTTTTTGTGAGATGCCTAAGATCTTATACTTCTATGTTGTTATTATTTAGGGTGAGTCCTTTGTTGTTGCTTCATTTCACTACTGTGTTGGACGTTTTTTTCTCGTTCTTCCTCACTTCAACTTGACAACTGACTGACAATGCAGTTAGTGACCATCGCACCTGTAGATCAGCAGCAATATGTCTCCACTTTGCTCGGTCGACGGCCATCCTTCGTGTGGTGCCTCAACTTTGGTTCATGCTTTGCATCTATGCTTCCACAGTTCTCCGACAGGTGGCTTTTGGCCGGCCTTGCTTTCATCTTCCTTCAGGGGTCCCATAGCATGACATTTTTGGTGATGGTGTTAGGGTCTCTTCCGCGGATGTTGCCAACGCAATTCCAGCGTCTGCCTGCGATGATGGTATGCATATATTTATCTTCCTTACTGTTACCTGTCAAAACTGTGATATCAATATATTGCAGGTTATTTAATTTGCATCCTCAAACTACATACCTGGTTTGTCTTTTTTTTCTCACTGTCTTAGACGTAGATCGTAAAGAGATCTGGTGATATTACGCAACCTTGACGTAGTTCATTTTCATCTCCAGTAATATCTTATTCTGTTATCAGTGCTGATTGTTAGTGATTATTGTCAAAGTGTGTTGGTAATAATTCTTAGGACCTTCATTTAAACAAAAAATAATAATACGTAATAACATTTCCTAGCCTTCTTCTGATCTTACTTTGTTCACTTTTTCAAAAGTCTTGTAGCAATCTTTGAAGCAGAAGTACAGTTCTGTTTTAAGCTCTTTCTACTAGCATCCACATATTCTACATTGAACTACTCGTGCCATCGCCTTCTAAAAGTCCATATTGCACAACAGAAGTTTCTGCCTGTATTACATTTTCAAATCCGTACATAATCAAGATTAAATTTCAAAACACGTTCTTACTGTATGATTTATTTTCAAGAATATCAAACACCAGATATGGTTCTTAAGTATTTTCCTTGTATTCTAGGTATCACATATTATATATTCTTCTATTATATATTCTTCTAAAAGTCCATACCTGGGGCACCTGTTCTTACGTTATTTACTGCAGTGCACGTGTACTGTTTACTAAACATAAAACATGAAAGTTGTTGTGTATTTAGAATCTGTCAATGAGAGAAACATTATCTTAAAACTGGATTTTTCGCCCCATTCTTTATCACTCCGCCTTTGACTAGTGTTCCATTTAAAAATTGCGTTAAAGGAAACACCTTGACCCAGAAATGCGCGTGGTTACTTTCCTCAGCATAAGGTGGAACTGTCTTTTCCGGTGCCTTTTCACAACTTCTCGACGTTCTCTCCCCACCCCCTCTTATGCGCAGACTACACTGCTTGTCCCAAGTAACTAAACCCAGTAGAGATAGAAACAGCTATGTAAACTAGCAAAATGTGTCCCAAGTAACTAAACCCAGTAGAGATAGAAACAGCTATGTAAACTAGCAAAATGTGTCCCAAGTAACTAAACCCAGTAGAGATAGAAACAGCTATTTAAACTAGCAAAATATGTCCCAAGTAACTAAACCCAGTAGAGATAGAAACAGCTATGTAAACTAGCAAAATGTGTCCCAAGTATCTGAACCCCAGGACTGTGGAGTAGGCCCCAAAAATGTCCGACTCCGACTCCTGAAATTTTAGTCCGACTTCCGACTCCGACTACAGTTTTTTACTAGTCAGATAGCATAAATTCGTAGTCGGAGTCTAGAAATTGTTTACGACTCCACAAAAAAAGACCATTCCACGACTTCGACTCCACAGCCCTGCTGAACCCAGAAAAGCTTGAATCAGCCATGTCAGCCCAGTAACGCTTATTTCAACTATATCACCTTAGCAAAGCTCGTTTCAATTATCCCAACTTATCAAAGCTTATATTAACACAACTCAGAAATTATTGTCTTAACATTTCTAAACTCAGCAAACCTGCCTCAACCATTTCAGATCAGTAAACACTGTTAACTTATCGCGTATGAGAAAATGTGTCTCAATTATCCCACTTCAAAAGTGTCTCAGTTATCCCTGTTTAACAACACATGTCTCAATCATTTCACTTAATAAACGCGTCTCAGTTATCCCAGTTTAATAACGCATATCTCAGTTATCCCACTTAAAACGTGTCTCAATTATCCCAGCCGAACAAAACGTGGTCTCAATTATCCCAGCTCAAGAAATTAGTCTCAACTATCCCAGTTAAGCGTCTGATTGGCTGAATGGGTAGAGCGCTGCCTCTTGCCACAAAGGTACCGAGTTCGAAACATGGCGGCCACACACTTCAGTCTGTTCAGCTGTAAATAGGTACCTCACTCTGCTGCTGAGTTAGGGAAGGCAAAGACAGCGAGGAAGGAAACTGGTCACGCCACCTCTGACAGCTGGACCAAGTATATTGAAGTCTCTAACACTTCATTTCCCTACGGTTATATCTGCGATAGAACTTCTTTTCTTCTTCTTTGATCCTTAGCCGCCGACCGTCAAAGCAGTCAGTGGCCATCACGCCTGGTGGCGTCTTGTAGGGCAACAACAAATTGATTCCACTTTGCTCGGTCGGTGGCCATCCTTCGTACAGTGCCCCAGCTCTGGTTCATTCTTTGCATCTCAGCCTCCACAGTCCTCCGCCAAGTTGTTTTTGGTCGGCCTCTCTTTCGTTTTCCTTCAGGGGTCCAAAGCATAGCTGTTCTTGTGATGGTATCGGGGTCTCTTCTGAGGACATGGCCAACCAAACTGCCTTTACTTTTTTTCAGATTAACAAGACCTGTCTCAACTATCATAACTTAACAAGATCTGTCTCAACTATCATAACTTAACAAGACCTGTCTCAACTATCATAACTTAACAAGACCTGTCTCAACTATCATAACCTAACAAGACCTGTCTCAACTATCATAACTTAACAAGACCCGTCTCAACTATCATAGCTTAACAAGACCAGTCTCAACTATCATAACTTAACAAGACCTGTCTCAGCTATCATAACTTAAGACCTGTCTCAACTATCATAACTTAACAAGACCTATCTCAACTATCATAACTTAACAATACCTGTCTCAACTATCATAGCTTAACAAGACCTGTCTCAACTATCATAACTTAACAAAACCTGTCTCAACTATCATAACTTAACATGACCTGTCTCAACTATCATAACTTAACAAGACCTGTCTCAACTATCATAACTTAACAAGACCTGTCTCAACTATCATAACTTAACAAGACCTGTCTCAACTATCATAACGTAACAAGACCTGTCTCAACTACCATAACTTAACAAGACCTGTCTCAACTATCATAACTTAACAAGACTTGTCTCAATTATCATAACTTAACAAGATCTGTCTCAACTATCACAACTTAACAAGACCTATCTCAACTATCATAACTTAACAAGACCTGTCTCAACTATCATAACTTAACAAAACCTGTCTCAACTATTATAACTTAACATGACCTGTCTCAACTATCATAACTTAACAAGACCTGTCTCAACTATCATAACTTAACAAGACCTGTCTCAACTATCATAACTTAACAAGACCTGTCTCAACTATCATAACTTAACAAGACCTGTCTCAACTATCATAACTTAACAAGACCTGTCTCAACTATCATAACTTAACAAGACCTGTCTCAACTATCATAACGTAACAAGACCTGTCTCAATTATCATAACTTAACAAGATCTGTCTCAACTATCACAACTTAACAAGACCTATCTCAACTATCATAACTTAACAAGACCTGTCTCAACTATCATAACTTAACAAGACCTGTCTCAACTATCATAACTTAACAAAACCTGTCTCAACTATTATAACTTAACATGACCTGTCTCAACTATCATAACTTAACATGACCTGTCTCAACTATCATAACTTAACAAGACCTGTGCCCATTGCAAATTTATATCAACTATACAAATCTAACATGACCTGTCTCAACCATGATAACTTAACAAGACCTGTCTCAACCATCATAACTTAACAAAACCTGTCTCAACCATTGTAACGTAACAAGACCTGCCTCAACTGTTATAAGTTAACAAGACCTATCTCAACCATCATAACTTTAATAAGACCCGTCTCAACCTTCAAAACTTTAACAAGACCTGTCTCAACTGTTTAACTTAACAAGACCTATCTCAACCATCATAACCTTAATAAGACCTGTTTCAACCATCATAACTTAAAAAGACCTGTCTCACCCGTCATAACTTTAACAAGATCTTCTCACCCATCAAAAAAACTTAAGATCTGTCTCAACCATCAAAATTTAACAAGACGTGTCTCAACTATTTCCGTAACAAGACCTATCTCAGCTATCGTAACTTAACAAGACCTGTCTCAACAATCATAATTTAGCAAGACCTGTCTCAACTGTCATAACATAACAAGGCCTGTCTCAACTATCTCAACTTAACATGACCTGTCTCAACTATCACAACTTAACAACACCTGTCTCAAATTTCATAACTTAACAAGACATGCCTCAACTATCATAACTTATCAAGACCTGTCTTAACTATCACAACTTAACTAGACCTGTCTCAACTATCATAACTTAACAAGACCTGTCTCAACTATTATAACTTAAAAAGACCTGTCTCAACTTTCACAACTTAACAAGACCTGTCTCAACTATCATAACTTAACAAGACATGTCTCAACTATCATAACTTAACAAGACTTGTCTCAAGTATCAAAATTTAACAAGACCTGCCTCAACCAAAATAACTTAAAAAGACCTATCTCAACTATCACAACTTAACAAGACCTGTCTCAACTATCATAACTTAACAAGATCTATCTCAACTATCATGTTAACAAAACCTGTCTCAACCATAATAAATTAACCATACCTGTCTCAGCTATCACAACTTAACAAAACCTGTCTCAAGTATCATAACTTAACAAG
This sequence comes from Oreohelix idahoensis, assembly GCA_024509875.1. Classification (NCBI taxonomy): domain Eukaryota; kingdom Metazoa; phylum Mollusca; class Gastropoda; order Stylommatophora; family Oreohelicidae; genus Oreohelix; species Oreohelix idahoensis. The sequence goes on along the minus strand of JAMPIV010005112.1, from coordinate 130,041 downwards.
ACCTGTCTCAACTATCACAATTTAACGGGATCTGTCTCAACTATCCCACTCAGCAGTTCGTCTCAGCATTTTTTCAACTCATCAAGTTATAAATGCGCCGCTATGGGCTATCTTTACCTGATTTATACGGAACGATAAGACTACGGAGTGACTGTTCTGAAACGAGATCATCTCGTATTTAAGTGAGGAATGCAGTAAGCAACCCATAGCTTGACTGCTTGCGTCAGGGTCAGCGAACCAGAGCTGACCAAGACCCTACTCCACCTCCAAGTGGTGGTTCTGGAAACAGGCTGCATCACTGCAGTCTGGCTGAGAGAGTAGGGATCGAAGAGGGAAGGCTAACCCGGTCCTAAAAATGCCATGTCAAAAACGGATGTGTCGGGCCGATAGGCGCAGATATCGCAGCTTTGCTGTAAACTGTAACACAACGTAACAAACGTCCTTTTTAGGACGAACGCAGAAGAAGAAGATGAAGTATTTAAGTCTTCTGTGTGTTTATGCACACTTTGTCTGCGGAATGGAAATCACTATATTTGTGATATATTTATGTTTGTATGTATGCCAGTGTGTATTCCTTGACAGAATTGTGAACTCTAATAAATTTTTTTCAACTATAGCTATCACTTGTAGCAGTGTTTCTCAAATAATTTTCCGTGGAACAATAGGTTTCCGCAATTCATCCTCAGGGTTCTGCGAGATATCGTCGTATAAATAAGTAAATGTTTACATTGTTACATGCGTATGATATTTATTGATGCAATGCAAAACGAGAATAGACACATATGACAAAATATAACCAAAAATAAAAACAATAAACAAACACTGAAAAGAAAATTTTATATTGAGGAATGCGAATATTATTATGATGTTTATGTAAATTTTACTTTGATACAATATTTTACCTTTTTTATTTAAAAACAAAAAAAATTTACAAATAAAAAGAGGACAACATTTAAACAATTTATCGTATAATGACAGTTTATATAACAGAAAATGATATACAGGTATATATATACATACCATCTCAACAATATACAAGGAAAGCAGCAAGTCATGCTTGGATTCCAGGAAAGAAAGAGCAAGACTGGATAACACCAGAAACGCTAAACACCATAGCGAAGAGAAAGGTAATGAAAAGAAAGAAAACAGAAGCTAAGTCTCCCAGGTTAAAGGCAATATATAGTGAACAGTACATTCAGCTGGACAAGGAAGTAAAACGTCAAACCTGTGCTAACAAAAGGACATTTCTGGATGACCTTGCAAGACAGGCAGAAGAGGCAGCACTGAGAAATGAACAAAGCACAGTTTATAAAATAACTAAAACTATCAGTGGAAACGAGGTGCAAACAACATAACGTTAGTAATAGACAAGCAACGAAATCTCATCACCACAGCACAGGGGCAGGAAATAAGATGGGCAGAGCACTTCAGAGAACCACTGAATAAGGAACCACGAGAGACTCAGCTGAATGTTCCTGAGGCTGAAAGTGACAGACGTAAATACAGACATTCCACGAAAAGAAGAAATCATCGCAGCTATCAAAGGGTTAAAAAATGGAAAAACGCCTGGTCACGACAATCTAAATGCCGAGTTATTCAAGGCAGACCCTGAACTAGCAGCAGAACTATTAGAACCACTATTTGCACAAGTCTGGGAAACTGAGACAACACCAACAGAGTGGAGTAAAGGAATAATTGTCATATTGCCCAAGAAGGGCGACCTTGCAGACTGCAACAACTGAAGAGGAATTACTCTCCTCTCAGTTCCCAGCAAAATACTAGGCAGGATAATCATCCCATAATTTCAAAAGCAGTTGACCATAAACTGAGGAAAGAACAAGTGGGTTTTAGAAAGAACAGAAGATGTGCAGATCATATATTCACCATCAGGAACATTACAGAGCAGTGCTCAGAATGGCAGAGACAGCTATACATTAACTTTGTTGATTTTGAAAAGGCTTTCGACAGCATACACAGGGACAGCCTATGGAAAATACTGAGGGCTTATGGAATTCTCAGCTGCATTGTTTCCATCATAAAAAGCCTCTATTCTAACTTTACATGCAGTGTTGGATTGAGTAATATAACTTTCGAAGTGAAAACAGGAGTACTACAGGGATGGCCCTTATCAACAACATTATTTTTGACAGCCATAGATTGGGTGATACGCCAGACAACAGAGGGCAGTCCAAGAGTAATTAGATGGACAACGTTTTCTACACTGGAAGACCTGGAATATGCAGATGGCATTGCACTACTCGCTCATTCACTTCAACACATCCAAGAAAAAAAAGATAGACTGAATACATATGGCCAGCAGTGTCGTGAGAAATTCTAATCCACATATATAAATTAAGAAGTAAATGTAAAGCCTAACAAATAACTTCAATAAAAGGAAAGAAGAATGGTAAAGAACAGTGCTGTCACAATGACTGTACTCTAAATCCCCCTTGTTTTCTAATTCGTCTGCAAATTGTAACGTTTCACGTTGATAGTAAAAGCCTACTGCTTCAATACCCGCTTTCTACGATAAAACGTGTACTGCCTTTCTAAGAAAACCTTGAGATACGCAAGCTGACTTATATTAATATTCCATTCATGTCATTTTATACACTAAGTTATCATAAACTAAAGACAGATGGACTAAGGATAGAAAGAAAGGGAGGGGCTGAAAGCCGGAACGCAGGTAATACTACCACAGTCTCGCGATACACAATTACTACCATCACGCGTGTAAGGCCACAAGCACTAGCTTTTTTTCAAATCGACAGTGATAAAAAACACTACCCATACAGAGAGTTAGGTTTTAAAAACTTACAAAACGCTTATTGGGAAACATGACATTCTACTGTTTTATGTCTAAAATCCTGACATTAGTCTGACAGTACAGCAGGACAGGTGGCGGTTCTAAACATAAAAAAATAAAAAAAACTACACGACTATCCTGGAAAATACATATTTTGAACGCAGCCCCTTAGCCCCATTAAATTTATATATTTGGGTTCCTTAGGACTTGCTGACAAATAATATGTTAAACGTTACGCAAATAGTCTACCAATTAACAAATTATAGCCAAAAGAAATAGTGAGGGATGTCAGACAACACCAAAATCAGAATCGCTCAGTGGCAGATTTTCACACCACCATTGTACGGGAAATAGTCTGACATGTTACCTCCTATTTGATTGGCGGAAAGTAAATGTAAGGCTAAACACGATTAGTCGGACTATAAATACTACTTCTTTGTTGTTAGGGAAACGTGAGTAGGAGTACTTTTTTTTTTGAAAAGCTGTGTAAACATGGCACGATTGGTTAGACCTGCCAATATAGTCAATCAGAGGCGTCAGGTCAGCACCACATTTTCAAATAAACTTACTAAAGAACCAGTGCGTTGAGCGCCAGTGCATATTTTTCTAAATAAAAGCCTGGGACATCGGCAGATCGAAATTGTGCTATATTCATTGCCAGTCAACGTAACTGTGTATTATTCCATGAATTGTGGGACCGTGGTCCTAAAGTTATTGAGCAGCACCTGGTCTGAGCTTTGCTGAACCTAGAGGCTGACAGCATACTCCTGGGTCCAGATAGTGACCAGTGAGGTGTCTCAAGAACACAGGGAGGCTATCGAGCAGAGGAGTCCTTCCCGCCGCCATCACGAAAGATAAGCGTCTGTGGCCAGAGGAGCTCAACATTATGCCCCCCCCCCCCCCCCTCAAAATCTGACTTTATAATAAAACAGAGGGAAAATACAGTGTTTAAATTGATAGGAACTGTGAACTTTTCCCCATATTATTTCCAAGATAAACAAACACTTGAAGTCATGATGACAAATAACAACATAGCTTGAAAAAACAAAACCAGTATTACCTCATATTACCACTACACAACTGACACACATAGGATAATACTAATAAAATATGTCATTACAAGGTTCGTATTGATAAGTTCTGTACATATAAATTGTAATTAAAATTGATTGTGATTCCTGGTTCACTTTGTATTTGAATCAGGACACATATATTAGTAAAAGTAATTAATACATATTTATATTTGAAAATTTACCAGTGCCTCATTTAAGATAGTCTTATAGAGTGTTAAATGTGTGTGAGTGTCACAGTGTTGTCAAGTGTGGTGGAATAAATTAAATTGTTTATCTGTCTGTTGTTGTTATGACTTACACTTCATCATATACATACCCTAGACATTTAACGTAGTCATCACAATATTCCAGAATAATTCTGACTGAGTTTTAATGTGGTAGCAAGTAAGGTTATCTGTAAAACACTACACCTATTAGATACAGATACCTTCACAGCTGATCTCAGTCAGTACACTAAGTCCCCTATAAATATTTATAACATCCCACTTTACCACATATATTGGGGTCTCGCTCCAGGGATATTGAACTTTCTCCTATTATATATATTGGGAATAATAAAGAATTAAAAGGTATCCTTGGGTGGAAATAAATAAGGTTGAGCTCTCAGTGCCTGTAGTGTCCTTAGATAATTATTGAAAGATTGAATTGTTTACAATTGCATGTTAGACAATGGCCGACTTGGCAAAATTTTGATCTGCTGCTGTACAGACTGCGAAAGAGTTAGGAATGGACGGGCAAATTATGATTGCTTATGTCACTGCTGAATGTGACAAATATATTGAACGGGAAGAAAGAAGATTAGAAAAAGAGGCCGAAAGAAAACTAGAATCTGAAAGATTGGCCGAAGATAAGAGGTTAGAGGCTGAAAAGGAAATTAAGAGGTTGCAGATTGAGGCTGAGGCTAAGAGGTTGCAGATTGAGGCTGACAAAGAGGCTAAAGCATTGGAAGCCGAGAAAAGAAGACAGGCTGCAGAAAGAGAAGAAAAGAGATTAGCTGCAGAGAGGGAAGCAGAAAAGGAGAAGAAGAGATTACAAAGGGAACATGAGTTACGACTAAGGGAGTTTGAGTTTCAAGGCCATGCTCCTGAAAATGGTGCCAGTCCCTTTACCTCTGATGCCACTGCTAGCCAGGGAGCCTCAACCTCAGCTATGAATTTTCATTTAGATCATTTTGTTGAGAAAGACGATGATATTGAGAGCTATCTAAATAAATATGAACTATTAGCTACCACATATGGGTTAGAGAGAGAAAGGTGGAGCTTAAAGTTATCTCAAGGTCTTCGTGGGGCAGCTTATGAAGTTTTTGCCAAAATGAGCAGAGGTGATCAGGAAAATTATGACATGCTAAAGCAGGCGCTTTTGTTAAGATATGAAAAGAACGCAGAATTTTATAGGAAAAAATTTAGGAATGCTAAACTACTGTCAGGTGAAACCTATCACCAGTTCTCTGCACGGTTAGAGAATACTTGGAGAAATGGACTTCTCTGGGGAAAACCCAAGATCTTAAGGAAATGGTCCTTATAGAACAACTAAGAGAGTCCATGGCTCCAGACCTGAGAAAGTTTCTCATGGAACAAGGTGCAGAGAGGCTGGGTGAGTTGCTAAATGTTGCTGAAAGGTATCAAGCGGCTCAGGCAGAGGTATCAGGTAATAAAAAGAAACAGGTGGATAATTTTAGGGCACCACAGAACTTTAATAAATTTGATCCTAGAGATCAAAACAAAGGTAAGCACCAATTTGATAGGCCACGGTATGACAATAAAAATAAAACCCCACAATTCGATGAAAGGAAATATGATGAAAGAAAATCTTTCAACCAAGGGAAAAGGTGGTGTAAAAATTGTAAGATGAACAATCATGACACTGACCGTTGTAGAAGGAACCCTATATTTATGGCCACCCTTCAGGTCAGGTCGACCTCAAGACAGGAGGAGGATATTATGTTAGATACCACTCCAGAAGAGACGAGGAAGGCACAGGCTGGGGATAAGACCCTCAAGCCTTGTTTCAGGAAATTGTCAACTTGTCATACAACTCCAGGCAAGGGAGATTTTTACATGAAAAACAAGTTGATGTATAGGAAGACTGGAGCTAGATCCAAAGGTCAGGGACAGCTGGTACTTCCTAAAAGATATAGGGCAGACTTAATAAGGAGCCTACATGTGAAACCAGATGGGGACCATGAAAAAATAGGTACCATCATCCAAAAGGTGGCTCACAATTATTATTGGCCCAAGGCAAGGTGGGACATTGAGAATTTTGTAGATAGGTGTAGCATAGCACATGAGGGAACACCCACAAGTGGGAACATTGAAAGAGTAATTTGTCGAGTTGGACAACAGTAGTGAAATCGACAAGGGATAGTGGACTGACAGAGTTATAGATTACACTTTAGATAAGGTGTAAATAGGAGATGGACTTGAGACAACCTGGAAGAAGATTTATTCAAATGATCTCTCTCTCCAAGCCTCAACTCACTTATGTCTGTCTAAGCACCTCCTGCTCTCAACTCTTTTCTCTTATCATACATAGAGATTCTAGTAAAGAGCTAAAAATACAAATATGGATGGAAAGGTCGTGAACAGCGTATTAATAAAGGTGTAAGCTTTATTAAAGAAGAAAAAGCATGGAATTAATGCATATCACCCCAACAACATAAAATTACATCAATAATCATCAATAACCAAAATATGCAAAATACACCAACAACCACACACACACCACCATTCATAAAACCTGTGGAACACAGAGAGATGAAATAACTGAGTGTCAGTCCGTCCGCTTTCGGGACCATATGAAATAGCTCCAGTAAGTGGTTTTTTCGTACATATCCTCCATGGGTGATGGAATTAACCTGAATAAAATCACTGTATAGGCGCTATCATTGGTGATTCCTCCCTAATTGCGCGAGGTGGTCTGGAAGACTCTATTTATCTCCTGCTGATCGAATAAACAAACTGAACGACAGCCTGTCCATAGATGGCTGCTCATACGTGCGAGGTTTTAAGTATCCAGAAAATACACCAGAAGAAGTCACTTGAGAACAAAAAGTCCCAGGCGCGCTTATCCGGCGCTAGGCTCTGCTTGGCTGTAAATCCTGTTTAAACTGGTTTGGCTATGGTTCGCTGAGTGCCCCGTTTAGGCACACAAAGTCGGGTGATATGGAATTCTGCTATAGGCATGCTGAGCGGGTTTGATATTCTGGAAGCCGCAATGCTCTGGCTGGTAATCCAATAGGCGAGTAGAGAGCTACTACTGCATTTGGCGATTCCAGATTTTGCGTTGGCTCCGTTGCACTGCGTGAGCTTAACTTGGCGTTGACAAAAAAGGGTTTTGATTCAGGAACGGGGTTGACGATTCGTTGGGGCTAGATATCCTCAGAATCTCTCTAGACGAAGAGACGGTGACATTCTTCGTCTGACTGGAAACTAGACTAGCAATTCGGTATCCCCCTGAAACTGAGACCGAAAAGAGAGACACCCTTTTACATCAAGCAAATAATAAATCACACTAACTTTATACAGAAAGTTTCGCTCCACTATGGGATTAAATTTATTGTAGTTATTGCTATGATAGTTTAGGGCTGTCTTTAACCATGTCTCCTGTTCCTTAAAAATATCAATTATCAACACGCGCCCGCATAGACTTAATATCTTTTGCACACCCAGGTACCTGTCAGTAAATGTTCTGACATCAAAAATCTACTCCTCTTCTCCCAGTCTCAACATACAGGAAACCTAACTTGTAGTTACAGTTAAAAGAATATGCTTATTCATCTTACAACATTAAATGAATTTACATAAACAGATTACAGCATTTGACATTACACAAATAAATCGTATGTCCCCTTTGGAAAATATATTAGCATTTCCACAAAATGAGTACAAAGAAAATGCAATGTTCTTGCTATAATAATACAGTTGTGGCTAAATCATAAGATATAATTATATCTATGCCTGGTGACTGCTTTCTGTGAAAGTTATGGACTAGTGCCTAGCCACACAAGTAAGCATAAAATGATCCTCCCTTGCCACTAGAAATATCTATCAAAAGGAATAAGTGACTATCTCCTATAATCCAGAGTTATTACCTGCATCTCACTATTCAGTTTTAAAGTGAACAATCCACACCTGACATTATCTTACAGAAATGACAGTTAATTTTGCTGACTCTTAACCCAATGGTAAGCATTCGTGGACTGATTCTACGCCTAATATCTGTTATTGTAAGTTTAACATTTAACCCATGATAAACCGTAACAGTTTAAGCACCACTTAATAGGCTGTAGACAGCGCTACCTTATCACTGAATAAATTACTAGGAGAAGTCCTCAGAAATAAATTCACTTTCCTAACAGATATATAAAAGCTAACATGAATCTAATATATTATAATTATAAGATATCTGACCCACCCCGAAAAATGACTAGAACATAGGCAAACACATTCTAGTACTGTGTTTACGTTTGCCTTATCTCATGATGGTCATCTACGGGCCAGGAAAATTTACGAATGTCTTTGTCTATTAAAACCAGTCTACTCTTATAGATCACAAGGGACGCTCCCCCCCCGGACCTGGCCTGCATATTTCTACAGAAGTTCGGCGAAAGACGTAATCTAGAGTAAGACAAAAGAAATCGTGCGAAAGTTCCCCAGGTAGAGAAATGCATAACATTATGCTCTATCTTGTCTAAGGGGCGAAAACCCAAAGACTGAACGCGATTGTTCTCTTCCCCTGAAAACACGATCACACTCTTACCCATACCTCAACCAGGTACCAGTGCTGATCGTAAGCACCCTCAAACTGATTGTGTTGTAACTTTTATCCAGAAATATCTGTTGGACTCTGAATCAGAGGGTACATTAAAGATCCAAACTTTTCTTTAATATTATATTCTTAAACCATCTTTGTCTTTTTCTAATTTTATGAAAGCGGTACTGTTTAATGTATGCTTTTCTACTTCCTTGTAATGTTTGCACTGTCCTTAAAGATAACATTACGTTCTAGTTACGCTGACCGCAATGGCCAGCGTAAACAACCTCGGGTGGGGTTGAGAAGGTGAAAAAATGTAGGTAGAAGGATGAAAGAAACAAAAAATACAAAAATTTCTTTCGGAAAACAGTCTAAACTTCAGTCTTAAGGGGGTAATGAGTTTGGGGACAAGAGGAATGGAAATAAAATGGATTAACTGTCTAACCATTATCATTCACGTGACAAAAAAAAAAAAAAAAAGACCCCCCCCCATTTAAAGTTCGAGAAATAACAATGGACAAAAATGACATAATTTACCTCTGAATATTTTCAAAGGACTAATTTACAGTACGAAGAATTCAAATTTCTTTTTTCGGAAATTAATTTCAATATAATTTTTATCATCTTCGGTTAAATTCATTATTCTCCTAAATAAAAATTTTTTAAAACTAAAATTTGAACTTTTCTAACGAGGGACACTTTGATATCATGATTGAACGGGGAAAAACTACAGAAAGTTGAAAGTTTCAATTATTTAGGCAGTAAAATGACTCAGGATGGTGACACAACAAGAGAAATCCATACTAGAATTGCTTTGGCAGCTAGCGCCTTCATTAGATTATCTAACATTTGGAAATTACGATCATTGAATATACATACCAAGCTTCGTCTGTTTAATTCAAATGTTATCTCAGTGTTAACATACGGCTGTGAGAGTTGGAAAATAACAAAACCGCATTTTGTTAGAACAAAAAGATACATTTACCCAGAGAACAAAGGGTACCATGTCTTAGAAAAACTCAAAGCGACAGTTGGAAAGAATTCAAGACTAATCGACACCCGCCGCTAAAACCGACTCTAGGCAGAGAAATATGTCTCCGACTATATAACACTTAAAGACGGACCCGATGGTCGAACATATCGGTTTAGATAACATGTCCTACGAATGCAAAACAACAGAATACCACTAAACAGGCGCTCACTTGGGGTTTCCTGAGGTAAGAGGAGGTAAAAGAAAGAAACGAAAAACAAAATGTCAGAAAACAGAACATATTTAAAGGAGTAATCAAAGGAAGAAAGATGGGGCCTAAATTATCTTTCAAGAGCTAAGAGGAGTGGCGTCACAACGAACAACCTGGAGAGCACTGGTATCTGCCTTATGCGCCGTGTTTGGTGCTTAAAGAATTTATTATTATTATTATTATTGGAACATCCTATACTCATAAAACCAAATACGTTTCCAATTTCTGTCTGTCTGTATGACTAGCTCCGAGTTCATTTCTTTTCTTCCCTCTGTCTAATAGACGTTCAGCGAATGGGATTTTGCGAGGCCACTGAACACTGACATAATCTGTTTCCGTGTGAACATGACCTTCCTTCCCCAATTTGCTTTGTCTGTCCATGGTCCGGAAAATTATCCGCACCTGTTGTGAGTTTCGGCCCCACCTGAACTCACTGGCCACTGCATAGGTAATCCGCCTGTTATGTGCAGTGTAATCGTTGCTGGACTCGGGCTGTTTAATTTCCGTTATGGGTTTACCTGTCGCGGATTTGAATAACCCTCGATAGCTGCAGTCTGTCGGGGTTTTCCGCGCGCGTGTAACCCTAGTTGGCAAATAAAGCCGTTCGTTGGCCGAAGAAATGCTAGCATTTTTCTTCTGCCTCTCCACACCTACTCCCCTGTTTCGGTGGGAGCATTGATCAATCTTCAGACCTGTGCCGTCTAAAGGTGGGTCTGGAGCTTTCTTTGCCTTGCCAGTCACAACTCTGGCTTGGTCAACGGAAATGATCAAGTTGCTCTGTAATGGCCTGGCGGAGGCGACTACTTTGCTGTCCATCAGTGGGGTTGAGACCACTGGAATAATGCGATTTGAATGAGAGAACTCAGCTGCCTGAAGCAGAGAGTAATCGATCGCATTCTGGGGTTCTACTAAATCATAACAGATTTCCGTAGCTTATATCCGTGAAGACAGATAGGTAATATCTGCGAGTTGCAGAGTTTGTTGAGTCGCTTTCCCATTACTAGCATGACGTGAGCCAAGACTCTCAACAATGGCTCCTTGTACAGTAGTAAGGCAGCTTTTCTCACTGTCTTCTGCCCTGAGAAGTGTGAGAGACTCAAATGGAATACCAGGGATCCCTTCGCCTGGAACCCTGTGTCCACCATAAACGTCAACTTTGCCCTCCCCTGAGAAAGTTACTGGCGTCAGTTGAACTTTGTCCTGCAATGCGAGATCCACTTCCTGGATTACAGGCTCCGCAGTCTGCATGCAAAGGACTGGACGGTTTGAGATCCCGTTAGATCGCGAAGTGCCCGAGAAAAAAAACTCTCGGTGTGTTTTTCCAGTGTTCCTTGGAACGGTTTGGAAAGTTTAACCCTTTTAGCAGGCGACTTATTCTTGCACCTTTTAAGCTCAGGGTGATAAGAGGAGCGGCGCCTCCTTTCTACGATCGTTGAGTTGGAGGGATACGCCTCTGCATATGGTTTTTTTCGCTGTCCGACCGGGAATCTAGCGAAATATAACGTGATAGGGTGTGGCTCCCTTTTCTCGACGTCACGTGTCGGTTAGGTGCTGCTCGGTCTGGAGCGTGAGAGGCTCGGGGTTCGCCGCTTGCCAGACGGGAACAATCCGTATTACAATGCTTGTTAGCACCTCTCTCACCTTTGTGCAGTTTCCATGCCTGGGAACGTTGCGTAATTTTTCCCGTGGCTTTAGGTCTGCTATCCCGACGTAAATTCTTTCCTTGTTTGGGCTTCGGATCCAAGTCCAAAGGAAAGTCAATTTTCTGGAGTTGGGGTTCGGTTTTAGCAGGCAAGTTTTTTTTCATGGGCGCAAGGTTTGCAGGGGCGTTGACCGTTAAGGGCACAGTAGAAGGGGAAGTAGAGTGACTACATTTAGTATCTGTTTCCACCCTCCGAATTTGGCTATCCAGTTCATTCATTCTGATTTGGTGTAGCCTGTCCTTTCTTTTTCTTGTCCCTTTCTTGCTCTATTTCCATTGCTTGTCCCGTTCTTGTTGCTCCATTTCCAATTGCTTGTCCCGTTCTTGTCTTTGCTTTTCCCTTTGCTTCTCATCTTCTATCACTTCTTCTACATACTGTCGGGTGAATGCTTCACTCTCCCCAGTTTGTTTACAGGACCATGCCAAGATTAAACGGCTGTCAAACCAATTGTCTACCTCGTATTGATCCTGCAGGCTTACTGCAAATTCTAGAAAGGGCTGGATTTCGCTATCCTTGTACTCCATGTACTTAGCTACCTCGAGGGCAATCCTATGCACTTTATCTAGATCGGTCATTATATCAGGGTGAGCAAACACTATAGAAGAATAGAACCTAGAGATCTTAGTTACCTAGTCCACTAGGTGCTGATTAACTTAATAATCAATAAAATCTAGGCTAGCCTGGGAACTTTAAAAACAAGAAAGTTTGTAGCTACTCTGATCGAAAAAGCACAGACCCCAAAAAACTCCAAAAAATGTAAGTGATGTAAAACTTATTACTATCACTTCACCCCAGTTTTGTCAGTACTAAGCTATTGAGAGGATTGGTTACTATCATCCGAATGAACACCCTCCCTTGGTACAGATGCGAGCTAGTAACTGACTATCTGTAGCTTCTTATCTCAGATTAAAGAGCTACTCCTGAAAAAATATTAACCCTTAAAAAAAAAAAAATTTCTGACTTTTTCAACAATAGTCTTCAGATTTGTCAACCAAAAACTCAGCAGTGATACCATCAACCTTTACCAGCTGTCTCATGTGTAGCATGAACAATAAATGTAACTTAATATTTATGATTGCTGTGGAGAAAAACGCTGTTCCGACTTCCACCCAAAAGAAATAGTTCGAAATGTCTAGGGGAAAGAAATTCCTATAATCTGCCGAACACTAAACTCTAAGAATCAAGATAGAATCTTGTGAGAGATTCATCCTCGGATCGAGCACATATTAAATGTCGTACTAGATGGGTTCTAGAATCTCGGACGGGCTCCCATTTGTCGTGGTTGAGTTCGAGTTGGACAACAGTAGTGAAATCGACAAGGGATAGTGGACTGACAGAGTTATAGATTACACTTTAGATAAGGTGTAAATAGGAGATGGACTTGAGACAACCTGGAAGAAGATTTATTCAAAGGATCTCTCTCTCCAGGCCTCAACTCACTTTTACTGTCTAAGCATCTCCGGCTCTCACTCTTTTCTCTTATCATACATAGAGATTCTAGTAAAGAGCTAAAAATACAAATATGGATGGAAAGGTCGTGAACAGCGTATTAATAAAGGTGTAAACTTTATTAAAGAAGAAAAAGCATGGAATTAATGCATATCATCACAACAACATAAATTACATCAATAATCAAATAATCATCAATAGTCATCAATAATCATATACACCAACATTAATGCGAATACACACCCACAAACACACACACCACCAACACTTATAAAACCTGTAGAACACGGAGAAAATAACTAAGCTGTCCGACAGAGGGTCCGCTTTCGGGGACCAAAGGCGCTAGCTCGTGGAAGTGTCTTACCGATAAATATCCTTCAAGATGACTGAAGTGAAATACCGAACTTTCCTTGTCGGGCTAAACGTTGGTGACCCCTAATTGCGCGAGGGAACACTGGAAGACGTTGTTTATCTCCTGCTGATCGAATAAACAAACTGAACGACAGCCTGTCCATAGATGGCTGCTCATACGTGCGAGGTTTTAAGTATCCAGAAAATACACCAGAAGAAGTCACTTGAGGACAAGAGTCCCAGGCGCGCTTATCCGGCGCTAGGCTCTGCTTGGCTGTAAATCCTGTTTAAACTGGTTTGGCTGTGGTTTGCTGAGTGCCCCGTTTAGGCACAAAAAGGTGGGTGATATGGAATTCTGCTATAGGCATGCTGAGCGGGTTTGATATTCTGGAAGCCGCAATGCTCTGGCTGGTAATCCAATAGGCGAGTAGAGAACTACTACTGCGTTTGGCGATTCCAGATTTTGCGTTGGCTCCGTTGCACTGCGTGAGCTTAACTTGGCGTTGACAAAAAAAAGGGGTTTTGATTCAGGAACGGGGTTGACGATTCGTTGCTAGATGTATACAGAAACCCTCTAGATCGAAGAGTATATGACTTTCTTCGACTGACTGAAGTCTGCTCTAGCGATTCGGTCTTCCTGAAACTGAGACCCAAAAAGAGACACCCTTTTACTTCAAGCAAATAATAAATCACACTAACTTTATACAGAAAGTTTCGCTCCACTATGGGATTAAATTTATTGTAGTTATTGCTATGATAGTTTAGGGCTGTCTTTAACAATGTCTCCTGCTCCTTAAAAATATCAATTATCAACACGCGCCCGCATAGGCTTAATATCTTTTGCACCCCCAGGTACCTGTCAGTAACTGTTCTGACAGCAACAATCTACTCCTCTTCTCCCAATCTCAACATACAGGAAACCTAACCTGTAGTTACAGTTAAATGAATATGCTTATTCATCTTACAACATTAAATGAATTTACATAAACAGATTACAGCATTTGACATTACACAAATAAATCGTATGTCCCCTTTGGGAAATATATTAGCATTTCCACAAAATGAGTACAAAGAAAATGCAATGTTCTTGCTATAATAATACAGTTGTGGCTAGATCATAAGATATAATTATATCTATGGCTGGTGGCTGCTTTCAGTGAAAGTTATAGACTAGTGCCTAGCCACACAAGTAAGCATAAAATGATCCTCCCTTGCCACTAGAAATATCTATCAAAAAGGAATAAGTGACTATCTCCTATAATCCAGAGTTATTACCTGCATCTCACTATTCAGTTTTAAAGTGAACAATCCATACCTGACATTATCTTACAGAAATGACAGTTAATTTTGCTGACTCTTAACCCAATGGTAAGCATTCGTGGACTGATTCTACGCCTAATATCTGTTATTGTAAGTTTAACATTTAACCCATGATAAACCGTAACAGTTTAAGCACCACTTAATAGGCCGTAGACAGCGCTACCTTATCACTGAATAAATTACTAGGAGAAGTCCTCAGAAATAAATTCACTTCCCTAACAGATATATATAAAGCTAACATGAATCTAATATTATAATTATAAGATATGTCAACTCACCCCGAAAAATGACTAGAACATAGGCAAACACATTCTAGTACTGTGTTAAAGTTTGCCTTATCTCATGATGGTCATCTACGGGCCAGGAAAATTTACGAATGTCTTTGTCTATTAAAACCAGTCTACTCTTATAGATCACAAGGGACGCTCCCCCCCCCCGGACCTGGCCTGCATATTTCTACAGAAGTTCGGCGAAAGACGTAATCTAGAGTAAGACAAAAGAAATCGTGCGAAAGTTCCCCAGGTAGAGAAATGCATAACATTATGCTCTATCTTGTCTAAGGGGCGAAAACCCAAAGACTGACCGCGATTGTTATCTTCCCCTGAAACAGATCACACTCGTTACCCAGGCCTCAAAGGGTACCAGCCGCTCGTCATCAAACGTTTTAAAGCGACCAGAGAAATTCCCCTGTTGGGACCACAGAGGGTACCCGCCGCTAACGAACCGTTTCTTTCACAAAAACCGTCTTTGGCTCGTTCTAACACTTAAAGCGGACCCGAGAAATGTTTCTCTGGTCGAACAGGTGCGTTTAGATAACATTACGTCTAGCGTTAGCTGACCGCAGCTGGCCAGCGTAAACAACCTCGGGTGGGGTTGAGAAGGTGAAAAAATGTAGGTAGAATATGAAAGAAACGAAAATACAAAATGTCTCGGAAAACAGAACATTTAAGGGAGTATTCAAATTATGGACAAGATGGTAAAATAAATTATCTTTCACGTGACATGTAGAGAGGAAATCTCTCATCAAGAATTTTAAGTGGGGAGAAAGCCCCAAAAGAAAAATTGGTAGCGGTCGTTTTGTGCAAGAAAATTCTGGGAAGAAAAATCATCACTACAGAGCTTCGGGTGGAAAGGACCTGGCATGTGCCAGGAGAAATAAGTTTCCGAATTTAAAAGTCCATATGTAGCTCTGTTAAGAACGTGGACTGATGAAAAGGCAGAGGAAAATATTACATCCTCATACCAATATGTGAATGAGCTGACCACTCGTTTAAAAACTGGCTGGAAACTTGCCAATGAAAATTTGAAACAAGCCAGGAAGAAACATGCTGCCTATTATAACAGAAAAGCTAAAGACAGAGATTTGGCTGTGGGAGAGAAGGTACTGCTTCTTCTACCCGGTAGCCAGAATAAGTTACAAATTGGATGGCAAGGTCCATATACAGTTCTAGAGAAGGTGTCTAGAACAAATTATAAGATAGATAAGAAGGGGAAAGAAAAAATCTATCATGTGAATCTCCTGAAGAAATATTTGGAAAGAGAACATCAGGAAGAGACACACTTGTTTACCTTGTCCATTGCCATGGAGATGAAAAAGGAACCACTTTCATCATTTGAATATCCATTACACCCCTGTGAGACAGCGGCACAGGTGAAAATCAGTACACATTTAACGAAAACTCAGAAAGAGAGAGTGCAACAGGTTCTAGATAATCATGCAGAGGTGTTAACAGACCGACCAGGGCATACAAACTTATTGGAATATGATATGAAGCTGAAACCAATTACTCAACTAGCGAAAAGGAATGTCTTGCAGTAATATGGGCGATAAAGAAATTCAATATTTATCTGTATGGGAAGGCATTTAAGTTGCAAACGGATCACAAACCTTTGTCGTTTCTAGCACAGGCTAGACATGAGAATTCTAGATTACTCCGTTGGTCATTATTGATGCAGCCATTTGAGTTTAGCATAGAGTATATAAGTGGAAAAACAAATCTGGGAGCGGATTTTTTAAGCCGCCATCCGTGTGATGAGAATCACCCTAAACTCCAGGAAAAATAATAAATTTCTCTATGTGTATATAGAATTATAGACTGACATATAACGTCTGTTTTAAGTGGGGAGGATTTGTCGTGAGAAATTCTAATCCACATAAATAAATTAAGAAATAAATGTAAAGCCTAACAAATAACTTCAATAAAAGGAAAGAAGAATGGTAAAGAACAGTGCTGTAACAATGACTGTACTCGAAATCCCCCTTGTTTTCTAATTCGTCTGCAAATTGTAACGTTTCACGTTGATAGTAAAAGCCTACTGCTTCAATACCCGCTTTCTACGATAAAACGTGTACTGCCTTTCTAAGAAAAACCTTGAGATACGCAAGCTGACCTATATTAATATTCCATTCATGTCATTTTATACACTAAGTTATCATAAACGAAAGACAGATGGACTAAGGATAGAAAGAAAGGGAGGGGCTGAAAGCCGGAACGCAGGCAATACTACCACAGTCTCGCGATACACAATTACTACCATCACGCGTGTAAGGCCACAAGCACTAGCTTTTTTTCAAATCGACAGTGATAAAAAACACTACCCATACAGAGAGTTAGGTTTTAAAAACTTACAAAACGCTTATTGGGAAACATGACATTCTACTGTTTTATGTCTAAAATCCTGACATTAGTCTGACAGTACAGCAGGACAGGTGGCGGTTCTAAACATAAAAAAATAAAAAAAACTACACGACTATCCTGGAAAATACATATTTTGAACGCAGCCCCTTAGCCCCATTAAATTTATATATTTGGGTTCCTTAGGACTTGCTGACAAAGAATATGTTAAACGTTACGCAAATAGTCTAGGAATTAACAAATTATAGCCAAAAGAAATAGTGAGGGATGTCAGACAACACCAAAATCAGAATCGCTCAGTGGCAGATTTTCACACCACCATTGTACGGGAAATAGTCTGACATGTTACCTCCTATTTGATTGGCGGAAAGTAAATGTAAGGCTAAACACGATTAGTCGGACTATAAATACTACTTCTTTGTTGTTAGGGGAAACGTGAGTAGGAGTACTTTTTTGAAAAGCTGTGTAAACATGGCTCGATTGGTTAGACCTGCCAATATAGTCAATCAGAGGCGTCAGGTCAGCACCACATTTTCAAATAAACTTACTAAAGAACCAGTGCGTTGAGCGCCAGTGCATATTTTTCTAAATAAAAGCCTGGGACATCGGCAGATCGAAATTATGCTATATTCATTGCCAGTCAACGTAACTGTGTATTATTCCATGAATTGTGGGACCGGGGTCCTAAAGTTATTGAGCAGCACCTGGTCTGAGCTTTGCTGAACCTAGAGGCTGACAGCATACTCCTGGGTCCAGATAGTGACCAGTGAGGTGTCTCCAGAACACAGGGAGGCTATCGAGCAGAGGAGTCCTTCCTGCCGCCATCACGAAAGATAAGCGTCTGTGGCCAGAGGAGCTCAACATTATTCCCCCCCTTCCCCCCCCCCCCCCTCAAAATCTGACTTTATAATAAAACAGAGGGAAAATACAGTGTTTAAATTGATAGGAACTGTGAACTTTTCCCCATATTATTTCCAAGATAAACAAACACTTGAAGTCATGATGACAAATAACAACATAGCTTGAAAAAACAAAACCAGTATTACCTCATATTACCACTACACGACTGACACACATAGGATAATACTAATAAAATATGTCATTACAAGGTTCATATTGATAAGTTCTGTACATATAAATTGTAATTAAAATTGATTGTGATTCCTGGTTCACTTTGTATTTGAATCAGGACACATATATTAGTAAAAGTAATTAATACATATTTATATTTGAAAATTTACCAGTGCCTCATTTAAGATAGTCTTATAGAGTGTTAAATGTGTGTGAGTGTCACAGTGTTGTCAAGTGTGGTGGAATAAATTAAATTGTTTATCTGTCTGTTGTTGTTGTGACTTACACTTCATCATATACATACCCTAGACATTTAACGTAGTCATCACAATATTCCAGAATAATTCTGACTGAGTTATAATGTGGTAGCAAGTAAGGTTATCTGTAAAACACTACACCTATTAGATACAGATACCTTCACAGCTGATCTCAGTCAGTACACTAAGTCCCCTATAAATATTTATAACATCCCACTTTACCACAAGCAGGTTGGGCTGAACATCAATCTGAAGAAGACAGAGGTCATGACACTAAATGTTGGCAATCCTGAGCCAATAACAGTAAGGAACCAGCAGTTAGAACAGACAGACACATTTACTTACCTAGGATTCATAGTAACACCTGACGGCGGAACAAGCAAGGACATTAACAACAGAATGAATAAAGCGAGAACAGCCTTTGCTAATCTCAACAACCTTTGGAAGTCTTCCCAGTACAGCACAAACACCAAATTAAGACTGTATGAGAGCTGTGTACTTTCTGTGCCTAACTATGGTGCGGAATGTTGGAGAGTAACAGAGAAGGAAATGTCGAAACTGTCCACCTTCCACACAATCTGTCTAAGGAAAGTTCTCCGAATCTTTTGGCCAAACATCATCAGTAACCAAGAACTACTTATTCGGAGTAACCAAGAGGACATGCACACCATCAATCTGGCAGACGCTGGAGTTGGGTTGGCCACGTCCTCAGAAGGGACTCTGATACCATCACAAGATCAGCTTTGATGTGGACCTCTGAGGGAAAGCGAAGGAGAGGCCGACCAAAAACAACTTGGCGGAGAACTGTGGAGGCCGAGATGCAAAGAATGAACCAGAGTTGGGGCACTGTACGAAGGATGGCCGCCGACCGAGCAAAGTGGAATCAATTTGTTGCTGCGCTACAAGACGCCACCAGGCGTGATGGCCGCTGACTGCTTTGACGGTTGGCGGTTATGGATCAAAGAAGAAGTATATATATATATATATATATATATATATATATATATTATATATATATATATATATATATATATATATATATATATATATATATATATATATATATATATATATATATATATATATATATATATATATATATATATATATGCAGCCTCTCTTTACAAATACATTTTCATGGCAAGAATTTAGCGGTAACAAAATCGCCTCGTAGCCGTCCGCTGGTTGTAGGAAGTTACTTGAGTGGCTCCGGCTTGCTAGAAAGGTTGGGAAACACTCACTGCCTTATAGTTTTATATCTTGTTCTGCTGTGACCTTTCATTACCGCGATCATCTTGACTTTTTGTTTTAGATGAGTGTTATTTTGTATATTGACATATTTTATAAATGACGTAATATCCCCTTCCCTCAAACCTTCTCATCTCTTGTCTTTCTCATAGATATTATCTTCCTTCTGTATACTTAACAAATCATTTGTTTTTTAAAACAACAAAGAGTAACACAAAAATAAAACACTTTGCTTGATGGCTTTTGTTTCTCCTGTCTCTTTTCAAACCCGATACAGTTTAAATACTGCACAGGTTCGATGTTAAACTCTGTGGGAATATCGATCTTTCTCTCTTTGTTGAAATGATGTATCCTACTGCAGCGTCGCTGTCGCATGTGGGCTACTACTTGCAGTTAATGGTTAACAGGAGATTAATAGCGGTTTTTTTTTTTCGGGAATGAAGCATTTTACCGTGATTGATGTAAAGCTCGCCTCTTGTGTTCCGTACCCGACAAATGCCGTATTTACTTAAACCTATAAGCAGCAAGAAATAGATAACTACTCACATGAAGTGAAATAAATTAGGTACAAGTAGAAACAAGACGTTAGCGGACAATGAACAATAACAGCAACAATAACAGCAACAATATAACAGAAGACATTCATAAATATGTGCTTGCGTAAAATAGTAGGACTGAATCGGTATGACAAGATCACTTGTGTGAAAAGGATGACATGAACCAGACTAGTGCCAGTGGAACAAGAAGTGAGAAGAAGACGCTGGCGATGGATTAGACACACACTGAGGAAATCTATTTATAGCATTTCCGGGAAACGTTTGTTCTGGAATCCTTAGGGTAAGATAAGTAGGGGTAGACCATAGGACATATGATAAGGGTAGACCACAGGACATATGATAGGGGTAGACCATAGGACATGATAGGGGTAGACCATAGGACATATGATAGGGGTAGACCATAGGACATGATAGGTGTAGACCATAAGACATATGATAGAGGCAGACCATAGGACATATGATAGGGGCAGACCATAGGACATATGATAGAATTTTTTAGTGCTTAAGGGAAAGTCATTATTGAGTTACTTCCCTTGAAAGTTGTGCCGTCTCTTCGATCAAACTCCGCGGATGAATCCATTATTTCTGCGATTTATTCTTTGTTTGGGTAGTAATAGATTGTTCTTGCTTCAGAATATCTATGGCCTGAATTTATGTGTATTGTTTGTCTGAGTAGGACGAGTCTGTCTTATATCTGTATATCTTTACATATCTAAGTCGAACTATATGTTCTGTTGTCTCTAGAGAGGTCAAAGGCTATTCGGCGGATGTGTCGCTAGAGTGGGGTGTGATTTGGCTTCGTCCTGATAGGGACTGTGTTTTTCTATGTCGGCCTGTCGCCGGGGAAAAAGTGATCTCAGTATTTGTGGGGAAAGTGATAGTCGTCTAGACCTATCGTGTATGCTTTACCCCAGTGTTTATTCGTATTGCCAAGGAATGGCAGTTTCATATTTCTTATACCAAGGTAATCCAAGATACTTTTATGAACTCTCGTACGAAGCCACCATTTTCGATAAGAGAATATATTTGACTCGATGAAAACGACTTCGATTCCTAGCAGCACTATATTCTGTAGAATGCAGTCAATTGTTCATGATCAAATCTACAGAGCAATGCAATGTTTTATGAATGACTAACTTTAGGACAGATTCATTATCTGTATCCAAACGTGAGTGACAGCTCACGAGTGAAGCCATCTTGGAACCAAACCTGTAGTGACTTTCAAGAAGAGAAAAGGGGATGCCCGTATTATCGCTTGTTTAGTCCAGAGATCACTGCTACACATGAGAACCCTTTATCAGCGGTTCAATATTATTATATGAAAAAAAATATGTGCTGAACATTATGTGGGAGAATCGTCGCTAAACGAGATTAGGTTTAGAAGCCATCTGAAATATTGTTTATAAGCTGACGTGCTCAGTCAGTGAAGTCAGATGATATATATGTATGGGCGATACTGAGGGCTTGGCTACTGACAGTCCATTATAATATTAATCTACATGAGTGCCCATGTAACATAACATTGCAAGACCAGTTATCCACTGTACTATGATGTATTATGCCAACCTGTGATTTGTCACTATCTGTGCTGTCGAGTGTGTACGTCCAATTAAACTTTAGTAAAGGTACACAGTCGTTGGTGTCGATGACTTCCAGCCATACATGAGTGTGAGAAAAGAACATTTGTCAACACCACGAACCCTTATTATCATTCGCACATTATACACTCAATCCATGTCTACACACCACTGCGTAGGTCAAGTTGACATTCCATACACTACAGTGGAGCAAACAACACCATAGAGATCTTATCAACTGATGATGATGATGTCTGCTTCCATCCACTTATATTTATCCTTTTGGTGGATATCATTAACGGGAATAAAATATTTATCAACTTTATCAACTGGTGGACCAGCTTTCTGGGTTTGACCTCGCAGAAGTTCAGAAGTCAACAGATTACCGATACCAGACCGTTTCCTGTGGCTGATACGACACACTTGCAGTATTGGTTTGCTCTTTGTCAACACTTTGTCACGTGACCTGTCAAGTGAATGCAGTATGTAGGTCAGCGTTGTTGACATTTTTTACATTAGACATTACAGAGTTTCACAGAACAGTTGGATCAATTCTTGTCAATGTTAACAGGAAGACAGTATTTGTGAACTAAGAAGTCCTATTTTCATCGATGGATCTTCTTGTTTTCCATATATGAACTTTAATATTTAAGGCCAGAATGTTTAATTGAATAAAGTGGCAGTTTGTTTATTTTCATAAAAATAACTTTGCCATTACTGTAAAACTGAGCCTATTTTGCAACACATACTATCATACACATAATTTATATATATTTATGTTTACATGTTATTTGTTTGTATAGTATGTTAGTTTCTATGTCAGCGGGTTGTGTTTAAGGTTGGGCGGCGTCCTCACAACAGAATATCCCACGTCATAGAGGGTCCGTTGTGGGCGTTTTCTATAGGTGCAATTTTCTTGATTGAAAATTTGCTGCGACAACTGTTGCTTTTGTGTTAGCTGTGGAGACTGTAATTATTGTTATTTTTGTAATATTTCTTTGTTCTTTAGTTTTGTTTTGATTTGTTTGTAATTTGTTGGTCTAACCTTTTCTATCTTTCAGTTCTATTCACAATTTATATTCATATATTGTGACGTCATTTGTGTTGTTATTCTTTGCAGATTCAGTGATTATTTTCATTGATTTCCCTATTTGATTTATTTTGATTTCTGCAAACGTTCTTGTATTGTCAGTCCTATTTGTACTTTATGTATTCTGTTGGTTGACATATGTTTTATATAGGTATATTTCATAAGACACAATTGCCTGTGCACTGCACTTGGATTATGGTATAAACCAGTACCTGATTATTATTACTATTATACAAGACCTTATTAAAGGCTTGTGACCCACAGATATTGGGATAGTATACTGATTAATCAAGTCATTGAGAACTTGTGGTATTATTATTGGTTCAGGTGATTAGTATTATTGTTAGACATCATGTCTACATTAGAATACTTCATTACACAAGGGAAAGCCCTTGATAAGACTGGTCAACAATTAGAACAATGGGCAGTTGCTCAATATGACAAAGCATTAGCTGCAGAAGAGAGAAGAGCTATGGCAGAAGAGAAAAGATTAGCTGCAGAAGAAAGAAAAGCTATGGCGGAAGAGAAAAGATTAGAAAGAGAAGCTGAGGCTGCTGCTGAACAAAAGAAATTGCAGATGCAGGTGGAGGAAAGGAGATTTGAAGCTGAACAAAAAAAGTTGGAAAGAGAAGCTGCGGCTGAACAAAAAAGATTAGACAGTGAAGCTGAACAAAAAAGATTAGACAGGGAAGCTGAACAAAAAAGATTAGACAGGGAAGCTGAACAAAAAAGATGAGACAGGGAAGCTGAACAAAAAAGATTAGATGCTGAAGAGAAAAAAGCAATAAGAGAACATGAATTTGAGTTGGAGAAATTGAGATTGACAAGTATGAGTAATGTTAATCAGGCATCTAGTGGTAATGGTAAACCTTCTACTTACAAGGTTAAGGTTCCACCGTTCAATCAGTCCAGTGACGATATTACATTCTGGCTGGATAGATTTGAACGTTCTTGTCGTACACATAATGTGGATAAATCACAATACGCTAATCAATTATCAGAAAACTTGAAAGGTGAATCTTTGACTAGATTATGCCTTGTAGGAGAAGCAGATAAGGATAATTATGATGTCATTAGGGCGGCTTTGATAAAAAAATATCAGCTAAGTGAGGAAGGCTATCGCCTTTTATTTAAAACGATGGTACCTGAGACGGGTGTAGAATTCTCAGAATTCACTGCAAAGGCACGTCTCACAGTTGATCGTTGGATTGAGCTTTCCAAAACAGAAAAAACGTATGAAGGACTTATGGATTTGTTGCTCAGAGATAAGATTATGTCATGTGTGAACAAACCTTTCCTTGAATTTATACATGAGCGTAAACCCAAATCTCTAAAAGAAATGGAAGAATATTGTTCCCAATATGTCACTGCACACCCCGACGTGACTTTTGGCAACACTAAGATTAAGGAGAGTATGCCAGTTGCTTCAGCAACACCATACAATCCCAATTATTCACACAGATTTCAGGGACCTCAAAACAGATTTGATAAAAAAGGTAACCATAATAGTTATCAAAACCAAGGTAACCAATCATTTCAGGGTTCTTCTTCAAAGAACTGGAGACGACCTGATAGCTCTCGACACAGGGGTGGTCATAATTATAGGAATTTCCGTAGAGGAAGTAATTATAGAAACTATCAGGGTTATCCGTCTTGGAGTCAACAAGATCATAATTACAGAGATACTCATTATAATGAATATGATAATGGTAACCAAGGGAACTATGACTCAAACCCAAATAGGGGTTACAATAGAGGTAACAATAACTACAGAGGTGATAATAACCGAGGTAGATCTCAAAACAAAAGACATAAACCACATTTTCAGGCAAACTCTGTACAACAAGAGTCCCATGAAGCCTATAAACAGAGTAAAGATAATAATGATGCTAGTAATATGGCATGTGCCGCTTTTGATTTTGGGAGAGCATCTCAGTGCCCCCAATGCAAAACGTTATTTGAGCCAACCACAGTGTCTACTTTAAGCTGTGGCCATCCTCTTCCTGCTCTTCCAGCATCAGTCGCGCATGATGGAAGAGGTTCTCTTGTCTTACATAAGGGTTTAGTGAATAACAATCCAGTCTCTGTGCTATTTGATTCTGGATGCACCACAATTGGTGTTAGGCAGTCACTCGTAGATCCTTCCCGTGCCACTGGACAAGTAGTCAAATGTGTAACATTTGGCGGCACATTAGAGAAATACTCTACTGCTATCATTAGGATTGCTACTCCTTTCTTTACAGGAGATGTACACGCATGTCTTCTTCCGAATCCGATCGCTGACCTCATCATCGGTCGCATTCATGGAGTCAAGGAATGCACTCCGCAACAAATTTCCACGTGGGAAAGGCAAAACATGCAGATTGCTAACGCTGTAGTCACTAGAGCTCAGGCTCTTAATATGCCTCAAACTTCATCTATTGAAGATAATGAAGTGCATAACCAAGATAATCCCTTGGTAATTTCTCGTGACTCGTTTATAAAACAGCAAGAAGATGATCCCACTCTGAAGAAATTCTTCATTCTTGCAACTAAAGGTGATCCGAATAAAGACACAAGTCGTAAATCGTGGATTACAAAGAAGAATGGCGTACTTGTACGTATGGTTCAAGACTCCATTACGTCAAGTCATTCTCAAATCCTGGTTCCCAAGAATTTGAGAGTTAAAATTTTGCAGCACGCTCACGACTCTCAGTGTGCTGGACACATGGGTTTTTCCCGTACTAAGTCAAGAGTCCTTGCGGCTTTCTTTTGGCCATTGGTAAACAAGGACATACGTATTTATTGTCGATCTTGTAAAGTATGTCAGGAAGTTAAATCCAAAGGTCCACGGCATGCTGCACCCATTCAGGCGGCGGACATTCCTATTCGGCCGTTTCAAAAAATGGCCATAGACATTATTGGTCCATTTAAGATCAAGTCTGCCAGAGGACATCAGTTTATCTTGACGTGTGTTGATATGTGCACACGTTGGCCAGAGGCTATTCCTCTGAAGAGCATTACTACTGCTGATATTGCAGATGCTCTTTGGCTTATATTTTCTCGTCTGGGGTTCCCCGGAGAGATATTGTCAGACCATGGCACCCAACTAATATCAGATACCATGTCTCAAGTAATGTCTACCCTGCAGATAGATAGATCTTTAAGTAGTATCTACCATCCAATGTCTAATGGTATGGTCGAACGCCTTAATAGAACACTTAAAAACTTACTGGGGAAGATAACTGAGGATCATCCTCAAGACTGGGACAAAGTTTTACCTGCGGCCCTCTTCGCTTACAGAGAGGTACCCAATGAACATACGGGATTTTCTCCCTTTGAACTCGTCTTTGGCGCGCGTCCGCGTGGCCCTATGTCGTTGCTTCACGATCTCATAACATCTGACAATATTGACGATGACACAAAGTCATCCTACGAATATGTCATCGCGTTGAGACAAAAAATTATCGAAGCATGCAAATTAGCAACTTCTTCTTCTGAATTTGCGAAACAGAAGGCAAGGCAATTTGCCAATAAGAAGAGATGCTTACGACAACTTTGTCCTGGTGACAAAGCATTTGTATTACTACCTTGTAGGGAAAACAGATTACTTATTTCTTGGAAAGGTCCGTACGATATAATATCGAAAATTTCCGATGTCGACTATATTGTCGATATTGATGGGAAGCATAAAACCTTCCACATCAATATGCTTACTGAATTCCATGAACGTCCGGATTATTTGCAACCCATTTTCCAAGCAACGGACAATTCTCCAGTACAACATGGTCATTACTCATCACTGTCCGTGATACAGGATGAGGAAACAAGTTTTTCAGATGTAAATCTTCCTCTTCCAATGATCCCACTTCATTCCAGTGAATCATGGAAGAACGTTACTGTCTCTCCTGATTTGTCTCTAGGAGAACAGCGACAAGTTTCAACTATGTTGCAAACATTTCAGGATGTACTCACTGACATCCCTGGACAAACGAATGTCATTCAACATGACATTGTTCTAACTGACCATACTCCTATTAGGGTTAGACCTTATCCTATACCTATACATTTTCAAGCACAGGTCGAGAAAGAGTTGGATGAGATGATAGATTTGAAAATAATCGAACCATCCACCTCTGCATATTCTTCGCCGATGGTTATTGTGCGTAAAAAAGACAATAACATACGTCTTTGCGTTGACTATCGAAAATTGAATCAAGTAACGAAGTTCGATGCCGAACCTATGCCTTTACTGGAAGAGCTACTTACTCGACTCTCCAAATCTCATTTTTTCACTAAACTTGATTTGTCTAAAGGATATTGGCAAGTTCCTTTATCTGAACGCGCCAAACCTCTCACGGCTTTTTCAACACCTAGAGGTTTGTTCCAATGGAATTTTATGCCTTTCGGTCTTATGAACGCACCAGCTACGTTCGTACGCATGATGCGCCGAATCCTATCTTATCGGTCAGATGTCATTGCATATCTAGACGACATCTGTCTTTTCAGCGATACTTGGGAAGATCACTATTCAGGGTTAGATGAATTGCTGTCTACTTTGCGTGAGCACAACCTGACAGCGAAACCCTCTAAAGCCTATATTGGTTTTAGCGAAATTTCTTTCCTAGGCCACCGAGTTGGTCATGGTTTCCTAAAGACAGAGGACCATAATACTAGTAAGATACTTAACATCTCAATCCCTAAGACTAAAAAACAGGTGAGAAGTCTGTTAGGTCTTATTCAATTTTATGGCAGATTCATTCAGAATCTATCCTCTATCATGGCACCTCTCTCAACACTTCTAAAGAAAGGTTCGCCTAATGTGGTCCACTGGTCTCAGGAATGCCAATGCTCTCTGGATAAGATTAAAACACTGTTTTCAACACCACCTATTTTAGTGCTACCCACTAAAGATAAGACATTCGTTCTTCGTAGTGACGCTTCATCCACTGGGATTGGAGCGGCACTAATGCAAGAGTACTCTGGAACTCTGCATCCTGTAATGTATATTTCCAGAAAACTTAATGCGGCAGAAAGGAATTATTCGGTTTTTAGACCGTGAGCTATTAGCTATGGTTTGGTCGATCCTCAAACTACAGAGATTCCTTCTAGGCGCACATTTCATAGTAGAAACCGACCAAAAAGCTCTTACTGCTATACAGAGTAAGAATTTGAAGAGCTCGAGGTCTACTCGATATGCAATTGCTCTTCAACCTTTTCATTTCTCTGTGCAAGCTATTCGTGGATCAGATAATGTGATGGCAGACATTCTGTCAAGATGCCCACATGATTCCACATAACTATTAGGGCTTAGACTTCTTGATATGTCTAGTTCTATAGTAGTTCCTTTTCTATATCATGATAGATACACATTTGTAATTTAATAATATAATGATTGTATCACTACATAGCGGTTCATTGATGTTTATTCACCGCTGTGCTTTGATGATTTTTTCTTCATAAATCATAAATTTAAGATATCTAATACGAAATGATGATATGAATTTTTTAGGCATTGTGTAATTGCCAGAATTGTATTATACTTTGATGACACCTTCCTGGAAAAATATACTTGTAGAGAAATAATTTCTCTCAGTTTATGAGACACATTCTCACCAGTCGCTCCATAAGTCGACTTAGCCTCATATTAGGCGTTATAGGTATTCCTGATATTTTCATCTGCGCATTATTCATGCGTTGTGAGCCTATTGTACGTTGCTCCTAGATGTATTTCAAAAAAAAAAAAAAATGTTCCATTTTTTTTTCCCGGGAGGTGTGGTAAGACTGTTACGTGCAGTCTTTGATATCTTACAATATTATACATAGGTAATTTTTTTAGTGCTTAAGGGAAAGTCATTATTGAGTTACTTCCCTTGAAAGTTGTGCCGTCTCTTCGATCAAACTCCGCGGATGAATCCATTATTTCTGCGATTTATTCTTTGTTTGGGTAGTAATAGATTGTTCTTGCTTCAGAATATCTATGGCCTGAATTTATGTGTATTGTTTGTCTGAGTAGGACGAGTCTGTCTTATATCTGTATATCTTTACATATCTAAGTCGAACTATATGTTCTGTTGTCTCTAGAGAGGTCAAAGGCTATTCGGCGGATGTGTCGCTAGAGTGTGGTGTGATTTGGCTTCGTCCTGATAGGGACTGTGTTTTCTATGTCGGCCTGTCGCCGGGGAAAAAGTGATCTCAGTATTTGTGGGGAAAGTGATAGTCGTCTAGACCTATCGTGTATGCTTTACCCCAGTGTTTATTCGTATTGCCAAGGAATGGCAGTTTCATATTTCTTATACCAAGGTAATCCAAGATACTTTTATGAACTCTCGTACGAAGCCACCATTTTCGATAAGAGAATATATTTGACTCGATGAAAACGACTTCGATTCCTAGCAGCACTATATTCTGTAGAATGCAGTCAATTGTTCATGATCAAATCTACAGAGCAATGCAATGTTTTATGAATGACTAACTTTAGGACAGATTCATTATCTGTATCCAAACGTGAGTGACAGCTCACGAGTGAAGCCATCTTGGAACCAAAACATGTAGTGACTTTCAAGAAGAGAAAAGGGGATGCCCGTATTATCGCTTGTTTAGTCCAGAGATCACTGCTACACATGAGAACCCTTTATCAGCGGTTCAATATTATTATATGAAAAAAATATGTGCTGAACATTATGTGGGAGAATCGTCGCAAAACGAGATTAGGTTTAGAAGCCATCTGAAATATTGTTTATAAGCTGACGTGCTCAGTCAGTGAAGTCAGATGATATATATGTATGGGCGATACTGAGGGCTTGGCTACTGACAGTCCATTATAATATTAATCTACATGAGTGCCCATGTAACATAACATTGCAAGACCAGTTATCCACTGTACCATGATGTATTATGCCAACCTGTGATTTGTCACTACCTGTGCTGTCGAGTGTGTACGTCCAATTAAACTTTAGTAAAGGTACACAGTCGTTGGTGTCGATGACTTCCAGCCATACATGAGTGTGAGAAAAGAACATTTGTCAACACCACGAACCTTTATTATCATTCGCACATTATACACTCAATCCATGTCTACACACCACTGCGTAGGTCAAGTTGACATTCCATACACTACAGTGGAGCAAACAACACCATAGAGATCTTATCAACTGATGACGATGATGTCTGCTTCCATCCACTTATATTTATCCTTTGGTGGATATCATTAACGGGAATAAAAATATTTATCAACTTAGGCCAAAGAACATATGATAGGGGTAGGCAAAAAGACATGATAGGGGTAGACCAAAGGACATAGGGGTAGACCAAAGGGCATATGATAGGGGTAGACCAAAGGGCATATGATAGGGATAGATCAAAGTTTCTTCTGAACAGTCGCAAGTGCAAATAGGGCATGCCTGGAAGTGTGTTACCGGGGCCCGAAAGGGGAGCAAAGAATAGTAACACTGTTCCCTGCCATGCATGTCGTAGAAAGCGACTAAGGAGGGTTGGGCGTGGGGCTGGTTACCCCATCCTGTAAAAAATTTAAACCACAAAAAACTTCAACAAACATGGACAAGTCAGTTAAGGAAAATAAAACACAGCCATCCAAGACAGGGGAAGGACCTCTCGCAGGGAGGCGTATGATGCAACACAGAGAAAGCCGAAAGGAGTCTGTGTTACTGACTAACCTTCTTTCTTCTAGGAGAACTTCCAGATTTGGCACCTGGAATGTTCGGACATTAAACGAACAAGAAAAAGTGGCACAAGTAGCAGCAGAAATGAAGGAATATAAAATCGAGGTTCTGGGAATGTGTGAAACAAAGTGGAAGGCGGTAGACAAGAAAAAACTTATCACAGGAGAATTGGTGCTGTCCTCAGGACATGAAGACGAAAGTTCACACCACAATGAAGGGGTAGCTCTTATGTTATCTAAAGAAGCACAGAAAGCACTCATTGAATGGGAAGCTGTTGGACCCAGAATAATAACAGCTACTTTTTAAACAGCTAAAAAGAAAATATGTGTAAAGTTCATCCAATGTTATGAACCAACTAATGACAAAGAAGAGTCTGTGAAAGAAGCATTTTATACTAGACTACAGGAAATTATGGAAAAAGTAAAAAGAAGAGACATCACAATTTTGATGGGTGACATGAATGCAAAGATAGGTACAGTCAACATCGGATTTGAAGAAGTCATGGGAAAACATGGGCTAGGAATAATGAATGAAAATGGGGAACTATTCTCAAACTTCTGTGCTTCAAATCAACTGGCTATAGGAGGAAGCATGTTTCCACATAAGAGAATACACAAGGCAACATGGATATCACCAGACCATAGAACAGAAAGTCAGATTAATCATATATGCATAAACAAGAAGTTTAGATCATCATTGCAGGATATAAAGGTATATAGAGGAGCAGATGTGGCATCAGATCACCACCTTCTGATAGCTAAAGTAAAAATGAAACTCAAGAGATATGCAACAATGCAAAATTATAGACAACAATTTAATGTAGGACATCTAAGAAATCAAGAAACAAGAGACAAATTTGCGGTCACAATATCCAACAAATTCCAAGTGCTCCAACAGCTGGAAGATGTAGAGAATACAGAAGACTATTAATAGCAAATCAAAACTGTATAAATGAGACATGTGAAGACATACTGGGGAAAAGGGAACGACAAAAAAAAGCATGGATAACAACAGAAACCATCAATAAGATAAAAGACAAGAAAAAAACAAGAAAGCAGATTTAAACACAAGCAAAGCCAGAAGTTCCAAAGACAAGGCTCAAGAAGTGTACACAGAAGCAAACAAAGAAGTAAAAAGAAGTATCAAAAGAGACACGAGGAAGTATATTCAGAAGGTGGCAAGAGAGGCAGAAGATGCTGCAGCCAAAGGAAATATAACAGCACAAAGAAGCTAACAGGGAAGTACAAGCAAATAAGTTGCCTCATAAAAAACAAGAATGGAAAACTGCTCAGCAACATACAAGAGCAAATGAAGAGGTGGACAGAATATTTGGAGGGCCTTCTCAATAGACCAGCTCCACAAAACCCCCCGGACATCCAGCCAGCAGAAGAAGAGCTACAAATTAACGGTGAAAGACCAACGAAGGAAGAAATAAAGAAAGCCATAAAGCTTCTAAGAGATGGAAAAGCGTCTGGACCTGATGGCATTCCAGCAGAATCCATCAAAGCAGATATCGACACGGCTACAGGGATGTTATATAAATTACTTGGTAAAGTTTGGGAAAGGGAAGAGATACCAGCAGAATGGAAGGAATGATATCTGGTTAAGTTGCTTAAGAAGGGAAATTTACAAGAGTGCACAAATTATAGAGGAATAATGTTAATATCAGTGCCAGGAAAAGTATTAAACAGGATTATCCTTGAGAAATTAAAAGAGTCCATAGACAAGAAACTGAGAAATGAACAAGCAGATTTTCGACAAAACAGATCATGTACAGACCAGATAGCCACTTTTAGAATAATAGTTGAACAAAGTCTGGAATGGAATTCACCACTATACATCGGATTTTTAGACTACGAAAAGGCATTTGACAGTGTAGACAGAGAATCACTTTGGAAATTGATGAGGCATTATGGAGTTCCCCTGAAGATCATTAATTTAATAAAGAAAACATATGAAGACATAACATGCAAAGTTCTTCACAAAGGACAGCTTACAGAACCGTGTGGGATAAGAACAGGAGTGCGACAGGGATGCCTCTTGTCTCCATTTCTTTTCTTACTAGCAATAGACTGGGTTATGAGATCATCGACAACACACAACACAAATGGAATCCAGTGGACTCTGACTAAGCACTTGAATGATCTGGATTTTGCTGATGACTTGGCTCTTCTGTCCCATAACTGTAATCAGATGCAGGACAAATTGAAAACACTCGATGAGAGGTCACCGCAACTGGGTCTGAAAATACACAGGAAAAAGACAAAAATAATGAGAATAGGTGCAGGTAATGATAACAGGGTTGAACTTGAAGAAACACCAATACAAGATGTAGAATCGTACACATATCTTGGCAGCAATATAGACAAAGTTGGAGGGACAGACAGTGATATCAAACTAAGAATACAAAAAGCAAGAGGAGCGTTCATTGCATTGGGAAATATACGGAGATCAAGAGAAATCGGATCCAACACGAAAATAAGAATCTTCAACTCAAATGTGAAGTCAGTCCTATTGTATGGCTCTGAGACATGGAGAACAACAAAGACAACAACCAAAAAGCTACAGATTTTCATAAATAGGTGCTTGCGTAGAATAGAGGGATTAAAATGGTATGACAATGTTACCAACGTGGAACTGAGGACAAGAACTAGACAAGTGCCAGTGGAACAAGAGATGAGAAGAAGACGATGGCGATGGATAGGACACACACTGAGGAAACCTGTTGATAGCATTACAAGGCAGTCCTTGTTCTGGAACCCCCAGGACAAGAGTGGCAGAGGTAGACCAAGAAGCACATGGAGAAGAGAGCTGGAAACAGAGGTGAAAATGATGAGGAGAACGTGGAAAGAACTTGAGATGATGGCACGTGACAGGAGGACTTGGCATTTTTTTTTTTTTTTTTTTTTTTTTTTTTTTTTGCGTACGCCCGCTAATACTCGAGGCGAAATCTCAGGTTATTATTTTATGTCTAACCTGACATTGATTTTACGTGAGTATCCCTTTATTTCTTGTACAGAGACAGGTGTCCCTCGCCATTCAGGCAAATACTCGCCGATTTCGGAGGTACCCATTGCAGCTGGGTCGGCTCAGGAGCCGCCAGTCCCTGGTCGACGACACTCCTTCAAATTTCCTCGCCAGGTCTCGAGTTAATCCAGTTCAAATCCCGGTCGACGAAAAATCCTCAAATGCCGTCGCCCGGGTTTGATCCTGTATCACCCGGTCGCCAGAGCGGTGTTGTAACCACTACGCTAGCGCGGCTCCCGGCATGTGTTTGTTGAAGACCTATGCTTCTTGGGGAGTGGAAGGTTATGAATGAATGATGGAAGGTAATTAAAACAGTTTTTCTTTTTCAACTACTTTTAACACAATGAACATCCTTACTAAATAAAAACAAAAAACAATTCGCACGTGAAGCTTTTATAAAATAAGTTAAAGTCACAAGGACGATAGCGAAATAAAATTTTAACCACCTCTTTACTATCGCCTTTAAAAGCTATATTAAGTAACTAGAACTTTAAGGTGTAACTTAAGAATTATGAAACGTATTTGAATACTAGTAAACTACAGCGCATGTTTATATGTGAGGATAAAACACTGGTGTTGTGTAGAACACACATTGATTAAAAAAAAAACAGTTGATAGAATCACGAGGTAGTTCCTGCTCTGGGACTCCCGGTGTAAAAGGAATCGGTCAAAAGGTAAAAGTAGTCCCATAGCAGAAACTGCCGTGGGGGAGTGAAGAGTTAAAGACTTCTAAATAATTTGTCCAGCTTTTATATGAAGTGGGGTTGACCAGTTCCTGCCCTTCCTTGCTGTTTTTGCCGTTCCTTTTGCATTCTTAACCCTTTGAAAATTAAAGTTCGTTCGTTCCCTAACTCAAGAGCAGTAAGATACCAATTTATAGCTTGGTGAATTGGAGCGTGACGATACCGTTCTACGATCCCGGAAGCTATTAACTGTGCCGCGACAGGAAAAGCGCTCGAACCGACTAGCTAGCCGGACGCTAAAGAAACATAGAGCGATAAAACACATGGAGAAAAGAACTGGAGATATACACAAAAGGAGATAAAGAAGTCATGAAAAAATCTTGAGCGGATTTCACAAACGATGAAGGCTTGTAGTACTTTTGTTGAATACCTTTACTCAGTAGGGAACTAAAAGATAGTGACAGAAACAGTTTATTTGTTACCACTCACAAACGTACAGTACCGGATATAGTCAGTCACAGCCAAGCTTAACACTTTTATATTTATGGTTTTCATGGAGAATCATATTCATTCATTCATTTTCTTTTGGTTCACTTGCAGACAGTCTTCATACACGTGCTCGTGTAGCAGTTGTTGTGGCAATTTGTTTGACATGATGAGGTTGCCAGCGACATACACAACCTCATACACAACCTCATACACAACCTCATACACAACCTCATAATAGTTGCATCGTACGAAACTTCGAAGGATCTGCGAGGAAAGGGGACTACTTTCTTCTCGTTCGTCGATATCATCTTGTGCATTTTCCTCTTCTTCTTGTAAAATTATTATTAGTATTCATTTCCCATGATTTATTTATTCTTCTTGTTTGTTTCTTCTTTCCTTCTTCGATTTCTCTCTCTTTCTCCTTCTCTCGTTGTTCTTACTTGCTGGTCCATCAACGTGATCAAAAACCTTCAAGATTCTAGGCAGACAAGTTTCGTTCTCTCGCCCACTATTTTCTGACCCGGTTTTACGTTTTCTAATCACCTTATTCGTTATTGAGTTTTCACATTATTTTCTATTTCGTTGTGCTGTCTTTCATTCGTGCTGTATTTTCTAGCTGCAGACAAACCAAAATGCTGTCGGTGCATGTCTTTATACAGTATGTTGATTGTTGATGAGGATTGTATGGGCTCAGTTTAGCATGCCAAGATCTGCTTCTACTTTTGTCAATGAGCTGTGGTCTACTAAATATAATTATTCATTGCAGCTAATTTTACACTTATTCAACTGTAAATAATAAATTAACTCTACATGTTTGTGAAATGAAGAAACCATTTCAAACAACCAAAAATGTCTAGCATCTAAAGACTAAAAAAAAAAAAAAAAAAATTGCGGGAAAAACATATTAAATTAAAGACAACAAAATGTGTGCATGTGCTAGGAAAATGATATTAAATTAATTAGAAAAAAAAATTTCCAGCACACATATAATATTTAAGTATTTTTATTACAAAAGATGTAATAACACAGATTTAATGGGATGATGAGTTGCCCTAAATCGCATAAATTAAGCCTCAGATTTTACTATGAAAAATTATTTTACATTTAAACAAAAGGTTTAAAAAAAAATTATAACAAGTACGAACAATTTTTCTATATCAGGCAGTCCACCTAAAATCTCTCAGCGTTACACCGGTATACTGCGTCTTGTCCACCATTTGTTTATACTGTCATGTTCCTCTTGTGTCTCGCTGTAAAAAGAAAGTGATAGGCCTTTTTATGTGTCATCTCTTTTTTTCGTATGCGGTACATAGTAACTATTTTATGGTTTGGTTGGTTCTTTCCTTTGTAAGAGGTGTTTTAACTACTGGGGGTTCGTCCACATAAGACGTCATGAAATTTTGGTGATTTTTTTTTAAACCCACGTCATCCCCTTGTTATATTTCGTCACAAAAACCCAGACCCCCTCTTATATGACGTCACACATCTCTTAACCCTTTTCCTTCCCTTTTTTTGGTAATACTGAAAAGAAAGAATGTAATGGAATGTAAATTAGTTAACTAGTACAGACAAAATAACCTTTTAAATAAAACAGTGTTTATGTAATCCAGCTTTTACAAAGATCTTCTTTTTCATGTGTGGCGTGCCAGCAGCACACGACAGGGCTCAATCTTTGCTTTACCAAATTAAAAAAATTGTAAATATTCACATTAGTTAGTCAACTAGCTAAATGTGTATGTCTTTGATCTCATTGGACTGTTGTCGGGAGCTTGTTAACTTGTTACTTTTTTATTTTTCAAATTCTAATTTTTGTTCCAACAACTTTTTTTTTCATAAACTAAGTATGAAAGAAAAAAAAGCGAGCTTCGCGCGTATTTTTTTGTAACGTCATATTTTTTAAACTCCCCCAATCGCCACAAATCTTCACAAAAGTTTGACCTCCTGCTCCCCTAACTGCGTGATGTCATTTGTAGACGACCCCACTGGTGATCAGATTACCTCCTGTTGTAGTGCTCTATATAGAGTTTCCAATTAATGGTCACAAATAATAGCTAGCAAATAAATGTGGAAACGGGTTGTTGTGAACAGAACTATACCAGAAGAAACAGCTGCCGTTAGCTTGATCTATTTCATGATAAACTCCTGCTCCATCTTCTTGTTCTTACATTTCTGTTTTTTCATAAAATCTTGTGCTGCCTGGTACGTCTATCTTTTTTTTTAAACCCACTTTTATTTAACTGAACGTGAGGTTTATATATGTGTGTTGTTTCAAATCGTTGTCACTCAAAACGTCTATGCTCCACTCATCGTAGGCAGCTGCAACTTGGTGAAATAGAAAACTTTAATTCACAGCAGAGTATTTGTACAGCTAGGTAGACTAGAGCGTGACACAACCTGGACTCGAACTAGTTACCGTTGCCTTGAAAAGCAGGCACTCTAACACGCTGGCACCAAAGCCATCTCAGCACTAGTAGTATATGTTAACTTTATCCCATGTCAGATTTTGTTATTAACATTTAAAAAAAAAATAAATACAATTTTGCCTCGTTTTGGCATGTCCAAATATAAAAAACCTTAAGGTCTGGAGTATTATATAATTTTTTTTTGTTTATTAACATTACTTACGTTATAAGGTAGCGTTATTTAAACTTTCATCACTACCCAAGATCTGTTTACTCGGAGCAAGCAAGCAAGAGGACATGCACACCATCATAACTGGCAGACGCTAAAGCTGGGTTGGCCATGTCCTCAGAAGAGAACCCGATGCCATCACAAGAACAGCTATGCTATGGACCCGTGATGGAAAACGAAAGAGAGGCCGACCAAAAACAACCTGGCGGAGAACTGTGGAGGCTGAAAGATGCAAAGAATGAACCAGAGTTGGGGCACTGTACGAAGGATGGCCACCGACCGAGCAAAGTGGAATCAATTTGTTGTTGCCTTACAAGACGCCACTAGGCGTGATGGCCACTGACTGCTTTGAAAGAAGGATTTAAACTTTGCTCAGATTAAACCTAAAACGGTGTAAATTAGGTGGTGCACTGCAAGCCACAGACTTATCTCCTTTTAACTCCTTATGGAGTGTAAAGCCACCAATACAGCTGGTCCCCTGTGCGGAATACATGCACCAAGAATTCATGTGCTATTGTTGCTGTGGTCTCTGTGGTATTTTGTTTGACACGATGAGGTTGCCAAACCCATACATAACCCCATATTAATCGCCTTGCATCATTTTCCTGAGGCAGGAATACTCCTAATTTGTGTTTGCCTCTTCAGAAACCCCTAGAAGAACTACAAGGGACAACAGAGATATGTTTTTTCATAAATACATAAACCATTTGAAGATTTTCAGAAGCAGCCCGGGCACCCGTAAGATCAGAGATAGCAAGGTTTCTTAACGTTTCTGTTCTTTTTCCTCGTTCGTCCTGAAAAGGACGTTGGTTGCGTTGTGTCTGTTTACACCGGAGCTGCGATATCTGCGCCTTTCGGCCGACACATCCGACTTCAGCACGGCATTTTTTTGGGACCGCGTTTGCCTTCCCTCTTCGATCCCTACTCTCTCAGCCAGACTGCAGTGATGCTGCCTGTTTCCAGGACCACCACGTGGAGGTGGAGTAGGATCTTGGTCAGCTCTGGTTCGCTGACCCTGATGCAAGCAGTCAAGCTATGGGTCGCTGACTGCATTCTCTATTGCTGCATCTTTGGGTCCCACGTTTCTGTTCCAATGACCTCTTTGATTGTCGGTTGAAGGCTATGGACACATTTGATTGTCTGATGAAGGCTATGGACACATTTGATTGTCTGATGAAGGCTATGGACCCATTTGATTGTCTGATGAAGGCTATGGACACATTTGATTGTCTGATGAAGGCTATGGACACATTTGATTGTCTGATGAAAGCAATGCAAACATTTGATTGTCAGATGAAGGCTATGGACACATTTGGTTGTCTGATGAAGGCTATGGACACATTTGATTGTCAGATGAATGCTATGGACCATTTGATTGTCAGATGAAGGCTATGGACACATTTGATTGTCTGATGAAAGCTATGCACTCCTTCGTGAACACACAAAAATGTACACAAAAGCAAAATAGAGAAAACTTTACTTTCTAAATTTTAGGCTTTTGTACATGGCCATCCTAGAATCTATGCATGGACCCCCCAAGGATCCGTGGACGATACGTTGAGAATCACTGAGAAAGAGGATGCCTATTAACAACGGGCGCGTTTTGAGAAGTGGAATATATACCGTATATATCGACATAGGGAGAATTTACTATTTGTAACAGTACGACGATGGAGAAAGTCAGTGAAAGAATTAATGGAGAACACAAGGAGCCAACAGTTGTGGAGAAACATGTTCCCTTCGTCAGTCAGTATGCCACGATAGTAGCAGGGCCGGATTTAGACATGGTGAAGCCCTAAGCTATAGGAAGCTGTGGAGGTCCTATTTGGCAATTGATAACAGAATATGGCCGTATAGCTACTGGGCATGGCAATAATCCCCCCCCCCCACCCACCCTTCCGTTACACCACTGTTAGACAGGCCCTTTCCGACTGTGAGGCCCTAAGCTGGAGCTTGTTTAGCTTATGCCTAAATCTGGCCCTGGTTAGTAGGCACAGTAATAACGGTATTGATTCTGACAGATAAAACTTGCTCTATAAAATATTTATACGTCCTGCATGCGAACTACGATTTTCGAATGATCTATTCGTATATGCGCCAGCGATTTCCTTCATAGAACGGAAGCAGCGCCGTGTCTCTTGAAACGCATGTAATGTATTTTATATTCTGTGCCACACCAGATTAAGTCGGAACAACCCAGCAAGAAAAGGTCGTTGTTTCAAATTCTATTGTCTGTACATCCAATGAGTTTTGGCTTGATCAGGACATTCTGCAGACCATTCATGTGTCCTTTTTCCATCAGCGCGGCTGCTGTATTTGTACCTTAACTATGTGTTTATTGATTAGCTCTAGATTTAAGTATTTGTGTTAGCACATTTGAAGGGAGATGAGAAAAACGTACAGCACAGTAAGCATTAGCTTACATATTGTAATATTATAAAAATAAGTAATATGTATGTTATGTTAAGTCATGTTTTCGAGTGGGAGTTAAGTGTTTGGGATTCTTACGTACGGGTCTGATTTTTTTATAGACACGCTAGTAAGCACGTTTAAAGTTATGAGATGATTTTTTATTTTGGGCGCATGAACATAGCTCAACTGAGTATGTGTTAGTTTTTTAAACATAAAGAAAGTGTTCAAATGTTCTTAGTAGTAGTTGGGGGAGAGATACGGGTGAGCTGAGCTCACATCTCAAGCTGTTAGTTCGCGCTTGAGCGAAGATTTACTGTGACGTACGTCTAAGTATGACAAATGAATTTCCCTGACTCGATGGATGATAACAGAATATTGGCCTCTCATAACTTTAGAACCCCTGATCATCTGTTGTAACTGTAACCCGCATGCAGCATTTCCACGAGAATTTTACACGCTGGATCATTAATATGTAGCCTGCTATCTTCTGTGAACTTTGAGATCGCATGGCCTTTGATGGGAGATTAAAATCACGCCCACAACCATCTCTGAGAACGATTTATAGCAATCTTTTCCTTAACGCCGGCCCAAAAGAGGACGGGCCACAGACTCACTCCTGTTTCTAGAGCAATTAACAGCAGATCATTTTCTTACCTGGCTGTCACCCCGCCTGGTGGGAGTTGCCAAAGCTCTCAGAACAGTGGCACCATCAAAGACAGACAGATCTCAGAATTCAATCGCAGCGGTACACGATCTAAAGAATCAGGGAACTTTCAGCTCACGGAGTTAGCTTCTCGAGAAACTTTTCGCACCCTCATGCGAGCAAGCCTGAGACGGAGAAAATCGGTAGACCGGGGAAAACGAAGGAATCGCAGCGGTTAACACAACGGCGAGGTACCTCGGATTCTGCTCAACTTCAAGAAAGGTGCGAAAACCTAACACGCCCTATTCAAGTTACATTCGAGAAGTATAAATAGAGAACTCCGAAAAACTGCATTTTATCATTCGCTCTGACAGAATCCTAGTTTCACTAGCATAGTCGGATTACTGCTTGATTCCACCTACCTTCGTGACTATTGGAGTGTATTCTTTCTGCGCAGACGGTAATTTATACATTAGCTTCGAGTGATCAGTGGTCTAGTTATTTCAATTTATTTCAATGGATTG
Organism: Oreohelix idahoensis; assembly: GCA_024509875.1. Lineage (NCBI taxonomy): Eukaryota > Metazoa > Mollusca > Gastropoda > Stylommatophora > Oreohelicidae > Oreohelix > Oreohelix idahoensis. The sequence continues at coordinate 88,840 of JAMPIV010005112.1, read as the reverse complement.
TGGTGTAAATTTAACCTTATTAAATAAACCCATTTTCAAAGTTCTAGTGCAAACTAATGTTACAGCTAAAAGTATTTCCTAATACAATTGACGCGTAAATTAATTTTGCAGATAGATAGATGTGCTTTAATTATTTTTAACTCACGGGAAGTTTTCCCGATTTGTTAATTGACGACGCTAATAAGTAAATAGGCTAACTGTAATTTATCGCGTGTCAGATTATAATATAATTTGTAATGCATTTATTGTTTTGATTATCTTTCATTCAGAACGATCATTCAACCTGCATCCCAGCAATTATTAATTATATACAGAGTTCTGCCAACTCAATTCGATAACTCCAGTTACATATGAACTTTTTTTAAAGCTAAACTTGTGGCGACCTGTAATGGGCCCCGCTCCTCTGAATTTAACTGAGAATAAAGCCACACAAGAAAACACTTCGAAAATACTAGTTCATATAGAGTCCTTAAAGAAAAACTGGAAGCAGAACATATTTTATTCACTGCCCTATTTGTGAAGAAAAAACATCGATCTGCCTGAATACTGTCTGTCACGTATATTCAGTGGATTTCCCCACCCCCCCCACCCCCCCACACCACCCACCCCCCCCCCCCCCCCCCCCCCCCCCCCCCCCCCGAAGAAGAACTTACCTCAGGTTTTTTCTTAACTTGTGACATTACGGAAAAAGAAAAGTTATCTCCACCAGCTGTGCCAATTTTAGGAACCACACCATACCTCACGCCTAGCCAAGTGCTGTGCCTTTCTTTAGGAACTTTATCTAATAAAACAAACAGTACCGTTAAACTTCAACGTCCCAAGCGATTTCGGGACACTTTGTTAACTTCAACAACCCGCTAATCTGGGGCTTTACACGGAAGAAAATACTTTTACCTAAGCCAAGTTTTTAGTGCTGTTTTTTGTGATGTATTTCCTATGAAGTGCCCAGAAATTCACCTTTCGGTAAGTCTGCGTGTGGTGTTTGGGGGGATGGCCAGCCCCTAGTGTGTTTTTTTGAATGAAAGGAGATTTATCTTTTCTTTACCCTTTTAATTAGTTCGACCTAGTAATTAAGGTGCATTATATTCCTTGTACGGGATCTCTCCTAGCGGGTGATTGGGTAACTGTGTTCATTCCACCCTCCCGTAAAATTTGTTGATTTAAAGGGAGACAATTGAGAACCCTAGCTTTTCCTCTACACACCCCCCACCCCCTTTACTGTAACCCCCATGCCTCCAGAGTAATAAATTTACCAGTGGGTTAAATTGTCTATCTCTGATCACCCCCCCCCCCCCCCTTCTTGTGTTTGGGACCGGGGCTTGTCTGTTAGTAAATACAAACGGGGAACGGTGGATGGATATTTACCTCAAAAACCCCTCTTCCCTTGTTATATTTGTATTCTGTAACCTTTGATTTTTTGACTGTAAATGTACAATTATTTGTGACTCCGTTATGATAATAAAGGTATTAATCTTTATTTGTGTTGGTTGTCGGTTGGCCTAAAACTCCAAACATTTCCATCTGTGTAGGCTGTTTTCATGTACGTTGAGCGACAGAATCACCAAATCGGTGAGTGCATCTGAGCGACTGGAACTGACAAACAATTGTTTGTCAGAAGAGAGATAGGAGTAGTCTGTGAGAAAACAGATATTGTCGTAATAAGAGACTGTCCTTGCTCCTTCCCAGCGCTTGTGAATCTACTACCTCATTCTCCTAAATCCTTATTCTCACAGAGCCTTCAATATCACTTTACACTCTAACGGGACCAATATTCATCAGCACCCTGTCAGATAAAAATTACGACAATATATGGTTAGCTCGTTCGAAATTCTGAACCTAGTTAAAATAGAGTGTGGTTGATTGTCTTTGTGAAGTAGGGTATAATCTTTAAAAGTATTACTTCCCCTAGACCAAGCCGTTCAGTATTTGGGCCAACCACACAATAATTAAGACAGGTTTGTTTTTCCACAGGAACAGGCAGTTAGTGATAATAAAAGATTTGTCACCTTTGTATTCTCTGGCAGAGGGAATTATAAAAAATTTTGGTTATATAATTGCTGGGACTGCGTGATTGTTTTACAATCACTAAAGGTTATGAAGCGTTTGAGTTGAGCTAAGCTAAAGACGGATTGTTCTGATTTTTTAAAATTAAGTTAACTACGTCTCATCTCAAAATTGTCTTCAGGGACGGAGTTTGTTGTTAGAGAATTAACATTTTCTGGGAAATTTTTTTTTGTTTCCTTTTAAATTGTTTTAATATAAATCTTTCTCTACTGTTAGTAAGAGTAGATTCTTTTCTAGTGTAACTTACCAATTAATTGGCATAGTTGCTTGCGTTACGAGTCTTAAGTGACAATAATAGCGGCGATAAGTTAACACACGAGGTCATTAAGTAATTTTTTTTTTACTTTGGTTTTTCTCGTAGCGGCTTTGAGTTTTTTCCCCTTCTTGTTCCATCTTACTATTCTCTAATCTTAGAAGCATCCAGTTCTTTGACAATGGCAGAGAGAATTAGGATAAGATCCCTTTTGATGCAAGAGGCCAAGGACTCAGGACTAGACACAGAAGCTGCGAATCTGTTTATCAACCAGGAACTGCAAAGGTATGACGCGAAGGAAGAGAGAGCAGAAGCTAGGAAGAAAGAAGCGGACGATCGTCAATTGGAGCAGAAGAAAATTGAGGCAGAGATGGACGCCCGCAGGGAAAGAGAGAAGGAGAGACAACGCAAAGAGAGAGACAAGGAAAGACAGCATGAATTAGCGCTCAAGGCTTTAGAGAGTCGGAGTGCCTCTACTTCAAATAATGGAGAGCCGTCTTCGCCCCAGTCTCAAACAATGGATCTCTCCAGCACTCAGTCTGCCCAATTAACTGCGATGTCTTTTGCTTTAGAGTCTTTTCCTAGCCCTAACGAAAAAATTGACAGCTACCTAGAAAAATTCGAAAGGCTCGCAAATCTGTACGGGTTAGAGAGTTCCCGCTGGGCACTTAAACTCTCAATGTCACTAAAAGCGAATGCTTATGACGTATACACAAAGCTGGGACCGAACCAACATGATTACGACATGCTTAAGAAGGCCTTGCTAGAGCGGTTCGAAATGACCGCCCGAAAATTTCTGCAAATGTTCAGAAACAGCCGAAAAGAGAGCACGGAAACATTCCCCCAATTCTCTTCACGTCTCACGGGCTATTTGACAAAGTGCATTGAATTATTTGACCTACCTCTTACATATGAGGGACTACTTGAACTTGTTCTTGTGGAACAGATAAAGGCAACTTTGTCAAACGAAACCCGTAGATTTTTGGCTGAACACGGCGCAGTCAGGCTTGAGGACATACTCAATAAGGCCGAACGCTATACCAATGCAATGGCCGAACTTCCCAGCACTAAACGTAAACCCACAGATGAGAGCCATCTCAAATAAACAAAATCTAGAGCAGTCATCCTATTCCTCTAATTCCTCTCAGAATTATAACCAACGAGAAAATAATACCCAGAGACCTCCCCAGGAAAAATCGAAATTCTACAAAACCCGATACCCCCCCCCCCCAACAACAATTCTGAACAACCCACCAAGCCTACGTGGCAGCGCGGCCACCAAGGTCAAGGAAAAGGGAAGACCCCTACACCAGGAACGTCTGATCAGGGCAAACAAACCGGTCCAAACCGCGTTGGATGTTTGCATACAGCCTCGAGAGGTAGAGTCAATGTCAGTGATTCTCAACCTGAGGGGGACCGACCCTCAACTCGAGGAACTGTAATTTTGAATGGTACCTCAACTACTTGTCTCTTTGACACTGGACTAAGCTTTAGTTGTATTGTTGCTAGACACCTAGTCAAACTAGGTCAGGAGACAAAGGAAACCGTCAAACTTAGTGGAGTTTTCAGGAGTGATGCACCCAGGACGCTTCCTATTGCACTGGTAGAAATACACTCTGACTTTGTCAGAGGAGTTATAAAAGCGGCCATTATGGATGATCCTATCTACCCAGTTATCCTGGGATGTAGATATGTGTTTATTGGGAGACCAAAGGAGCCGATTGTGGCAGCGGTAACCACAAGAGGGCAAGCCAAGAAGGAGAGGGAGCCTGCGCCAAATTTGTTGCTGAACGAACTAAATGAGGCGCAACAAAAGGACCCTACTCTAGAGCTCTGCTTTAAAAAAACTGCCCATGGCTAAGGACCCCAGACACAACGGAGACATCTTTTCTAAGGATGGCGTATTGTATCGTAGAACGGGCAACCCGGACACGGGGAATAACCAGCTCCTAGTACCGACGCAGTACCGTAGCCAGATCTTAGAGATGGGGCACTCTCTTCCCTTTAGCGGACATATGGGACAAAACGCCACTATTCAGCGAATAAAAACCCACTATTGGTGGCCAGGACTGAACTCTGACATTATCAGGTATGTGAAATCCTGCGCCCAGTGCCAACGGGTAGCACCCAAGCACTTGACACCCCCAGTACCCATGGGGCAAATGCCAATAGTAGGGACTCCATTTGAACGGGTTGCTGTCGACATCATTGGACCCCTGGAAAGGACCAAAAGAAAGCACAGGTTCATCCTTACTTTAGTCGACACTTGCACAATGTGGGCCGAAGCTGTACCGCTAACATGCATAGATTCCAAGCATGTTGCAGAAGCCCTCGTGCAAATCTTTACACGGTTGGGATTCCCTCAACAAGTTTTGACGGACAATGGATCCCAATTCCGTAGGCTGTTAATGGAGGAGATCTTTAAGATCTTGAGGGCCAAACATATCCACACAAGTCCCTACCATCCGGCCGGAAATGGCCTCGTGGAACGTTTTAATGGCAGCCTCACCACCATGTTACGTAAGCTGGGTCAGGAGAAACCGGAAGACTGGGACCTATATATATCGGCTGCCTTATTCGCCTACCGAGAGGTACCCCAAGCGTCTACGGGATTCCCGCCTGCTACACTTTTATTTGGCAGACCTATAAAGGGGCCATTAGAAGCCTTACTTCGGTCCCTGACAGACCAAAAGGCTGACGAGACAGTCGTCTCTGCAAGCAAGTATGTATCTGAGCTCAAGGAAAGGCTAAAGCTAGGATGGGATCTAGCTACAACCAACCTTACGAAAGCCCGCGCTAAACATGCTAAAAGATATAACAAAGCTGCAAAAGAGAGAGAGCTCCAACCAGCGGAGAAAGTTTTGTTGCTACTCCCAACCGGAAGCAATAAACTTCGCATCGGATGGCAAGGGCCGTTTACCGTCCTTAAAAAGATCTCACGTACTAATTACAAGATCTCCATTAAAGGAAAGGAGAAGGTCTTCCACATAAATCTGCTAAAGAAATATTTGGAAAGACCGGTGCCATCCTCCGAGCATCTCCTGGCTGTCGCCATAGCAACGGAAGACGAGGAAGATGATGATGGTTTCATGGAGTATCCACTGCAACCCACAGAATCCTTTAAAGATGTCAAGTTCGGCGACAATCTCTCACCAGAACAACAAACAGAAACCAGGGCGCTACTGAAACAGTACACTGCAGTCTTAACGGATGTACCTGGTCGAACAAATCTCATAGAACTTGATGTGAAATTGACGAACGAGACCCTGTTCGAACCAGAGTCTACCCTATTCCGTACGCCAAAGCTGATACACTACGGGGAGAAATAGACAAGCTGCGTCAGGCAGGAATTATTAGCGAGTCTACCTCTCCTTACAGTTCGAGTGTAGTACTGTTGCAGAAGCCCAATAAGGAAGTTCGTTGGTATGTGTATTGATTACCGGTTGCTAAACGATGTAACGGAATTCCAGCCTGAACCGCTCTAAACTGTTTCTGAGTTGTTCACCAAGCTCAGCAAGGCAACAATTTTCTCCAAGATTGACCTCAGTAAAAGTTATTATCAAATACCAGTCAAGGAGGAAGTTAAACCTTTGCTAGCTTTCAGCACTAGTGAAGGACATTACACATTTAACGTGATGCCGTTCGGACTGCATAACGCACCAGGAGTGTTTACCAGGATGATGAGAAAGCTTTTAGAACCCTTGCAAAGTCCCCACATCCATAATTTCATGGACGACATCTTAATTGCATCGGAATCCTACGAAGAACATATTGCTACAGTCGCTATGCTCCTTAGGAGACTACAGGAAACTGGTCTCACAGCCAGACCTAGCAAATGTCTCATCGCATTTGAAAAGCTGGACTTCCTGGGGCACACTATTTCTCACGGCTGTAGTTGGCCTATTAAGAAGAACGTTGAGAAAATAGTGGCAGCAAAAAGACCCCGAACAAAGAAAGACATCAGGTCATTCTTATCACTATGCGCTTACTATCAGAAATACATCCAGAACTTCAACGGACTGACAGCACCTCTGACTGACCTCACCAAGAAAGGTTGTCCTGATAAGGTCATGTGGAATCAAAAGTGCGAACATGCATACAGCACTTTGAAAGGACAGTTGTCGGCATACCCCATCCTAAGGTTACCTGACCTTAAGAAACCTTTCATACTGAGAGTTGATGCGTCAGGTCAGGGCATCGGGTCAACATTGCTGCAAGCCGAGGACAGTGACCCGAACATGCTATTCCCAGTAGCTTACGGCAGTCGGAACTGAATAAAGCGGAACGCAACTACAGTGTCGTTGAAAGAGAATGTCTCGCTCTGATTCATGGCATCAGACGCCATCATGAGTTTCTGTATGGTACTTCTTTCACGGTGCAAACAGACCATGCTCCACTAGCTTTCCTGGGTGCCAATAAGGAATTCAACGCAAGGATAATGCGTTGGGCCTTGCTATTGAGTGTTTATTCCTTCAAAGTGGAATATATTCCAGGAAAACAGAATGTCGCAGCTGATTTCTTGAGTAGAAACTGGACCACGGAGGAAGAGGAGAAAATCGACGATGCCAATCATCCTCAAGCTACCGATCAGGGCAGCTTCATTGTCATAAATGAAACATGAAAACGAGTTTCCATGTCTCAAAAGTGGGGACGATTGTGACGTACGTCTAAGTATGACAAATGAATTTCCCTGACTCGATGGATGATAACAGAATATTGGCCTCTCATAACTTTAGAGCCCCTGATCATCTGTTGTAACTGTAACCCGCATGCAGCATTTCCACGAGAATTTTACACGCTGGATCATTAATATGTAGCCTGCTATCTTCTGTGAACTTTGAGATCGCATGGCCTTTGATGGGAGATTAAAATCACGCCCACAACCATCTCTGAGAACGATTTATAACAATCTTTTCCTTAACGCCGGCCCAAAAGAGGACGGGCCACAGACTCACTCCTGTTTCTAGAGCAATTAACAGCAGATCATTTTCTTACCTGGCTGTCACCCCGCCTGGTGGGAGTTGCCAAAGCTCTCAGAACAGTGGCACCATCAAAGACAGACAGATCTCAGAATTCAATCGCAGCGGTACACGATCTAAAGAATCAGGGAACTTTCAGCTCACGGAGTTAGCTTCTCGAGAAACTTTTCGCACCCTCATGCGAGCAAGCCTGAGACGGAAGAAAATCGGTAGACCGGGGAAAACGAAGGAATCGAAGCGGTTAACACAACGGCGAGGTACCTCGGATTCTGCTCAACTTCAAGAAAGGTGCGAAAACCTAACACGCCCTATTCAAGTTACATTCGAGAAGTATAAATAGAGAACTCCGAAAAACTGTGACTATTGGAGTGTATTCTTTCTGCACAGACGGTAATTTATACATTAGCTTCGAGTGATCAGTGGTCTAGTTATTTCAATTTATTTCAATGGATTGTGGTGTAAATTTAACCTTATTAAATAAACCCATTTTCAAAGTTCTAGTGCAAACTAATGTTACAGCTAAAAGTATTTCCTAATACAATTGACGCGTAAATTAATTTTGCAGATAGATAGATGTGCTTTAATTATTTTAACTCACGGGAAGTTTTCCCGATTTGTTAATTGACGACGCTAATAAGTAAATAGGCTAACTGTAATTTATCGCGTGTCAGATTATAATATAATTTGTAATGCATTTATTGTTTTGATTATCTTTCATTCAGAACGATCATTCAACCTGCATCCCAGCAATTATTAATTATATACAGAGTTCTGCCAACTCAATTCGATAACTCCAGTTACATATGAACTTTTTTTAAAGCTAAACTTGTGGCGACCTGTAATGGGCCCCGCTCCTCTGAATTTAACTGAGAATAAAGCCACACAAGAAAACACTTCGAAAATACTAGTTCATATAGAGTCCTTAAAGAAAAACTGGAAGCAGAACATATTTTATTCACTGCCCTATTTGTGAAGAAAAAACATCGATCTACCTGAACACTGTCTGTCACGTATATTCAGGGGTTTTCCCCCCCCCCCCCCCCCCCCCGAAGAAGAACTTACCTCAGGTTTTTTCTTAACTTGTGACATTACGGAAAAAGAAAAAAGAAAAGTTATCTCCACCAGCTGTGCCAATTTTAGGAACAACACCATACCTCACGCTTAGCCAAGTGCCTGTGCCTTTCTTTAGGAACTTTATCTAATAAACAAACAGTACCGTTAAACTTCAACGTCCAGCGATTTCGGGACACTTTGTTAACTTCAACAACCCGCTAATCTGGGGCTGTACACGGAAGAAAATACTTTTACCTAAGCCAAGGTTTAGTGCTGTTTTTTTGTGATGTATTTCCTATGAAGTGCCAGAATTCACCTTTCGGTAAGTCTGCGTGTGTGTTTGTGGGGATGGCCAGCCCTAGTGTGTTTTTTTGAATGAAAGGAGATTTATCTTTTCTTTACCCTTTTAATTAGTTCGACCTAGTATTAAGGTGCATTATATTTCTTGTACGGGATCTCTCCTAGCGGGATTGGGTAACTGTGTTCATTCCCCCTCCCGTAAAATTTGTTGATTTAAAGGGAGACAATTGAGAACCCTAGCTTTTCCTCTACACCCCCCCCCCCCCCCCCTTTACTGTAACCCCTTGCCTCAGAGTAATAAATTTACCAGTGGGTTAAATTGACTATCTCTGATCACCTCCCCCCCCCCCTTTCTTGTCTTTGGGACCGGGTCTTGTCTGTTAGTAAATATAAACGGGAAACGGTGGATGGGATATTTCTCCTCAAAAACCCCTCTTCCCTTGTTATATTTGTATTCTGTAACCTTTGATTTTTGACTGTAAATGTACAATTATTTGTGACTCCGTTATGATAATAAAGGTATTAATCTTTATTTGTGTTGGTTGTCGGTTGGCCTAAAACTCCAAACATTTCCATCTGTGTAGGCTGTTTTCATGTACGTTGAGCGACAGAATCACCAAATCGGTGAGTGCGTCTGAGCGACTGGAACTGACAAACAATTGTTTGTTCAGAAGAGAGATAGGAATAGTCTGTGAGAAACAGATATTGTCGTAATAAGAGACTGTCCTCGCTCTTCCCAGCGCCTGTGAATCTACTACCTCACTCTCCTAAATCCTTATTCTCACAGAGCCTTCAATATCACTTTACACTCTAAAGGGACCAATATTCATCAGCACCCTCTCAGATAAAAATTACGACATTTACTGAGTTGGATTGAGAAACTATAATCTCGGTCTTTAGGTATCTGGCAGAGCTTCGAGACGGTTCTTATAGTCTCGCTAATGTGTCCAGAGTGTTTTTTTTGAAGGGAAGAGATTCAGTATATTATTAATGCCATGGATTATACCGGCGATTACCATTTATAATGAATTGCTGTTAATGCAACCACTTTCTGTCGGATTATATTATTACCATTTATGATGAGTTGCTGGTGATGCACTCAACTTTCTGTCGGATTATATTATTACCATTTATGATGAGTTGCTGGTGATGCACTCAACTTTCTGACGGATTATATTATTACCATTTATGACGGAGTTGCTGGTGTTGCACTCAATTTATCTATGGATTTACTTACTATCATACATTGTGATTTACTGTGATCTGTTGTCCATGATGTCAACGTTACTGTCGTAAATAAACTGTGTATAAGTTGAAAACTAGTTGGTCTATTTCTTGACCCAACTTACTGTTGAGTGGGTTTACATCAGATATTTACAAACCTAAAGAACTCACGACATTCGCCCATTATATTACACACCTGTCGGCCACTAACAGTAAGCCCGATATTACTGACATCGACCTTGTCAGTGGTACTACACCACAACACCCACCACAAACAATCAACAATAACAGAAACCACTAACAGAACAGCTTGTAACGAATTTGTACAGTAACAATATATATATACATGCATTAATTTATACAACGTGCAGTTCCACGTGGTCTCTGATGAGACAAAGAACGAATAAGACCCCTGTTTAATCAGGCAAGAATAAAGAGAGGGGGTGTCATGGATGGCACAAGCAGAAAGGACGATCAAGCAGGTGACCACAGTTGAAAATATATTCAAAGGGGAGGAGTGGAGTATGTCAGATGAGAACTGGATGAACTACACAGCAGGTCGTCATCATCAGCTTTGGCAGAGAGTGTAGAACTTAGGGCAATGGGAAAGCAGAACTGGAAATTAATCAAATGATACATTATCATGCCGGGGATAATGACGCCATTGTGTATACAGATGGGTCTGTGATCAGTGGTGAGAATTCAGGTTGGGGCTTCTCTGCTAGGGTAAAGGGCAGAATTGTCGCCGAACATAGCGGAGCTTACAAGATAACAATTTCCAGCATGAGAATGGAGGTTGAGGCTGTTACTGCGGCCTTAAGGTGGCTTACTGAAACTTCATTAACAAAGGCAGTAATTGTGTCAGACTCTCAGTCCATGCTTCGAAAGGTTAAAAATGGTTGGCTTCTGCATGAATAGAAAACATTCATAGAAGCTTCGAGACTGCAGGTGCTGGTGTGAATCTACTGTCCTGGTCATGCAGGAGTATGTGGTAATGAGAGAGCTGACAAGACTAGCATCGAGGGCACCAACAGTGAGGACGCTGGATATGGATAAGGGAGAGATACTGAGAACAATTAATGATCGCCTGTTAGAGAATGACACTGCAATAGTAGATTCATCAAGGTTAAGACTGTTGGAATTTGGCATCAAACGTACGGCTAGCAGAGATGGACGTATGAGAGGATGCATTCGTCGTGTATACAACCAGCGAGCTACAGTAACAGTTAGCATTCACACTCTTCGACATATAATAAGGGAGACTGAGCACATATGGGTTTGCCCTGAGTGCAGTGATGTCGATTCTGTTCAACAATAACAATACAACATTTCTCTGCACTATAAATAATGTATAGTTCAGTAAGTTGAGTATTTACTTCTTCAGCAAGTAGTAACTGACCCAGCATTCTTGTTCAAAAACTGTGTAGGTTGGTGGCCTATTTCACGCTTGCCCCGACTAATTCAAGTGGGTCTCTGAAGGGACAACGAAATAATAGGCCTACTGTACCCTCTGGCATGTCGTACAAGCCGTATGAGGCTGTGCATAGGACTGGCAACCCGAGCTTGTAAATATAATTGATACGGACACCATCGCTACAGGATCAAGTGAAGACTTTGTGCAGGATTTATGCAAAAGAACAAGCTTTAGTTGTGGTTGCATGCTCCAGTTGTGGTTGCATGCTCCAGTTGTGGTTGCATGCTTCAGTTGTGGTTGCATGCTCCAGTTGTGGTTGCATGCTCCAGTTGTGGTTGCATGCTCCAGTTGTGGTTGCATGCTTCAGTTGTGGTTGCATGCTCCAGTTGTGGTTGCATGCTCCAGTTGTGGTTGCATGCTCCAGTTGTGGTTGCATGCTCCAGTTGTGGTTGCATGCTCCATTTGTGGTTGCATGCTTCAGTTGTGGTTGCATGCTTCAGTTGTGGTTGCATGCTTCAGTTGTGGTTGCATGCTTCAGTTGTGGTTGCATGCTTCAGTTGTGGTTGCATGCTCCAGTTGTGGTTGCATGCTTCAGTTGTGGTTGCATGCTCCAGTTGTGGTTGCATGCTTCAGTTGTGGTTGCATGCTCCAGTTGTGGTTGCATGCTTCAGTTTGTGGTTGCATAGCATCCTGTTGGTGGTTGCCTGTCGGGTATAGTGGGAATGATATAAATATATTCATAGGGACTTTGTGTACTGGACTGTGATCAGCTAGTGATGGATATCTGTATCTAATATGTGTAGTGTTTTACAGATAACCTTACTTACTGCCACATATTTATATCTCAATCGAGTTTTTCTGGAATTATTCTGTGTGATATTGTGTTGGCAACGTTATATGTCTAGGGTTATGCAAATGATGAAGTGTAAGTCACCACAACAACAACCAGATAAACAATTTAATTATTCCACCACACTTGACAACACTGTGACACTCACAAACAGTCAACACTCTAGAAGACTATCTTAAAGATTCAATGATAAATTTCAGATTATGTACATATGTATTGATTTTTTCTACAATAGTGAATCCTGATTCAACTTACACAGTGAACCAGGCAATATAATAACATGTAATTTCAAATATTATGTACACAGATATAAATGTGGTCTTTGCATTGACATACAATATTAGTATTCTATGTGTGTGAGTTGTGATGTGGTAATATGAGGTAATACTGGTTTTGTTCTTCAAGATAGATTCTTATTAGACATCATGACTGCATGTGCTTGTTATGTTGGAAACTAGTATTGGAGATGGTCTCAGTTTCCGAACAATTAAAACAATTAATTGCCCTCTTTAATTAAGTTATTGTCATTTACGAGGGGTAACATTGTTTGAGCTCTTTTGGCCACAGTGGGCTTATCTTTTGTGATGGCGGCAGGCAAGGCCTCCTCTGCTCGTCTAGTCATTGTTTCTGTAGACACCACCCTGGTTACTATAGGGACCCAAGAGTATGCTGTCGGCCTCTGGATTCAGCAAACGCTCAGACCAGGTGCGGCTTCAATACTAGGACCACAGTCCCATAATTCATGGAAATAAACACAGATACGTTGACTAGCAATGAATTCTGGCACAAATACTGGCACAAATTCCCATCTGCTTATGTTCCAGGCTTTTATTTAGCAAAAATATGAGCTGGCTTCAACGCACTGTTGCTTTATCAAGCTTATTTGAACTAGTTGTCTCGAACTAACGCTATCAAGTAACTATATTAAACAAGACCTAACCCAATCAGGCCATCTCTAACCCAATCGTTTGAAAAAAAATTTATACTCTTACTTCCGTCTCCCTTGACAACAAAAGATAGCATTTTATAGTCCGACTAATCGTGTTTAGCCTTACATATCATTCCAGCCAATCAGTTCAAATGTAACTTGTGGCCCATTTCCCGTACAATGGTGGTTTAAAAATCTTTCACTGAGCGATTCTGATGTTTTGGGGCTGTCTGACACCCTCACTATTTTCTTTTGCCTATACTTTATTAATTCCTGGACTATTTGCGTAACACTTAACATATTCTTTGTTAGCAAGTCTTAAGGAATCCAAATATATAAGTTTAATGGAGCTAAGTGGCTGCGTTCAAAATATGTATTTTCTAGGATAGTCGTGTAGTTGTTGTTTTTTTTTTTATGTTAGAACCGCCACCTGTCCTGCTGTACTGTCAGACTAATGTCAGGATTTCGGACATAAAACAGTAGAATGTCAGGTTTCCCCAATAAGCGTTTTTTCAAGATTTTAAAACCTAACTCTGGGAAGGTTAGTGTTTTTATCACTGTCCGTCTGAAATAAAGTTAGTGCATGTGGCCTTACACGCGTGTTAGGGGTGGCATTAATATAGCGAGACGCGTGTTTAGTGTTGCTTGTGTTGCTGCCTTCAGCCCTCCCTTCTTTCTATCTGAGTCCATCTGTTCGTTCGTTTTGGTAACGTAGTATAATTAATGTTAGGATTAATTTAGGTCATTACGCAGTGTGCCTCTCAATGTTTTTCTTAGAAATGCAATACCCGTTTTAATGTTTTGTGGAAACGCTTGTATTTATGCAGTGGCTTATATTTAACGTGGAAACGTTACAATTTGCAGACGAAGCATAAAACAAAGGGGATTTCGAGTACTGTCATTGTGACAGCACTGTTCTTTACCATTCTTCTTCCTTTTATAGAATATATTTGTTAGGCTTTACATTTACTTTTTAATTTATATATGTGGATTAGAATTTTCACGACAAATCCTACCCTCTTAAAACAGACGTTATATGTCAGTCTATAATTCTATATACACATAGAGAAAATTTATTATTATTTTCTGGGGTTTACGGTGATTCTCATCACACGGATGGCGGCTTAAAAAATCCGCTCCCAGATTTGTTTTTCCACTATATATACTTCTATGCTAAAACTTATATGGAGCCATCAGTAAAGACCAACGGAGTAACCTGAGAGTTCTCATGCCTAGCCTGTGCTAGAAACGACAAATGTTTGTGATCCGTTTGCAACTTAAATGCCTTCCCATAAGATAAATATTGAATTTCTTTATCGCCCATATTACTGCAAGACATTCTTTTTCGCTAGTTGAGTAATTGATTTTCAGCTTTATTCAACTTTCTGCTAGCATATGCCACTGGGCTTAATTCCCCATCCAATGCATCTGATTTCTGTAGTAGAGTTGCACCTAACCCAATATTACTTGCATCCGTCCTTACTATGAATTCTTGACTTAAGTCAGGTAATTTCAAAATGGGTTTACTTGTGAGCTTTTCCTTCAATTCTTGGTAAGTCATTTCACATTGTGGTGTCCATGTAATGCGATCTGGATGTCCTTTAACGTGTCAATTCAGTTAACGGTGCACATATGGAATTAAAGTTTTTGATATACTTCTGGTAGAAACCACATAATGAGACAAAGGATCTCACGTCCTTCTTGGTTTGTGGTCTCGGGGCTTTCTTTAGTTTTCTCTAAATTCTTTGGGTCAGGGGTCATGTTTCCCTGATAAACTGTGTGTCCCAAAAATTCCAATTCTTTACATCCAACGCAACATTTGGTTGGTCGGGCTGTTAAATTTGCTTCCCTAAGTCGATTAAACAGCATGTTCAGAGAGTCAATGTGTTCCTCAAATGTTTCTGTTGCTATAAGGATATCATCCATGAAATTTGTTATACATGGGATTATTCAGAGGGTCCAATAATTTTCTCATCATTCTAGAGAAGACACTAGGCGCATTCTTCAATCCAAATGGCAATCTATTAAACTCATAGTGTCCTTCTGAGGTACTAAAAGCTAGGTATGGTCTAACCTCAGGCTTTACTGGAATCTGATAGTATCCTTTACTCAGATCCACTTTTGAGAAATATTTAGCTTTATTTTTAGTCTGGCAAACAGCTGATTTGTATCCGGCAATGGATCCACCTGTCCTTCTGTAATAGCATTCAGTCTCCTGTAATCTATACAGAGTCTATGTTCTCCAGAGGGCTTCCTTAAAGTAGTACAACACACTGGAACTATACGAAGATTCACTGTGCGAAATAATTCCTTCCTTCAACAGATAGTCTATCTCTTCCTTCAAAGCTTTCTCCTTAGCAAACGGAATCGAATATGGTTTCATACAGACAGGTGTGGGGTCTATCAGTTTCATATCATATTCCAATAGGTTTGTATGCCCCGGTCGGTCTGTTAACACCTCTGCATGATTATCTAGAACCTGTTGCACTCTCTCTTTCTGAGTTTTCGTTAAATGTGTACTGATTTTCACCTGTGCCGCTGTCTCACAGGGGTGTAATGGATATTCAAATGATGAAAGTGGTTCCTTTTTCATCTCCATGGCAATGGACAAGGTCAACAAGTGTGTCTCTTCCTGATGTTCTCTTTCCAAATATTTCTTCAGGAGATTCACATGATAGATTTTTTCTTTCCCCTTCTTATCTATCTTATAATTTGTTCTAGACACCTTCTCTAGAACTGTATATTGGACCCTGCCATCCAATTTGTAACTTATTCTGACTCCCGGGCAAAAGAAGCAGTACTTTCTCTCCCACAGCCAAATTTCTGTCTTTCGCCTTCCTGTTATAATAGGCAGCATGTTTCTTCCTGGCTTGTTTCAATTTTCATTGGCAAGTTTCCAGCCAGTTTTTAAACGAGTGGTCAGCTCATTCACATATTGGTATGAAGATGTAATGTTTTCCTCTGCCTTTTCATCAGTCCACGTTCTTAACAAAGCTTCAAGTGGACCTTTTATTGGCCTTCCAAACAATAATGTTGCCGGGGCCATACCGGTTGAACTATGGGGTACCTCCCGATAAGCAAAGAGGGCGGCGTGCAGGTACTGGTCCCATGTATCTGGTTTTTCGTGTGCCAACTTTCTCAGGATTTGACAATTAAACGTGCCGTTTAAACCGTTTCCACTTGGCCGTTCCCTTGGGGATGGTACACACTACAATGGAAGTGTTTGGCCTGGAAGATCCTGAAAACTTCTTCAGTTAGTTTCCCCTTGAACTGAGAGCCATTATCAGTCAAGATTTGATTGGGAAAGCCTAACCTTGTGAAATTGTGAGCAATGCCTCTTGCCACATGTTTTGAATCAATTCGAGGACAGGGCTACCGCCTCTCCACACATAGAACAAGTGTCCACCAGAGTCAGAATGTAGCTGTTCCTTCTCTTGGTTCGGGTGAGAGGTCCCACAAGATCCACGGCAACTCTCTCAAAGGGTGTTCCCACTATGGGCATTTCCCCCAGAGTTGCTGGTGCAGTCCAATGTTTAGGTGCTACTCGTTGGCACTCTGGACAGGATTTTACATATCGTTTGATATCTTCCGTTATTCCTGGGCCAGATAACTGATAAGTGACAAGCTATTCGCTGTACCTCCCGTTTGAAGGGATAGCTGATTTCCATATGACCACTGAAGGGTAAATCGCATGCCCCCTAGTTCCAACACTTTAGTGTGCCCCTATTCCTGAAGTGGGAAGGACCAGCTGTCCGTGACCATTGGATTTTCAGATCCAGGTCCAGCCTTCCTATATATCATTTTGTCTTTTTCATTATTAAAGAATCCCTCTCCCTTTGGCTGGAGGTGCTATGCGAGATTTGGGCAACTTTCTTGAATACACATGTGCTTTGAGTGTTTTGTCCTCAGACTCCTCATGTGCCTTCCTCACAATCCCTTCATATACTGGAGCCTCTGAGTATTTAATACTGGAATTTATACTCCTCCTTCCTTTGTCTAGAATGTGATCTGGTTGCCTCTGTTGGACAATATCCTGCTCGGTCTCTTGGGCATTTCTCCCCAAGAAGTACATATCAACCTACCACCCCCATTTTAGAGGGGGGATACCACTATGCTTTCAGGGTGACTCCCCAACCCCTCTCGACGTTTTCACTTGTTATTCGGGTAGGGGATTCATTATTACATCACTTGAATCTGCATGCTGTTGTATTGATCCTTCAGCATAAATCCCTGTAACTTTGGAATCGCTACTTCGCACCTTCGCGTATTTTTTTTTCTTTATAAAACTCTCCCCCTGGGTAGTGTATGTCTTTAGGTTTCCTGTACATTCTCTCTTGGTTTGCCAGGTCTTGAATCAGACCTGGTTTACCTCCTGGTGGCCTCATACCCAAAAACTGGAATCTAGCCTGCACTATAATTGCCATCCTCACTTCAACTTTCAAGACCACAACTCACAACCTGACCACGGGGTATTTTCAATGTAAAAAAAAAAAAAAAACTCCCAAATTGGTTCATTTCTTTCATGTGTTAACAGGTCCATGTACCCAATTTTTTGTGGACTCCCCCATACCTCAGATGACATTTTTCTTTTAAGCAATCAACAAGAATTGTTAAACCAAAAAAAAGAAAAAAAGACAAAATATCCTGTCCCCTGGAGTGTAAATCCCAAACAAAATAACCCTCCCCCTAACCAGTCCTTGATGGGTTTCTCCACCGCTTCAATTCTCAGAACACAAATTTTTCTCATTCCGAAAAATCAAAAGCCAGGGGTTTAAAAAACCAGCAAAATGAGGAGGTTTCCTTCTACAATGGTCAGTGTCATGATTGTTCATCTGACAATTTTTACACCACCTTTTTCCTTGGTTGAAAGATTTTCTTTCATCATATTTCCTTTCATCGAATTGTGGGAATTTATTTTTATTTTCATACCGTGGCCTATCAAATTGGTGCTTACCTTTATTTTGATCCTTAGGATCAAATTTATTGAAGTTCTGTGGTGCCCTAAAGTTATCCACCTGTTTCTTTTTATTACCTGTTACCTCTGCTTGAGCTGCTTGATACCTTTCAGCAACATTTAGCAACTCACCCAGCCTCTCTGCACCTTGTTCCATGAGAAACTTTCTCAGGTCTGGAGCCATGGACTCTCTTAATTGCTCTATAAGGACCATTTCCTTAAGATCTTGGGTTTTCCCCAGAGAAGTCCATTTCTCCAAGTATGTCTCTATTCGTGCAGAGAACTGGTGATAGGTTTCACCTGACTAGCTACTTAATTGTCTGTTGTCTATTTTATAGTAGCATCTCAATATCCACGGTCTATCCTCAACCATTAGAATTCTTTATGGAAGTTCATAGCTGAGGTTGAGGCTCCATTGTGTAGCCGGTTGGCCGATCATAGTGGACAAAGGGGACTGGGCAAAACCATGTGTGATCAGGAGGAGATCATGGTGGACCCTGGAGAGGGGGATACTGGGAGGTTGGTATTTTTTTTTTTTTGACGTGTGGGGGGGGGGTGGGTTTTTTTTTGTGGGGGGTTGTTGGTGTTCCATTCTTATTATTCTTGTTGTCTTGATGGGGGCCTGGGCTGTTGGTGGAGCTGGAGGGGGTGTCGATTGGTTTGGGGGGGGGTTGGGGTGTGATTTCTTCTCTTGGGGGGGGTCTCTATTGCTTTGATTGATTGTTTGTTGCATGTTAAATTTTGTGGATTTTGTTGATTTTGGTTTTGGGTGGTGCGGTTGGGCCTTCGTTGTGGGGTAGTTTTTTTTAGTTGTCCCTCAATGATGGTGTTTATCTCCGCTAACCTCTTACGTGGTGAGGTTTGAGGGGTTGGGTGAGGTTGGTGATGTTGGTTTGATTAGTTTGGTGATGGTTGTGGATGATGAATTTTCATTTTTCTCGGTTATTGATGGTTATGTTGTGATTACGCATTTTTGCTGATGGTTTCTTTCTTTTCTGAGGTAATTTTTTTTGATCCCTGACTATTTGTCAGAGCATCTAGACTTTTTTTTGGTACCTGAGTTGACTACAGTAGGCCACACCTCATTTTCATATGGAACATGGATTTGAAATTCCAAACATCCTTAGTCGGTACCTAATTCCCTTACTCTCTTTTCTGATCTTCTGACTTATCCCTCTCTGCAGGCCACTAATCACGGCTACTTTGTATTCCCTTTCTGCTGCTATGCTTCTTCTCTGCTTCCTTTCTGCAGCCTAGTCATTCTTTTAAAAGCTTCTTTCTGTATCAACCTAATCATAACGCTTTCTTCTCTCAGCCTCTTAGTATGCATATAGCCTCTTTGTCAGACCTCAATCTGCCACATCGTGAGCTCAGCAGACCTTTCATCTATCTGCAACATACCCCGTCCAACCCAATCGTCGCTAAGTATAACCAGTTTTCAGCACTCTACCTTAAATTCGGCATACTTACCTTATTTTCTTCGTGTATAGAATATAATTTGTCACATTTCGTACCATTCTCCTGCAGTATAGATACTGGTAAGTTAATACACGTGCATATCTTATTCCCAACGTGCATGTCATTTAAAATCTGCTCAACATGTCGCTAGAGTCTGGATGTGTAGACCAGGTCCGTACAATTATATTCAGTGGTGATTAACGTTACGGGATGATATATACTATACCAATATTAATCTGTATATTATGGATCTAAGTAGTACTTTACAAGCACCAAGTGCTGAGATTTCATTATTTATATGTCACACATGGTAATCTCTACAACATATTCATTTGATGTCAACATGTATGTGAATTTCCCCCAAGTGTTATACTTAGTGTTTGGGTTGTAGAGGATGAGATTTCAAATCCCGGACCGGACCCCATTTTATGTGGTTTTTTTTTTTTTTTTTTTTTATAAAGGTTGGGATGGGTTTTGCGTTATTGACTTTGTTGGGATGGAATTACGAAATTTATAGGGAAATCTGTACCTTTTTCACTGTAATTTATCGACATTTCTGATCTTTGATGAACTCGGCATGTATTCAGTCCTCCATATAGTTTGTGTAGTGTTTTAACATGATAATTTTTTTTCTTTTTAGATTTTTCTTGAAAGCATATTTTTTTCTCCTTCTTATAATCGATATACATAATCCATTGTTTGGTCTTAGGCGCCTGGCAAAAGTCCAGATTGCCTTTCCGGAAACTACACTTCCTTGTCACACTGCTTTTGTTTTTCAGTTGTACGACTTCAATCAAATCATAACCTACAAAATGTTTTATCGTCGGACAATCACAATTATTCTGGTCTGTTAGAATATACTAATTTTTATTAATATTTACCTAATAAGTCCGAATATTTTTATTTTATTAACTGGACTGGTTTAGATAAATATTTACAGTTTTATATTTATATCACACTAATATGTCCAGACATACACTGCTGTCTCTGTCACATCCAGCAATTACTCTAAGGGTAGACTAATTTTACTTCGAGTTATAAGATACGCTGGTTGGTAGAAGAATTTCAAGATTATTGTTGTTAAACCATGTTTTGTTTACACATATTTTTCATCTCATAGTGTTCTAATTTTTGAGGTTGCTTATTCCTGTATAAACGAATGTAATAATCTCCGTACAGATGCTAGTAATCGCGATCGGTACTCGAAGTGCTTGACTGCTCCAAAATTCGATAATGTAATCTAGTTAATTTTGTGGTCGTTGACTATTGTATCAATTACATCTGACGCTTATGTAGCAAAATATCGGACGGAAAAATCTGTGTGAGTTCATGACTGTGGTAAGTAAATTATGAGCCTGCATGCTGTCCGTT
Organism: Oreohelix idahoensis; assembly: GCA_024509875.1. NCBI lineage: Eukaryota > Metazoa > Mollusca > Gastropoda > Stylommatophora > Oreohelicidae > Oreohelix > Oreohelix idahoensis. The sequence continues at coordinate 67,992 of JAMPIV010005112.1, read as the reverse complement.
TTGTGGGCCATAATCCCTAGAAAACTTATATTAGACGATAATTTTGCTTTCGGATGTGCCTTCATATGTCCAGTTACAGAAATCAGGAACTATCCGTTTTGGAGACTTGTAAAGACGAGTTCGGTAATCACGTAACCAAACAAGCTTTCGCTCCTATTTAAGTAGTCCCTGGAATTTTTGCTTCGAGGAGGGTCCAATGTGTTGAGCAATCGAAAAAGCCTCAGTACCTGGGGGTACATAGGGGTAAGAGTGGTGGCTTAACTTTTCGTGATGGCGGCAATGATGGACTTCCTTCCTGCTCGACACAATACACTGTTAGCCTGAAGGATTTTGTCAGATGGTTTATATTTGCCGAAACTAGAAAACGTCTTAGATATGATCGCTTTCAGCAGCTTATAGGAAAGTACGCTCATACCAGGACTTTGTGGCTATTCTATAAGGACTCATTGCTACACGTTTTTCATGGAAATAAACTACAATTAGGTTGAGGGATAGCAAATGTCGATCTTTTACTTGCATGAAATACATGGGCTAATAACTTCCCATATGCTTATTCTCTTCCAGGCTTATATACTATGATTCACGTCGACCTGATTATTTGAGCTGAGATTCATACTGCTAAACTATTCGCTTTATCTGAGCCTTATTTGTGGTCATGAACCTAGCTGGCAATCAGGTCATAACGACTGATCTGATTAACTGTAAGCAACCGTCCGAATAAATTAATCTGGCCATCTCTAAGCTATAAGATCCTGTAACAAATAACCGTGACTGCCAGTTAGAACAAAACAACATGCTACCATTCACAACAAAAAGATTGAATATATGTGACGACTAATATGTCTAATAAATTTACACTTAAAGCATTCACCTAACAATTCAATGTCTATTGCATAACAAATAGTCGATGACTTTTTTCCGATGTCCCCACACTATCAATGGTAGGGTTCAGAAATTCAGTTAACTGAGCGATAACTAGATGTTTTGGGGGCTGTCTGAAACGCGTCCCAATCAGTATCTCAAATTCATTTGAACTAGAATCAATAAATAGTAATGATAACTATTTAGTACAATAAACAAACTAACTTCATAGCTAACTGTAACTTGTATTACTAGTATTAAGGTATCTAAATATATACGTTATAACAACGATAATATAGGCTACATTCAATCTGTGATGTATAATGTAGCAGTAGTTAGTCTGTAACATATATCGCCATTTATGATTAGCAGATCTACACATTTATAATCCACAAATAACAGTTACATCTATATCTTTCATGCGAGTTCATTATTGGACATGATGAAACAGTAGTAGATATACTGGAGGTTTTCCCGTCATTGTAGCGTTATATATTACAATTATGAATACACTATGCTACATATATCCTTATAATATTTGTACGTGTATCCTTTATCAATATCCGTCATTGCCTAAATCAGAAGCGACTTGTTAATATGCTATTTACAATTTATCATAATGTGATGGTGCCTGTTTTCTATTACGTTGTCTATACCCCCCATCAACGATTGCTAGACGAGTGTTGTAGTCTCTCAGATCGATATACATTAGACTTAAGTATACATACACATTTAAACTCAAATAGAAATCTATTATATGTGTACGATATGATGCTGTGCGTTTTGGTTTATCATAGAATACTATAATGAATTAAGCATACAATATTGGTCAGTAGCTGATGATGCCTATAACATATTCTTCTTAGATAATGCAGCTAACGTTTTTATCTGTGGTGTGGAAACGCATTATATCCACTTGTACTCATGCTACTAATTCTATTATATCTAAGAGTAACCTTTCGATATCTATAAGATAACATTTTGATTACGTTATTTTTAATATTGACTTAAGATGCCAGTATCCGATTTATCAGACACAGTAACGAAAAGACATATAATAGTTGCTTCAACATTATTTTGGGTGCGCGATTTGATAGTATTTCTATAATATGTTCTGCGATTAAACTTTAACATAAACGTATTTTTCGCAGGGAGTTCTTTCATCATACTGTGTCTTATTTTTAAAAAAACCAATCTTTGATTTGTTGTTGTTTTGTTTTGCCAGGCCAACTCGGGTTTAATTATTGTATTCTTATTCCTTCTTTTATAGAACAAAAAAAAGTTAGTGTTAATACTGTAACATAATTCGTTGCATGATTAACCCACTTACTAAGCTACATTAGAATTAATCTCACGCCAGTAAGTGTTGCTTGCTAACAGTTGTAGGTTTTCACAACATGCTGATACACTAACATAGCAATCGATTTTCTTTTAAAGACAGGACCCTATTTGACGAATGCATGAAATGATTTTAACTCTGGATAACGTACCACCAGGATTATATGTACGTAATGCCGTTATACATAGCACATTCTGGATAACTCGACTGGCTCTGTATACAGTATGGGTATCTATTCTATATCCCCAAAAAAATAGATACGTCCAGGTATTGATACAGTCGCTCGTGCGCAGGTAATCGTACCAGGTATACTAGCAGTAGTTGAAATCTGAGGAGTCCACCTGATAGAAATTCCCAATCAGGACTTGTGCATTAGATTATTTACACCATCGGGTTAGCCCGCACATTGTTGTAAACCAGGATATTTTCCGTGCTATGGAACAAATATTACGTGCTATGAATAGAGCAAGCTAAGTTCTAACAAAGATCTTTTATGCATGCTTACTATCTATATTATCATAGTCCACAATTACTTTGGTGATCAACTATATTCATGAGGCTCACTCTCGTTGAGCAGAGCGGCTAGACCAATGATATGAGTTGAGACCCGCAACAACATAACCACTGATAGGAAATCAACTGTAGACTAAGGGGCATTAAAAGATTTAAAGGGAAATCTTCTGATTATTTATGAAGCACGATTCAATGAAATGAAATGTTCCCCTTTTATAGCAAATCAAATAGATAATTGAGGTCAGAACCTCAGAAGTCATTTACCCCCACCCTCATGGGTCCCCTTTTGCCGATGCCAGATGGCTACCCAAACCCTCCCTCCCAAGATAGAACCCTTCTTGAGCACCTCTTCCTGCCCCCCATTAGATTCTGTAAAACGTGTCTGGGTACTTACTCATCCTAGTCACGGGAAGGTACGCCCCCCTCCAGAGGTCCTGCCACTCAAGCCACTACCCCACTGTTGTTTTTTCCTGTGTCTAGTTTTATTAATTCATATATTTCTTTAAGTGCCTGATTTACCAAAATTCATCTTTTAGTTAACTAAGCCCCACGAGACTCAACACACTCACGGTTTAACAAAACAAAATACCAGTGGGCGTTCTTGCTTTTTGTACCAAAAACAGTTGACCCACTCCGCGCGAATTCTCCAGTAACCCCAACGGTCCTCTATAACTGCTAACCCCGATCAACTGTGCTTGCAATGGTCTAACAACCGAACAAATCAACATTGTGCGATGATATACCTCATGACGAAAGCCATAAATACCACCGTCCAAAACACTCCCACCCACAACATTCCTTTCCCCCTCATAAAACGATAGTGCCCCAATACCCCCTGGAAACGCGGGCATACCCGCATAAAAGAAACACCCCCCATCCGTGTTGGCCATTCTTAATCGACCACCAAAAATGTTGAGCCAGACCCGATTAGTCCAAGTAAAACAAACCTAAAACAAGACCCCCCAGTCAACCTACAATGTTTTAATCTGTTGCTTACACAAAACACCCTCAAGTAACACTCACTACATCGTAATAGCCGTCAAAAACCATGTATTTTAAAATTGTGATTCAAATGAATATCTACCATCAACGTATTATACATTATTAAGCCGTAATACCCCACACCCCAACCCAAACATCCACAGAACAATCCTCTTACCCCTTATTTATGGTAAAATAAATGTTAATGTAAAAATGAAGTATCCTAGTTTCTAGTTAATATAATTAATTAATAGATGGCAATTGTAATTATTATAATTGTTAAATTGATCCCTAATAAAATTAACCATCAACTGTCTATCTAAAAACTGACTACTCATACCACAACGTTACAAGCACCTATTTGTTGTATAATATGGATAGTTTTAATAATTCATTATGTTTTTCATATTCTAGGTGTTTTTCAATTTTTTTAAAAAAATGTATCTAAGAGGAAACAAAAATTCTTGAAGTAAAGCATTTAAAGCTCTATGTGATTTGTCCGTGATTATGTGTATTATTTGGTTTCAAGGTACGATTTTGGTTGTCCGATTGCATTTTTAAAATGCCTCAAATGTTCCCCCCCTACCCCCAACGCCCAAACCCCCCACCCTGGTCTATCCCCCCCCCTAACTTGACAAAGTTATACACTGATATACTCTTTTATCCCCCGCCCCCCGCAACAACTTTCCCCCCCCCGTTGTACCCCCGAATAGTAAAACACCTCCATGTAAAACTTTTCAACCCACAAACCACCCCCCCTAATCATCCCAAGATTTTCCCCATGCCCCCCACTCAATAACAGCAAGCCACTAACCCACCCGCCCATAAACCCCATCCCACTTACCATAATACCCCCATCCCTATCCGCCCACCCTCAAATACCTCCTTTTAATTTATATCTATTTAAATACATATATATATTAATAAATTTTTAATATTTTACCCCTCCCCAAATGTACTCCCCCCGTCCAACCCTAATTCAAAAATAACATACTTAATAATACCGATTATTGGGACCCCCCACCCAGACATTTCCCCCCTTTCCGCCTTTCACCTCCCCACCACTGCAAAATACCCATCCCTTTTATACCCTCCCCACTGCTTGCTATTTTCACGACCGCTCCCCCGCCGCTCAAACTAATGATCAAACTATCCCCCCCCCCCTGCCCCCCGCCCCCAGAACCCTGAAACAAACTTCGTACACAAACATCTTTCCAACCCGCCCGTCTGTCTGTACAAAAACCGGAAGTCCCCACGGCAACCCCCAACCCCTTACCCGGGCCGTCGCCCCCGCGATACCCCATACGTAATACAAGCACAACCATAACCGGGGTATTAAAATATTTGTACTTCCCTCCCTTTAAAGTTGCTATCCTCCGAATCTGTGGTCACATGTACCCATAATAGGAAAATAGCAGCCGCTCCAATAATTCCATTCCATACACCCATAGTGTTTGGAAAAACGGTTAACCACAATATAAATACTCAATGTTACTCCAGAGCTGACCCAAAAAGGGTTGTGACGCCAGTCGCCAAAAAAAATAAAATAAAAAAAAAATTAATGTTATACAAATTTTAATCTAAAAAAAACAATTCTACCGCCCCACAGCCTTGTTTAGAGTTTGAACCACAACCAAAAACGACCGCCTCAAGTGGGCATACCAACGCCCCCAACCGGTACCATTTAACCCCGACGCAACTTTCCATTTTGCAAAAACATATCAATTTTTTGTCCGACCCTCCCCTAATTAAACCAAGATGTGCGTAACATTTCAACCAAGTCAGGTTGCAGTTATTAATACCTTCTTTTAGTTGTTCTTTTTGTTGTTTGTTGATGTGAAATACAATTTATACGATTTTCGGAAACCCCCACCAATTACTATTACTGACCCAATACAAAATTTTACTTTCTTTAAACTATCTACTAGACAGTGATACCCCCCCTTCAGCTAACCGATTGTTTTTGTTTATTTTACCATGTTGTGTCACCTAATATACAATATAAAGACAATCTCTTCTTGACCATGCACGTTTGAGGTGATAACTTAATTACATCTGTTTTTGTTGTGTTAAAAAAATACTTTGGACTCTAACCGATTTTGAACCACAAAAACTTCACTTCCATTGACAAGGTTCACATCTCCGCGATATTACCAAACAAAATAAGTTTTTTGTGTGTCATTTTAATCCGCTTTTATTGTATTATTGGAATTTGTGTTTTTCAACCTCATCTAATCCAAACAATGTCTGTACCCCCTCCTTTTAAAAATCTTGTATTACCACCCTTATTTTACACCATCAAAGTTTTTGTTTGGGGTATTTGTTTTGCGTTTTTTTTTTTACTGTGTAAACCAAAATTGAAACCAAACCCCCAACACCTAGATTTTTTCCCACCAATTATTGCAATAATCCAACACTTCTTTCCCCATTAACCCTACATCCAACAACAACCCCAACATTGCTTGAGGTCAACATCCGTGTCCCTTACCTCAAACAAAACAACTAATACCCTTGTTTTTCCAACACTTCGAATGCAGGTGCAACCCGCCCACCCCCCCACTAGTGGGCCTTAACCCCGCCCTGAAACCCCAATTTAGGTTTTGTTGTCCAAAACCAAAACCCTAATTATTTAACCGTACCAAACCACCATTCGCGGTACTTTCAACAACATGACCAAACCGAACTACCCAGCAAACACAACTCGGGGTCGTCCCCTTTTTGCATGTTTTTCACAATTTTTTTCTTTTATGAATCCACTTTTTTTTTTTTACTTGTCTTTTTTTCTTTAAAATTAAATAAAAAAAACCACGCCTTCCCGTTAATCCAAAACCAGCTCCCAAACGTAAACACTTCCACCTAAGGTCTCGTTCTAAAGTTAAACCCATTTTTCACCCATACACACTCAACCCAACCCTTGTAGGGGGCGGGGTGCGGCGCGTAAGAATCCCCCGGCAACCGGGGCTTGTCCACAATAATTACTGTTTTTTAAAATAACCCTCACCCCACAACACCATTGGTTTGCCCGTTGCATTTTGGTCAGCCACGGCCAACACCCTCAGGTAAACCCTTTAATAGGTCTGGTGTTTGTTTATTACACCCCGCACCAGCCCCCCAAATTTCCACCCCCCCACACGCACAAAGCAAGACTAACCAATATTGTTTTGTTCATTCCTACGCCTTTTTTGTTTTCAAAGATCTCCCCTACCCGGCTAACCACCGCAGGAACCCCCCAATCGGTTGTGTTCAATTTAGATGGGGGATAACCAAACCACAGCCCCCTCCCTTCCCAAATTACACCAACCCCCACAAACCCATAAACTGTAGGGGTTGGGATTAAAGTGTTCCCCCCAAAATCCATAGATTTCAAACCCCCATAATTACCACGACGCCGTTGTACAGAAAAATACTCCATTCCCCAATACTCCCCAGGATACAACCATAGCCCACCATTCCACAACCCCCCTTAGGTCACCCCCCTTACCCCCTACGCCACTAGTTATTTCCCCCATCCAATCCCTCCCCAACCCACCCCATCCCACCAGCCCCAACCACCATTGGGGGGCAACCCCAACCGTTTGCTAAACTGCGTGTTGACCATGACTCCCAATTTTTCCACCTAACAAAAAGACAATTCAAACTTTGCAACACAAAACTTTTTAAAAAACCTTGACCAACACATTCCACCACAAAGACAACTCCCCTCAAACCCAAACCAATTCACTAAAAAAATACAAAATTTTTGGGGTCCCCTACCCAACCCCCACATCAAACACCCATCGCCTAACACACCCCACACTGGTCAAAAACCTCTTGGACCAACCCCAAAACAAAAAGAAAACAACTACAATGAACCACAAAAAAAAAACCCCCCCATAAACCAAAACCCCAACCCCCCCCCCCCCAAAAACCCCAAACACAAATCACCCTAAACCCCCCCACAACCCCCAAACCAACATATATTTACCCCCCCCCCCACCCATAATCCCCCCCACACCCCCCCCCCCAAATCCCCCACCCACCCACCCCCCCCCCCACCCCCCCCCCCATTCCCCTTTCACACAAACCCCCAAAATAACAGCACCACCCAATAAACCCCCACCCCCCCCCACCCCCACATACACCCCCCCCCCCCACCACCAAAACCCCCCCACCCCCCCCCCCCACCCCCAAACCCACCCCAAACACACAAAAACAAACCCCCCCCCCCCCCCCCCCCCACATGCACAAAAAAAACCAAGAAACAACACCCCCCCCCAAAAAACACCACCCACACCCCCCCAACCAAAACACCCACCCCCCCCATAAACCCCCCCCCCCCCCCCCACCCACAAACCCAACCCCACCCCAACCCCGCACCCCCCAACCACCCACCCCCCCCCACCCCCCCAAAACAAACCCCCACCCCCCCCCCCCCCCACCCCCCCCCCCACCAAAACACCCCCCCCCACCCCCCCCCCCCCCACCCCCCCCCCCCCCACCCCCAAACCCCACACCCCCCCCCCACCCCCCCGCCCCCACCCACCCCCACAAAACCCCCCCCCACAAAACAACCCAAACCAAACCCCTCAACCCCCCCACCCCCCCCCCCCCCCAACCCCCCAACCCCCCCCCCCCCCCCCCCCCCCCCCCCAAAAAACACCCCCCACCCCCCCCCCCCAGGAGCAAACCCCCCCACACCCCACCCCAACCCCCCCCCCACCCACACCCCCCCCCCCCCACCCCCCCCCACCACCACCCCACCACCCACCCCCCCCCCCCCCCCCCCCCCACCCCCCCCCCCCCCCCCCCCCCCCTCCACTACCTTTAAATAGTAAAAAGTTGTTAGGTAAAATTTTTTAGGGGTTAGTGTGTATGTGTTCATTTGTATAAAAAAAAAGTTAGTAGAAATGTTAGGAAAAATTTTGTTAATTGAGTATGTATTAAGGTAAGTAAATAGGGTTACCAATTTGATTAAATTGAAATAGTTAGAAATAATTATCTTTATCCCCTTTTTATCCCAACGACTAATGATGCGTTTAATAGTTCAAGGCTATAATTTTTTATTCTAAAAGGTATTGATTATTAGACTAAAAAGTAGGAAGGAGAATTTTCAAGGAACATTAATTCGATTATTGTGGTCAAACCCCTGCCCTCCAAAAATCCAACTCCGTCCCCTCCCTTGTTCAAAAACAAAGCGTTGTATCGCCTAACTCCCGCTTCCCGCCCCTGAACTCCTTCCGTTTCTGGAAGCTCAAAGGACACCTCATTCACCCCCCCCCCCCACTGGCCCAAATGAGTATGTCGTTTTGGCCCTAAAAAAGTTTTCCATTAAGCGGGTAGGCTACAATTAGAGTAAAATTTCGGTCATACTCTGTGTATGGTGGGATGGGTGTAGCGTGGTCCCAAAAAACCGCGGAGTAAAGTATGCATTAAGTTAGGTAATTAAAAAACAAACCTCGGGGAATACATGTGAAGGAAACATTGATCACGGTGTGATTTGTCCCTTACAGTTTAAAAAGGAAAGTTTTATTCCACACAAGGGGGTTTATGTAAGATTACAATTCCAAACAGAATCCAATTACAAACACCGTAGACATAATTATGTGTAAAAATCAGGAGCACTAACCATTTCTTAGTGGTTGAAAACGAAACTTGGATCCATGGTGGTGCGATACCCCCAAAAGACCCAAAAAAGGCGTCCGATAGCGGTCTAAAAACCAATGAGGATGAGATGATCAAACTTACACAATAGAACCAACCATGGGAATTCCGCTGGTTTACCGATGCTGAAAAAGACATGGGGTACCGTAATGACGGAGGTGAAACCCCTAAGTTATAGTAGTTTTTCCACACAATTGACATAAACAGAAGGCAAACGTGAAAAACTCACTTCGAAAATCTACGGGGGTGGGGGACATGGAAAAAAATGTTACCCCGCCCAGACCAAAAAAAAATAAATGGAAAAAGAGAGGCGGGAAAAAAGCAATCTAAAAATAGTAGCTGGATGAGTTAAAAGAACAGGCAACGTTAAAAACCAGTTTATTAGAACGCTAGGGGTAGCTAATTTCCCGTTTGGCCCCTAGTAAAGGTGTATCGTGGAAAAAGGTCAAGTAGAAGCTCCCGTACTTCCGCGCTTCCTGGTGAGTGCCGGGTGTTGCCGAACCCCAGTCGCAATGTTTGAAAACGCGGGAGGGATTTAAAAAAACCCCCCCATAAAAGCCCGGAACGGCGTGAAGGGTGTGTAACATTCATAGAGGACCAGGTTTGGCAAGGGACGGGCGATTCAATATAGGGATACTCTGTCCTTTCGTCCCTTAGTTAAAACAATTTAATGCGGTAGGGATGCCTGGGGTGAATCCAAGGATGGCTATAATTTGGTGAGAAAATCTCACAGAGGGATATATACTTAGAATGGTTCTGAAAGAAGTTGTCTTTAATTAAATTTGATTTTAAATGATGTGCCTGTCCTGGGGATGACCATGGTGTTATTAGTGCCAGATTTTTTTGTTTATAAATTTTGACCCTCACATTGTTATGGATTATTTGGTTTTTTTTATGGGGGGATCATTGTTATAGGAATATTCTAAGCACTAATAATTAAAACATACCCTCAATTTGAGTCAAAAAAGGTAGCGGGCATGGGGGTTTTTAGTTTTGGTCCGCCGGCCGAGGTGGAAATTTCTTTGTCTTTTCCAGTTCGGATTTTTTTTGTTTTTAAGATTAGTTTTTGGTCACTTTGTTCCTTAATAGCTTTGTTTTTAGGGATGAGGTTGTCTAATATTGTTCAAATTTTTAGCCTCCATTCATGGACCCGAGGAGACAGTCGCCGTTAGAGTACCCATGAAAGCTCAATATTTCAGTGACCCCAGCCACAATCATAAACTCAAAAATTTTTTCAGGTAATGGTATAGCACGGATTTTTTGGTTACGGTAGATAAAGTGTTAGTGGAACACTTAGCCTTAAGTTACTGATGGATGAAGTTTTATTGGGTTCCCTTTAGATATATTTGTGGAGAGTTGGCTGCTTATTTTAAGCACGTGGATGGGGCTGGGGACAAGAAGGGGCTATCCTCCTTTATCAACTACAGCCTCCTACTCCCTACAGAACCAAACAGTTATCTACATTTGGACATAGAAGTGGCAGACAAGGGTTTGTTGATGGACCATTGTTGGGTGGGGATTAGTTTGTCAAAAAAAGATAATTGGAGTCTCCTAATGTGATTCATCTCACTTAGGAAACTCATTATTGAATTTGGGGAATTTTGTAGAGCTCTTTACTAGTGAAGTACCGAACCTACTTAAAATCTGTTAAGATGGATAATTTAATGGGAGTTGATGTCCATTATAAGAACGAAAAGGGAGAGCGGGGGAAGACAAGCGTTTTATAGATAATACTTCATTTTCAAAAGACAAGTTACATGGTTTCCAATCCATGCCCTGCCAAATGTGGATAAACCCAAGGTGGATTAAAATGCGAATGTTCATTAGGAAAAGAAATGCGCATCAAAAGGGGTGAAGTCAAAACCCCTGTTAAAAAGAAAACCATCCACAACGTTTATGTCAACGGAAATTCGCTCAAGTAGAAACGAATTAAGGGACAAAAAGTTTTTGTTATAATTTTTATACCAATAAGTAGAACCACCTCATGCTTTCCCTTCACCAAGGGCCGCAAACAGTGATAAGACTTTGAGGAAGAGTATTTTCTTTAAAAATTTAAAGGAAAGGTTTTGCAAAAAAGATCCGATAATAAAATAATTTTTTAAAAAATTTGGAGGGTTTCTCCACAAATACAGGAGCTGTGTGGGAGATTTATTTTTATCATTTAATTTAATTAGTTTTTGAAAAACCAATTGTAGGGCATTTAAAGAATTGGGAAATAAGAAGCGCAAATTAAAAGGAGCAGTAACCTCGAAAGTAGCCATTACTTCGAAAAGAGTATAGGGCACTAAGCACGTTTATGATAAAAAGAATGGTAAGAAATCTGTCCACATCGATGGGTTGAATGGGCCAAGGATCTTGGTAAGCCGCCTCTTCCTTGTTTTGTTAATATAGAACATAAGGGATTAACTTCCGGAAAGATGGTAAAGTTTATAATCAAACTGGGTGGTTTCCTAAGTTTTTAGGTATTCTTGAGTAATTAGGGGGTGAAAATAGAAACATACCTCCCTCCTATTTGATTCGTTACAAAATAAAATTTTTCAGGGAACTATACGACAAAGGAGGCGAATAGCGGCACTGATAAGAAGAAGACGAATTTCCAATTCCTGCTGTGGGTTAAGTAAGATTACAAGGAAGATGGGCTAAAGGTCCCTGGTATTTCTGATACTGTAAAATGGGATTGCGAAATGAGACTGGAGAAGTTAAGAGAAAATTAAGAAAATTTTATAAAGTTTAGAATTCGAATCAGTTTACTAGGTAAATAGAAAACGAAAAGAAAACGGAAATAGAGAGAAGGAGAATTTAGTTAGAAGAAAAGAAGGGGATAGGCGAGCAAAAGATAAGAATAGAAAATAAAGGAAAATAAAAAGGTAAAAGTAGAAAAAAAAAAAAAGGGAAATACCAAGAGAAGAAAAGGAGAAAGGGAGAATGTTTTGTAAAATTTAATCTAAGGAAGAGAAAAGAAAAATAGATAAGGGGAGAGAGAGGAGTAAAACAGCCAAGCAATAGAGTATACCGGGAGCAAAAATGTTGCTTACTATTTCTTCACCTATCTATATATCCAATATCACAATACCAAACTCTGTATATACAATCGCTACTGAGGCCCTCCTCACAACATATATCCTCCTTCCTCCTCCCCTACCTCTACTGATCTGTCAAATCAGCTCTCTCCTTCCTGCATACCCTCTGATGGTTCTCCCCTAACTATACATTCAGCGATGCTAGCTTTACCCCACTACTCTCTGACTGCATATCTCGGCATCTAATATGCTCAAACATCTCCAACTAAACATCTATCCTGTAATCATCAACCCCTGATGTATAGGCTTCTGCCTAGGAAAAAACATACACAGAAGACATGACAGCAGGTAGTGGTGACGGAACAGGTGATATATCAATAATATAGGAACAACGCATCGAAGGTGTACTAACCTATTGTATGTTGCTTCTCTCCTCCAGTATGTACCCCTGCCTACACTGTGTCCAATCTGCTCTGGCCACTCTCATCCTCCATATCATACCAAACATCGTCTCATCCACCTATAAACACCCTTGTGAGAATAGAGGGCTAATGGCCGAACGCTAAGAAAGCGATCGATAAGAACGAAAGCCGGGCATCGTAGAACCCTCGCCTATCTTCCTCAAAATACTCTCACTATATTTACATATCACCTGATATACATCTCATCTCCCTGATAATATGACTCTAAATATGCTGTCCTGTCTATACACAAACCTCCAAACAATTCTACTACGCCTCAACCATTCAACCCCGAAATATAGGCATGGAAGACTTATCTCCAAGATATGAGATCCACAAGCATTACTATCGCTCGGAACTCTTCCTCTCATGACTGGCTCCAATATCTCCCCTAATCCCTTACTCTTGTAGCTCTCCGATACTCTGTCTCAAACCAGAGACATGATCCACATAACCTACTTCATAATCTCATCCCCCCCTCTCCCTCTCTGCTACCTTCTCCATCGCTAACACCTTCATTCCCTCCCGCTCTCCTCAACCTCCACTCCTACCCCACTGTATGTCATCACTCACACTACTCCTATAAAACTCAACGTATCTCTCTCAGCGCCTTACTGGTCGCTCCACCCGACCTCTTCAATAACCCTGGTTTTTAAAACTAAAATTCGGTTAAGGCCTGTGTGAAATGAAGATTGGAAAAAATGAAGTAGAATAAAAGAGAAGACTTGAAGACAGGAGGAAATAGAAATTGTGTTATTCTCGGGTTTTATGAGGGGAAGGAAAGCTCACTTCTAATTATAATTTGATATAGTGATTGATGGAACTAGTTACATTTAAAACTTAATTGTTCTCCTGTGTTCTAATCCTGTCACTATGGGGAAAATAAACTGTAGAACTTTTATGTATTGAATTTAAGCAAATACATTTGGTTTATATTCTATGTCAGTTATATTTCAAAATACTTACAAAGATTTTTAATAGATTGAACATTTTGTATTGTTACGTTGTTTGACTAATTTTGACGGTCGTTTTTTTACTTTTTTTATGTTTAATAGCAATACTATATTATTTACTGTCATAGATTAGAGTTTTACATCACACCTTCTTTTTTTTTTGGATCACTCTATTGTTTATTCGGTTTTTTTTTTATCATTGAACATCTCTTTAGCTCGTCGGAATTATCAAATATTTTTTTTTTTCTTTGTAAAGAGTTTTTTTTTATTTTAGCATTTGTATTTGGAACTATATTTTTTACGATCTTTTTTTTTTTTGGAATTTTTTTGATTGACTTGTGTTGTTCATAAACACCTTGCGTTAAAATAAGGTGTGATAAAACATAAAAAAAAAAAACCCGCCCCTTAATATAGTAAATTTGAACTCCTGTTTGATTTTTTATTTTTTTTTGGGATTTAACAATATAGTTTTATTGGCATTTACTATATTTACGTTGTTATTTTGGTTATTTATAGACGATTGCTTTTTATTCTTTTCGTTGTAATTTTTCATGTTATATTATATGTTAGCCCCAATTATACTTTTTAAATCTCATTTATTTTTTTATAACTTTATCATACTGTTTTCAATCTTCTATAAGCTTAACTGTGTGCCTTCGTGATTTAAATATAATTTATAATGTGTTTAAAATTGTATATTTTGCACTAGTTTATGATCATTGTAATTTAAATATATTATTAAATATCTTAGGTACTAAACCGTAAATATGCGAACAAATAAAAAAAAAAAAAAGACTTTTCTGCTAAATATGATAATTTCGGTCACAAATAGGATATTTTTGTATTCAATTATATCATTAACTCATGATTTTTTATTGATATGCATATTATTTAATATAATAAAACCTTCTACATCACTTAAGCTTCATTAATCATGGTTTTTCGTTTCACCAGGATCTTTACTATATAACTTGTGTCATAAAAGATTGCCACGACTTAACTTTTTATTAATCAAGGATAAGAATATAACAGTGAAGACTTATTTAAAATAAATACAATAATAAAAACAGCATATCCTCTATAAATAAAAACATGTTTTTTTTTTTTTTTTTGTTGTTGTAGCTTTCACCCATTCTGTTATAACTAAAGACAGTTTGACTTATTTCTTTTTTTAATACAATAAAAAACTCTCCATACAGTTTTAAGAGTGGAAGAGTTTATGTTTTTCATTCCAACCGCATCAAATTTTTGAGCCAAAGTGATACCAGCTACTGTCATCTTTGGAGATTTGGGAGTCGTACGCAGAGTTTCGTGATTTAGCTTTTGCAATAACAAAGTAATATTGATAGTGGGACAACTATATTTGATCACGTAGGTGTTTTACCTGTCAGTTGTAGCAGTCGTGATAATGGTACACATTTTTATGTGAGAACCCATGCGAGGAAGGGTTATTCTCCACACTATCTTTAGGGATACATTCTGTAAAAAAAACAAGGCTTTTTTAAAGCATAATCAATCTTGTTTTTAAAGGTGACCGTACATTGTTACGGAAAAAAAAAATAGAAAATTTTTTTGGTGTTTTGGGGTGTTTTATTTTTTGTTGTAGTTTTTTTGTTGTGTTTTGTATTGTTTTATGTATTTTTTCTTGTGTTTGTGGCTTTTGGTTTTCTGGTGTGTCTTGTCCTTTGTTTGTTGTTGATTAAAGAAAGTGGAGTGGGAAGCTAGAGATATGTAGTAATTAATGGGAGTGTACTCACTTTTTAAGATGATTTAAATATGGAAGGTTAAAATGGTATGGATATGGGGGGTGATTGATATATTTTTAGAGATGGGGGAGTTGGGAAATTGGAAGAGTTGAATATTTATTTAAGTGGGGGGGATTTTTTTAATAAATGCCGAATAGGTTGGGGGGTACAAAAGATTGAGTGGTTGTTAGGGGACGAGTTGTTTCAGAGTTCATGGTTATTTAAACCGAAACTATGGGGGTTAAGGTTATTTTTTATGAATTGTGATGCATGAAATTAAAAACCAGGTTACGATGAATAGTTTTAAGTTTGGATCCCAGTATTGATTCCCACCGGGATAGTTTGGAAGATGTAAGATAGTAGGGGGGTATGGTTGAACTGAGAGGGGTAGTGGTGAATTTGTTGTATTGGATTGAGAAAGGAAGAGAAGAAGGTTAGAAAGATGTAGATGGTTTTTTAGGTGATTAGGGAATTGGGAGGAAGATAGAAAGAAGGATTACCAGGGGGAGGATGAAGGATGATATTAGATAAACTTATATATTTTGAGATTAAATGAGGTTATATAAAAGATTGGGGGTAATAGGTAGTAAAAGAAACCAAAGTGTGAAGTGGGGGATAGAAGATGGGATTCCAGTGGGGAGAATCAGGCTTATTTGATATAATCATTAAGAGAAAGTTAAGTTGTTTGGTGATGATATTTTTGGGAGTATGTGAAAGATGTTCGATGAGGTAGGGAGTGTGTATAGAGGAAAAGGGGGAAGAAAAGATGTTATTATTATTGGGTGGGTGGTCTTAATATGACGGTTATTGGTTTCTGCTGCTTAGGCAATAAAAGGGCCAGTGAATTATTTTACATAACGAGATATTGCTGATGGGTTCTGTCTGAATGTTATTTTGCTTATCGTCCTAGGAATCAGTTCGATTCTTGTTTTTTGTTTTATTTTTTATTCCGTTGTACAACACAGACACGATGACTTTAATTGGACACACTTTTTTTGACTGCCAAAAACAACGAAATCATATTTTTTTTCACATTGCATTTAAATATATTTTTACGGGCTGTCCCACATACTGGCCTATACTGTTCTTCAACACGCTCTTAAAGCATGCATCATCCGGAAGAGTCTCATTATTCTTCACAATTATGGACATATCAAAATAGTACTTCAATTCATAGCGAATAATGCCTGCATCTCCCGGGCAGGCTTCATTATCTTCAATTTTGGACTAAAAAGTACTTCAATGACATTAGCCAAAGCCTGATTCAATCAGGGCAGCTTTCTTATTAATCTCAAATTATGGACTATCTAAAGTTTCTTCAATAACAGAGCAATAAGCATGCATCATCACAGGCTGCTAGATATAATCTTTCTAATTTTTTTGGCCTACTATAATGTTTCCTTTTAATTTCACATGCGATAGCCTGCATAACCCGGGGCTGGCCTTATTATTAATATTCACAATTATGGCACTACAAAAGTAATTCTAATACACATAGCAAAGACCAGGCTATCACACGGCAAGCTTCATTTATCTTCATAATATGATGACCTACAATAAGTACATATTTATTACACAAGCGAAGCCTGGCATCTACCCGGCTGCTTCCATTTTTATCTTACTCATTATGGCCTACCAAATTCTTTCAATTGCAGTGTGATCACATAGGATGGTACACTCACGGAGAAATATTATAAAGTCGACATTTTCTCAAATGCATACGTTGGGCATAAATTATCCAAAAAACACTGGGACTAGACATACACGGTCCACGAAAGAAACAAAAACCCTAATACTCCCCACAAATCTCACACTTGTCCGCCAAAAAAAATAAATAAAAAAAAAAAAAAAAAAAAAAATAATAAAAAAAAAATAAAAAACAAAAAATAAAAAAATAATAAAAAAAAAAAAAAAAAATAAAAAAAAAAAAATAAAAAAAAAAAAAAAAAAAATAAAAAAAAAAAAAAAAAAAAAAAAAAAAATAAAATAAAATATAAAGAAAAAAAAAAAAAAAAAAAAAAAAAATCCCGGTCTCGAGATCGCGGTTGTCTTGAACACGTTTCTCAATAAACACGATGCAGATTGCGTGCTATTCAAATGAATTACAATACTGTTTCAGAATATATACATTTTACATGCGTTTCTACTTACGCTTATATGCTTCTATGTCTACCCGATAAAATTGGAAATAGATAATTTCTTTTTCACTTTAAAGTAAATACTTGTTATCGTTAATCTAGCACGTGGCAAATAGGGGAAATTTAATTTGTCTAATATAAGTATGTCATCTATGGTCTTGTTTTTTTTATCAGAAGTGATCCTGATAGAAAAAATAAAATACCGTTTGTACTATTTGGGATTTGGGGGGATATTTTTGGAGAGAGAGATGTTAGAGAAAGACCCCCGGGTGAGGTGAGCGGACTGAGTCTGAATTAATAGATTGAATATATGGAAAAAGACTAATTCATGAAGCTGTTGAGTGTGAGGTATGTGAGGGGGGGGGGGAAGGGGTGAGGGGATATGACGATATGGAGGATGCTTGAAGTGAAGATGTAAGTCAGTGTTGATTGCATGAAGAGAAGCCAAGCAAATTGGACATATAATCTAAGTAACCCTGTATTAGAAGCAAATGGGGTTGACATAATATAGAGTATGGTAGTACAAGGGTATGAGGTTTTAAAGGGTCTTAGAATGTATGATGAAGTAAGTGAGTACATGGAAAAAGTCTCTAACTTTCAGATGATTTAGGAAATAAAACTCAGAAATTGCTAGTACTATACAGACATTGAGTGTAGCATTGAGTTAAATCAAAAGGAGTTAGAAACATCCAGATTAAGGATAACAATAGTGAAGTTAGAAATCTACTCAGGACTTACAAGAGAAAAGGAGAGAGATGGTGAGAAATTGAAATTGAGAAGTAATGATCTTGTGAAAAACTTATATGAAAATGGCTTCATGAGGTGAGAATGATAAGTGATTATCTGTGATCATATTAAGGACATGTTATTGTTTGACCCTTAAGATGAATGGAGTGATGGTGTATTATAACTATGGATTATATTTAAAAATTTCAGTCTCTACAGCTGAGTGACTCAGTTGAGGTTCAAATAAAGAGCAGTATGAGCTGTGAAATTGTTTGAATTATCGGGCCTGAGAGAGAAGAAGGTCGTAAGATTAAAATTTGTAGCAGAGGAAGCTGTTCCAGCTAGGTTTTAAGAGTTGAGAGGGTTTAACAATAAATTAAGTGCAGATTTTTCACTTAGAGTATTCAATTTCAGAAGCCCAGAGTGGATTGGATTGTCTATTGCATTCTCTGTAAAGAAAAATAACATCTCGCGATTTGAAATTACCTGTGTTCGCCACTTGGAACTTTCTCGAATTCACACGAGGGGAATTCCCTAATTCATTATTAACTTAACTCAGCTTAACCAAGAACAGTAACCAGTATCGGAATCTATTTGTTTAACATTTTTACATGAATCACTCCCTTGATAATATTTACTCGTAACAGCCAGTATATCGTTTTACAGAGTGCTAACAGGAAATAAAGCAATTAAATGGCTTTGTAAGGACAAGAATGGGGCTTAGCAACATAAAGGAGGAAAATAATGAGATTTAATGAATATTCTGAGCAAACTTCTAAAACGACCTGTCCCACTAATTCTCTAGACCAGCAGAAGGGGGATATTGAATTAGTTGGCAATAAAAAAAAAAAAAACCAAATAAGGACAGAATAAAGAAAACCCTAAAGCTCTTCGTGTAGAGAGGTTTGTGGCCCAGTTGACATTCTAGCAGAGGTTTAAAAAAAAACCAGACTCAGACAAATCTACTTATTATTTATACAAAATTACGTTGTGTACTCTGGGACAGAGAAGAAATACCACAGACTAGAAAGTTGGATAAATGGTCAAAATTATCATTGAAACAGAGGATTTGCAAGATTCCTCACATTACTTGAGATACTGTTCTATCACAGTGCCAGGGAAAACATTAACCAGGATCATTCTTCAGAGTACAGAGATCATAGTCAGACAAACGACAGGAGAGTACAGCTGGTTTAAGAATTTTTTGATCCCGAACAGTTCAGTACTTATAGTGCGGCATTTCTAACTGAACAATGTCGGAACTGAATTCATACTCTTATACTGATTTGTCGAATATAAAAAAGTATTCGACGTTTAGAACGAGGATTTTGTTCTAGAAAATTGATGAAACATTATGGAAGTACCCTGAAAATCAATACACACAGAATAATAAAAATATGAAGTAGGAAATGTAGAATTCTTCATGAAGAAACAACTTACGAACGAATAAACTATGATGTAATACAAAACACAAGAGATTCCTGAAAATTACCAATAATTAATTGTTACAAACTGTAAATGTCTAGAAGTAAGCAAATAACTAACAAATTCTAATATAAATTGTCACCACAACAGACAATTCATTGTATGGACTATATTGATTTGAATACAGACATACTAATCTGAAATGAAGAGGTTCCTATATATACCCAATTATAACCGACTTTTAGATTGAAATGAGTAGGTTTAAGATGGTGGATTAGCGGAGGTAAATGATCATCTGATGGTAGTCCGACATTCAAATATACAGATTAATATGTAGACGGTTGGCTCCCTCCTTTTTCTTTATAAAAACGAATTTAAGACATCTTACAGAATACTTTAACAATGACTAGTGTCCGGCTGGGTTACCTCATGTCACCTTTTCACTTATTACTGGCTCGTGCTATATAGATTGGATTATAAAAACAATGGCTTCTGCGTGCAGAAATTAATTTTAGTGATTTATTACAAATCGGGCTTAACGATTCTAGTTTTTTAATGATGAGGCTCTTCACTTTTACTATAAAAATGGTACAGACACGATTAGAGTTACTGGTCGATGTGGTCCATGGCAATCGGGTCTGAAATTCTGAAAATACACCATGGAAATGAAAAGATAATGTGAATAATGCGATTAGGACAACACTATGCAAAAGGAGAATGAGTACATACAATGATGTGGAAATTTTTTTTACTTTTGTCGTGGCAAGGAAACATAGGACACTGCTGGTAAGAACGGACCGTGATTTTTAAATGAATATTTAAAAAGGCATGAAAACGTTTTCACTGCTTTGGTAATCATATGAAATCAAGAAAAACAAAAAACATCTTTCAATCTTAATTGTCATGGTCAATGTATTGTTTGAAACACAAAAATTGGCATTTTACCAATTAATTAATGTTATAGGTGTTGCGAAAATATAGAAAAGTTGACAATGGTATGGCGATAAGTACCCAAATTGCTACTAAGATAAAAGAGCTAGATAGTACAACAGACAAAACAAGGCGGTGAGACGACGTTTTCACGTTGAATAGAAACACTCAATGGTAAACAGTGTTAAAATTACAAGTAGGTCCTTGTTCTGGGATTAACTGTGGTGAAGTTGGGATGTTATAATTATTTATTGGGGGATCTTTGTGTTACTGACTGAGTTCAGCATGTGAAGGTGTATGATGAAGTGTAAGTCACAACAACAGACAGATAAACAATTTAATTTAATCCACTACTCTTGTCAACACTGTGACACTCACATACATATAACACTCTATGAGAATATCTTAAGGAGTCACTGATAACTTTTCAAATAACAATATG
The DNA here is from genome assembly GCA_024509875.1 of Oreohelix idahoensis. Taxonomy (NCBI): domain Eukaryota; kingdom Metazoa; phylum Mollusca; class Gastropoda; order Stylommatophora; family Oreohelicidae; genus Oreohelix; species Oreohelix idahoensis. Next base: position 46,818 of record JAMPIV010005112.1, on the reverse strand, counting down.
TATTCATTACTGGCATGAATGAATATGTGTCCTGATTCAACTACAAGGGAACCAGGAATCACAATCAATTTAAATTACAAGTTATGTACAGAATGTATTTAATATGATATTGTAGTGACATATATTATTACAAATGTTCTATGTGTGTCAGTTGTGTAGTAGTAAAATGAGGTAATACTGGTTTTGTTTTGTTCAAGCTCTGTTGGTATTTGTCATCATCATGACTTCAATAGTTTGTCTTTAGGGACCAGTATTGGAGATGTTCACAGTTCCTGATTTTAAGACAAGTAAATTCCCCTCTGAATAGTATTTTTATAAAGTTATTTCAAGATGAGGGGACATAATGTTGAGCTCAGCTGGCCAACTCTGCTTATCTGAGTGATGGCGGCAGGAAAGGACTCCTCTGCTCGAATTCTCCTCTGGGCTCAGGAGACACCTCACTGATAGCTAAAAAGACCAAGGAGTATGCTGTCCGACTCTGGATTCAGCAAGGCTCTGACCAGGTGCTGCTCAGTACCATCAAGACCACTGTCCCACAATTCATACGAATAAACACAGATACGTTGATTAGCAATGAATTCTGGCACAAACTGGCACAAATTCCCATCTGCTTATGTTCCAGGCTTTTATTTTAGCAAAACTGTGAGCTGGCTTCAACGCACTGTTGCTTTATCAAGCTTCTTTGAATTAAGTGGTTTCGAACTAACGCTCCCAAGTGTGTATATCAGCGAGACTGGCCAATGAGCCACGTTTCGACAAGTGTTTGAAAAAATGTTATCTTTTCCCGTCTCCCCTAACAACCAAGATAGTATTTATAGCCCGACCAATCGTGGTTAGGCTTTCATTTGTTGCGCTCCAATCAATTTGGAGTTTACATGGTAGGCTATTTATGTAACGTAAGGTTTTTTTCAAACACGTTATAAAAAAATTTTATGAGCAGAAATGATTTTATGCTGTCAGGCACCCCCAATATTTTATTTTGGGTATAATTTATTAATTCCTGGACTATTTGCGTAACGTTTTACATATTATTTGTCAGCAAGCCCTAAGGAACCCAAAAATACTAATTTAAAGGAGCTACGTGGCTGCGTTCAAAATATGCAATTTCTTCTACCTCCTGTTTAGAAGATGTGCTGTCTGGGTACTGTTATGTGTTCAAACGTAAACCCATCTAATGTTATCTTTTCTACTAAGAGTCTGTTATGATTTATAAACCTAACTCTGGGAAAGGGTAGTGTATTTTATCACTGTCCGTCTGAAAAAAAATTAGTGCATGTAGACTTACACGCGTGATGGCAGCATTTGCCTATCGCGCGAAGCGTGTTTAGTGTTCGGCTTTCTGCCTCTCCCTTCTCGCTGTATCCTTTTGTCCTTTTGTCCATCTGTTCGTTCGTTTTGGTAACGTAATATAATTAATGTTAGGGTTAATTTAGGTCATTACGCAGTACGTCTCAATGCTTTTCCAAGAAATACAGCACACGTTTCATTGAAGAAGGCGGGTAATAATACAGTAAGCTTTTACTATCAACGTGAAAGCATTACAATTTGCAGACGTAGCAGAAAACAAGGGGGATTTCGAGTACATTCTTTGTGACAGCACTGTCATTTTACCATTGCTCTTCTCTTTATTAATTTTATTTGTTAGGCTTCATATTTACCTAATAATTTATATATGTGGATTAGAATATTTCATGACACCTCCCCTCTTAAAACAGACATTATATGTCAGTCCTTTATTCTATATACACATAGAGAAATTTATTATTATTTCTGGGGTTTACGGTGATTCTCATCACACGGATGGCGGCTTAAAAAATCCGCTCCCAGATTGGTTTTTCCAGATATATATTCAATGCTAAAATTATATGGAGCCAGAAGCAAAGACCATCGGAGTAACCTAGAGTTCTCATGCTTAGCCTGTGCTAAAAACGATAAAGGTTTGTGGTCAGTTTGCAACTTAAATGCCTTCCCATATAGATAAATATTGAATTTCTTTATTGCCCATATTACTGCAAGACATTCTTTTTCGCTAGTTGAGTAGTTGATTTCAGCTTTATTCAACTTTCTGCTAGCATATGCCACTGGGCTTAATTCCCCATCCAATGCATCTGATTTCTGTAGTAAAGTTGCACCTAACCCAATATTACTTGCATCCGTCCTTACTATGAATTCTTGACTTAAGTCAGGTAATTTCAAAATGGGTTTACTTGTGAGCTTTTCCTTCAATTCTTGGTAAGTCATTTCACATTGTGGTGTCCATGTAATGCGATCTGGAAGTCCTTTACGTGTCAATTCCGTTAAAGGTGCACATATGGAATTAAAGTTTTTGATATACTTCTGGTAGAAACCACATAATGAGACAAAGGATCTCACGTCCTTCTTGGTTTGTGGTCTCGGGGCTTTCTGTAGTTTCTCTAAATTCTTTGGGTCAGGGGTCATGTTTCCCTGATAAACTGTGTGTCCCAAAAATTCCAATTCTTTACATCCAACGCAACATTTGGTTGGTCGGGCTGTTAAATTTGCCTCCCTAAGTCGATCAAACAGCATGTTCAGAGAGTCAATGTGTTCCTCAAATGTTTCTGTTGCTATAAGGATATCATCCATAAAATTTGTTATACAGGGATTATTCAGAGGATCCAATAATTTTCTCATCATTCTAGAGAAGACACTAGGCGCATTCTTCAATCCAAATGGCAATCTATTAAACTCATAGTGTCCTTCTGAGGTACTAAAAGCTAGGTATGGTCTAACCTCAGGCTTTACTGGAATCTGATAGTATCCTTTACTCAGATCCACTTTTGAGAAATATTTAGCTTTATTTAGTCTGGCAAACAGCTGATTTGTATCCGGCAATGGATCCACCTGTCCTTCTGTAATAGCATTCAGTCTCCTGTAATCTATACAGAGTCTATGTTCTCCAGAGGGCTTCCTTAAGAGTACAACACCGGAACTATACGAAGACTCACTGTGCGAAATAATTCCTTCCTTCAATAGATAGTCTATCTCTTCCTTCAAAGCTTTTTCCTTAGCAAACGGAATCGAATATGGTTTTTTATACAGACAGGTGTGGAGTCTATGAGTTTCATATCATATTCCAATAGGTTTGTATGCCCTGGTCGGTCTGTTAACACCTCTGCATGATTATTTAGAACCTGTTGCACTCTCTCTTTCTGAGTTTTCGTTAAATGTGTACTGATTTTCACCTGTGCTGCTGTCTCACAGGGGTGTAATGGATATTCAAATGATGAAAGTGGTTCCTTTTTCATCTCCATGGCGATGGACAAGGTCAACAAGTGTGTCTCTTCCTGATGTTCTCTTTCCAAATATTTCTTCAGGAGATTCACATGATAGATTTTTTCTTTCCCCTTCTTATCTATCTTATAATTTGTTCTAGACACCTTCTCTAGAACTGTATATGGACCCTGCCATCCAATTTGTAACTTATTCTGACTCCCGGGCAAAAGAAGCAGTACTTCTCTCTCCCACAGCCAAATTTCTGTCTTTCGCCTTCCTGTTATAATAGGCAGCATGTTTCTTCCTGGCTTGTTTCAAATTTTCATTGGCAAGTTTCCAGCCAGTTTTTAACCGAGTGGTCAGCTCATTCACATATTGGTATGAAGATGTAATGTTTTCCTCTGCCTTTTCATCAGTCCACGTTCTTAACAAAGCTACATATGGACCTTTAATTGTGTGGACCTATTTGTCCATGCACCGGTATGGTCTCTTCCACTCGAAGCTTTATAGTGATGATTTTTCCTCCCAGAATTATCATTCACAAAACGACCGCTACCAATTTTTCTTTTGGGGCTTTCTCCCCACTTAAAATTCTTGATGAGAGATTTCCTCTCTACATCTTCTTCCTCCAGTTTGTTTAAGTCCGATTGAGGGATTTTCGGCTTATCCTGGGGTAAGACATCTTTTTGCACTCTCCGCATAGTGGCCATTGTAAAACAGTTAAGTGAAGCTTGTCCGTGAAAAGGGGCTTCCCATTCCATTTGGTCCACTTTATCAAATCTATATTTCTTTTTATTATCAGGCCTAATTTTGCCCCGTGGCGTGTCCAGGTCCTGATCCATGTTCCCACTTGTGGGTGTTCCCTCATGTGCTATGCTACACCTTTCTACAAAATTTCAATGTCCCATCTTGCTTTGGGCCAATAATAATTGTGAGCCACCTTTTGAATGATGGTACCTATCTTCTCATGGTCCCCATCTGGTTTCACATGTAGGCTCCTTATTAAGTCTGTCCTGTATCTTTTTGGAAGAACCAGCTGTCCGTGACCATTGGATCTAGCTCCAGTCTTCCTATACATCAACTTGTTTTTCATGTAAAAATCTCCCTTGCCTGGAGTTGTATGACAAGTTGACAATTTTCTGAAACAAGGCTTGAGTGTTTTATCCCCAGCCTGTGCCTTCCTCATCTCTTCTGGAGTGGTATCTAACATAATATCCTCCTCCTGTCTTGAGGTCGACCTGACCTGAAGGGTTGCCATATACACAGGTTTCCTTCTGCAACGGTCAGTGTCATGATTGTCCATCTGACAATTCTTACACCACCTTTTTCCTTGGTTGAAAGATTTTCTTTCATCATATTTCCTTTCATCGAATTGTGGGAATTTATTTTTATTGTCATACCGTGGCCTATCAAATTGGTGCTTACCTTTATTTTGATCCTAAGGATCAAATTTATTAAAGTTCTGTGGTGCCCTAAAGTTGTCCACCTGTTTCTTTTTATTACCTGTTACCTCTGCTTGAGCTGCTTGATACCTTTCAGCAACATTTAGCAACTCATCCAGCCTCTCTGCACCTTGTTCCATGAGAAACTTTCTCAGGTCTGGAGCCATGGACTCTCTTAGTTGCTCTATAAGGACCATTTCCTTAAGATCTTGGGTTTTCCCCAGAGAAGTCCATTTCTCCAAGTATGTCTCTATTCGTGCAGAGAACTGGTGATAGGTTTCACCTGACAGTAGTTTAGCATTCCTAAATTTTTTCCTGTAAAACTCTGCATTCTTTTCATACCTTAACAAAAGAGCCTGCTTTAGCATGTCATAATTTTCCTGATCACCTCTGCTCATTTTTGCAAAAACTTCATAAGCTGCCCCACGAAGTCCCTGAGATAACTTTAAGCTCCACCTTTCTCTCTCTAACCCATACGTGGTAGCTAATAGTTCGTACCTATTTATTATAGCTCTCAATATCATCGTCTTTCTCAACAAAATGATCTAAATGAAAGTTCATAGCTGAGGTTGAGGCTCCTTGAGTAACCGTAGCATCAGAGGCAAAGGGACTGGCACCATTTTCAGGAGCATGGCCTTGAAACTCAAACTCCCTTAGTCGTAACTCATGTTCCCTTTGTAATCTCTTCTCCTCCTTTTCTGCTTCCCTCTCTGCAGCTAATCTCTTCTTTCTCTTTCTGCAGCTAATTTCTTCTCTTCTCTTTCTGCAGCTAATCTTTTTCTCTTCTCTTTCTGCTTCTAATTTTCTTCTCCTCTTAGCCTCAGCCTCAATCTGCAACCTCTTAGCCTCAGCCTCATCTGCAACCTCTTAGCCTCAGCCTCAATCTGCAACCTCTTAATTTCCTTTTCAGCCTCTAACTTTCTTTCGGCCTCTTTTTCTAATCTTCTTTCTTCCCGTTCAATAAATTTGTCACATTCCGTTGTGACATAGGCAACCATAACTTGCCCATCTAATCCTAACTCTTTTGCAGTCTGAACCGCAGCAGATCGAAATTTGGCCAGGTCCGCCATTGTCTATCAGGTAAATTTATACAATGTCTACCCAACAATTCAATTTCTCACCATATATCTAATGGAAAACACAGGCACCGTGAGCTCAACCTTATTTAATTCCACCCAAGGATACCTTTTAATTCTTATATTCCCTGAAGTGAATTACCCCCAATATTTTTAATAGTTAAAGATTCAAAATCCCAAGAGCGAGACCCCAATATATGTGGTGAAGTGGGATGTTATAAATATTTATAGGGGACTTAGTGTACTGACTGAGATCAGCTGTGAAGGTATCTATATCTATTAAGAGTAGTGTATTATAGATAACCTTACTTGCTACCACATATCTATATATCTCAGTCAGAATTATTCTGGAATAGTGTGATGCTACGTTATGTGTCTAGGGTATGTGTATGGTGAAGTGTAAGTCACAACAACAGACAGATAAACAATTTAATTTAATCCACTACTCTTAACAACACTGTGACACTCACATACATATAACACTCTATGAGAATATCTTAAAAGAGTCACTGATAAACTTTCAAATAACAATATGTATTCATTACTGGCATGAATGAATATGTGTCCTGATTCAACTACAAGGGAACCAGGAATCACAATCAATTTAAATTACAAGTTATGTACAGAATGTATTTAATATGAATATTGTAGTGACATATATTATTACAAATGTTCTATGTGTGTCAGTTGTGTAGTAGTAAAATGAGGTAATACTGGTTTTGTTTTGTTCAAGCTCTGTTGGTATTTGTCATCATGACTTCAATAGTTTGTCTTTAGGGACCAGTATTGGAGATGTTCACAGTTCCTGATTTTAAGACAAGTAAATTCCCCTCTGAATGGTATTTTTATAAAGTTATTTCAAGATGAGGGGACATAATGTTGAGCTCAGCTGGCCAACTCTGCTTATCTTGAGTGATGGCGGCAGGAAAGGACTCCTCTGCTCGAATTCTCCTCTGGGCTCAGGAGACACCTCACTGATAGCTAAAAAGACCAAGGAGTATGCTGTCCGACTCTCCCAAGTGTGTATATCAGCGAGACTGGCCAATGAGCCACGTTTCGACAAGTGTTTGAAAAAATGTTATCTTTTCCCGTCTCCCCTAACAACCAAGATAGTATTTATAGCCCGACCAATCGTGGTTAGGCTTTCATTTGTTGCGCTCCAATCAATTTGGAGTTTACATGGTAGGCTATTTATGTAACGTAAGGTTTTTTCAAACACGTTATAAAAAAAATTTTATGAGCAGAAATGATTTTATGCTGTCAGGCACCCCCAATATTTTATTTTGGGTATAATTTATTAATTCCTGGACTATTTGCGTAACGTTTTACATATTATTTGTCAGCAAACCCTAAGGAACCCAAAAATACTAATTTAAAGGAGCTACGTGGCTGCGTTCAAATATGCAATTTCTTCTATCTCCTGTTTAGAAGATGTGCTGTCTGGGTACTGTTATGTGTTCAAACGTAAACCCATATAATGTTGTCTTTTCTAATAAGAGTCTGTTATGATTTATAAACCTAACTCTGGGAAAGGGTAGTGTATTTTATCACTGTCCGTCTGAAAAAAAATTTAGTGCATGTAGACTTACACGCGTGATGGTAGTAATTGTGTATCGCGCGAAGCGGGTTTAGTGTTCGGCTTTCTGCCTCTCCCTTCTCTTTTTATCCCTTTAGTCCATCTGTTCGTTCGTTTTGGTAACGCAGTATAATTAATGTTAGGGTTTATTTTAGGTCATTACGCAGTACGTCTCAATGCTTTTCCAAGAAATACAGCACACGTTTCATTGAAGAAGGCGGGTAATAATACAGTAAGCTTTACTATCAACGTGAAAGCGTTACAATTTGCAGTCGAAGCAGAAAACAAGGGGGATTTCCATATATGTGGACTCTACTATTTCTATGGGTACAATTTATATTTTCCTGGGACTCAGCGCTAGTAAGTACTTGTGACATTAATTTATGTACTAGCCTAGATTAAGGAAAGAGATAGAAGAATTAACTTGGATTTGCGATATGGAGCTACTGCTCTGGATAACTGGCGTTATACACAGATTATGGGGAACGTGATGAGTGTTGAAATGTCTATGCCTTCTTCCGTTGACACTGGGCTTAGGAAGGTAGATGTTGGCGTGGAACGCTAGAGGTTTTTCTATGTTCCAGTTGGAAACGACGGGATAGGATCTAAGCTTAGTGTTAAAATTAAGATACTAAGGTATATGAAGTCCACTGCGTTGTTAGGATACATTTATAGAAAAACGAGCGCTTGTCATTTACCCTGCTTGATGGGGTTTGACACACAGTGATATTGTATGGATTGAACTACGATAACAGGTACCCTTGACAGCCACGCATCGTTCGAGAAAGACAGGGATAGTGGTTAGAAGAGGATCATGGTCTGATACTTTTGAATACCAGTCCACGTAGCTCCTTTTAATTTAGTGATTGAGTGGACGTTCCTTATAGGGCTATCTTGCTGAGCCAATGACTATGTTGAATGTGTTCGCAGAGAGTGAACGCACGAGGTGAGTGAGAGTGAGGCAAAATGTTAGCCGTTGAGGTGAATATAGTTTATCACCCGTGGTAGTTGGTGACGGTGAATCAGTGAGGGACTTATTGAATCGTTTGTTGAATAATGTGCAAGTTTTTGCGTGAGTATGTGTTTCATCATCATAATATTTCATTATAATCATATTCAATATTATCCCATTCCGTTATCATGGTGATATTCACCATTATTGATTTCACCATCATCATGGATTATTCGTAGGACTTATCGGGCTATTCAAACCATCCTATCTGTATTCAGGAGTATCATAGATGTTGGAAGATTCCATCCGATCGTGGATTATATTCCCCATCATCAAATTAATTCAGTCACTATTATTGGCTGAAGTCATATCCATGTGGATATTTACATCATTGTGGCCACGATTATTCGATGTGGACCAATATGCTTTATCCTCATATTTCACCCATCATCAAATTCTGATGATTCGTTCATATTCATTATAATCATATTCACCTCATCATTCATCATAATCATCGTATTAATCATCATCATCTATTTCACCATGGGGCATAATATTCATTATCATCATATTCTTTCATTAATCCATCATATTCATTATCTTTCATATTCACCATATCAAAAATGATTACCAGATCCTGATTCATTATTTGCATCATATTCATTAGCATAACTAATCATATTCATTATCATCATTATTCCATTATCCCATCATAAAGAATGTGTAAGGCAACAAATGAAGCAAGAAAATAGTAAGAGACATATTTCTTTTAACAACCTTTGAGAAGCGAGAGAAAAAAAGTAAAGAAACGGTTTTATGAAGTTAGTATCTCAGAAGGATCAAAGTCATCTACATTTAATTTTTTATTTCTTTCTTCTGATATCTATTTTTACCGTTGGCGGTTTCTTTTGCCCCGATGAAGACCGATACGTTGGCACCATTTTGATTCATCCAATTCTGATGAACTAATTGTAGTACGAGTAAGTCACCACACCAACCTTAATTATAACGGAAATAATTATTTGTGCTTCTGTTTTTACTGCACGTCTCTTATGACGGTACTAGATTCTTCTATGGTCATTTCCATTCGTGTCCCATATTGTTTCAGAAGTACAGAATCACGGAAAAACAGTGGAACGGAAAGTATTGTAGAGCGTCATCTGATATGGGCGGTGAGCTTCAACTGAACTAATATTTGAAGGAGACAATTTTTCATACTTACCCGAACTGCTTAATATTAATGAGGAAAAATTACTGAAATTTGGTCACCGAAAAGACGCGAGAGGGCCAGGAATATATTTATTCATGTGCATTATGAAGTGTGTCGAAAAGAAATTGCGCGTTGTTTCAAACAGGCGTAAATTAGTTCACGGCCGAATACGTATCATGAAAAGATTGCATCGTCGGTGACAAAACATGGGACTAAAAGTTACCGATAGGTTGTTCTCTAGTAACACAGAATCTTGAGTTCGAATAAGCGCCCATCATGCAGTGCGCTCTTATCTCACTACATCAGACAAGCAGACCCACTTCTTAACTAAGTATGTTGCGAGACAAGATAGGAATGGGTGACGGCTACCCCGTCATGTAGAAAAAAATGAAGCCAAATTAATTTAGCGAGAGGACTCTATTTACAGTGATTGGCGGAATTAATTATTTTAGCCATTTAGATTGAGACTTCATGAATCTCTGGCAGGCGGGGAACAAGGACAACGCGCTGTAAAATTTTTATATCATGGCTAACAAAGGAGGGAAAGGTGTGATTTCGATTGCCTTATTCACTGTAGCTCTGAGGCGGGAAAATTGCAAAGCCTCAATAAAGTTATATAGTTTATACTATCTTATATATATCTATATATATATATATATATATATGATATAGGTTTTATATAGTATATATATATATATATATTATATTTATATATATATCACCCGTGTTGTTGCCGGGTCGAAAGGGGAGCAAAAGAATAGTGGTGATGCACCCTACCACGCATTGTCGTTTAAAGCGACTTGGAGGGTGTGTGGCCTGGGGGTGTTTACCCATCCGTGGTAAAACTTCGCACAGTGTGCTGATCCAACCTGCTTGCCAACAAATTCGATTACGGAAAACAAACGTGATAGATTGTTTGAGTTGTTTTTGTACAAGATGCCCACTAGGCGTGGTGGAAACAGCGATAGATTGATCCATTGTTGTTTTGCGCTGAGGACGCCACTAGGCGTAACTGGCCACATACCGCTTTGCCGGTGGTGGTGGCTAGGATGGAAGAAGAAGAGATATATTATATATATAGAATATATATATATAATAATCTATATATAGTATATATTTATATAACTAGTGTTCAGGTGTTGAGTTTCACGTTGGTCAGTGTTCTACTGTGTGCAAATACACTTGACGTTTCATGTATTATGTTGTGTTATTTTGATGATGCGTTTTCTAATATATCTGTCGGGTCGCGCACATCCCCGCGGTGCATGCATTCATGTGGCTAGGAAGCAACTGAATGTAGAGGGAAGATCGAAAAAAAGACACGGAGAAAGGGAATTGGGACACAGGGGCCATGGGTCGTGGGTTTAAAGAAGACATGAAAAGACGGATGGCAAGGATGGGAAGGCTTGGCATGGAATTTAATGATGATCTATGCTCCACAGGGAGCGTGAACGGTAGTTACGATGATGGTGATGATGATGATAATGGTGATGATGATGATGATGATGATGTATGGCGATGGTGATTGTTGGGGTATAAATTAGGTAGTCTAATTTTCTCCCGCCGGAGTTCTTTTAAAGTCATAAAGTAGCTGGTGATCTTGGCTTCCAGTCTGTCTAGGGTATAATCTGGTAACAGGCCTCTAAGTCAACTTTTTTAAAACAGCCTTCTAACGTGAAAATAAGTTCAGTTCTCAACAGTCTGAAAACTTGACTAATGGCCAGTTTGACGTTGAAGACAATTTTATATGTCATTTTTTACAGGACGAAGCTCCTTATATATTTGCATCCATATAATAATCAATGGCATTTCACTAGCCAGTACATGAAACACCGTCTGATTCGTCCTCATCGTAGGACTAGGGACAAGGACATGTTGTCTTATGATTTCTGCTGAAATCTTTAATATTATTCGTTCCACACTTCACTTCTTTCATTTCAGCAATTAGCTTGTCCATTTAAATATATTCAAGCATAGACTCCATACTGTAGGACGACCTAGCTTGATATAAATTCATAAAGACTCTATCACAAGAGTACACTTTCTGGAGCTCGCCATAATAACAGTCTTTCACTACACAAAGTGAATACATCATCGAAAGAGCACGAATACTAGATCCAGATTTTCCACGCAAGGCCGGCAAAGTAATCGTCTGCAAAATAATTAGCAGGACTATGTGACGTACTTCCGGAAGTAGTCCGATGCAACGCATATCAACAGGGAAGTATTGTTATACAATAGCCATGTGGTGTGGTGATAAAACCCTGTTATGATTTTACTCATAACAATCATGCTTGTGTTGATGATTGCGTCGTGTGTCGTGAAAAACATTCTATAATCCCACATATATATAAATTAATAAGGTAAATGTAAAGCCTAACGCATTAATTCAATAAAAAGGAAAAGAGAAATGGTAAAAATGACCAGTGCATGTCACAATGGCGTACAAAAAATCCCCCTTTTTTCTACTTCGTCTGCAACAGTGTTAAACACTTTCACGTTTGATAGTAAAGCCTACAGCAGCATACACGCGGGTTCAAAACAATAAAATCGTGTACTGTATTTCTAAGATAAACCTTGAGATAGACACAACTCGCGTAATGACCTAGATTAATATTCCATTAATTTCATTTTATACACTACGTTAACATAAACGAGAAATGGACGGATGGACTTAGGATAGAAAGAGAGAGGGCTGAACGGGAGAGACAGGCTATGCAAACACTAACACGCGTCTCGCGATATACAATTAATGCCACCCCCCCCCCTTCCCCCCCGCGCGAAAGGCCAGACGCACTAACTTTTTTTCAGATAGACCGTGATAAAAAAACACTACCCATACGAGAGTTAGGTTTAAATAACATGATTAATGCTTATTTAGGAGGAAACATGACAATTCTACTGTTTTATGTATGAAAATCCTGACATTAGTCTGACAGAACAGTCGAAAAGGCAGGACAGATGGCGGTTCTAAAAAACATAAAAAAATAAAAAAATACCCACGACTATCCTAGAAAATGCAATATTCTTGAACGCAGCCACACTTAGCTCCATTAAGTTTATATATTTGGGTTCCTTAGGACTAATGCTGACAAAGAATATGTTAAGTGTTACGCAAATAGTCTAGGAATGAACAAATTATAGCCATAATACTAGAGTGGTCCTGTCAGACAACACCAAATCATCATCGCAAACAGTGGCATGTTTTGAAACCACCAAATTTTACGGGAAATAATAGGCCACCATGTTAAATCCGATTTGATTGGAGGGAATGAAATGTAAGGCTAAACACGATTAGTCGGATTGCAGATACTTTTTTGGTTGTTCTTAGGGGAAACGCAAGAAGGGTAAATTTTTTCAAATGCTTTCGTAAACATGGTCCTATTGGCTAGACCCCGCTGATATAGTCCAATTAGGAGCGTCTGTTCAGTGCCACATTTTAAATAAAACTTACTAAGAAACAGTGCGTTGAGATCCAGCTCCTATTTTTCTAAATAAAAGCCTGGGACAGAGGCAGATCGGAATTTGTTTTTAGGTGCCATTAATTCATCGCCAGTCAAACGTATTTGTTTATTATTTTTCCATGAATTGTGGGACCGTGGTCATAAACTTATTGAAGCAGCACCTGGTCTGAGTTTTGCTGAATCGAGAGGCTGATAGACATACCCCTTGGGTCCAGATAGCGACTAGTGAGGTGTCTCAAGAACACGGTGAAGCAAGCGAGCAGAGGAGTCTGTTTTACTGCAGCCCTCACAGAAGATAAGATTTCTGTGGCCAGGAGCAGCTCAATTTTATGTGCCCCTCTGACAATATAGTAAAAAAAGAGGGACAATAAATTGTTTCAATTGACAGGAACTGTGAACTTTTCCAATACTATTTCCACCATAAGCAAACACATTGAAGTCATGATGACAAATAAGCCCCATAACCACCAACGCTTGAACAAGCCAGTATTACCTCATAGTTACTACATCACAACTTACACACATATGATAATAATAATAAAATATGTCAATACAAAGATCATAAAACTATAAATTGTGTACATATAAATCTTGTATATTACATTTGATTGTGATTCCTGGTTCCACTGTGTAGTTGAATCAGGATATCTATTATTGAAAAGAAATTAATACATATATATTTGAAACTTTAACACTTGACTCATTTAAGATAGTCTTATAAAGTGTTATATGTGTGTGAGTGTCACAGTGTTGTAAAGTGTTGTGGAATAAATTAAATTGTTTATCTGTCTGTTGTTGTTGTGACTTACACTTCATCATTATCATAACCCTAGACATTCAACGTAGTCATCACAATATTCCAGAATAGGTCTGACTGAGGTATAAATGTGGTAGCAAGTAAGGTCATCTGTAATACACCACACTATTAGATACAGATACCTTCACAGCTGATCTCAGTCAGTACACTAAGTCCCCTATAAATATTTATATCATCCCACTTTACCACATTGTGGTGATGATGATGGTGATGATAATGATGATAGTGACGATGATAATGATGATGATGATGTTACCCGACGAGGAAAGTTAGAACATACAGTGACAGTGGGACACACTTTTCAACAAGGATAGAGGACAACAAATGATTTCTGATCAATTTAACATAAAGGTGCAGGGGGACAAAAGTCAATAATAATTATCACGAGGAATAAAATTTATGGAGAGACATGATCGCTGAGCCAATGGGTGTGACACTTGAAGAATATGAAGACTCCGTGAAACTGTTATTTACAGGAATTAATTTTTTAAAAATGATAGAAAAATTGGAGATGAAAGAAAAAAAAAGAAAGATTGTCAAAAGTTTGTAATAATGTTAAATAAAAAAAAATAGTCTAAACTAGGGTTTTCAAAGAAATGGTTTCATTGAGGAAAATATTGAAAAAGAAAAGGCACCTCAAAATAAAACTGATAATGTTGGTGAGGTTGTTTAGTCTAAAGAACAGAGATAGACAGATTAAAAAAAAACAATATTACTGTAGAAGAAAAAGAGAAATATGGCGAGTATAATAGGCAGATAGAAAATAATTAGGCTAAAGCAACAGAAAAAGTTTAATCCGTACATTCAATGGTGCTAACTAATCCTACTCACTCAGCTCGTAGGGGATAAGAGATATTACACGTGGCTTTGTTATTTGGTTTTTTTTATGTGGAAGTGTTTAAGGAATGCAAGAAACCTGAGCTGTTTTGTTATTGTGATGTTTAGTTTCATCTTCTTAACTGCCACATTCTTCTAGGGATTTGTTTTGTGGTATTATGACGATTATGTTTATGAAGAACAATCACCAAGTATTAAACTTAGGAATACAGTACATCCAAGTCATGGTGTACAGACACAGTACACACATTATTACGTTCAACTCTTGACAATGTCATGAAAATCCATAGGCCAACAGCAAATGGAGCCAACTCTAATTTTGTAACGTTACTCATTTATGTGGAATTTTTTGTTCAAAAAGATAATCCGACATATTCTGTGTTAGTGTTTTTACCCCAGTCCCGTACAATTGAGTCTTAATCATGATATTCTAATCCAAGTATTACGCAATCTCTCCATGGATTCAAATTCAGAGAGTATATACTTTCATACAACATACAAAGAATATCACACATGAACTATCTGAAGCGGACGCTGTAGCGACACATTTTAGATTGCTCAGCCCAGTCTTGACCGGCTACACAAAACAACGATCTCTCCTCGTTGCCGTGACAACGAGCCAAGTCTCGTCATATTCTGTTACCCGTAAACGGACGAGCGTTGCAAACTCGTCCTTTTGAGCACACACAAAGTTTTAGATAGATAATTGACGCTTTGCGGTCAGAGGCAAAAAAAAGGTGCAATAAGTCTGTATATTAAGACATTATGCGACATATTACTCATTTTTTAAACTGAAGGCATTGGGAGCCCCGCGCTGGGTGTAATGGTTGACACATTGCGATGGCGATCAGGTGTTGTTCAAGGTTCAATGCCTGTGCGTGTGCTTTTGAAGCAGTGTACATCGGACCGGGATTTGGATCTGGAATACCCTAAAACGGTTTCCTGATTATGAAACACAATCTTGTGGATGGGATGGAGACGAAGCTCATGACCGGGTTGGAAGGGAAAGTCCACTGGCTGCACTGGCCTCGCCAAATGAACATGGTCATTGGGACGTTAGGGCTGGATAAGCCCATGTGGCCGCTGGTTAAGGAAAAAAATAACTACAGGGAATAGACATTCAACTCTAAGGTTGAATATACATCGTTATTTCCATGGCAAAGCTATATACATTCTATTACTTTGGGTTCACCATTGCAACTAGTCAAAGAGTTAAAGTGCAGATCTGAGGGACTTCTCGAATGTAATAAAACTTAGGACGTGGCCAGGCAGTTCTTGGGATGAATAATGTTACCGTTTTCCTGACGCTCGATAACGTATTGGCGAGGTAGGAAGGAGGTTAAGGTCAAAAAGTATTTGTGTTTTAAGGAAGTTGATCTCACAAGTATCCATTTTTCTCTCCCTCACCCTCTGTTTCTCTCTCTATCTCTCTTCTCTCTCCCTCTACTCTTTCATCTGCTCCATCTCTCACACTTCCATGTTTAGCATTGCTTGCCATGTCGAATATTAAAGGTAATCGTTCCTTTGGTATTGCAGTCAGTTATGATTGTCATCTTTTGAGTCGATTTTCTGTGAAGAAATCATGGGCACATTTGCCAGTTTTATTTTCCATTTTCTGTCTTGTATGTACAATTGCAGAAATAGAAGAAATCTTTGGCTTCTGAAGTCGCAGTCAGTTCTAATTGTACATATGGTGCCAAAACATGGAGAAGTAAAAATTAACTTGACGACCCAGGGAACACGAGCGTGTAACTTGGACGTTGATGGCGCACAGCCCGGGGCAAATTTTAAAAAATTGGGGGACCCCTTTATAAATCTGTTCTGCGGTCATCTATATACATACAAGGTATAGTCACTACAACATTACACATAAGTTACACATAGATGTAAGAGTGGGATCAATTTAGTAGTTTTTCATATATAAGATATTGGGGATTTTTTCCAATTTCTTACCTTAATATGGGGGGATAAGAACACCAGACGGCTCCCATGTAGAAACACGATGGTGAGGAATATGATGATGGTCGTTGGATAGGAAATACCTTAAGAAAAGAGATAGCTGTGCATTTGTTTGAGCCAGTTCATGTTCTGGAACCCTTCTGTGTAATGGGGACAAGAGAAGAGAGGAGAGTGAGAGAGAGCAAGCGAAGAAGGAAAACTTGCGACAGAAAGATAGGAGGAAGTAGACATGAAAAATAACTTGTGGCGGATGGCCTGGGGTGGGGGCGGGGGGGGGGGGGAGAGGGTGAGGGGGAGGGGGTCAGGATCTTGAACATATGCTAAAGTGGGTACTGAATTATTATTATAAATGATGATGTTGGTGATGTCGAAGAAGGATAAAGTTTCAATAAGATGGCTAATTTTTTGGAGGTCTGCAAATTTTATTATTTGACTTCTCATAGTTTTCGTAATGTTTATCGGAACTGTAAACTGTTGTAGTTCTTCACTTGTAATTCTGTTTAGTAAATTGTCTATGTGTTTTGTATGCATGGCAAATCTGTTACTTTAATTTATATATATATTTATCATCATGGTTTATATATTGTATATCGGCCATGGAGGTCTATGCCAGACTCCTCTAAACTGGCGGCTTTATGCTGGATATGTCTCCACCATAGTTATATATGCCTGTGCTATTATCTAGTAGTTGGTTATTACTGCTTGTCTATGTATATCGATATGAGGTATGAGAGCCAGATGCTATACCTCGTATGTTTAATCATCTTTTAAACATATCCGCCTAGGGAGGCATAGGATTTCTTTTTGGGTGCTATTTCTGATCACAAAGAACAAACTTAGTCTTCGTTACATTAGTTGATATCACTTACGATATTGGCGGGGGGGGTACGGATGGGTGTCAAGAAATATGTGACGATAGAGGGAGTGGTTTGTTTTTATTCTTCTTTCATATGACGTCATTGCTACACGGTTTCTTGATTTAGACTGTGTGTCGTTTTTGTAACAGAAGGATTATTTGATATTTCTGTCAAGTTCTTTACTCATCAGTCTACTCTGTTGCCGTTTTTTTGCTTATTAGAATGCACTGTTGTGAACGAGCTATATTAACACATTAACTGTTTTACTGCTAAATGGTTTCTGAAGAAATTATTGTTTTACTTATATACTGGTTGGCCCAACCCCAATGGAATAATCTCCATGATAATTCTTTAAGGAGACTATATAAACTCTTATTGTTTTATTTAAAATTGCGATCCTTCACAAATAAATCCTGGGGGAATTACCATTATCATCCCATGTCAACTATGTCCGAAGTGACCTTGCACCGGACAACGTTCCAGTGATTGTGTAGCAATCAGTGTAGATCAGTGGGGGATAAAATGTTAAGCATTTGTGTTGTTTGTGTGTTCCTGCTGTCTTGGGGGTACAACCAACTCCTTTATATTAAGGCGTATGGAGATGCAACTTTTCCTCTATTAGGGTATACGGCTAACAGGTTTTTTTTTCCTCCAGTCTTCGATGCTGTATTTTCGCTTTAGTGCATCATGAAGGGTCTAATTTCTCGTAGGATCAGACACATGATTATTGGAACACTATTTTACCGCTATTTATCGATTATTTATTCTTGACATTGCGATATTGGGTAACGAATGTGTGTGTGTGTGTGTTTTTTTTTCCCCCTTTGAGTATTTTGCTCTTTTATCATTTCTTAACAGCTGAGACAAGTGGGCTGGCATTAATCGATCATGGAGAACGTTCACCCGAGAAGAAGAGAACCTAAGAGATTTTTTTTTACCAGAGACCTATTGAGAGAAGAAATGAGTATGAGAGATTGCGTGACGTCATATGATGAGAAGACCCACTATCGTAGTACCACGATCTTGAGAGGTTGGCCTGGGTTTAGGAGGTCTTGGCTATGTGAAAGATGGGGGGTAATCGAAAACTAATTATAATACGGTGATGATGAATGATGTCAGATGCATGATGTAAAATCAATATATTGTTTAGCCTAATTTTGATGATGCTCAGTAGATGTTTTCTTCTTGATTTCCCATTATTGTTCGAAAATACAATGTTTATCTAAGCTAGGTAACGATTAATGGAGAAATAACAGTCTGACATTGAAGTGGCCAAGAGATTTATATTCTATAGCTATATATTGATATAGGATAGCATATATTTTTATATGGTATTTATATATGGGGTATATATATATATATATATTTATATATATCATAGCAATAGCTTGTGCTACGGAAGGGTTCTATTGAAGGATCCTCAACTAAAATGTCAAGTCTCATAAACATAAAAAGGTTGTGTCCATCGGTATTGCCTTCTCCTGCTTTGCAGTAGTGGTCCAATGCAGTGGCCCAAAACTCAAGAGTATCTTAAATATGGGTCGTTCAAAGGTGTCTATCTTTCGCTCAAGATTACCTCTTGGCAGGTGATTGTAGATAGAAAGTTAATGGGACCGATTCTTCCTTACAGGAGCTTTACAGACAATAAGTTGTCAAGAAAAAAGCTGCTTAGCGCTGAACTTTTGTTAACTTATATCTGTCCTTCGCTTTTGGAAGGATATTTTAAGCATGGTTTTTACGCGTTCAAGCACACAGCAGATGTAGGCAGTCTAATTCTGCGAATTTCCTCTTATAGTGGTTTGCTCTGTTTAGTGCCCCCCCGTCAAGTATATGTATAGTTGTTGATATATATATTTATATATGAACTTATTCGGGCTCATACGTTTGCTTATCATACTGATTCAACTACTATTTACCCACTGATTATATCAAACATCCATCCTAAACAAGTTCCCCGCTCAGTCCCTTGTCTTCCCAGTTTAAACCCCATAAAACCACCCCGGCGTAGACGTTTACATTGGAATAGATGAGCTCTTCACAGAGGACTAACGGTGAGGACATAGTAATAGAATTTATGTCTTTTCAGATGCGATAACTCTCATCTATAAGCGGACCCCGGCTTATAATGGGAGTCACCCCTGCAAGAATGTGGTTTTCCCCCCCCCTCATTCCCCCCAAGTCGGACAACGCCGCCCCCCCCCCCCCTATGGCCCCCCCCCCCCCCCCCCCCCCCCCCCCCCCCCCCCCCCCCCCCCCCCCCCCCCCCCCCCCCCCCCCCCCCCCCCCCCTAGTCGTTTCGGCACAGTTTATGGGTCCCAATTAAACTTAAGGGGGGCATTCTCGCTGTCCACACTTGGGTCAGTGTTACTCTTCACAAGTGTCTCAATGCCCCCCCCACCTCCCCCCCCCCCCCCCACGCCCACGTTGTACCCACACTCCCCCATATTCCTATGGGTATTATGGGAAAATGTGTATGTACAGGGTGATCGGACTAATGAGTTGCCTGAGTTAGCTTTTAACATCCCCCATCCACCCCTCACAAAATCCATTTTCCCCGCCCCACTTGTGTTGCCCCAGCCCGTGACCCCCCCCCCCCCCCCCCCCCCCCCCCGGCCCCCACAATTGCTCCCGCTCCATCGCTAAACATA
The DNA here is from genome assembly GCA_024509875.1 of Oreohelix idahoensis. Taxonomy (NCBI): domain Eukaryota; kingdom Metazoa; phylum Mollusca; class Gastropoda; order Stylommatophora; family Oreohelicidae; genus Oreohelix; species Oreohelix idahoensis. The sequence continues at coordinate 26,746 of JAMPIV010005112.1, read as the reverse complement.
GCCGGAGAAGACAAATTACTCAGCGCTTCGTTCCAGTCGTTTACACAAACTAGGGACAGACACGGGACACTCCTTCGCGAAAGTTGACGAGGCTTAGCCTCTGGCCACTGCTAGCAACTGAAAATTCATGTGCAACTTAACACATTATGTATAATATATTACCGCCTGATGATCGTCAGTCCACAAATCCCTTTCATCAGTACAATGAAAAAATCTCATCGTACTGCAGGACTTAGAGAAAAAATTCTGACGTGTTTTCTGTACCGCTGATATGATCTCGATCCGCTTGGTACTTAGCTCATTTGCGGTCCCCCCCCCCCCCCCCGGCCTCTTCCAACAGCCTCGAATCTCCGTTGCACTTGGTCGGGGTCAGAGTTTAAATTTACTGAAGCCTCTTACAGTTGCCCTTAGGTTTCTGTATTGGGACTGTCCCCTCATGCCCACCCCACCTCAGTCTTCAGTCTCTGTCTTTGATTCAGCGGGGATTACTTTCTTTACTGATTTTTACGCCCCACGAACCAATCTCCTGCTGATAACTCAGACCCTCCCCATTCAACTGCACGATGACTTCTGGCTTCTGGGAGTGAATCCATCGTGTCTCAGATGACGGGCGCATGCATCAGTCTATACTTGGCCCGCTTGTCTCTGTTTTCGCATAGGTTGCTATGTCCAATTCTGCGCATCCCCCCTCACACCTGGTGTTCATAACACGTGTCAGTTCAATTATAGTTTACCCTGCTTCGTTAATTTTAATCCAATCGTAAGCCCTTGTGCACTGGGTTGAAAGAAGAGTGTACGTTCTTGAGTAATGACCATATTCCTTGTGTTTAAAATCCGTAAATTTACTATTTATCCCCGGCCCTCCCGTCCCCCCCCCTCACCCGCGATAATATTTACGACATTCACTTCTTGACTCTTGGACCACGTTTGCCTGGCAGGTATGTCTTACCGCCAAGAGCCTACCCAGTCAGATTTTCTGCACACAGTCCAAGAGACCCGATAGTGTCCCACAAACTGCGATTACCTCGTTTACTCGGTTTGCACGCCCGCAGAACCCCCCCCCCCCCCCCCCCCCCCCCCCCCCCCCCCCCCCCCCCCCTGGTATTAATTTTGGGTTCTTTATCATTTTCGATCAGCGTTACTATATATTATCCCCCCCATATAATCACATTTATTCATAATGTTCCCCCCCCCTCTTTTTCTAAAGTATTTTTTATCTGAGAGAATCTATAAGAGTATTCTCCTACTTTCCATTCCCCCACTTCCATACAACCTGGTTACTATCGAATGTTACCTTGCAGAACATTAAACACTTTGTGATCGCTCTACAAACAGATTATGTGTGGGCTGGGGTTTTTTGTTTGTGCAAAACTAGGTGTGGGGTTTTTTGTTTACCGCGCTGGAAGTTTGTTCAGCTTCGTAGTGCGCGCTTCGCGCGTATCAACTGGATGTGTTTTAGTTTACAGCCTTTTTTGACAAATAGACGGGTAGTGGTGAGAGCAATGAGGAGAAGATAGTGTGTACTGATCGTAGGGCCTGATAGCTTGTGTATGGTCTGATAGAAAGTGTTATTGTCAGTCGTATAGGCTGTGATAGTTTGACCTGTGTAAACATCGGTGAACATGAAAATAATCAACAAAGTAGGTGCCCTGAAATTCTATGAGATGAGGGAATTGCTTAGAACTGAAGGTTTGTAATGGTTATGGCATAGTCACCAATGTGGAATTGATGGAAATGCACTAGACAAGTTGCTGGTTGTAACAACGTGATAACGAGGAAGACCGCCTCGGCCGAGGTTAGATACCTCACACTGATTGAATCCTGTGTTAGGCATTACAATGGCAATCCTTTTTCGGGATTGCACATGTAAAATTCTCGTTTGTTCGTGATGTTCATCTCTTCACGTTTGGTAGAGTGGGAGTGTCGTTTTATCAACCTGGACAGTTTACAATGTTGTTGGTGTATTAGGTCTCCAGCGTGTGGCGCTGACAGGGTGTTCTATGAAGACACAACTCACACATACAGCTTTCATGTTTTAAGGGCGTGTTGAGTACTTGTAATATGATGTGGGATGATGTGATATGTGTGGTTGTGTAGTCGAATGCGTGTAGGCTCTTGGAACAGCTTTACAACTGATCACAACTCACCACATTAACAGAAGTCAGGGAATTGATGGTTTGGTAATTCTGCTGACAGTTTTCACAATATTTATTTATACGACGTCGTTAGTTTGGACGACCTATCAGTCAATGGCACAAGAATTCATGGACATTATTTGCATGGTATTGGGTGGTTAAAACTTTGCTTCAGATCAGACTTTATGGTGAAATTCCCAAAATAATGTCATGTCAATATAGTTCTGCTTTTAATAATTAAGAAGTTATGGTACACCTGACAGATCCCGTAAGGTTCCCATTTGTAATAGATACCGCACGGGAAAGGCGGTTTCAATTGCCTAACAAAAGGCTGTGACTTATTCTGGCATACACATGAAGGCAATGCTTTACACATGAAGATAAAGGCCGTAACTACGTCCTCTATGGCGGACAGCATCAGGCCACAAGTAGCGGGCCTCAAACTTTTATCGGTAACCTTAGTGTTTATCTTTCCGTGTACTTATTTCCTGCCTATCCTACCGCTTGTTAGCGGGTTACTAAAGTAGATACTTTCTATGGCTTCTAATGTTCAAAAGACAACTTGGTATTGGTTCCCGTATCAAGCACCAATATGGGGATCTTATAGAATAATTTCAGCTGTGAGCATCTGGTCAACATGTGCATTAAGGTAATCAATTGTACTTCTTCTTATCTTTGGGCATACGAAGATGTTCAAATAATGACTCTATTACATTGTTTCTGAATCCTATTAAACAATAATCACTTCACATGCAATTCTGGATTTACAGAATTAATAGGGGAGGTAAGATGACATCTCAGTCATACAATGAACTTCCAAATCCCCGAAAAGATGGCAAGGAAAAATCTTCGGACCTCTGTCCGATCACAACGCCCAGGGTACACTGCCAAGACGGAAGTCGTCCGGTCGATTGCGCCATTATCCTGCGCATTGTGCATTCTGCTACAGACTGAGCGTATAACTTACTCAAAGACGTGGGCAGTTTCATCTTGTGTGAGGCAAGCAACTCCGTTTATTGGTCAGGTGAATAGTGACTTAAGAAAGTGACTAACTTTTCAAGACCTTCACGCACAGGTCAACATAAGACAAGGGAAAGATAACCACAAATCAAACCTGTCACTAATGTAAATCACCAGTTCCCTTTCTTAGACTATCAAAATAATTAACAGGTTGATGTCTTTAAACATGTATGCCAAATAGACAGCAACAGCCCATGGAAAGAGAGGCAGAGGCAGACCCAAAACACATGGAGAAGGGAACTAGAGACAGAAGTGAAAATGATGAGAAAAGGGTGGAAAGAACTTGGGCTGATGGTACGTGACAGGAGGACTTGGCATGTCTTTGTTGAAGGCCATACTCCTTGGGGAGCTAATTTAGTATTTATAATATATACATGTACCTACCAAGTCAAAAGAACAAGGAGCCAGGAAGGCAGCCCGGCCCCCTTGCATAAAGCCAGTATAAAGCTCTCTCAGTAGTGATGTCTGTGGCAATATGGTTTTCATGATGAGGTTGCCAGCCCACGGTACAACCTCATATTAGTCGCCTCATACGGCTTTGCTTAAGAGTGCAATAGACCTGGTCTTTCAATGTCTCTTCCAAGAGGTATGCCCATTGCAAATTGATCGTGCTTCAAATGAAATTCCAGTAGACATTCGATGTTGTTATACATTTCGTTTAATTTGTAGATTACTAGCAATATTTTATTTATTACAATAATATTTATCGATGCCCTTACTATGTGAATATGCATCATAATAAGTTATAAGTGGCAACATTATGACGGCATAGTTCTTCATCAGGTAAAAGACGCTGGAAAACCGCTACAGATAAGTAATACATTCGTGACATGTAAAACAATGTGTCTAAAAAGATATACTAAATATTTGTGAGATGGACTGAAAGTTTTTTGTTTTAATAGAAAAAGTTGCATACATCATCCTGGAAACAGCGTTTTTTCTGTTGACTGTAAAATAAGTTTACTGAGCAACAATGGATAATTCTGGGAAAGTGAACGGTAACTAAAGAATTATTTTAGTGTGATCCACCATATGTTGGATTGAACTCTAATGGCCCTACTTCTACCTTGTTTTGATCGTATAGTGGATTCGGATCTCTACCCTGAACAGTAGGCAGCTTATTTATGTTTGGTGGTGTTAGACTTCTGCTCTCTCTCAATATAACGACAACAGTTCACAACTGACAAATGATGAATTATCTCCATGATCGATGATTGACTTCACTCTGACAGCAGCAGCAAAATACGCTGAAGTTTATTTACAAAGAATAACGTAAGGAATGTGAAATGACGTGCCCAAACTTCTCATGAGGTTGATCGACTGGTACTGCAAAAATGTCATATCACGTATTCAATACAATGTCGTGCTCTCTCGTTCACTCTGGCTGCTTCAGTAGTTCTAGCTGTCTCTATTGATTATGGTGGTCACGACATGAAAACCGCTGCTGTCAATATTTTGTGCCCTCAAAATTTTCTTCATGCAAACATTGTCTTTTCAAAATGTACTGATTTATTTCTTCTGTTTCAGCTTAATTTATGTAGTCTTTACTTGGTGTATCTTAGAGAAAACTGGCCTACCGCCAGGGTTGTCGATTTCTGAAGTTCATATACTATTCGTTAGTCTGTCATCTTTCCTACTATTCTACGCTGCCAGTAATAGACTCTTAAATGTTCAACGTGCCTGGTTCATTTCGAAATCACACACATTTCATGACATGGCAACACTGTTTTCTGGTCCTCAGGATAAATACAACTAACTGTCATTTGTGACGTACAGGCAATTGAGATGTTTAGACGATAATGCATTCTCTGTCACCACAGACATCAACCAAGATGACTTTGGCTTATCGTCTAATAATAACTCTCAATTGCGCCAGCCACTAATAAAATACTATCTTTACACACACTTGGAAGAGAGCCCATTTCTGAACCTACGCTAACGCGTTCTCTGATGTGACTGATTTAAATTTGAACCATGGTTTTCAACGACATCTATTTTCCAAACATTCTAGATCAAATTTGTCTCAAAAGAGCTCACTCAAATACAACTTTCTCGTGCAAAGCTTACCTTCTCTCAGCTAGCTGAACTCCCTCAGAAAAACAAAACTGAAAAACTTAACTATAAATTATCGGCCGAGGTCGGCCTCACTGAACCGAGATGACCCTACTTCAAAGTATTATGGATTATTACCCTTTGATTATAAATTTACAAGTCCGTTAATTTCCCTCATAAAAGTCATTGTTATAAAAATTACTTCCGACCAAATTTATGATTATCGACACTACCTGTTACATGTCTCTGAATCGTTAGAATAATGCAGAATTGGATGACCTAAGAGTAACACACCACAGACTATGTCAATAGTTTTAAAGAGTTGTGATACAGTGTATCTCTTCTCACTACAACATCCCCGGAAATGAAGAGGCTGACAGATTGACACAGGTAGAGGTGAATTCTAACTTCATACTTGATATAAGCAATATTTATGAGTTTTATCATAGAGCAGATATAGGAGCAAGTGGGAAGCTCACAGCATCCAGGCCAACCAATTAAATGATGGGCTGTTTCAGCTCAGCAGAAGTGAACAAGTCGTAATCTTCAGACTTCGTACAGGTCACAGCAGATTGGGATACTATCTATTTCACATAGTTAATATGAGTAAGTTTGTACTTCGGATGAGAGTATGTATCGCAACCAGATTATAATGCACGGCTCTGAACATTTAACTTCTAAAAGGTGGCAGAATAAAGCAATCTATATGGCGTATCATCAAAACTAATTCCTGTAATTAAACTTCTAAGGAAATTAAAAACAGACTTCAAGATGGACAAACTGCTTGTCTGTTGAACAAAATTCAATGTGACATCTGTAAGTGAACGATGATGAACTCATCTAGTGGCGTTGTGGGAATGGATTTAAAACTGCACTAAAATGACTAAATGGGAAGCCGCGGTTAGCATTGTGGTTAGGTGCACTGGCTTACTTAGCCTCACGTGGTCTATGGTTCGATCCCTCAGATGAAACAGTGGGTTTTTTTAGGCTCGACTATCGGACTCCTGGGTCGACACAGCCCAAACAATTGGGGTTACCAGAGACAACTAGTTGTAATGAAGGTTAAGGCGGCCGGTGCCGCTGACTGACCACTTAACCCTTAGTGTGACCGTGAGGTCAAGAAATATGGCCTAACACCATTTTCCCATTATGCCTGCAATGGGAGTGTATACGGGATCCTTTACCTTACTCTTTAAAAGGCAAACTATAGTGTTATTGACCAGGTCCCTCTATATTCGAATGGGATGTTTTGACACGAATTTTTTCGGAATGCGAGAATGCAATCAGTATACTTTAGAAGGCACATCATAATTAACACAGAACTAATTAATTAATTATACATGATGCAAATACGTTTGTGCATAATTAGTAAACATTGAACTAGGTGAGGTTTATTGAAAATATTTAGTAGTTCATACTTTCACTTTCTTCAAATTTTAGTGACGATCTATATCCAAACGGATTGTTTATATTATTAATACAGCTACTGAAAGACATAGAAAATACAAAAAACATAATGCAGGCATGGGAAATTACTGAAATTTAAATATTTAAAATATGTAGAACTTTAACCACCTTAAAATATGTTATAGAATGTATGGATTCCTTATATATACAAACATTGGGAATTATCGCCGGTGCTACGGAGTTCGTGCACTGGTGCTGAGATCCTCCTTGTGTGAACTAAAAGGAGGGAGTATCAGAGCAATAATGGTGTAGTCCGTTGTGCAATGAGATAGTACTTTATAAACAAAACCAAAACAAACAAACCAACTTCTATTCAGATGTCTCTAATGGACAGTTTTTTCCTTTTTTTTCAGGCTACACTGCATTACAATTATTACTGATACCTGATTCCAGGGAGTTGTTTCGTGATACACCTTTGGTGGAATATAGTCAAGGTATTATTTTTAGGATATTCGTGTACTCAGTCGCTTGCGACATATTAGCCTTCGTTCTTTGGTACTAACCGTGCCAACGCGTTCTGTATATGTATAAGAGATGTACGTTTGTACTCCAAACTCTGACAGTCACTTTTCCGAAAGGATAATTTATCATTAGAGAGTCTTTTCAGTGCGAATCTCAGAAACCTGATTTTTGCTTTCATCTGCAGGTGGTGTGGCTTACCTAGGTTGGTGAAACTGCTGGCGTTTGGTCTGGACTGGTTTCGTGAGCACTTGAAATGAATCTATATGGCAATATTTCGGTAGGCCCTTCATTTCTAATAGGCTGACCCTTAAGGTAATTCCAATACTCATGTCACTGCCTCCTTTCATGTGTCGGTGTGAATCGGGCTGGCTTTTCGTTGTGGAATCGTCTTTATTTTTCAAATGGGCGTTTTTTCTCCTGATGGCCTTAATGTCCAAACATCATTTTTGCATTAGATTCTGGTTACATTTCTATCTTTTTCATTCTCCTTATTCGTTGTTTTTTCGATCTATCTTCTTATGTTTTTTATTTGGTTCGTTTCGTATCCTTTTGTATCTTTTTAATTGTCGCTTCTTATTCGTCACATCCTTAGTGATTTCTTGGAAAGGAGTACTACGGTCTTTCTATTCACAAGCATTCTTCGGATCTAGCTACGTGAACTTTTACTTGTTCCGAGTTTTGTTCATTCTTTTTTTTCGTTTAGTTGATTATTTAATTTCTGTTTCGGTATTTCGTAGGTTTACGATTTTCTTGTATTATTATTGTTCTATTTTTCGCTCATACCTGTGGGTGTTTACTTTATCCATCTGCTTGTATCGTAATTTGGTTTATGTTTCTCATCATCGTTATAGTTTTTGTAGGACCTATATGTATTTATTGTCTTTTGTCACTGTTTGTGGAATGACGAGGGTAAAACCGAAAACGTCCCTGGTTGCATGTGAAACGTTATTTGTAGGGATCTGGATAAATAAGGTTTATTGGTTTATTTTCTTATATTCCGTAACCGTTTTACAGCAGACCTTAATTTTATTTACTTTACACTTTACTACTATCATTGCTGCTACCCCGTTTTGTTTCGAGACTTCTATATTGTGGTGCTTCTCTTGTTTCAAATTTTTTAAATTTGCTGTTCATTATGCCTTATCAGAAAAAATTTGATTTCTCTCTTCATTTCTTTTATTACCCAATTCATTTTCTTCATGACTTCTGATATATCTCGTGTACTGATGTGAATTAGCCTTTTATATATACAAGTAGACTCGCTGTACATTTGGGCATAATTTATTTTCTCTAGAAATGTTACTCCAGTGCTGAGGGTATTCCTATTGGGTTTGTCTTAGCTTGCATCTATCGGCTGACTTCCTCATCCTGATGACCAGCACGCTTACATCATGTTGAGAAGAATTGTTCCTTCCATACGCTATGAGGTGCGTTATTGCTTATACATAAACGCCAGCTGACTGAGTTTGAACTTTCCAAATCCAACCTTACTACTAACAACTTACGTCAAATGTCTTCTCGTGCCCCGGTGTAGCGTTCCCTCTTATTCGCACTATTATCATGCACGTATTTGGGAGCTGTATACTCGTTTGTGCTAGAATAAAAAGAGATATTGCGCAGCATCGTCCGCATACTATTCAGGGTCCTTCTATTCAGTCTTTACCTATGCTTAAGTTTTTTGCATTCCTCCAGATTTGAATCTGTCTCCTGATGAATTATCTTTCCTGGGCAATAGGTCTTAAGTTTGTTATCTTCGTTTAATTTCGACAAATATTCTATGTTTCAAGATGTTCACAGCTCCATCGCCGCTTATGCGTATTCATATATTACATAGGAAGGGTAATTATTCTCAGGGTTTCGTGATTCCGATGATATCTTTAGTCGTTTTGTACAAACCTAATCTAGACTGGACTACGCTTCAGGAGTTCTCGTGCTCTGGATTTATATTTTGCACATATACTATTACATGATCATTGACCAGCTTCTCTACACGTCTCCGTCGATCTAAACTCACGTCTTCTGAATGGCGGGCTTATGTGAGCCTTAGAAACCGTTGATAATATTGTTATCAAGCCGGCAGACAAAGGTGGTAATGTGTGGTTTGGGCGTAAGTACTTATACATTCATGAAGGAGTTACAAGTAGGTAAACAAACTTTTACTATCCTTGTTCTGGTGATGCTACAATACGGAATAATCTTATGTTTTGAGACTATCCTGTGGGCCGTGTACTTAATGTTCTTTCTTCTTCTGGTGCTTTTATCTCTCCGTTATTTTTGATAGATGTCTGGTAAGCTTCATTTTACTTGCTCCTAAGGTCGTGCTAAAGGTGATTAAATTGTCTAACCCTGGCAGGCCTATTGTTCAGGATGTTCTTGTCTCATGAACGTATTCCGAATCCTTGTATTATTTTCAGCCTTTAGTCGTCAATCTTGTCTTCTTATTGGTAAAGACACTACTCATGCTATACTAACTTTGATTCGATCAGATTCCGCCTGATCGTACTTACGCCTTTTCCTCCTGGATGTGTGTTCAATTTATAATTCTATTCATCATGCTGATGGTCTCATGGCACTCCAATTTTCTCGCCAGCGTTATGATCTTAATATAAGTACGGTCGGCTTCTTCGCCTTGTCCTGAGTTGGTTCTTATTTATCATCTCTTTTGGTTTTATGGGCAATTTCTTCAACAATTCAGTGCGCGTCGACTTTGGGTACTAAGATAGGACTAGTTACGCTTGCCTGTTTATGGGCCACTTTGATATTTGGTCTTTCAAAGTTACGTTGGACCAATTCCTCGAGTTTTACCGCCGCTTTATTGTTGATGGTATTGGCATTAAAGGTAATGTCTGAGGTAGACCTCCGTTGATTATTGACTATGGTTGGTAATTCAATACTGCCATCAAATTTCACTTCTGAATTTCTACGACTTTCAGTGAAACTTCCTTGACATCACTGTGACTGATTAGCCCTACTGATCTTCAAAACGTCTGTAGTTTATGAGGCTACTGTCGCTCTTGGTTTCTTATTTATTCTTCTTCGCATACTCTTAGTTGTAAAATTAATTTCCCTTTCTCAACTTCTTCGCTTGCGTCGATTATCGTCACGCTGGAAGATGATTTCCTTCAGCGAGCTCAGGTGATGCCTCGGTTTTTTCGCCGACGTCTTTATACCAGAACATGTTTTATCTGATGCTCTTAATCGTATCACACGCGTCAACTCGTAAGATGGACAATCACTCTAAACCTTCTGTCCAATCTGACCGACCTCAAAACTTGGTTCTAACTTTCCATCCTCACTGTCTGGCGGTGAAGGAATTCTGTTTCGAAATCTGACTATTCTCCACTCTTGATCGCTGATACAGAGAGTTTGTTTCGTGATAACCTTTGGTGGATATAGTAGGGATATAATTTTTGGGATATTGTTGTACACACAGTCGCTTGAGACATAACTTAGCACCTTCATCAACTTTGGTACTATATACTCGGTATAGTCCTCAACGCCATTATTATATAACAGCTGTTCTGTTTTGTGATAATCCAAATATCAGACAGGTTACTTTTCCGGAAAGGAAAATTTTGTTTCTATTAGAGGAGTATTTCACTGTTGCGAATTAAAGAAACCTTGATTTTATAATATTCATTCTGCAAGAGGTTTGTGGCAATAAACCTATTAATTGGTGAAACGGGCGAGGCGTTTGGCTGACAGGTTTCGTTGAGCACTTGAATGAATCTATCATGGCAAACTTTTACGGTGGCCCATTATTTTCACAAATAAGCCTGTCCATTCAGGTAATTCCGATATTCATGTCACTGCCCTCCTTTCTTGTGTCGGTGATGATCGGACTCGCTTTTCGTTGTGAGAATGTTCCTTATTTTTCAATGGGCGTTTATCTCATGGATGGCCTTAATTTCCAACATCATTCTGCATATATTATGGTTGCTTTTCTCTCTTTTTCATTCTCCTTTATTCGTTGTTTTTCTCGATCTATCTTATTATGTTTTTGTTTTGGTTCGTTCGTATCCTTTTGTATCTTTTTATATTTGTCGCTAGTTTTATACGTTTAATTCCCTTAGAGATTTCTTGGACAGAGTACTTCGGTCTTCTATTCCAAGCATCTACGGATCTAGCTAAGTGAAATTTTTACTTGTTCGAAGTTTTGTTCTTTCTTTTTTTTCGTTTCGTTGATTATTTACTTTCTTGTTTCGGTATTTCCTTTAGGATATACGATTTTCTTGCTTATATTTTTATTGTTCTATTTTTAGCTCTTCCCTGGGGGTGTTTACTTTTTTCAATCTGCTTGTATCGCCTCATTTGGTGTATGGTTTTCATCATCGTATGTTGTTGTATGAGTTCCTATATGTATTCTTGTTTTGTCACCTGTTTGTGGCTAACGGAAGGGTTAAAACCGAAAGTTCTTGTTTCATGTGAACCGTTATTTCTGTAGAACTGAGTCATATACCGTTTTATTGGTTTATATTTTACAATCACTAATTTACATTTTATTTCGGTTAAATAGACATACAGTAAACAATCAATACTTATTCTTTTTCGCTTTTCAGGCATATTTTGCCCAAACGGGAAGTAATGTGGTGAGTGGTTAATTTATCTGTTTCGCATTTTTTGCGAGCTTGAAGGTAGTGGGGGTTCATGGCTTCTCATGAAGCTGTAGGAGGTACGGTAGCCTTTAAAGGTTTAGATGCAATGGTATAGACAGATGACATCATAACCTCTATTTACATTTTATCTCCTTGTGGATCATGCAGCCACTGTTGCAAATGGATTTTTGAATGGTTTTAACAACTATTTTCATTGCAAGGGACAACTCCTTCATGTGCTCCGATCTCCAACCTTAGATCACACAAATTGGACCTCTGCAAAGTCGTGCTCGAAATCCGTTGAACTAACGCTGAGAATCGTAGTGTGTGTATATTAGGAATCATGGGTTTCTGTAAATACTTCTGTGGTGGGTAGGTTTAATTTTCTTAAATTGGATTTTTAAATGTATGTATTGTACTGCGCCAATGCATTTATTGCGGCGTTGGTCTTTGTAGATGTTTCATTACTTCGATGAAGATGCCAGCCGCATGGACTGCCTTATGTCTGCCGATTAATACAAGCCTGAAGAAATTGTAGTTGTGTTCTTACATTTGTCTCTTCAAACACTCCCAGGTAATACGTGGGTCATGGGTTGAAAATGTGGATCGGCGTTAAAACAAAATTTAGGATAAGTCACCTGAGACATTCATATGATAGTATGAAAGCAATTATGTGTGAAAATAGAGTATAATTGGCGATTTCGCTGTCACAATGCGATGTGTCAATGAATATATGGAATAAAAGGACCAAGACTGGGATGGGGTGAACGTAATCAGATTGAATTCTCATCGACCGGAATAGGAGCATGTAATATTCGTACATAGAAATTGTTCACGAAGAGGGACACAGGTGATTATATTGGATAGAGTTTGGAGACACTTAGGTAAAATGTTAGTCACTGAAGTGAAACTGCTAAGGGGAGTGAAGTGTTAGAGACTTCACTTATACTTGCTCCAACTTGAATCGGTTGATTGGACTGTTCATTACTCACTGTCTTGCCACTTTCCTAAATCAAGAGCAGAGTCAGATACATATTTATAGAAGGAAAACTGGTGCGTGATGTATCAGGGTTCGATCCCGGAACCCGATAACTTTGCCACACCGAAAAGCCAAAGCTTTAACCTCGTGGCCAATTTAATGCTTTCGGAGACATACTTAAAGATGTAAAGTGAAATTAGTCAGACATTATTAATATCATAGTTCCGAATTCAAGTGTCAGATAACAGTCCCACCAAACATCATGGGCTTACACATTATTAGAATTGACATGGAATAACAGCAAGTCTTGGTGAAATATCCAATGAAGAAAGGATGATGGTAAAGTTTCATTTTCACATATATATATATAATCTCATCTTGATCAACCATTGTTATAATCTTGCTTTGCGCCAGTTCGACAACATGGAGCCTCCAATGTAACAGGCCACACTTTGATGAAGCCTGCAACAAGCCTTTCATATGTTCATACAGAGGTTTTTATGTGGCAATCTGTTTAACATGAGATTTTGCCAAGTCATGCTGATTCGCACTCTAGTTCAGCTTGTTAGACTGTCTAAACGGTGTTGTAATCATACTCTTTCTTTTCTGTTCAGACGTCCTCCAGGAACTAGATATAATCTTTTTATATGATTTATTATTATATATTATATATATATATATATATATTATAGTTTTTATATATATATATATATATTATATATATATATATTATATATATATTATATAGATATATATATATATGCACAATTAAAAAAAGAAAAAATGGCGGTATTTAAATAACAGATAAAATTTGAATAGCGAAGTTTTATTCTTCCGCATCATGGACTTCAGTGTCACGGAACGCCAAAGAACACAACCAAAAACTACAATTATAAAAAACCTTTTGATTTTCTTTGGCTCGTTTCAACTGTAATGATCTGTAACGCAAGAGACGGATATTATATCATTAAACGATTGAGTTCTGTCGATATGAGCACTTGAAGGATTGGAAAACAGCACTGGGAAAATAAATTAAAGTGAACATAATCAAAATGTAAAGGATATGGTTTGAGACTACGATCTAGGAAGACTGTTAAATGTCTTAGAAAAAATGGAATGAACCAAAAGAGGGAGGTCTGGAATAATACAACAGTAGAAAGAAATTCAATAAACTTTTGTGTTTGAATGCACAGAGCCTGAATGTGAGTCATATCAAAAAATGATAGTGGTGAAGGCGAAACACACTGTTTGCCAAGTTGTTGTGTGGGGGGTAGGTGGGGGTGGGGGGGGGGGGGGGGGGGGTTGGCGGTGTATAATATATACAAACTAGAATAACCCGTCAACGTGAAGGGTTTTTATTCGATCCAGATGAGGTATCTGTTAATGTGATGCTATGTCGAGCCTCTGTTGCTCATTTAAAATTATAAAAATTATAGCAGTGTGTGCGTCAAAAATTGGTGTGGCTAATACGTTATAATTTTGTGTGCGCATAAACTTTGTATTTTGTGCATCAGCAGTTTATGTGTGCTTGTGTGATGTTGGGACTCAACAAAATTATCTTCATCATACCGTACAACAGTCTGAACTTCTTACTAAGTGTTGTTTTTGAGCTTTTAGATAAGTCAATCCTGTGAATTTCAAATTATGAAAAGTGTGTAAGTTTTATTATAGTAACGTAACACTGCTTTTTTAGTAACGTAACAATGCTTAGTATCAGTAACGTAAAACAGCTTATTTTAGTAACGTAACCAGTACTATTCATTTGATTTTCTGCTCCTTTTGGCGAATGGAAATGCCTCTACAACTTGTCCGATTGCTAGGAAAATAAAATGTACTTATTATCGTGCAGTGTACATCGCGGGTTGCTTGTCTATCTTTTTATTGGTGTTATTTCTTGAGTCCTGGGTAAAGCCACTCAGTTGTTTGTTTTCCCGTTGGCATAGTGTTCTACTTCTTTATTTCTTACGAGTGCATTGAAAACATACTTTTATGTTTGTCTAATAAATTTATTTCTGTATTTACTGTGCATCGGCCCTTCTTTCTTTTCTAGGACCTTAAACCGCTGTCTGTCATGCAGTTTGTGGGCGTCAAAAACTTGGTGGTATCTTTAAATACTAATATACAAAAACAGTTGTCTCTTAGTTTAGCTGAATATTACTACTGTTGTCTTTAGTTTAGATTATTATTATAAACAGTTGTCTTTAGTTTTATAATATACAAAGTTGTCTTAGTTAACTGATATACAAAAAAGGTGTCTTAGTTTAACTAATATAGGAACTGTTGTCTTGATTTAAACTAATATTTTTACAATAATAGTGGGTCTTCAGGTTAACTCAACTCGCTATACAATCAGTTGGTCTTGACCCGATTTCTATACAAACGGTTGTCTATGGTAAATCAACTTACTCCTTTGTCTTTTCGTTATCTGAATTTATACATTGAAAACGTTGTCTTGGGTTTAACCATAATATTTCGCTTCACATTGTCTTTTGTTTTACTCTTCACTCGTCCAAGAAGTGATCTACTGTACTTGGTACATAGAACCTCTAACAGTTGTCTTTACTGGGGGTCTTGCTCCGGAGAATTACAAACATTTGTCTTCAGGTTACCTACTTTCCTTCACATGTTGTTTACTAGTCAGAACTCTATACAAACACTTTCTCTTAGTATAACTAATATACGTACAGTTCTTTCCCCCCTCCCTATCGAATTAAAACCCAGATAATCTTTAGGTTACACTAACATACAATAAACAGTCAAGCACACCCCACCAGAACCAACACACAAACTAGTTGTCTTTCACGTTAAAAATATATACAACACCTCTCGGAAGGTACCCTTCGCATGTAATGGCTTCAACGTACTTTCAGTTCCTTTTTCCACGTTTAATCCCCTGATACCAACAGTTGCCCCTTAAGTTCATACTTAGATATAAAAACTTGTTGTTCTTTGGATATTACGCCCCATCAAATAGGAGTACACCTCACTCCTTAGTTTACACCGCGACCCCGAAAACACAACCCGACTTTTGTGTATATAGACCCCCACTAACCAGTTGTCGTACACGCCCAACTAAATACACAATCAGTTGTCTTTAGTTTAAATATTATACAATACTGTTGTCTTTAGTTTAACTATAAGACACAAGTTGTCTTAGCAAGATTACTATTAAACAAATCATCTATTTGGTAACCCAAGGGCTATTACAAACAGTTTTTGTTTTTAGTTTTACGCCTTATATGCCTACAAAAAGTTTGTCATTTGTTTATACTAGATATTATAAAAAAGTTGTCTTTTTTTAAACACTGTATACAAGAAGTGCTCCTTGTTTTCCCTATTAATATTCATTAAAAGTTGTCTTTCTCCCCCAGTTTAAACTAATTTACAAACAGTTGTCCTTTAATTAACTAATTTTACAAAACAATGTTAGTCTTTACGTTTAAACTAATTTACAAACAGTTTGTTGTTAGTTTAATAAACTTAATATACCCAAACTGTTGTCATTATTTTTAAAAGAAAATTGGTATGTGGGAATACTTGCCCTTTAGCCTGTTAAAACCCACATGATATTTTGTCTTTTGTACAAACATTTGTAGTTGTACACAACGTTTTTCCCATTAGCAATTATCTTTCATTTTTTGGTCCTGGTCCACCACATTAACGGTTATTGGTCCCTTAGAAGATATTGGGCAAAAATTGTATTCACAATTTAGTTTCAAATCGGTCAGGGGGTGAGAAAAAAAAATAATCAACCCTTAAGGGAAATCTGCTACCAACGTCTGCTGCTTTCGTGGTTTACAGGGGTCCAGTGTCGGGTGTAGGGGGGTGCCCTAATTTAATCTGTTGTTTGATGGACCTTCTTTCGGGCATGCTGTCATTAAATAGGCTATCAGCATTTAGGACGGTTGGTTATTTTATCTCCAAGCTGTCGCGAATGGTTAAAGAGTTTATTCTAAAGAAAGTGAGGGATGAATTGGTCGCCCACTTTGTGTGTGTGGAAATCCAACATTAAACACACAAGAGAATAGTTTAAAAAACAAAAAAAGACACGAGTTATTGTGGGGTAACTGGTTTGATGGAACCATACCTTATGTGGGGGGGAGGAGGGGAGGGGGGTTTGAGGTGTTGGTGGGGGCTGACAGCAAGCCATGGGAAAAACAACGAAGAACGCACTCAAGGATGTGTAGTCACTGGGGTGGCAACCATTACTTGTCTGACCAGTGATCACGAAGGTTGATCAAGGCTGTCAGACAGAGAAATAGATAGCAAACAGTGTAAACCTGATAAACGGACATTACTGGTAGATTAGATATCAGGGAGATACACAGATAGACTTACATTGTAAGCGGTTGATACATCAATAAACAAACACACACGCAGGTGAAGTAGGTAGGTGGGTTTGTTATAGGTAGTGCTAGGTAAGTAGGTGGATGGTTGCGTTGGTTGGTTGGTTGGTTGGTTTTTATTGTAGTTATGTTATTTAGGTGAGAAGTTATAAGTAGTTTACTTTTGGGAAGAAATACTGCAGTAGATGGATTGTATTTGAAAATGAAAAAAAATGTGTTGGAAATTAACCGTGTTCCTAAAACATTCCCTTTATAATAGTTAAAGATTAGTTTTTTCAAAAAAAAAAATAATATGTGCATAATATATGAATTTGTGCATTGCTCATTTATGCCTGACCACCAGGTAGGGAGGGTGAAAACACCGTATTGTACATTTTCATGTCGGACCATTTACTAGTAACTTCATGTTAGAGGTTCATCGTCCTTCTAAACTCGCGTATACTAAACTTCTTTTAATTAGAACATGTTGAAGCTACGTACAGGCTTAGCTCTAACAATTTTTTTTTCTTCCGTGCTCGTGTGGCTTATGTTTCTCAGCCACAACACATATATAGATTGTTATCTTAAACAGTTGATAAGATGCAGTCTATGGGTTATTTAATCTCGTGATTCACTCTTTTCTCGTTTAGGCTTTGTGCTGTCTTCTGTGATAAATGATACGTGTAATCATATGTACTTGGTGCCGAAGAATGGTTTCTTCGTTGGTGCGAAAACCGTATGTTAGAATTTTTTAAAAATGAGTAAACAATGACAAAATTTTATGTGGAATATAAAGTTAAGAAAAACTATAAATACAAAATATGGGATTTACGTATACATTTTAGAACTAGCAAAGAACTAGGAAACTTTGACAATATCAGCTATGGGACATGGGATCGTCTACATATGGCGCCACGCAGTGAAGAGGGTCAAACTTTGTGACGAAGTATGGCAATAGGGGGAGGGGGGGGCGGGGCTTGAAGAAAATTGACGTGTCACACAAAAAGCACTTAGGATCGCTTCTTTCATTAGTGATGTTGTAACCTCCATTCTCATGGTCTACTTTTATCCACAATAGTAAACAACGCCATAGTAAACAACGCCATAGTAAAACAAACGCCCATAGTAAACAACGCCATGGTATACAACGCCATAGTTAACAACGCCATAGTAAACAAACGCCCCTTTTGGATGGTTGATATTAATATTAAGACCTCATCTAAAATTATCGAATAATAGTTGGAACTTTTGACTGGGTTTGGTAAATTATTTTATATGTGTTTTTTTTTTCTTCTATTATTCAATTTAATACACACATTTCCAAATAAACGATGCTGATCAGGAAGCAACAGATGGATTTTCTTGTTCATTTAGAAAAAGACAATGAAGAGAAATGATACATAGATAACGACTTTAGTGTGTAAAATTTTGCTCGTCGTTTAACATTTATTTTATGATTATAAACATAAATAAGAATTGAAGATAATGATGTGTTTACTGTACGTTAAATTTTTTTTTTTTTTTTTTTTTTTGTAATTAAAGTAAAGGCCGAAATGAGCGATATTTTTAATAATTAATTTCAGCAACATTTAACCAGATGCAGTACTGTTGCACTCTCTTTATGTATCCACCAATTACTGTTAGGACCCTTTTCTGCAGGGTCTCTACATATGACGGTAAGATCGTGCTGATAAGACGCGAATCCAAATAAACTGTCAAAAATTAGTTTCAAAAGATAACGATGCTCATAACTTCAGGCACACATCCACCAAGGCCTGCTGTGGAAACTGAAGTGAATCTGAAGGCATAAACTGTAAGGCGGGTGGTACAGTTTAACATCATTTATTGACAGTATTACGTTCAAACAATACGAGACAATGTTCGTGACGGAGACAATCAACATGGATGCATAGTAATGATACGCTGACAAAAATTATGTACATCTATGATGGTGGTCAGGTATAGCGGTAGATCCCTTTCAAACACCTTCCTTACATTCACGTAATAAGAATCCAGTAAATGTTTACATGCTAAGTTTGAAACAGTAAGATATAAATGTCCGTTTGGACACTTGTCTGAGGACAATCCAACTAAATACGTATTCCCATATCACTGAATCCCGCATTCATCCAACAAAAGGGACTGTCTTGATCCAAGACTTCCTTCCTACACGTAGGTTCAAAACATACTTCAATGGCGTAAACATGAAGCTACCATCTGGGTTAGTTTTGGGTTTTAACTAATCCTCTCCCACAAAATCCATGCCATGACTTTTTTTGCATTGGCGAAACGGCAAGTATTAAAACATGTGAAGCATTACAAAAATCAATTAACTTTCGTTTCCTCGTAGGTATCCTCCCTCTACGGTAATTCAAAACAAGGCAATCGACTCCGTTTGTCCATTCTAGGAATGAACATACTACGATGGTTTTATTCCCGCTAGACCATAACCTAGGAGCGGCCTGATACTTCAATTAAACTCAATAAAACATTCAATGTGAAAATGGGGCGACACTTACATGATTATACTTCCACTATTGGCTTCGACTCATGAAGGGACCAATAGATATCAATAGAAACAATGGCTTCCACCAACTTGCCACGAATACATAGAAATTTTCCACGGACATCAACATTGGTCCGTACTGCCCGCATACAAAACATGACGTCAACAATCCCTAAAACTAGGTTACCCGTGCGTCCAAAGCAACTACACACTGCATTTGTGCACGTCAGTGCGTGAAAATCAATCGAACGCCAACAAATAATATAAACTATATTAAGACTGGTCGCGTGACATTTGGCAGGACCGAAGACTACCCCCCTTAGGTAATAAACGTACGTAACAGCTCCCTTATTTACCTCCCTTAAAAAAATTAATTCTATTAATTTTTTTCGAACTTAGTTACCCGAGAGGAATCCTGAGTCAAAATAAGATACAACAAGATCGAGTGAAATGCATAAAGTTACATCATATTAAGAAAAGATATATTAAACGAAATCAATATAAACTAAATGATAGTATGCATTAAAGACACATCCACACTCGACCTACTTTGGAACGATGTGGTAAATCTTCGAAGTAAAAAAACAAAGTTGAAAATGGAGGCCATGAAATGTGGGCATAAAAAAAAAAAGATGATAATCAATTTATTTCACTAAGTTATTCATAAAAAAAAAAAATAAAAATTTGAAGGCAACAGATGATTTCAAAAATGAAAAAATGAACAGCAACAACTGAAGATGTTCAAATGACCATCGAGGAATCAATTAAAACAGAAAAAAAATTGAAAATACAATGTGCAAATCTCTGATAGCAATGCAAAATTATACAGTTTAAGTATCAACAACATTAATGTTTTTTCTAAACACTTAGTAACGGGTTTGACTAATGTTGCCAATTCTAACAAGTGAGATTACTCATTCACTAAGACCCGTGAATGTAGGGTATTACGTGAACAACTATGAAAGGTAAATAGTATGTGTGTGATCCATAATCAATTAAATAGATTAAATTGAATTATTTAATTAATATATTTCTTAATTACCAACAAATAACCAGTTACACAATTTAGTGACTCTATAGTAATTCCACAATATCACTCATTGTCAATGTTCAGTTACAACTAGTTTAGTAAAAATTTCGAAATACGAGGGACGATGTTCTCCAATGTTACATTCACGATAATAATACTATTCCTCGAACACGATATATGTAGTGTAATAGGTTCCATAGGAATAACAAATTGTATATTTGTCGCTCTTATGACAGCCTGTTTCTCATTACGAATAAAAAGTTTACTGTAGTACAGTAACCAATGTTCACTGTACTAATGAAGATAAAATGGTACTATAACATGTTACTTACCATCAAGATAGTAATGTTATAATCTATAAGTAAGTATATCCTTGAAAGTTATACTTATACGAATACTTCTGTAGTTATATAGCAGAGTCCTTTATAGATGTACACATCAATTGATAATGTACAATGTTATTATGTTATCGGTGAGGATGTTTCAATATCTGGACGAGTGGGTTTAGTTTTCGACAAGTTCGCTTGGGCATCTCGAGACAAACAGTCTGCGAAACCATTATTCACACCAGGAATAGCTCGTATTTCAAAAATTGAATGGTTGTAAGCGCTATAGCGTAAACGCGCTGACTTGGATGATTTAACGTTCTTTTACGTATTCAGTGCGCCCCGTAAATTGATTTTCTGGTCAGATTACACCACAAAGTGTGAAACCGAGGAGGTAACGTTCCAGTTTTGGTGATTGCCCATACTAATGCGAGGAGCTCTTTATCAAGAACGGTGTATTTGACGTTATGCGTCTCGTATGATGTTTTTTTGGACTCAGTACATCACCGTAAATAAGGTGGCCGTTATATTCCTGCAATGCAATCAAAACTGCAGCAACTAGCGTAAGAAGAAGCATCCAATGCGAAGATATGAAAGTGTGATCATTTTGTTAGGCAACCTCAAAAAATGGTTGCATTTGAAAAAAAAAAGTGTTTTATATAGTTCTAAACGCCGTTTGGTGATTCCCTGCGGATCCACTTTATTTGCATGAGATGTATGCTCTTTCTTCAGTAGAGACGAAAAAGGTGCAGGTCTATAGTAGACAAAATGTGGGATGATTTTGAAAATAGAACTGTATTTTGTCACTAAAAAGCGACCTAACTGGTATTTTTGTTCAAATTTCGGTGCCTGAGATTGTTTAATATTTTGAGTTAGACGTTCACTGTCTTCTGTATACATGAAAACCATTTGACCTATGCGGTGAGACAGAAAGAGAAATGATTTTTTGTGCATGTGATAAATCTGACAAAGTGCCTTTTGAAGGAAGGTTTCGCTGTTAAGTTTTAAAGTCCGTAAGTGTAGAAAGTAATGATTTTAATAGAAACCGCCATGAATATGTTCATAGCCCACCTATTTGAGTAACTGGAAAAGACAGGATGTCATCATTATAATTGTATTGTACATCGGGGACGCGTATGAGACAATATATTTCGGCTGGGCATCATGCGTACTAAAGGTCTAGCTGGCCGCATTCATTAAATCCGAATGGCATAAAATTCCATTTGAAAAAGACCCCGTGGCCGTCGAGGGAAAGCGCGTGAATTGGCTTTTGCCGTTTAGGAGTTGAGTGTGGAACTTGGCCTATAGCCCTTTGAAAGGTTCAATATTTCGAAAAATAGAATGTGGCATGAGATAAATTTCTCACAATAAGTCATCCTAAAAGATGAGAAGTAACGGGGGGTTTTCCGCATCGACATTTTGTAAATCTTTGTTTTAATTTTTATGTAATCTAACGTTCAAAGGTCGTATATTGTTGTCTCTTCCTTCCATATGATTACCATAGAAGAAGAATATTGGTTGATGAAGATGGGTCCAATTTTATTTAATTGAAGCATCCTCATCCCAATTCCCTTATCAAGGGACCTTATCTCGAAAGTTGTAAAAGGGAATAGGATATGCGGTGAACTCGATAGGAAGTATCGTCAGTTCAGGAAATAATTTCCATGTTGGATGACTGTATGTATGACCTGGGATGTCAGTTGAGGACATCTCATTACGAGTGTAGAATATTAGAGACTTGGCTGACGTTGATCTGCCGAAAAGAGTTGATGAGATTTGTAACCATCATTACATTTCTCAGATACATATTTATAGAAGGCTGAAAAAACTGGTGCGTGATGTTATCAGGGTTAACGAGTGTCCGGAACCTCGATATAACTTTGCCACCGAAAAGCCATAAAGCTTTAACTCGTGGCCTGAATTTAAAGCTTACGGAGGACATACTTACAGATGGTAAAAAAGGTGAAATTTAGTCAGACCATAAATATTAATATCATTAGTTCAGAATCAAGTGTCAAGATAAACGAGTCCCACCAATATACATCATGGCTTTCACTTTAATAGAAATGGACAAGGAAAATTACAGCATGGACTTGGTTGATCTAACTAATCAATGAAGAAAACGGAACAGGATGTAAAGTTAACATATTCAAAAAAGAAATTATATATATTTATAATTCATGATCCACCATATTGTTATAAATCTTGGCTTTGCGCCCGTTACCGGCAACATGGGTGCCCACCATGTAACAGGCCCCCCACTTGCATGATGCCTTGCAACAATGCTTCATTATGTTCCATACAGAGGATTTATTTTCTGTGGCAATTGTTTTACATGAGGAGATTTTGCCAAAGCTTCATGCAGATTCTCAACTCTAGTACAGCTATGTACGGACAATGTTATAACGGCCTTGTAGATATCTCGATCATAACTCTTTCTTTGTTCGTCTGTTCAAGAGTTCCTCCAGGAACTAGTATATAATATATATATATATAATTTTATAGTATATATTATATTACTATATATAAAACTATACTATATTATATATATATATATATATAGTCTTTATATATTTGCACAATTAAAAAAGAAAAAAAATGGCGCGTATTTCTAAATTAAAACAGATAAACATTTGAATAGCTTGAAAGTTTATTCTCGCATCCACTGGAATTCAGTGACACGGAACGCCAAAGAACACACAAAAAACATAACAATTTTAATAAAACCCATTTTGTTTTTTCATTGGCTCGATTTAAACTGTATTGATACTGTAACGCAGGTAAAGAGACAAAGGATATTATATCATTAAACAGATTGAGTTCAAGTCTCGATTCTATGAGCACTTGATAGGTATTGGAAAAAACAGCACAGGGAAAATTTAAAATAAGTCGAACATAAACACAAAAATGTTAAAGGATCTGGGTTGAAGACTACGATCTTGAAAGACTGATAAAATGTCTTAGAAAAAAAATGGAAGAAGCACCAAAAGAGGGATGTCTGGACAGAAGCAACAGATAGGAAAAGTATTTATATAAAACTTTTTTGTTGAATGCACAGAGCCTGAAGTGTTCATAAACAAAACTGAAGTGGTGAAGGCGAACACACAGTTATGCCAAGTTGTTGTGTAGGGGGGTGGGGGGTGGGGGGCGGGGGGGGTGGGGGGGCTAAGGCGATGTGATAAAACTAATATATAACAAAATAGGTTATTAACCCGTCAAGACGTTGAGGGTTTTTTAATTCGGATCCAGAGAGAGGCTATCTGTAATCATTGTTGCTATGTCGAGCCACAGTTTCTCATAAAATTATAATAATTATTAGCCGGTGGTGGCGTTCCTAAAATTGGTGTGCTAAATCGTTAAATAAGATTTTGTGTGGCGCATACACTTTTGATAATTGTGGCAGATCTGCATTTTTTGAGTTGTGCGATGTTGACTCACAGACATATCATCATCATAACGCTTACTACAGTCTGAACTTCTTACTTATTGTGATGTTTGAGGCTTTTAGATAAGTCAATACTGTTGAATTTTCCAAAATTCTGAAAATATGTGGAAGTTTTATTATGGTAACGTAACAAACTAGCTGTAATTATAGTAACGTAACACAAGCTCTATATATAGTAACGTAACAACAGCTTTGATTATTGTTAACGTACACACAGCTACTCTTCATTTTCATTTTTCTGCTCCTTTTTTTTTAGGCGCATGGAAAACTGGACCACTACAACTTGTCCTATTGCAAGGAAAATAAAAGTACTTATTAAAAGTTGGCAGTGGTACATCGCGGAGTGCGTGTCAACCTTTTTATGGGTGTTATATACTGTAGTCCTGGGTAAGCCACTCAAGTCTGTTGTTTTCCCGTTGCCTAGTGTTCTACTTCTTTATTTCTTACGATGTGCCTGAAAAACATTACTTTTATTGGTTTGTCTAATTTTTATTTACTGTTATATACCTGTGCATCGGCCTTCTTCTTTTTTATAGGGACCTTAAACCGCTTGTGCTGTCAAAGCAGTTAGTGGGCCGTTCTAACTTGGTAGGTTATCTTAAAATACTAAATATTACCAAACAGTGTGTCTTTAAGTTTAGCTTAAAAAAATTAAAATTTAACAAACAGTTTTGTCATTTAGTTTAGCTATTATACACACAGTTGTCTTTAGTTTTTCTAATTATACATAAGTTGTGTTAGTTCAACTGATATTACAAAAAAGGTGTCCTTTAGTTTTACTTATATAGGAACAGTTGTATTGTATTTAAACTTATTATACAAAAAAAGTGGTCTTCAGTTTTATACTAATATACAAACAGTTGCATTGGTTTAAACTTCAATATACAAAACGGTTGTCTTTGAGTCTTTGGTAACCAATCTACTGATATTTGTCTTTTACTTTTAATTTATATACAACAGTTTTGTCTTTGGGTTTAACTAATATACAAATACTGTTGTTCTTTTGTATACCACAATTATACAAGAAGTGGATCTTTGTTTTTAAATTATATTCAAAACAGTTGTAGTTAGGTTACTCTAATTTTACAAACATTTTGTCTTCAGGTTAGCGTAATATAATGCAATCAGTTGTTTTTAGTTTTAACTAATTTACAAAACAGTTATTCTTTAGTTTAACTAATATACAAAAAACAGTTGTTTTTGTTTATACTATTATAAATCAATGTTGGTCTTTAGGATAAGTAACATACAAACAGTTGCCTTTAGTTTAACTAATATACAAACAGTTGTCTTAAGTTCAACTAATATAAAACAAGTTGTCTTTAGGATAAGTAACATACAAACAGGTGCCTTTAGTTTAACTAATATACAAACAACAGTTGTCTTTAGTTTAAATAATATACAAACAGTTGTCTTTAGTTTAACTAATACACAAACAGTTGTCTTTAGTTTATCTTAATACACAAAACTGTTGTCTTGTTAGTTTAATAATTATTCAAAAAGGTGTCTTAGTTGAATATTACACAAACAGTTGTCTTTAGTTTAAATAATAATAAATATGGTTCTCTTGGTACCAATATACTAACAGTTGTTTTTTGTTTTTCTTATATACAAAAAGTTGGTCTTGGTTTAAATAATATCTTAAAATAGTTGTCTTTTTTTAAACCTGTATACAAGTTGTGCTCCTGTTTTAATAGAAATAAATAAAAGTTGTGTCTTAGTTTAACTCAATTTACAAACAGATGGTCTTTAATTTAACTATTCTAACAGTTGTCTTTTGTTTAAATAATTTACAAACAGTTGTTGTTTGTTTAACTAATTTACAAAACTGTAGTCTTTATTTTTAAAAGAAAATTGGTATGGTATACTTGCCTTTAGCTGTAAAACCCAATGATTTTTTGTCTTTAGACTAAAACATTTTAGTTGTACACTCGTTTTTCTTGATTAGCTAATTTCTTTACATTTTTTTCTTGTCCACCACAATAAAGGTTATTTCTACCTCTAGAAGCTATTGCAAAAAATGTATTCCAGTTAGGTTCAATCGGCTGGGGAGAAATTTATCTTCCTTTTGAAATCTGCTTACCACGTCTTGCTGCATTCGTGGGTACAGTCCTGTGTCGGAATGCCCTAATTTATTCTGTTGTGATGGACCTTTTTCGGCATGCTGTCATTAAATAGTATCAGGCATTAAGGACGGTTGGTTATTTTATCTCTCGCTGTTCGCAATGTTAAAGAGATATTCTAAGAATGCGAGGGACGGATGGTCGCACTTTGAGAAATCACATTAACACACAAGAGTATTAGTTAAAAAAAAATGACAAGAGTAATAAAACAAATGGGTTGGAAATTACATATGTGGGGGGAGGAGGGGTGGTGGGGAGGGGTTGGGGGGGGGCTGCTGCTA